>OX637533.1:27655560-28375560 GCA_951800035.1 Linnaemya tessellans | reverse complement strand
AAAACTAGTTATTTCGAAAACTCCTTTAATTCCCAAAAAGCAGTCGGTTCCTTTTATTACACTATGTGACAAATGAAGACCTTGTAAAAAGTGCAGGGTCGTGACTATATGGGTTCGATTCTACTATCAAATTGTAGTAAAACCCTATGGTCAATTTGGCCAATTTGGTGACCGTTTCTTTTTTATGGGTCTCCAAAGTTTCCCAATATCACCATGATGTCCAAAAAAAGATGTCATCAGTTTTTGCCAAATACCTAATCAGCACTTAAAAATATCGCTTAACTATGTTAGGCAAAAATGTAGGCAAGACTAGGTTGAATATTTTTTGCTAAAATTTTATGACAAAAAATTTATTTGATCTTAGTTTTTTTTTAAAGTTAAAGAACAATTTTTTTTTTTCAAATTTTTTTATCATAACTTTTAGGAAATCCTGATTATTCGTACATAATGTTTAGGAAAATTGTAGCCACGGTAAAGCTGAACAACTTTTGTGAACATACCAATATATAAACTGAACGTGTCTATATACCAAAAATATGTCATAAAGGCTCAACTTTTATAATTTTTTTCTACCTTTGTTTAGTTATTAGCCTCTATCTTAGTCCAGTGTCAACCAAACTTTTATTTCCCGGTGGATTTGGAAAGACTAGACCAAGGCCTTTCAAACGGCATATACATGTTCGCAGAGACATTGAAAATCATATATTTTTCCCCATCAAATTCATTTTTTATGATTTTTTTTGTAATTTTTTAAGTTTAATGGCGTTTTTCTCTCCCATTTTATATGGGAACCATATGATTTCAGTTTTGGGCTAAGGCGTGTATTTGTCTGTGTGTGAAATGTAACTTTGCTTTTGAAAATCCACTAAAAATTTACCTGATGACACCTTTTTTTTGGGCATCATGGTAATATTGGGAAACTTTGGAGACCCATAAAAAAGAAACGGTCACCAAATTAGCCAAACTGAGCATAGGGTTTTACTGCAATTTGATAGTAGAATCGAATCCATATAGCCTCGACCTTGCACTGTTGCACAGTGTTATCGGTCCGTAGATGCCCCCAGAATTAAATCCTGGCATAAATTTTCAAAACACTGATACACGTCTATTTCTAGAGCATCTTTTGCAAGAATTATCTACTTTTTATATACCCAAATAAATAAAAAATTGCAAATATGAAGTGGGAATCACCATAATATTCGAATAATCATAAAGACAAAATACATATTAAAAAACTTAGTCGAAAAATGAATTTTGAAAAATTTGTTCGAAGTAGTAACTGTAAATCAAAAATCGAATGATGTCAAATTGTAGCCCTTTTCATGCCCTTTAAGATGGTATAATTCAATTTTTGGCTCAAAGTCAGGTATGGGAGTTATAGTTCAAAAAGTGTTTTTTGAAAAAATTTTATTCAAAATTTTGACCAAAAAATATACTGTCGGAGAAAAACTAATGATGGCCGATTATGTAATTTTAGCTAATCTTTCAGATTGTTTAATATTTGTTTTTTGTATTTTGCCTGGTTTTAGTGTTATTCCTCAAAAACTAAGCAAAAAGTTTGTTGAAAATGCAAAAAGTTTGTTGAAGTGCTAAAATTCTACCAAAATGTGCCTTTAGTAATCAACCAAGTAATTTTGTTGCCGTATTCCTTTGATTTATTGTGCATGCAATATTTGGCATCACTTTTATGTTTTATCTGCATAACATAACATATATGTTTCGTGGCAATTGTGTAAAAGTGTTGAATAATAATATATATATACATATATATATATATAAATAATTGAAAGAAATACTTATTATATGAACATTTTTAAAAGATAGATATTTAGTTTAGAAAATATTACAAAAAATATGTTGATCACTTCAACACTAATATAAAAGTAGTTAAGTGCTGCCATTTTACATATATTTGAGTCTGGCAACTCACTTTCTCAAACTCAAGAGAGCGCAACTCTGTTTTTAAAAATAACTCACTCAATTTGCATTCTGGGAAAAAAGTTTGTTGAAAAGTTTGTTATCTTCTCGCGGGTATGTAAAAAACAATTTTGACAGGCGAAATTGCTAAAAGTTATATCAAGGTATATCAATATATGAGTTATGAATTTGCATTGGCACAAAGTAGCAAAAAATTCCGAAAACAGCTGTCGAGTTCACCTTATATGAATTCTCGTTGCTTGGCTACATTGATGTCAAGTTTTTGTGTACAACAACTGCCCTTGTGTTTGCATATGGGAGCGTTGCTATAATTGTTCATGTGTGCAGCTCCGTAATGAATTTTATTGCTATTAATTTTGACGTGGGTCATGACTTTACACAAAGAAAAATTCAATTGCTTGTTGTAAGTCCCCTTTCACACACATCAGGTTTGACTCGTCAAGTCTTGATGTTTTGGGAGAGCGGTGAAGAGCGTGAAAACCGGTACATACTTGACGGTACTAGTCAGTTTTTATATATTCTTTTGTTTTATCATCCGTAATATATTAAATGAATATTCGGCAATGAAGAGAAACTTGACATGCCCTTTCATGTGTGAACGTAAATGCAGGCTCAAAAAAAATTGAAGAAAAACTGATCAAGTAAACCTGATGTGTGTAAAAGGGGACTAATGTATTTACTGCCGTAGTACTTCCACTTAAGGGGCCTAGACACGGTCAAAATGCTTGCTGTCATTTTCGTGTATGTGTGTTTGATGGCTTGAAGCACTCAGGCTTGTTAACTCGTCAATCATTCATTTCTGATTTGATTTTGTGGTGTTCGTATGAAATATTAATATATTAAAACTAACGAAAATTTTAAGAAAAATTTCTCTAAATAAAGAAATATTAACAGCTTTAATGGCAGCGTGTTTGCAAAAACAAGAAAAGTAAAACAGAAAAAGTTTAACAAAAAAACGCATATGGATCACACATGTTTTAATTTTTATTCCGTTTTACTTTACACTTTCTCACTATGAAAAATTACATGAAAATGAAAATTTGTTCGTACTTGAGATAATACTACAATACATTCACAAGCATGTGACAGCAAGCATGCTAAATATCTAAATTTTTTGATTTTTCTTCAATCATTGTCTGTGTCATACATACTAACATAAGAATGCTTGCAATGCATTTTGACCGTGTCTAGGACCTTTTATATATATATATATATATATATATATATATATATATATATATATATATAGATATTTCACCATGGATAAATTAATTGTGCAAAAACCGTGTGGACGAATTATTTAAATTTATTTGAAAATCGCTGTGCAACATACAATTTTTTTAATAGCCAGCACTACCGCTGAACTGCAGCTTACTTCACACTATTAAACAATTTAAATTTTAATTTCAATTTTTAGTTATTTGTTTAATTTGCGCATTTTAATAAAAGTTTCTACAATTTTGATACTTATTTGAAAAAAATACATATATTACGGATAAGAAGAGTACTGTTCAATAGAATATTTAAAGAAGTTCGAAAGAAAGCCCTTATAATGGCATTTCGCAATAGTAGATCAGTTGATCAAATGGATTCGAGTATTGAGATGCTTTCTCCCTCCTCACCTGTGTGCGCTATAATGCCTAGAAAACTAAGATTTGCTTCCCCTGATCGAGAAAATGAGGAGGAGGCTGAAGAATTTCCGGTAATTAGTAAACAAAAAATTCATTTAAGAAGAAATATACTTGATGTGAGTGATACAGAAGAACAAAAGATTTCGAGTCCGTCAACGACATCTATATCACCACCTTACCGTAAAGTAAGAGCACTACGATTATTTGATACTCCTGCTACACCGAAAACAATTTTAGAGAAATCTTCTGTTAAATGCTTGAATCATCTGTCTGCAGCAGCAGTAGCTGATGCGACAAAGAGACAAGAATCTCTTTTCATCAAAGGAGTGGATAGACCACGATCACTTCCGCTGCATAACAGAGCTTTGGACAATGTCATGCAGCAGCAGACAGCTAATGTAAATCCATTTACACCAGATAGTAAGATTTTCTTAAAACGCTATTTTGTAAAAATTACTAAATGATATTTTTCAAGGTTTAATGGCACACAATAAAAAACGTTGCCGCACACAATTCGGACGGGAGAATCTAAGTAATAGATCATTGCAATTGTTTCTCAACACCGACGAGGACTTACTTAACGATTGTGATTATGCGCAAGAAATACATCAGGCGCCAAAACGTTTAGCTCTTCAGGATACAAACATCAGTCGATATAAGAAAGAATTTGTTGAATTATCAGTTATAGGAATTGGCGAATTTGGTATGGTTTATGAATGTCTCAACCGCTTAGATGGATGCATTTATGCCATTAAAAAGAGCATCAAGCCAGTAGCAGGAAGTTCTTTCGAGTAAGTACACTTTTATATATAGAAGTTATCTCTCAATTCAAAATCTTTAAAAACTTAATTCTTGTTTCATATGATTTTAATTTTTCGTTGTTTTTATATGTATGTATGTTATTTTTCAAAAGCTTATTTACGTCATTGCAATTTAATAAGTAATTATTAACAAATTTATTTGTATATGTCTAATGTTAATCTGAACAAAAAGTAGCTAAAGTGTCTACTTTATCAACGCTTACAAATTCTAATAATTTGAATCCGTCGTATCTCTAAAAATTTGAATTCGTGGTTATCTAAGCAAAGGTGGTAAATGTAAAGACATGAAAAAGAAAGCTAATTAAAAAAAAATAATGTAAATATTAATGTCATACTGAAATATTGAATACTCAGTAAAAACACTTAAGTTATTTAGGAACACTCTTCAGCAATTAGTAATACTTATATACATATATGTTTATATATATATATATATATATATATATATATATATATATATATATATATATATATATATATATATATATATATATATATCAGTTAATTTCAGCCTGATTGCCAGACTTGTGAAAAATTTAATATTTCGGATGTGCTCTACCCAGAGAAGCCGTTGGAGTAGTGCTATAGAACAATATATATCTCACACACACTTTGTATTATTTAATAAGGCTTTTTTATGTCATCGCAGGCGTTACATCAATGTTTCTCTTAGGCTGGGTTTCTGAGATCTTAGTTAGTCTAGGTTTAGTTAATATGTTTGGCATTAATAACTTTGTATTTGCATTCGCGTGAACAGAGATATAGGAAGCAGATCATTTATTGACTGCACTCTTATTTTTCTGCGATGTATGGACGGGACGGACCAAGGTAGGTCCTGGTCGGATAGAGTAAGGCCGGAGAAGAGACAGCCGGCGGGACTCAGCAAGAACGAAACAGGCAAAGGTTACGAAAACTAGATCATATGGGAACTTAATCCACATCTCAAAAACACAGCCGTAGAGACAGTTAATGTTAACTCAGCTGTCTAATATACAACCACTTACCATTATATGAAGTTTATTTAATAGTTTTCAATTCACTTTTCAGAAAACAAGCTCTTAATGAAGTATGGGCACATGCTGTATTAGGGAAACATGATAATGTCGTTCGTTATTATTCCGCGTGGGCGGAAGATAACCACATGCTTATACAAAATGAATACTGCAATGGCGGCAGCTTGCAGTCTCTCTTGCAAAAACGTTCATTGGTAGAATCGGAATTAAGAATCTTATTGTTGCACGTCGCCGAGGGCTTACGTTATATACACTCAAATGATTTGGTGCATATGGATCTGAAATCGGGCAACATATTTTTAACAAAAGTACCATCTGTACACAAATCATCAATGCCCCCTTTAACTAAAGAATGTTATGAAACTGGTATGGATGGTATTTATGAAGAGTTGATCAATTCTGAGTGGTTGATTACGTATAAAATTGGTGATTTGGGACATGTTACATCTGTTAAAGAACCCTGCGTAGAGGATGGTGACTGTCGTTATTTACCTAGAGAAATTTTAGACGATGACTTTTCAAATCTATTCAAAGCTGATATATTTTCACTCGGTTTAACGTTATATGAATCAGCTGGAGGTGGTCCACTGCCAAAAAATGGACCCGAATGGCATGATTTAAGAGACGGCAAAGTACGTGATTTGCCTACTTTAAGTCGTGAATTTAATGATCTAATTAAAATTATGACACATCCAGATCCAAAACAAAGACCATCATCTACTTCGATATTTAATCACTCGTAAGTATAAATTGTACTTTGCTATAAGGTAATTATCACAAAAAATATGCAATACTAGATACCTTATCTACATTTAAATTTTAACTCACATAACTTTTTTTTCAAAAATTTGGCCAGCTCTCTGGTAAATTCGAATCATCGTGTGTGCTGATATTTTAAAAATAAAACTAACAAATAAAAAAGGCTAACTAACAATAAAACGTTGCTGTATTAGGTCAACATTACACCAGTGATATTTTCGCGATGAACCTTAGTACAAAATTTTGTTTAGTATAAACTCACAATTTTTAAATTTTGCTATATATTTAATGTAGTTAAAAAAAATAACGCTAATTTTATAAAAAAATCAAAACTTGTTTTTTATATACCACATATACTAAATTTCAAGCTAAAAACTATCACTCCTATCGTTAATAACAAATGAAAAGTTTGTTGCCGTGAAACTTTCATTCTCCCTTACATGAAAATACATATCATGGACTTTATGTGGAATTTTTGTTCCCTTCGAAGAACATATGAAAACTATCATTGCTTGCTGAATGACAAAAGTTTGAAAGTTGTAGAAATAAACACAAATATAAGCAGAAAAATGCAAAAAACTTTGAAGGAAAAAATATCCACGACAGGAGTGTATATGTCATGGGTGCTGTTGGCTGAAGTAGTAGAACACGAGACTATGAAGCGGAGGGTCGTGAGTCATGAAATATTGTGTTGAATTCTTCTGATCAGCATTAGTGCGTGGTTGTGTTAGTTGTTGCCAGCCTGTTTCAATGATGAAGGCATAGTCACTGGTCAGTGAACATAACTGGCAACGACTGACACCATCATGAACTAAAAAGCAGAGTAACAGCACCCACCTTCGTCGGCCCCGTAGCAAAAATTAGCCGGCGAAATAAAAAGGTTGAAAAAGCTACAAAAAAAAATGTCTGATCTTCTCATCTTTCCTAATCTCCCCCCCCCCCCCCCCAGGCCTATCCCCTCGTTTTCAGTTCCGGCGCAATGCATTGCATATGTAGGGGTCATCCCCTGAGTGCTGGTCCAAGAAAAAAAACCTGATTTTATTGATAAATTTTGTACTCTTTTTAAAATGTGTAAGCGATATCAATTGGTTTTCAAATTTTGTTGTTATATATAATCTATCGTACGCACACGATGCAAAATTTAACTTTTTTGTGGTATTTATTTGAAATATTTTATTAAATAATTATTGCAACAAATTTACTCATCTGCATACATATGCACACATGTATGTCTGTATACATACTATATATGCTAACGCTTATAACCCATTAGAAAAAAATATTTTCCAAAAATTAATCTCAAAAAATTTTTAAATATTCCTTAAATTCAAGAAAACAATTCAATTATATTCTATTGACCTGTACTTGGTTGAATGGAGACGTAGAAATAAATTCGTCTATCATCGATTTGTATCGCTACGAAAATTATAAATCAACTAATTTTTCTTTGTCAATCGATTTTCTTCTCTTTGAAAAAAATCGTAATTTGAAAGTGATATGACACAGCGATTAAACAAAAAAACATACCACTTTTGTCATTTTCAAATCGTTTTCCGTCACATAAAAATGATTGAGTTATCACTAAATACAGCAATTAATTTGTTACAAAATGCATGTAATTAATTACTTGCATATTCTGTAAACTCACCAAAGCTCGAAGCAATATATCGAATAGACCACCTTATTGGGTTTGAATTTGATAGAAAATATCCCAAATTACATTCTGCTTTGTGTGTATTTATAATTAAAAGCACATGTTGATGATAGAAAAAGCGAATGTGCTCAGGCATATCTCTGTGACAAACCCAAAGACAGACAATAAAAATTTGAGTAACACAAAAACAAAATTAAATAAAAGTACATGCAAAATTATTGAATTAGCTGATTTTTATTTCATTAATAAAATAATTGTAGATTTAAATGTATATATAATTTGCACTTCTCATTTTAGAGTCTTGAATTCATTGGAGTCAAAAAGTAAAGGACAACTAAGTCAAGAATTAACTATTGAAAAGCGTAAAAATGAAATATTATTGCGCAAATTGAGGGAAGCACGAAAAACAATTAAAGCATATGAACAAAATGAAAAAGGTATAAAAATTATATTCAAATGATTGTAAAACATTTCTATTTGTATTTTCGTACTCCTTTTAGCCAATCATAGTTTCAATAGTCCCCAAATGATGTCAGATCAACGTTGTCTTCGTTCGTACACACGTAAAAAGCGTACGCCATGCGTAAACCCTAAATTAGAAAGTCTACGTGGCAGGAATAAAAAAGTTATAAATAATATAAAATATTAATTTGTTATTTGGTTATGAATATCTATATTTACATTATTTGCTTTATTAGTAGTATATTAATATGTTTTAAATAGTTTAATTTCATTAAATATCATACATTGTGAAATTTGTCAAACAAGCATTATTTAATTCCCTCAGTAATCTCGAATACGAAATTCAACTCGTACTATTAAATTATAAGCATACATGATTTCTTTTTAAGTTTTACGAATTCATCTATTGTGTTTTTGTTTTAATATAGATATTTTCACATATTTACGAAGAAAAATATTTATTAAAGTTATTGTCAAAATGGAATATTAAACAATCCTGTAAATACGAAAATATATCTTTAACTGCAATGCTAATAGTTTATTTCTTCATAATAAACTTTTTTTTGTATTATCATTTAAACTAAACGTTTTAATACTTTATTCGTAACGAATCATTTTTGTCTTCTTTATTAATTCTCGCTGCATAATTTTATGTTATATTTGAATTAATTCGCGTGTTGAAATCAAATTATTCATAATTAATTGTTAAGCTTTTTTTATATTAATAAAAAATTAAACTAAATTTGTAATTTTGTTTATTTACATGAAAATTACTGTTTTGGTAGGAATTAGATGAAAAGACATCCAAACTAGGACGACCACGTTGAACAAATTTTTAACTTTATAAATATTCAACATTTTGTATTGGTATCAATGAATTTTCGTTATATCAGGGGGCAAATTACGGCATTGTATTGAAATTTCCATCGATATCGAATGAGATAATTTTGCTCCAGATCAGTTTAACAAACTATTTCCTTTTAAACTCGCCAAAAATTTTGCGATTGCAATTTACAGAACATTTTCGAACTCAAAATGCTAATGTCAGAACATAAGGGAGGGAATATTAGGAATTGGACACGCAAGTCTTCTTTTTGCGTAACAATTGAGGATGTGTACACCAATGGGAAGTTCGTCGAATTTGTAAGATTGAATTCGACCTTGGAAAAGAATAACACCGATTATTATAATATTAACCTTTATTGTTACAAAGGATCATCTTCCAAGATTTCTTGAAATTATACTTATGATTATATGTCACACAAGAGGGACGCCCGTTGCGGAAAAACTGCTCATTGATAATTTCCAAATACAGAGAAAATGTACGCAGTGGTCATGGTATGACCCCTATATGTGCGGTATTGAGAAGGCAGATAAAAAAGTTGAGAATATAGAGAATTTTTTATTGCTTTTTTTTAACCTCTTACTTCTAACCTACCAGGCAAGATGAAATTGTATTCATGAGTATGGTCCAATGTTTTTTTATATGTATTTCATCGAAAATTCATAAATTTTATACACAGTTTAACATTTTTTTTCTGCTTTTAAGGTCATTCGCGATCTTATCTCGTATTTAAATACATCTTCATTGCTTGCAATAAAACATTAATCTAGGGGTCAAATTACGGGATTCGATATCGATAGAAATTTGTACATAAATTGTATTGAAATTTCCATCGATATCGAATGATATAATTTGGCCCCAGAACTGCCGCCCCAATTCTCTGAACCATTAGTTTCAGTTCAATGACGTATTGAAAAATAAAATTAATTTAGAATTCAAGGAATATTTTATATTTTATTTATATTACTTAGTTGACATAAACATTAATAAATCTGAAAGTGGCTAATATATGAAATTAATGTTTGCAATTCTAGTTTATATGCATGTATGTACTTAACATGTTCATACATGTTTCTTTTACGTTATTACATATGTAATTGTATGTATTTATAAAATTATTTTAGGTTGTAAATTTCGCCGTCCAACTCTGTTTTTATACCAAACTGAAGTGGCAAAATGAATACACAAAACAGACTTTGTAGTTTAAGGTTTATTTCAATTAATTGCTGAATGTAGTTGATGATTAAGCGCAGTTTAGTTGCTGTTGAAAAAAAAGAGATTAAGTGTCCCAGCGTTATCGAGGCAACATTATTCGTGACAAACGTTTCTGTTAGAGTAATATAAGGTTGGCAGATCAGGTTATTTTTATATGTGGAGAATGCTAGAAAAGTTCTTAAGATCAATTTTTTAATAAAAGAAAAACGAAAAATATAAAAATAAAACACATTTTAAATAAATGTATAAAAAGAAAAAAAATATACAAGAAAAACTGAATATAGAAAAAGGTTTACTTTTTCTCCAATGCGAAAATCTTAAAATTTTTGGTAGCCAAACAAACATTGATTGAAATATTTTTATCGCAAGGTAAACATAAAGAATTATAAATATTAATGAATATTACAAAAAGTGATATGTTTACTTCAAAATAAAATAAAAATATTTCAAAAATATTGCCCAATGCTTAAGTTTAAACAAAATATTTGAAAACGTATGAAAACTGTTGACTTTTTATCGCAACATTTTCTGAAACGATAATACGTTATAAGCATCACCCTAAAAAACCATATTTGAAAATTATTTAACATCAAGAAGAATTTTGATGGTATAGTGATCTGCAATAAAAATAAATACCGCCACCTTAATATCGACGTCGATCACGACTACGTGAACGTCGTCTTTCACTGGATCTGATGACGCGACGATAGTCTCTGTCCCTATCACGATCATTTTGTCGATTGCGTTCTCTTTCACGTTCTTTTTCTCGTTCCATTTCCCTTTGCTTAAGACGTTGCTTCTGTTCTTCTAATCGCTTTTGACGGAATGCTTCTTTTTCAGCAATCTAAAACATTATATAGGTTAATGTGTTTAATTTGACATACGTTTTCACTATATAATTAACCTGTTCGGGAGTAAGAGGTAGCCAATAAATACACGGTGTAGCTTTTGTCTTACGGAATAGATCGTCTAACAATCTCAATGGGGGATCCTCCTTTTTCTTTTGTTTACGCACTAACATTTTTGAAGATTTAGAAATTTTCTTTGACTTGAAAAGTTTGATTTCGAAAAATACCTGGTGATAAACTGTTACTTCGAACATTTTTTTCTCTTCTATGTCTTCGGTCCCTTTCTCGTTCAATCCTTTCGTTATCTCTGTTTCTAGAAATGTTGCGTTCTCTACTACGATCCCGACTTCGGTCCTGGCTGCGTTCCCGGCTACGTTCCCGTCGTCTATCCACATCTCTGGTTGTTTTTTCTCGCTCCAAGTTCTCCTTTTTTCCAACATCCCATTCGCGCACTGGTCGAGAGCCCTAAATGTTAAACATTTTTTTATTTTATATATTTCTTTTAAAAGTAAATACAATTCGTTTATTTTCCCAACGCAATGTATAGCTTATGTAGAGGCGACCCCCTGAGTGCTGCAATTTCCTAACAGCTCAAAAATTACAGACATTTTGTAAGTTATTTTATAATACTTAAAAACAGGGGATTCAACTCCGATATATCTCTGTACCAAATTCAATAACAGCTTTTCAAAAAGTCTCTTGATGTGACTAGTTATAGCTTTATATACCTGCTAGTCTAACATTCCTAGCAGGTATACAAAAGGATACACCAAACTAGGGCAATCAATGGAGCCAGTAAAATCATACATCAGTAGTGCTGATTGACAAATTTTATTCCACTCCAACATGCGCAAAATAATAAAATAACATTTAGACTCATGAGGACTTGAAAGCTAGTAATATAATGATCGTGTAGCAAATTTACAAAAGTACGTTGCAGTCTCTCAAGCCACGAATTAAGATGAGAAGCGTGGGGACTCCAAATGACAAAAACATATTTAATCTACATAAGAAATATAAAGTTAATTTTAATTATAATGTATATATGTATCTTCAGAATACAAATCATTCGAATTGAGCGATTATTTTAATAAAATTTATTTTAATTGAAATTTTCGAAAGTTGTTATCAAATCCTTGTATTAAAAATTCTCCGAATTATAGAACGTGCTATTTCCTGGACACATAACAAGACTTTACAGGAAATAAACTTCAAACGGAGTCAGATATTTAGTTAAATGGGTTTAAATCAGATAATAATATGTATTCATTGAAAATACCATATTTTATTACATAAATCTCATGCAATACAACAGTTTTTGCATGATTAGTGTTGTTTCAACAGAGAGGCAAAAACCCAAACATTTGTTTTGCATTCTAAAATAAGTTATCATAAATGTTATGTACGAATAGATCGTCTATATACCTAATAATTAAAAAAAAAATTACTTCATATTCTTATGAAACCAACATTCACAAATCAGGAAAACATACTGCTTACATTTCAACATTTACCCTCCCCCGATTCGATGTCCTAATATTTTATTAAATTACCCTGTTTGGTATATATCATATCAATTAAATGTTTTCAATATACATTATACATTTTTAAGCTACATTATAAAAACATTACCTTTTTTTCATCTTCATGGCGTTCCCTACTCCAGCCCGATCCAATCAAAAGGTTATCCTTATTAGTTTCCTGACCAAATTTGGGGACTTCTTCCTTCGTTGACTCAATAGCTTTTAACATGTCATTTCTTATACCAAAATCAACATTTAAACATTTCGGGTTTGATAGAGGCCAGCGGACACCATGCAATGCATGACGGGTTTCAATGGCTTGACTAAAATTTTAAATAATAAATATATTAACGCATTACTCAAACCAAATGTTTCTGATTTTGTGTTTATAAAAACTTTCGGAATTTTGCAAGTTAGAAATTAAGAGAAATATTTTTTATAATGGTTTATGATTTTTCTTAAAGTGGATATTATAAAAAAAATAATATAATATAATGCATGCAACTTTTTGTCAGATATATGTATATATATATATATATATATATATATATATATATATATATATATATATATATATATATGAAAAAAAGTTGCATAAAATCTATAAAGATATTTGTTCGGATAACGGGGAGTAACGACCCCGCGGTTCTTGAGTTATTATAACGGGTTGGAGGGATTGAACAAAGATGCCCCAAGAAGACCTGATATTCAGTGTGGTCCTTTATTTGACACACTGCTTGGGCTTTGAAACCCCTGACATACGGTCTTAATTCCTGGCCAAGCGATTTTGAAGTGGCTGGACTCTGGGCAGGTGGATGTGGTATTCTGGGACTTACGTATATATGAGTGAATTTGTACAGAAATGGCTCTCAGGTTAATGCCACAACTGCCTCCGTCCTATTAAAACATGGCAAGTCTCAAAGTACGTTTGAACTTCGTCATCATTAAGTTGGTGGAGTAGGTGCGGATGTCGATTCTTATCGTCAACCCTCTCATGAAACTCAATGCTTGCAAAGGGACCCATGGCAAAGCGCATTGCAACAAGCAGACGCAGACAGGGGATATTTTAAGACCATCTCACCTGACCCCGAAGCGTAGAAGGGATGAAAATACTCTTAGGCCAAAGGGGAATAGGGCTAAGAAGAAGACGAAAGATTCAGTAGATGATGTCAGAAGTAGTGAAGGTAGTTCTGTAGGATCAGTGCTGGTGAATAGTGGTGCTATGCCGAACCCAAGTACTAAAGAACCTGGTTCGATAAAAGTCTGTCCCAGGGTAAGGAATAGAAATAGGATAAGGAATAAGCAGGTGTTACGTTCTGATGCCCTGGTTATTAAATCGTGTGGGAACGCTTCCTATGCTGGTATTCTCAGGCAAGTGAAGAAATACCCTAAGCTTCTTAATCTGGGAGAGAATGTAAAAAACATTCTGAAGACCGAGAGGGGTGAGCTGCTACTAGATCTGAGTAAACCTGCTCACCAAAACACATGTGCGTTCAGGTCGGAGGTGGAAACGGTACTGGGTGAAGCTGCTGAAGTACGAGCACTATCCCAGGAGGCTAGGATTGAAATTAGCGACATAGATGAAGTAACTTCTAAGGAGTACATCTACGACGCCATAGTTAGTAAATCCAATGATTTTAAAGTATGTACTGCAGATCGCTTCAGTTAAATCACTGAGGAAAGCGTATGGTGGCACAAAAACTGCCACGATTGGCCGTAGTGTTCCTCTAGCTAGACGTCTTTTAGAGATGTCCAAGATGTGCATCAGCTGGGTCGTATATCGAATACGGGAAAAAATGGCACCGAAAAGGTGCTACAACTGTCTCGACTATAGACATAGGGCAACAAATTTTACGAGCCAGGATCTATACAAGAATTGCTTGCGGTGTGGGGAAACTGACCACAGAATTGGAACATGTTCCAATAAACCGTCGTTCTTGCTCTCTAGAAAGGGTGCAAGCACTAATGGTGACCATGTTACCGGATGTGTAGTTTGCCCGTATTACAAGAGAGCGCTACAAAAGCTTAAGGATTCGAACAGTACTTAAGAATCAAAATGCGCATAAATCTCAATCATTGTGAAGCAGCACAAGAAAACAACCTCTCAAAGCGTACGAGATTTAAATGTAGACGTCGCTGTACTCAGAGAGCCATGTAATAAGATTGCATCTGCAAATTGGGTTGCTGATAATACAGATACATCGGCTATATGGACTACCGGTTCCTTAACATCGAGGGAAAAGTCAGCGCCACAATGTGCGTACGCGCGGGCCACTCTTTCCGGCATATGTTTGTACAGCTGATATGATCCTATTAGGTATTCTATTGAGGACTTTCGTGTTATTATAGATAACATAGTGATGGACGCTGCAGCCAGGAGTCCTGTTATAATAGCAGGAGATTTCAATGCGTGGGCTGTTGAATGGGGTTGCCCCTCGACAAGTGCAAGGGGAAGGATTCTAATGGAAGCCCTTTCTGCGCGGAGTGTTGTAGTCTTGAGTTCTGGAGATGAGGAAACCTTCAGAAGAGGAAATGGTGGATCAGTTATTGACATTACGTTTGCCAGCGATACCATCATAAACCGTGTAAACTGGAGAGTATCTTTCTTTATACTCACACCGATCATAGTGCCATTATTATAGATGTGCAGGATGATATACGTCATGTGACCCTCCAGGCACAAAGTTTGACAGGATGGAAAGTGAATACCTTTGACAAGGATATTTTGCCATCTGTATGGAGGGTATGGACCTGAATGGTTCAGGTGAGGATGTGGCAGTGAAATTAGTAAACCATATCACGCGGTCATGTGATGCATCTATGGTGAAGCGGAAAAGATCCGCAAGGGGACCACCGGTTTATTGGTGGAAAAATGATATTGCTAGCTTGAGGACTGAGTGTATACGTACCAGAAGGCAATATACCGCAACCATGTGAAGGGTCAATCCTGGAGGGAATTGTAGACCATCTCTTCCTCCATCAGCCCTCCATCAACCCTCCTAGCGAAACTTTAAACTTTTCCTCGGTTACAATAACTGAGGTCGAAAACGTTGTCCCTACGTTTAGAGATAAAAAGGCACCGGGCCTAGACTGTATTCCAAATATTGTATTAAAAGGTAAACTAAAAAGTAAGGGAACTTTTATAACAAGGTGGAAGAGACAGAAGATGATGTTAATACCAAAGGACAATAAACACCTCATCGTATCGACCACTGCTTAAGATAGATACATGTGGGAAATTGCTAGAGGGTGTCATCTGGAGAAGATTTGGAAATTGCGTTGAAGACGGACATGACCTATCAGACAACCAATTTGGCTTCAGGAAAGCAAGGTCAACAGTGGAGGCTATAAATATAGAAGTAGAAGCTGCAGCGCGAACTATCTTTGGGAAGAGTTGGAGGAATGGTACACAAGGGCACCGTGTATTTCTGACGTTGGATGTAAAGAACGCGTTCAACACAGCAAAATGGGTGCGTATTGTTGATGCTTTAACTCGATTAGACATCCCAGAATATCTGATAAGAATATTGCAGGAAATAGAGAATTCATCTATAATACAGTTGTAGGTATAACGCAACGTAGGATTAGTGGAGGAGTTCCCCAAAGATCGATACTTGGACCATTGTTGTGGAACTAATGTACGTTGGAGTACTAAGATTGAGTTTACTTGAAAGAGTAAAGATAGTGGGATTCGCAGACGACATATCGCTAGTGTGTGAAGACGAACAATTATTAGAGGCAGAAACCATTGCAAATGCCAACGTACAATTAGTAAAGTCCTGGATGACCCTAATGGGATTAACTCTACCTGATCTAGTGCCAAAGTATCTTCAGAAGAAACTGCTTGCTGGAGTAGTAAGGAGCATTATCCTATATGCACACCCAGTATGGTCGGATTCACTTAGATACTCCACATATGTATGTGGGGTTGGTATCTACTGTGTATAGACTAGCTGCTTTGAGAATATGTAGTGCATTTCGAACACAGTCGGACGAAGCCGCTTTTATCATTGCAGGTATAATCCCAATCGATTTAGAAATCATAAATAGGAATAACTCGGACTTATGTTTACAAAAGTTGCAGGAACGCTTGTCAACCACTGAAAAGGGAAGATGAACTTATACATTAATTCCCGATATCAGATTATGGCTGACTAGGAAACATGGTGATTTAAACTATTAACTAACACAGTTCTTGTCTGGACATGGTTGCTTTAGGTCATATCTATTTCGTTTCAACCACGACGATTCTTCGTTCTGTCGACATTGCAGTGGGAATGTAGTTGAGGATGCTGAGCATGTCGTCTTTGTCTGCTCACGATTCAGCAACTAGAGGTCGTACTTAGAAGAAAGGTTAGGGCGTATGATCAGCCCGGGGAATATAATTCCGGTCAAGCTGGAATCCGTATTAAATTGGGTCAGAAGCTAAGGAGGACGTAGGAATAATAATGATAAGGCCACCCACCTTGACGAAACGTCAAAGCTGTTCCAGGGTGGTGAAGTTGTCGAGGGGCCACTATTGATAGTTGCTATCATAACGTCCAGAAAAAAAGATATATGTATGTATATACATACACATACGTACATATACACATATGTGAACACAAATTCATATACATGCATACATATTACTATACACTCAGGTCTCGTTTTATGCAATAGATGCGTTCCAAAAAAATCGCATAAATCAAATTCGCATAAAACGATACTCCAGCTTTATATAAAAACTAATGATTCGTTCCAAAATTCTGAAAAATTGCATAAATGCAAATTTTAGTTAAAAAATCAAAACAATATCGCATTAAAAAATATCAACAAAAATATACATATGTATATATTAGGGATGTAACGATACGCCGTTTTGCCGATCCGATACCGATACCGATACTCAAAAAGAAATATCGCCGATACCGATTCCGATACCGATACGCATATTGAAATTGAACTCAAGTTAAAATTCAAATCTCAAGTAGAGTAATTCTTTTATTATACAAAATTACAGTGTAAGAGATTATTAATATTTAAAATTTATATTTGAAATCATTCTGAAATTAACAAAAACAAATTATTTTTTTTTAACAAAAAGTGTAAGCGATTATTAACGAGTACAAACTGAATGTCATACTGTTTATTTTCTAAAATCATCCAAATTTTCAATACAACGGTTAGTAAAAAGCGTTGAAAATTAAATTGTTTGCTCAAAACAGCTCTAAAAAAATTTAAGAAGTATCGTCGTATCGACATTAAAATATCGCCGATATCGATATATCGGCAAATCAGAAGTATCGCCGATATATCGGAATCGGTATCGGTATCGGTTACATCCCTAGTATATATGTATAAATAAATGAAATTTATTTGTTGGTGGTGAAGTAATGTCTATATGCATTTCATTGGTGCTTTACCAAATCATCAGTAGACTTTAACCACAGTTTTGAAAAGTTGAAAACCTCTTATCTTATTTATATGACATGCATATAGACATTGCTTGATCACCAACAAATAGATTTAATTTAAAATAGTATTGTGACAACAATATGTCAAATAAAAATTTCATAATATACATATATATTTTACAAAATGAAATTTATTTGTTGCGTGGTTAAGCAATGTCTATATTTCAGTTGTGGTGCTTTACCAAATCGTCAGTAGACTTCAACCACAGTTGTAAAGAGTTTCAAACCTCATATCTTATGTAAATACTTTTATAAACCATTTGAGAACTCATGAATGAAAAACACTGCAGCGTGATAAAAAAACAACAGCTAATAAGAAGGGAAATCCCCAGTTTGTTCCTCCAATAATACACACACAACACTCATACATACGTATCGTCTACGCATAAAAAAAAACACAAAATAAAACAAACTGTAACGACTATATAAGTGATTCAAACTAGGCTTATTTTAAGCACGGTTAAAAAGCCTAAACATATTTAAAATTTCAAAAAGTGTTAGCATTAAAAAAAAACTTTCATTAAAAAATCGCATAAATACGAATCCGCATAAAACGAGACCCGAGTGTATATTTTATTACAGTAAAAATTCGATAATCCGGATAATTGGTTGCAGACCCCAGTCCGGATTAGCGAATTATCCGGACTACCATGCATGTATGCATTTATTAAGGCCAACACCCTTCCACTCATACCTTTACTAAGTTCTTCAACAATTTTTACTTTATCTAAAATAGATAAAGTCCTGTGTGCACTCTTCACTGAAGGCATCTTGCATCAATACCAAACTAAAAACGCATGTGTTAACATACACTATTCTAACTGTATTTTTCAAAGCATGCTGTGATTTAAATAAAAAAATAAAAACGGGTTTCATTCAATCCGGACTATAGAGTTGCAATCAATCCGGATTATAGAATACGCAATGACTGTAAAGCATGTTGTGATTTGAATATAAATAAATAAATAAAAACGGTTGTTATTCAATGCGGACTATAGAGTTGCAATCAATATAGAATACGGAATTATGGTAAAAAAATTTTGGAGCGGACGCAATTAGTTTGGGAGTTATAGGCCTCTAAAGTTAAAACATATATATGCCTGTAACATCCTCCAGATTAACGCTACATTGTTGAAATGGACATATTTGGACAAGAAAATACCTTTCAAACGGTATATAACAGTCTAAGATTGTACTGATTTGGAAAGGCTAGGGGCTATGTATCGATGATATGAAGGAAGTTATAGGCACATATATGTTTGTACTTTAGAGGCCTGTAACTCCCAAACTAAGACCGTCCGTTTCAAAATTTTTTTACCATAATAGATTTAAGAGTACTGCCCATGACAAAAGTTTCATAAAAATCGGAGTATGATACGGGATGTAAATTTAAGCCTAGAATACGCAATGAGCTGCAAAATTCTGTCCGGATTACCGAATATTACGGATTAGTGGAGTTCGGATTATCGAATTTTTACTGTATTTATATACAGCTGCACACAATATAAATGATATAAAAAAGGAAAATTATTAAGGTTGTGACTGTCAGTAACAATCACAAAATAAAAGTTTAATTAATTAATTACAACCGAAAGTTATGTGCGAAAATGGTATCTTCAAAAAGAAATGCATACAATATGTATGTGTAGTAATTTACAACTGATGTGAGATGTTAATAAATAATAGTTAAGTAATCTACTTACTCCTCCGATTCGTATTCAACATAACATTTCGATTTAATGCGGTCAATCCAAAAACCATTTTCAACAATTTTACCCGTACGAGCTAATAAACCTTTTAACTGAAGCACAGTGAAAGGACGTACTAAATTTGTTATATATAAGACATTGCTGGACTGATTTCGGGCCGGACTAGGTGATCGTTGAATGGAAGCGCGTACAGTACCAACACCTGGGACCACATGATTAACTTGGCGACTATTTTCTTTTAAAGGCTTTGTCATTAGCTTGGAGGATTTTTCAGGTTTTTCTGTAGAATCACGGCGTCGCTCCGGCTCAGGTGATGGTGACTGTTCGCCCTCCTCTCGTTCTGACGCCACTTCCTCTACTTCCGAAGAAGATTCTAACTGCACATCGCTCAGCGGCACTGGGTGAACGTCGGCAATAAGAGTCTTCAACGAATCCGTGGAAATGGCCAGAACTTGTTCTTTGCTCTCAGTGGCTTTCTTAGTAATCCAACGGCGTTTTCGGGTTGTGTTAGCGGCTGCGTTGTGGCGACCTGTATCAGCTGCTGCAGTAGTATTAGAGGATTCATTAGTTTTACCGTCTTGAGTGTTGTTTACCTCCTCCGACTTGTGATGATCCTTGTGCTCATCCTTAGCTGCTGTTGGAACCTCTACTGAATGACGTTTCAAAAAGCGTTCCCTGACTTCAGTTCTGCCGTTACATTCATCGTCAGATTTATACGCCTTCTCAATAACTTCACCCTCTTCCGGTTCATCATCATTATTATCATTCTCAGTACCTTTGTTTTTGGAATCTTTTCTCTCAGTACTGCTGCTGCGGGAGCGTGGTGAATTATCACGGGTATGAAGTTTTACTTCGTCTTGATCATCCTTGTCCAGAATTTCATTCTTGTCACTTTTAATTGAAGAACCAGATTCTACATCATTCTCAACTTTGCTAATGCCTTTCGTTTGGTCATCGTCCATAGCTTCTTTTAAATGACTTATTTTATCTCTACTTGAATTTTCATTTTGTTTACTTTCTTCGCCTACATTTTTATTGTTCTTTTGCATAAATGACTGTGTATCATCTTCTTTTTGGTTAGTTTTAGAGTACTCATTAGCTTGCCTCTTACCGCGTTTATTTACGTCATCCCCATTAGATTCATTTTCACTATTCGCAGCGCCATTTTCCTCTTCGATAATTGTATTAATCTTACTTTCTGGAGTGGCATCACGCCTCGTACGCCTCTTTGTTGGACTTGTGCGCAATTCCTTAATGGGGGTTCTCATGCGTGAGCTACGCCTACGTCTACCTTCCGATCGTTCTTCGCTAGAATCTCTATCAGCACTACCCATTTCCATATCACCTAATGGCTTCTCATTTTTCAATTCACAGTTTGGTTCCGCATTTCTGTCGTCCTCCGATACGGAGTTAGACTTACGGCGGCGATTCGTACGACGTGATACCGGTGCTGGTGAAGAAACATCTGTAGACTTTTTTCTTTCACTCCGTCTACGCATTATGGTTTATATTGCCACTAAACCGCAAATTAAACCACTAATACTTTAGCTTAAAACACGAAAACCTCAAAATGAATATTGTATTTCACGTTTAAAAAGAATATCTTGAGTTTATTTTAAAATTTTCTCGTGAAAATTCAATTAATGCTTTCACAAGCGGGGAACCATCTTTTTTTGTTAAGTGTGTTCAGTGTATGAAGAAACCAAAGTATATCTATATGAAGTATATGCAAGAGCCCAGCTGACTAAATTTTTTTTTATTTTTTACCTGAACGTATGTCAAAATTTGTTTACTTTTGTAGCGAGCCATATTTGTTTATTCCGTTGAAAAAATAATTTTGTAAAATTGTGAAAACCGTTATTAATTCAACAAAAGTAGCAAAAAAGAATTGTTGTGGAAAAGATTTTTGTGAAAAAGTGTATTGTTTAAGAAAAGTAACAAAAGAAATTGTTTTAAAAAAGTTCTATGCGAAAAGTAGTGAAACGTATTTAAATTTTTGGAAATAATTGTGAACAAAATACCTATATTATAAAAAAAATTCTGACATAAGATTATAATTTTACACAAACAACATGTACGGTGGTTTTTGTAAGTTTATGTTGTTGTGCTCTCGCGACTACTTGATATAGATATACTTTGGAAAAAACATTTCATTCATACCGCCATCACTTGGTTGTACTATTTCACACAATTTTAATCATTTAGTTCTATATCATCTCTGTGTGTTCTTTTTATTTCATGTAATGACTGGATATTAAGTTGGTTTGTTCATGTGGATTTGAAATTTACTGTCGATCTCTATGTATAAAAATTTTAGTTTGTATTTCTGGTATGGGGTTTGACATCTGTAATACAAATAGTTTCTCTAATCAGCTTACCTTTTTTATAATCTTTCCAATAGAAACGATGCATAACCGGCGTAATGTTAACGACTTTTAGGCGCGGAGTTTACCAACATTTGTTAAACAGTTTTTCAACGAAGTATCTAATTAAACAACATTATTGCACATTGAAGTCACGAGATATAACTGGCACTGAAACACTTGAAGAGCTCAAGTACTATTCCGACTTTAAAAAAATTGTAAAGTTATCAAATATAGAGAACAAGGATGGGCACACGTGCTTACAAGTAGCGTGCAAATTGTGTAAAAAAGCAGGCGAAAAGTGGGCTTATGTAAATAAACGTACCGGAAGTTTTTATTGTCCAAGCTGTGATGTGAAAGTACCGTTGGTGCAAGCCAAAAATGCATTTGAAAAATCAAAGATTTTTGTCGATTACAGAGGAGAAGCTGTCAAAGAATATAAAAATAAATGTCGCCACCAAACAGCAGTTCCAAGCTCTGTTTGCGACAGTTTGCAAATAAAGGGCTTAAAATTGGTTGATTTTGAAATGCTTAACTCTTTCTATGACTCTGAGCTTAATATTTTGCATTTCCCTCTAAAAAACGCCACTAATAGAGTAGTGGGTGAAAAATGGTTGCATTTAAACGATGGCAGAGACGAATGTTTCCAAAATGATAACTTATCAGGGATATTATTGTATACATTATCCAATAAACAAAAGGCAATAGTCGTATCAAATTTGATGGATTTTTTGACTCTTATCTCGCAGCGAATTGATACACGTAAATGAATATATAATTCATATATACAGTTTATGAGGAAACGTTTTATTTTCAGATTCGATTGTTTGCTTACCATATGGGCTCAAAACTCTACCGCAAGAATGTTTACCTGCTTTAGAACATTTTACGGAACTAGTTCTCTGGTTTAAATATGATTCTACTAGTTGGGATGTTGCCAAAACATTTGCAACCAAATTGGATGAAAAAAGGTGCCTCTTAATACGACCAACCGTAGCGGAGCCATCACCTTTTGATGCACAACGAAAACGTCTAAACATTCGGCACATTCTACAAGGAGCTACACCGATGCGCCATAAATCTATAACAACTTTTAATTTTCTAAGAAATGATGTCCTTAGCGAATTGCAGAATGTAGAAAAAGTGAACGGAGTTAAATGGAAACGATTTCCCTTGCTTAATAAAGTTCTTAAAGGCCACCGCAAAGGAGAATTGACAATAATAACAGGGCCAACAGGCAGTGGTAAAACCACATTTATGAGTGAGTATTCTTTAGATTTGGCTCTACAAGGCGTCTCGACACTGTGGGGCTCATTTGAAATTAGGAATGCGAGATTAGCCTCTACGTTGTTAAGACAATTTGTAGGTTATTCTTTGGAGAAAAAATTGCACGAATTCGATCATTGGGCTACAGAATTCGAAAAACATCCTATGTACTTTATGACTTTTCACGGTCAGCAACCTTTAAAAATAGTTATGGAGGCTATAGAGCATGCACATTACGTGCATGATATATCGCATGTTATCATAGATAATCTGCAATTTATGATGGGAATTTCAAGCACATACCGAACCGATAAGTTTTGGGAGCAAGACAATATAATTGCTGCATTTCGAGCACTTGCAACAAAACATAATGTTCACGTTACTTTAGTAATGCATCCAAGAAAAGAAAGAGAAGAAGATGACCTAACTACAAGTTCAATATTTGGTTCCGCAAAGGCTAGCCAAGAAGCCGATAATGTACTCATAATTCAGGATAAACGCCTAACGAGCTTAAAAGGGAAAAAATATTTACAAATCGTCAAAAATCGTTATAGCGGAGATTTAGGCATTATGCCATTAGAATTTAATAAAGAGGGCTTAAGTTATGCTGGACAGAAGAAAAGAAAGGACAAGGACAGCGATTCCCAGTCCCAGCCTTCAAAAGAATTATAGTATTAATTTTTCCTTAATATACATTTGTATTTGTGATGATAATTTTTACTTCAACTGTACTCCTTAAGTATAAAATATTAAAACACCTTTTTACGTTGAACTTTGTTTGTAATATTTTGTATTCATTAATTTTTTTCCACACATAGCACAAATAGCTTTTTTGTATGCACATGCCTGGCAATAGTGCGATCCAGCTTGATGAACTTTTTGGCGACAAATTCTAAAAGAAGTTTTAATAAAAACGTATGTATACACATATGTCTGTAATCTTCAAAAATATTAAAATGCTTATGTAGGTATATACAAAATTTACCGGCATGGTGGAAGAGTTTTTCCGATGGGGTTAAATCTATCTTTGGCAGAAGATAGAGCTTTGTTCTCATTTATTTTACGGTTAGTTCCGGTTTTCCATGGATCCGGTGTGGCTATTTTAGCCAATTTGGACTCGCACTTTTCACAAACCATTGTAATTATGTAGTGTATGTACTTTTCTTATAAAGGTTTATATAGAAATTTCAGATCGAATTGCTAATAACTGCCTCCATTGGATAATAAATTAAGTTAAGGGTAAGTAGGAATTCAGTTCAAATTGGCGTGAATAATATTTACTTTTGTTTGTTGGGCACGAGTATGTACGTTTTGATTTAATCGTTGTTGTTGTAGAAACAAAGGTGACCAGCGTCTATTTGTAGTAAGGTCTGTACAAATAATCAGATGGCAATGTTCATTCCTTTTTGCAGTTGGATGCCATATCTGTCAAAATTTTACGTTTAACTTCTAACATATTTAGAGAGCAAGTGTATTTTCAAATTTTTTTAACTCTAATATATACATTAATATTTTGCTTTTGTTTGTTGTTTTTGAAGTGTGTCTATATGCTTGAATTTTAATTTTAATACATTAACAGCCATTTTCACAATGTATGATTATGACTTAACGTTTACTTTAACGACAACTTTTGTATGCCAAACTTGACGCTAAAGTCCACTTTAATTTTTAATCGTACATTATGAAAAGGGCCGTAATTGAGATAATATGTCAAAAAGAAGTTCTTAATATATATATATATATATATATATATATATATATATATATATATATATATATATATATATATATATATATATATATTATTTTCGTGACATGTGGATGGGGTACATAAGTTTAGAAACTAACCCCCATATTCATAAAATTTAAAACGGGTTTGAAACGTATTTAAATTAAAGTTTTTTCGTACAAAATGTTCTTAAAATATTGATATCTATTTTATATTATTTTTTATGAATATGGGGGTAACTGTATACATATATGCATAAGTAAAAGATCGGAGGGAAAATATGCTGTTTTAAAGGGTTAAGTCAAGTGATGTAGTTGTTCACACGCCTGTTAATAATGCAGTTATTATATCACGTATTGAATATGGATCCAAGATAAATAGGAAGATCGCAAATCCATAATAAGTACACAATAAAATATTACCTTCAGTTCAAATATCTGTCGGTTTTATTGTTAGTTCCGTCATGTTTTGGAGAAATAATTGTTTTTGAGAATTTCGACCATGAAGTGTGTTTAGGAAAACAAGTAGCAATTGGATACGTATTATAAAGAATGCTTTATTATTGTATTAAATACTGAACAAGAAAAGTAGCTCGCGCTTTGTATATTCTCTAAGCATTTCATATTGAGTAAATTCCAATTTCTTAATGTGTATAGGCTTAATTAGATTACAACCATTGTAGGACATATGCATATTTGAAGCAACTCTACATTTGTATTACGTTTCGTATGGCATCCCCATGTTTTGCACATTCTAGTTTAATTCGCATTCGTTTTTTTGCGCGTTGTTGCAGCAGAAGAAGAGAGAAAAAGCAGGATAAAATTTTCGTTTTCCGAATTTTTCATTTGGGAGCATGTTTTAAGAAGTTATTAATTTAGTATCTATAATAAAATAGCTATTACATTAAAAATAAAGAAGAATAAAAACTTTTGAAAATGGTAAGATAAAGATTTGTAACATTATTTTTTATTTAAATGGAATCGATTTTTTTGATCGCTTTTAACCCTTGTAAATTATACAGGGAGTATTGGCTGCAGACAAAAGAATAGATAAAAAATTGGTGTTTACCCGTTTTGTTTTTTACTTGGATAATTTAGAAATTATATTTTGAAATGTTTGCGTTTTTGTTTTCTGATTGCAGTCGAAGAAAATGTCTCGTTATCCTAGCGATCGGAAAGTTTATATTGGTGATCTGGGAAACAGTGCAAGAAAAAATGAATTAGAATATGCATTTGGTTCGTATGGTCCTTTACGTAGTGTTTGGATTGCACGTTCACCACCAGGATTTGCATTTGTTGAGTTTGAAGATGCTCGCGACGCTGCTGATGCGGTAAAAGGATTAGATGGGCGAACTATATGCGGTCGTAGAGCTCGAGTAGAACTATCCACCGGCAAGAGCACTAAAAGTGGTGGCGGGCGAAGTGGTGGCGGTGGGGGTGGTGATCGCAGAGGTGGGGGAGATCGCTATGGTGGCAGTGGTGGTAGAGGTATTGGTGGAGGTAGGAACGGTGGTGGAGGTGGAGGCGGTGGTGGTGCTGGAGGAGGTGGTGGAGGTGATACTAAATGCTACGATTGTGGTGACCGCGGCCATTATGCTCGTGATTGTCATCGGCACGGACGCAGCAGAAGGCGGTAAGTCGATTTTCTGTGTTCTAAACTGATACATTTTTGAATTCTATTATATGCCACTTTTATTTTATAATCACTTAAATCATAAGTGAATTCAGCTCTGATATATTCTACTAACATATGTACATATACGACATCGGCAAAACCAAATGTAAGAAATGTGCCCGTTTGTATGCACAAAATATTCGTTACTATTAACTAAAGTTTCATTTGCATCTTAATGTCGTATAAATAAATGAAAAAGGTGGCCTAACTAATACGAGCATAACACCAGGACCAAAAAATTAAGTTATCGATGTCCATGTCGTTATTTATCTCAAAAGCAAAGAAATGTTTCTAGAAAATGGTCCAACATGCTTTTAAAGTCCCTTTTAATAGTTATAATGCATCTGAAGTGTCTTCAAAGTATAAAGTATTTGTCTGCAATCGTTGTTTGATATTTAACCATCTAAGTGAGTCCAGCATAAAGTTAATAGGTGTATACCGACTACATTTTAAAATACATCGCATCGCTTTGTTTTGCAATTTCTGCATCCTTTCTATTTGTGACTCTAAACAGCATGTATGTAAAATCGTTGACCCGTATTCAAAATGTGGCTTAATTATGGTGTTATATATATTTAATGCAGTTGTTATCGAAAGTTTATTTCTTATTCTCTTGAAAAATCTAATCTTTTTACAAATTTTTTTGCAAACGTGTTCTATATGATCTTTAAATTTTAGTTCATTATCTATTATAAAACCAAGGTATTTTATTTTCTTCACCTTTTCTATTGTTTCATTATTAATTTTAAAATGTATATCACTGCTCATATTAATTTCCATAAGTTTTGTCTTATTTTCATTAAGTTTTAGTTTGTTCATCTTTAACCAATTGTTTATATTGTTTATATCATGATTTAGATCGTCTCTACATTCATCTTCAGTTTCGCCTTCCGCATATATTAGAGTATCATCCGCATATAGAACTATTTTACATTTTCTGCATCGGTATTATCGTTACATACTATTACCTAGTATAAAATGCCGTTAAACCGATACTGCTTATTAATTCTGAAGAGAGTACATTGTCAAATTATTTCAAAAAGGGGGAATTTTGAATAAAAATTGTGTTCAATAAACAGATTATTTGCACAAATTATGTTTGTATATATGTATGCATGTTTATATACTACATACATACCTCATATGCATATAACATAATTTATCAATTAAAAAAGTAAATTAAAGGAACTGGAATTTAAACTTTTCTTAATTCTTTACTTGTAAAGTATTGTCTTTCGTTAATAAAAAAAACTGAGATGCATAAGAAAATCTAATGGGGAACCGTAATGTTCTTATGTAACTTCAAATTCATTTTATATTCCTTTTTTATGAATCGGTATACCGGTATTGACACAAACGTCATACCGGTATTTTCTAACCGAAACGGGTTTCTATATCGGTAATATTACCGGTATTTCACTTTAACGGCATTTGAATTGGTAAAGATACCGAATGTCCTGTGTACCCAATAAGTAAAAAAAATTTTAAGTTCTTAAAAAACAATTATTTAAGTTCTGTAGTTGATTGGTATCAGTTCTTGCCTGTCAGAATGGGGTTCCTGGGTTCTATTACCAGACTGAGTGCTATGTAGTTTTCAGGGAACACAATTTGACTTTTGTCGAACTCGTTCATCGTAACGTTATTGGCAGGATCCTATGATCAAATCCATTTAAATTACATTGGTTTCGTAATAAGTTCTTGTCAAAAGCGCACGGATGAACGAGCTCGTCTGGAAAGCAACGGGACCAATGCAGATCCATGTCTACTGAATTTGTTTACTCAAAAATAGCGAATTTTGCAAGCAGTCTCAAGACGTATGTATGTGTGTCTATTGACCTACATTCGTACATATAATATTAGAGCTTAGTTAGTCCCGATTCACATACTTCAACTTTTGCTGCCAAAGTAAATACAAGCAACTGCGTAACGCAAAACGGCAAAAATTGAAACAGAAAGAAATAGAAATATATACTATTTTTTACCTACTATCTCCTTCAAAAGTAATAAGTAATAATGCGCGATATGTGGAATATAGTTCATCTTAAATATGAAAATATAGATATGAATGTGTTTCTCTGCATGCATTTGCGGGCAGGTTATCAAGATTGTGGGTGAAAGGTGTTAAGATCTTTGACAATTCATATATGTTATAATTTATAGAAAATCATGGGGAAACAGTCATAATGTAAATTGGCGTGACTTCATTTATTTATTCCGGCTTCGTGATATAAAGCCAAAAGACCATTAAAATGTATATTAGACAGAATAACAATAACCTAGTATATAAAGTAAAATTTTTCCCATCATTTATAAAATACGCTATTATTTTATATACATACATATTTGGAATATTTTCTCAAATAAGTTTTAAAAAGTGTTATTGGTAAATGAAATTTATTTGACAAGATGTCAAATAAAGTTTCATATAAAGTGCTATTCATAGTCAAAATTGATATAATGTACAACAAATTTTTGTAAGATTTTCATTTCAAATGGATTTTAATATATGCATATATCTTAACGGAACAGATGTTTCACATAAAGCAAAAAATAAATAGTGGCAAGTCTGTCGTGATAAGCCACAAGCATGAGCTTGAACTAGATTGTAAAACGATTGACAACTAGGTGGTGCTGAGGTAAAAGTTAGCAACACACGTGTTTTTTTTCATTGCTGCCTTCATTTTGGAACTTCAACGAAAGCGCGTGGAGACTATTTTGGTATTTTTCCACGACTGTATGTTGAAGTTATAAAAGTCTTAAACTAAAAAGTTAAATATACCCATAAAATATATATTAAAGAAAAGTGTTGAAAACATAAGTATGTTTGTGCTGTATGAAACTCCGGCGGGCTACGCCATATTTAAATTAATGGATGAGAAGAAAATGCAGGAAGTAGATAACCTGTATTTGGAATTTCAAACACCAGACAAGGCCAATAAATTGTTGAAATTAAAACATTTCGAGAAGTTTAATGATACTACAGAAGCCTTAGCTGCAGCTACAGCTGCTGTTGAAGGTAAAGTGTCTAAACCATTAAAGAAAACTTTAAAAAAATTGCTTGGTGACGAAGTACAGGAATCAATATTGGTCGCTGACGCCAAGTTAGGAAACGCTATTAAAGACAAGTTTTCTGTACAGTGTGTTTATAACACTGGAGTTCAAGAGCTAATGAGATGTATAAGACAGCAAGCAGACAGCCTTTTAGGTGGATTGCCGAAAAAGGAAATGACGGCTATGGCGCTGGGTTTGGCACATTCCCTCTCACGTTACAAATTGAAGTTTTCACCAGATAAAATCGACACGATGATTGTGCAGGCACAATGTCTATTGGACGATTTAGATAAAGAATTGAATAATTATATGATGCGAGCGAGAGAGTGGTATGGATGGCATTTCCCAGAATTAGGCAAAATTATTACAGATAATATTGCTTTCATTAAGACTATTAAACTTGTTGGTACCAGAGAAAATATGACGGCTTCTGATTTATCTGACATTTTACCTGAAGATGTTGAGGAGAAAGTCAAGGAAGCGGCTGAAATTTCAATGGGCACAGAAATTTCCGATGAAGATATTATGAATATTCAATGTTTATGTGATGAGATTTTGTCCATTAATGATTACCGAACACATTTATATGACTACCTCAAGACTCGCATGATGGCCATGGCACCAAATCTGACAGTTTTGCTTGGTGAAACTGTGGGAGCCCGCTTAATTGCTCATGCCGGTTCTCTAATAAATCTGGCCAAGCATCCTTCATCAACTGTACAAATACTTGGCGCAGAAAAGGCCTTGTTCCGCGCACTTAAGACAAAAAAGGATACACCCAAATACGGTTTAATTTTCAATGCCCAACTTATTGGTCAAGCAAGTTTAAAGAACAAAGGAAAAATGTCACGTTCGCTCGCTGCTAAAGCGTCGTTAGCTACCCGTGTGGACGCTTTTGGTGAAGAAGCTACGTACGAATTGGGAGCAACACATAAAGTTAAGTTGGAATCTAGATTGCGACTGCTAGAAGAGGGAAACCTACGTAAGTTATCAGGAACAGGCAAGGCAAAAGCTAAATTTGAAAAATACCAAGCTAAAAGGTTAGTATTAATTTATATTTTATAAGTAGTTTTCTCAATGTGATGATAACACAAAGGTTTCGCATTTGTCTGAACAAAATTGCCGTGATGATAAACCTTGGCTGTCTGAGAAGAAAGAAAATCAACTTATAAAATCTCATTACTTCTGTTATGACACATATGATAATATTCTTTATTTTACAGTGAAGTATTTACTTACCAACCTGAGGCCGATAGCACACTTTCCGTGAAAAAACGAAAGCATTCTGAATCGGCTGCAGATGTTTCAACTCCCGCTAAAAAGGAAAAAGTTGAACAAGCTCAGGATGTAGAAGACATGCCATCTACTTCTGAGGTTAAATCTGAAAAGAAAAAGAAGAAGAAAAAGAACAAAAATAAGGACCAAGAGGCGCCAGAAACAACAACGGAAGGGACACCTGTTAAAAAAAAGTCGAAAAAAGTTAAACCAGAAAATGATTCAGAGTAGATAGTATTATAATGATTTTGTCCTAATACTAGCACTTAATTTTTATTTTATATTATAACATCGCATAATACTAAGTTAATAAGTCTTCTTTTTATTCATCTTGTATAGGTACATTAAGTTAATGTAATACTTTTCTAAATATACATGTTAAAAAAAACCTGTTTTATGGATATAGTGTATTTTTGGTTAAAGGTAATATATTTAATTTAGTCAATCCACAAGAGTCTTTTCAGTCTAAGATGACAAAAACACAAAACTAAAGAACATTTATAAAATAGCACACAATGTAGAAGGGACAAAACATGTATTTACATAAATTACTCAAGAACAATATCGCTGTACATTACATGATATGCACAATAATAGAAGACATATTTTTGAAATCAACTTTATATAAAAAATATGTACTGGGAATTAATTTTAAATCTATAGGTTTGAGGAAAAAGTAAATAATATTTTATCAATTGACTATTTTTAAACTTGTTATAAGGTTTGTTATATAAATGAAATACCTAACAGCTAGACTTGTGTCGAACTCGTTTTTGACAAGAAATTTGATCAAATCAAACAGCCATGTCACAGGTAATTTCGTTCGAAAACGGAATATATTCAATATATTGGTTGCTCAGAAAACGAAACAACTTTTCAGAAAGAAATAATTTTTAACAGCATGAACGGAATCAGTTAGTGACATTAAAAAATGTCATTGTCTAAACTTATTTCCTTATTTGTTTTTTGAGGAATCAAAATACGGAATAGGAATCTGTGCCATGTCCGAATGAAATTTTATTGGGTTTGATCTTTCCAAAAACGAGCGAATGAACGGGTTTGACACAAATCTACTAATAGCTTAATATGAGATGTCTTGATCATCATATTGATAGCATAAGTGCAAGACTATCTTATGCTCTTAGGGAATTATACCTCATAAACCTAACTGCATGTCAGGTGCGCTTTGCTCATGCGCTCTCAATTTCGCAGGAATAGGTACTGCATTGAGCTCTATTGGGGTTGTAATGTTGCTGTCCAGTATAGAAAAAGGTTGTATTGCATAGAATTGCTAGACTCTCATGTTTCATAGCGATTGTGGACGAACTCAAATTTCGTTTATTAATCGATGTCTATAAAATGATTAAATTGCGGAGACCTATTAATATTGTACAAACCATAACTTTTACATGGACTATAAGATATCCTCAAACGGTAATTTTTCGTATTAATAATTCTATATATTAATGATCGTGTCTTCTCAATGGTTGTTACAGCTTTTATCAGGAAGCTGGGAGAATTCTATAATATGGGTAGTTACCGTCTGAGTTACAATTTATTTATTTTTTATTCAATTACATTTGATGGAATGTGATGATGGTGCTTTACTTTTAGATGCCTAAGAATATATATTTGTAAGCATTTATATCGCATATAATACGAATTAAATAGGCCTAGGGCTATATGTGTTATTAATGAATAAATAAAATGGGATTTTTATGTAGTAAGAATTTTAACGAACATTTTTATATTGCTATATTAAATTGAATTAAGATTCTATAGGCTAATTGTTCGAAATTTGTAATTTAAATCTCAGAAAGACATGATAAATATTCCAAGGCACAAAGGCAAGTCAACATCAGTTTTTGTTATTCAACTTACACAGCAGAGCAGAACAGCTGTTTTCGAAAGACGCAACCCTTTCATCATCAGTGCTCATGTGTATTGTGTTTGTCACCACTTATTAGGTGGCTTAGTTGAATGTGATAACAGTTCCTATTTACACAAATTTTATTGTGAAAAAGAATACGAGAACTGGGTCAAGCTGATGTTAACATGTTATTGTTATAATACCCGTGTTACCGTTTGATTATTTTTCTGAATTTTTTGTTCCATCATACCTAAGTCAAACTTTTTTGGTTTGAATTTTATACTTAAGTACATGTGAACATTTTTTTCCAATTTATTATTGGTAGCTCAAGCCATAGCGTAAATTTGTATGTAGTAAGAATTTTAACGAACATTTTTATATTGCTATATTAAATTGAATTAAGATTCTATAGGCTAATTGTTCGAAATTTTTAATTTAAATCTCAGAAAGACATGATAAATATTCCAAGGCACAAAGACAAGTCAACATCAGTTTTTGTTATTCAACTTACACAGCAGAGCAGAACAGCTGTTTTCGAAAGACGCAACCCTTTCATCATCAGTGCTCATGTGTATTGTGTTTGTCACCACTTATTAGGTGGCTTAGTTGAATGTGATAACAGTTCCTATTTACACAAATTTTATTGTGAAAAAGAATACTAAACTTGCCTTTGTGCCTTGGAATATTTATCATGTCTTTCTGAGATTTAAATTAAAAATTTCGAACAATTAGCCTATAGAATCTTAATTCAATTTAATATAGCAATATAAAAATGTTCGTTAAAATTCTTACTACATACAAATTTAAGCTATGGCTTGAGCTACCAATAATAAATTGAAAAAAAACGTTCACATGTACTTAAGTATAAAATTCAAACCAAAAAACTTTGACTTAGGTATGATGGAACAAAAAATTCAGAAAAATGGGACATGAAGAAAAATAATCAAACGGTAACACGGGTATTATAACAATAACATGTTAACATCAGCTTGATACAGTTCTCGTATTCTTTTCCACAATAAAATTTGTGTAAATAGGAACTGTTATCACATTCAACTAAGCCACCTAATAAGTGGTGACAAACACAATACACATGAGCACTGATGATGAAAGGGTTGCGTCTTTCGAAAACAGCTGTTCTGCTCTGCTGTGTAAGTTGAATAACAAAAACTGATGTTGACTTGCCTTTGTGCCTTGGAATATTTATCATGTCTTTCTGAGATTTAAATGAAAAATTTCGAACAATTAGCCTATAGGATCTTAATTCAAAATGGGATTTTATTCAATAAACTTTTAAGTTACAAATATTAAATTTTGTGCAATTGTATATTATGTTTATAAGGTTTTTAAAAATTTTTAAAGTTATCTGAAATAGTTGCTAATATTGTTATAATATGTTATGTTCATATTACAGTCACACACGCAGTCGTTCACGGAGCCCATCACGAGGCCGCAATAGGTCTCATTCCAGATCAGCATCAAGATCTCACAGTAGGTCCGTTTCGGCAACTAGAGAAACATCACGCAAAGCGAGAGAAACTTATGGTCGTACCAGAGAAAATGGACGCGGTGAAAATGGAGACACTTATCGATACAGTGATGACGAACGTAATGGGGGTGCTGTGGCAGCTGCAGTTGATTCACCATCACCTAAGCGACGTTATGAAGACGATTCGCCATCACCGAAACGTACAACTCATTCGAAACGTGGTCGCACGGAATCTCGCAGACATGGTGGTGGCGGTGGTTCTTCTATTTCACGTTCGCGCTCAAACTCACATAGAGATTAGCAGTTACTGAATAAAAATCAATTAGCAGCTTATATAAAGTAAAAAGAACACAAAAAAAAGGAAACAGATTTTCAAATTTTTACCTATTTATGGATATTACATATTACATAAAGTCAGCTGCTAAATGTAATAGAAGTTAGAATATAGATGTTACACTACTAAAAGAAACACTGAAAATAATAATTTTTTGAAAATATGCTGTGTAGAAGTATTGCAAGGGTGAATTCCAAAACATCAAAATACTTTGCAGTGAAGCCACTTTACATTGTTTACAAAAACAAAACACATCAGACTTTGCAGCATTGCATGGTATTGTGGTGTTTTTGAACTCAGCCAAACTTTTATGCCAGTATTTAGTGAAAAGACTTTAAATTTTCAAAGTAATATTTTTAATTTTATTTCAATGAGTTTTCTTTTATAAGTTTATTCCTTATTTATATATACATATATGTATTTTAAATTATATATTTTCGGACAAAGTTGCTTCAATGAGTTTTATTTATTCAAAGAAAAACACATACATATAACATCAGCAGCCAAAACTAAGTCATATAGTAAACTCATTAGTAAAAAATCCTTAAAAATCTATTATTTTCTTACAAACAGTCTGAGTCATTTCATTTCCATCATTGTGTCACTAGGACACGGATTTTTTGTATATTAAGAAGACTAAATACAGTCGATCTTCCTACTTTTAGCACTTCCAAGTAAACAAAAAAAGCAAATATTTGTATTATAAAATATTAATCTTTCAAAATATTAAAGCAGTTGTAATTTCCATATTTTCTTCAAATAAATATACATACACTTGTCTAAGATTTAGATACATTTTCATTAAAACATGCATAGATACGTATATACATATATTGAACAATTTGCAATTAAATTAATAAAAATTATATTTCATATCTCTTTCTGTACAACTGACTCTTTTTTTAATATAAAATAGCAAAACACCGTAAGAATAAAAATACAGTTAAAAGAACCCTCATACACTTCCTATAAGATGTCATTTTGATTTGTAACCATTAAGCATAATTTTGATCAATAAATGAGAAAGAGTAAAAAATCCATATTGTAAATAAGACTTTTCTTTACAAAATATCGCAAAAACTCATTTTAATGCATGGTAAGCTTAGCTGTTAACATATTTTTTTATGCCATTCTATCTAATTATAGGCGTTTTTTATATTTTCTTTGGCCAATTTGCACTTAACTCTTGCAATAAACAGATAAACAACCTTCATGAAGAAACTTTAATAAAGTAAGTTATGTATGAATTTCTATTTTAATAGTGAACCTTTTTATACCCTTCACAAAAAAGTGAAAGGGTATATATAGGTTTGTCATTCCGTGTGTAATTTCTTCGATATGTACATGGGACCCCATAAAGTATATATATTCTGGATCCTTATGAATAGCGATGACGAATGAGCCATGTCCGTCTGTACGTGAAATCGGTTTTCCCAAGCCCCCAGAAGAGCTAGAGACTTCGTTCTTGGACCGTTGGATTGGAAATGAACTTAAACAGGCTGCTATATTCAGAAAGATCCAAAGTATGGTTCCAGAGCTGGGAAGCTTACACCTATTTCTCAACGCAAAATTTATACCAAAAATCAATTATTTTTTTTTAATGTTTGTAAATTAAACCTACTTCATGCTTTGGGAAGCCTCAATGGTCTATTAAAAACTAAAAAAATAAAATTTTTTTTCCAGGGATGGGAAATAAAATTTTTTTTTTCGGCCTATTCCGTATTTTGTAGTACATGTAGTAACTAAAATTGTTAAAAATTTGAAGTTTTTCTTTAACAAAACCACTTTATACGCCATGAACATTTGCATTAGCCAAAAAAAATTAAAAATTTTAAATTCAAATTTTGCTACCAGGGGTGGGAAATTGAATTTTTTTATTCATGAAAGTAATCAAACAGGCAACTGATGTTGTTTTTTTTGCTAACTAAAACTGTCTTACAATTTAGGAAGAACATAATTGGTATCAAAAATTCAAAAATCAAAAATAAAATTTCGAATCCAGGGATGGACAAGTGCAATATTTTATGGTACATGAAAGTTACCAAAATGGTAAAAAATTTGAAATTTTTCGTACACTGATAAAAAAAAAACAAACAAACAAAAAATTAAAATTTCGTTTCCAGGGTTGGAAAAATTAAATTTTTTTGGTACATGCAATATTTTGTAGTACATGTTATAACCAAAATGGTTGCAAAATTCGAGTTTTTCTTAAACAAAACTACTTTATACCTCATGAAGATTTGCATTGATAAAGAAAATTTTAAAAATTCAAATATCGCTTCCAGGGTTGGAAAAATTAAATTTTTTTTGGTACATGCAATATTTTGTAGTACATGTTATAACCAAAATGGTTGCAAAATTTGGGTTTTTCTTAAACAAAACTACTTTATACTTCATGAAGATTTGCATTGATAAAGAAAATTTTTTTAATTTCGCTTCCAGGGTTGGTAAATTGAAATTTTTTTTTAAACATATATGTAACCAAAAAGGCAATTGACGTTGTTTTTGACTAATTAAAACTATATTTATAACCTATATGGTTATAAATATTAAGTTTTTCTTAAATAAAATTATTTCATGCCTCATTAAAAGTTGCATTGGTAAAAAAAATTAAATTTCGTTTCCAGGGTTGGGAAATTGATATATTTATTCTGCATAAAAATAACCAAAAAGGCAATTGACGTTGTTTTTTTTTTTTGCTAATTAAAGCTGCTTTATAATTCAGGAAGAACAAAATTGGTATTAAAATCTTAAAAAATCAAAATTTCGACTCCAGGGTTGGACAAATGATATATTTTATGGTACATGAAAGTGACCAAAAAGTTTAAAAATTTTAATTTTTTTGTCAAGTAAAACTATGTTACACCTCACTAAGAATTGCATTGGTAAAAAAATAAAAATTCCAGAGTTGGGAAATCGAAATATTTTTCGTACATAATAGTACATACATAAATTCAAAATTTTGTGCTTTTAGTGAATTAAACCTATTAGATATTTCAGAAAAAATTAAACTAGTATCAAAATATTATAAATTCGGTTCCAGGGTTGGAAAATTGAACTATTTTTGGTATATAAAAGTACATACATAAATTCCAAATTTTGTTTTTTTAGTGAATTAAAGTTATTTTATATATCAGAAAAAATTAAATTAGTATTAAAAAATTAAAAATTCGGTTCCAGGGTTGGAAAATCGACATTTTCCGATACACAAAATTAGCCATTTTATTTGTTATTTTTTTATTTTTATGATGAATTATACCTACTTTATATATCAGAAAGAAGTAAACTGGTATTAAAAACCAACAAAATCTAAAAGACGATTCTACGGTTGGACAATTAGAACTTTTTGGGGTACATGAAACGGATTTTTTGTTTTGTTTGTAATTTAAACATATTTCATATTTTTGAAAGACGTTCATAGGTATTAGATATAAGAAAAGCCAAACATTTAGCTTCCTAGCCGAAAAATTTAAACGTTTTCTTAAATATAAAAGTAACCGATAACATCATTTTGATTTTTTAATTAAACCTACTTTCTGTTTTGGCAAGAAAGAAAGAAAGAAGAATTACATCTGTGAAGAGTATTTAAGATTCGGCACAGCCGAATGTAGCACTTTTACTTGTTTTATATAAATTGTATTACAGGATGTTAATTTTCTCAACAGGCTATAAGTTCAAATCTGCGAAACTGCAAATTTTTTATTTTAATAAAAGAACGTGATTACATTCTATTTTATTTTCTATTTTTTTTGTGAGTGGAATATTAAGAATATTTTTCATAGTCATTACACCAGTAGAACGGATCAGGGACCAAATTACCGCATTCGATATTGATCGAAATCCATACAATTTAAATACAAATTTCGTTCGATATCGAGTGCCGTAATTTGCCCCTAGTACTGATTTCGAGACCGCTACGCCATCTCATCAGCGATTTTTGTTAAATTTTTCCACTGTTTCAAGTTGTGCTAGTTAGTAGGAATATCAACTATTTAACCAATTTTTTTAACGAAAATTGAATAAAGTAAGTTTAGTCAAAAACTATTCGTCGTTTAAAATTTTGGGAATTATTCAGTAATTCATGCTGACATTCAATGATATACATACATACATATGTATGTATGTATAATTCTTGTGTCTAATTTTTTAACATTTTTTCTTTTAATAGTTAATTAATTTGTTTGAGTCCTGAGGTTATTTTACATTAATATTTATTATTCTGCAACAATATAATAAAATAATTTCCTGAAGAAGCTAACCGATGGTTAGCGAAATATTGAAGAATAATAAATATTAATATAAAATAACCTAAAGACTCAAACAAATTGATTACACATATGTATGTATGTACATATATTTAAATAAAATACCAGGGTGCTTCGACACAAGTTTAAATCATAATAAAACAAGGAAATATATTTTTAACATCAATGAAACGGGCTTTATTGGACAGAAAATTTGGAGCAAATATACATCCCGTATCATGCTCCGATTTTTATGAAACTTTTGTAATGGGTAGTAATCTTAAATCTAAGAATTATGGTAGAAAAATTTTGGAGCGGATGCTTAGTTTGGGAGTTATATGTAGACCTCTAAAGTTAAAACATATACATATATGCCTATAACATCCTCCATATAACCATAATTCTTATATTTAAGAGTATTACCCATGACAAAACTTTCATAAAAATCGGAGCATGATATGGGATGTAAATTTAAACCGAAAATATGGCCACCACTGCACACAAGTCTATTGAAATTAGGCCGATTTCCAGAACAGCAATTGTTTCGTATTGGATGAAACTTTGTAATAGATTTGTGTCGAATTCGTTCAATATGGCAATTAATTAAACAAATAAATATGCACATGATTTAAGCTGCCTTCAATACCAACCAAATGTTGTACTCCTAAATGAAAATGAGCGGTGTACGCGAGTTTTTTATTTAATTTTGAATTTATTATGATTGTTTATGCTTAATTTGTTTTAATCATTGTTTTTTCTTATGTATTTTTATATTGTTTCAAATTATTTTTAAATGTGTTGTTTCTTAATTTGATCTTTTGATAGTTATGTATAACTACATATTTAAAATTAAAAATACCCAAATAATAAAAAGTAATGAATGATATTTACAAAGTTTAATGATTTATTGATTGAATTTGGTAATAATGGGTCCATTTTAGATTTCATATGAATATATCTATTTTTCTTAAAAATGTTATGCAGCTATATGTGTACTTTTAACAATTAATAATTGGGTTGCAACTATTACTCTATCATCATTATTCGCGTTTCTTTTAATTCTTTTGACAATTCAGATAATGGTAGATATGTTGTCAAAGTAAACTAATATTTCAAACTTTTCTCAATGCATTCCACCAAGGTGGGGCAAGTGTAAAATGGCTATAACTGACATGTTGTAAGAATGCCGAACCCTGACTCGTTCGAACACACTCTACTATGGCCAGTGCTGCCATATTTTTTACAAAAACTGACAATTCCGAATAAAATCTGTTTTTTCGAAAAAAAATCTGCATCTTTAAAACCAAATTAAAGAAAATCTAATAAAACCAAATTTGTATATGTTTAATTCATTTTATTGAAGAAATAAATACAACCAAAACATTTAACTTTTACATTTGATGTAAAAAGTATATGTATAATATTAAAAGTAACAACAGAGATCATAGTTAATTATTCAATTACACACATTTATGTATTAGTTGTACATATTCTTATTAAATTTAGTTTCTATTTCTTTTGTTTGTACAAAATTTTGTGCACTTGAAATTATTTCTTTTTTAAGTCTTTGGTTCGCAAAATTCGAGATAGAATAGGAATATGTAAATTATTCCCTGTTTTGGTTTTATTTAAATTAATTTGAAAAAATATCCTCAAACTGCACTGATATAAAATAAACTGTTTTTTTGAATAATAACCTGGAAGCCTGTTTTGCAATTAGAAAAACTGCAAAAACAGATAAATCTGCACATTTGGTAACGCTGACTATGGCACATAAATAATACTTTTATTTATAACCATGTGTTACAGCTGTTTTAGTACCGGACTATTTTAGCACTGAGCGAACGTAAACAAACGTAAATTTAGAATCTTTGTGTAAAAGTTCGTTTATATTTATATATTTAAAAACAATGGATTATGATTTTAAAATGAAAACGCAAAAAGAACGTACGAAAGTAGAAGACCTATTTAACTATGAAGGCTGTAAAGTTGGGCGCGGTACGTATGGCCATGTTTACAAGGCGAAATGGAAGGAGACTTCGGATGGCAAGGAATATGCCTTGAAGCAAATAGATGGTACCGGTTTATCTATGTCTGCTTGTCGTGAAATTGCTTTGCTTAGAGAACTTAAACATCAAAATGTTATAACACTGATACGAGTATTTTTGTCACATACCGACCGCAAAGTGTTTCTTCTGATCGATTATGCCGAACATGATTTGTGGCATATAATAAAATTTCACCGTGCAGCTAAAGCGGCTAAAAAGCCGGTAGTTGTACCAAAAGGAATGGTGAAGAGTTTGCTTTATCAAATATTGGATGGCATACACTACTTACATAGTAATTGGGTGTTGCACCGTGATTTGAAGCCAGCGAACATATTGGTAATGGGAGATGGTCCCGAAAGAGGCAGAGTAAAAATTGCCGACATGGGATTTGCTCGCCTCTTTAACGCACCGCTTAAGCCTTTGGCTGATTTGGATCCTGTGGTAGTTACATTTTGGTATCGTGCGCCAGAACTTCTCCTGGGAGCTCGTCACTACACAAAGGCTATAGATATATGGGCTATTGGATGCATTTTTGCTGAATTACTAACTTCGGAGCCAATCTTCCATTGCCGCCAGGAAGATATTAAGACAAGTAACCCCTACCATCATGACCAGTTGGATCGAATATTTAATGTAATGGGTTTTCCTCAGGACAAAGATTGGGAAGATATTAAAAAAATGCCAGAACATCATACGCTCACGAAAGACTTTAAACGGTCTTCATATTCTACATGCTCATTGGCAAAATATATGGATCGGCATAAAATTAAACCAGATAGTAAAGCATTTCATTTGCTGCAAAGGCTCCTCCTTATGGATCCCAATAAAAGAATTACCTCCGAGCAAGCAATGCAAGATCCGTATTTCCAGGAAGATCCCCTGCCAACGCAAGATGTATTTGCCGGTTGTGCAATACCATATCCGAAACGTGAATTTCTCACAGATGATGATCAGGAAGATAAATCGGATAATAAGCGTCAGCAACAACAACAGCAGCAACAGCAGCAGCAACAACAGCAGCAGCAACAACAACAACAACAGCAGCAACAGCAGCAACAACAACATCAACACGAACCAAATTCAAAACGTGTACGACTTTCGGGTCCTGGCGGCCAACAACAAACACAGCAAGTACATCAGCAACAGCAAGATTTTCATCACCAACAGCAACAACAAGCCGCTGCAGCTGCAGCTCAACAACAGCAACAACAACAACAGGCTGCTGCTGCTCAACAAATGATGTTCAATCAGCAGCAGCAGAACTTCCAACAACGTTTTTGAATTAAGCATTTAAGAGATTATAACATTAAACATATTTATTTGTATTACTCGTACATAAGTTTTTCGAAATAAAATTATGGCAACATAAAAAACAAAATCAGCCCCGATTGTGTAAGGCGCTGACGTTTAAGCGAGAGTCGTTTTTAAACTACATATTTATGCATATCAAACTACACAATATGTTAATCTGCTACAAAACACACATTTGGCATAAGCACTAATGTCTTGCACAATCAGGGTAAATATTGAGTTGCAATCTGGGTAACGATGTGTTTATGTAAATAAAATTCTTTATTTTTCAACTTGGAACAAATAAACGAAAACCACAATTAGCGTATAGAATCTTAATTCAATTTAATATAGCAATATAAAAATGTTCGTTAAAATTCTTACTACATACAAATTTAAGCTATGGCTTGAGCTACCAATAATAAATTGGAAAAACGTTCACATGTACTTAAGTATAAAATTCAAACCAAAAAAGTTTGACTTAGGTATGATGGAACAAAAAATTCAGAAAAATGGGACATGAAGAAAAATAATCAAACGGTAACACGGGTATTATAACAATAACATGTTAACATCAGCTTGATATAGTTCTCGTATTCTTTTTCACAATAAAATTTGTGTAAATAGGAACTGTTATCACATTCAACTAAGCCACCTAATAAGTGGTGACAAACACAATACAAATGAGCACTGATGATGAAAGGGTTGCGTCTTTCGAAAACAGCTGTTCTGCTCTGCTGTGTAAGTTGAATAACAAAAACTGATGTTGACTTGCCTTTGTGCCTTGGAATATTTATCATGTCTTTCTGAGATTTAAATTAAAAATTTCGAACAATTAGCCTATAGAATCTTAATTCAATTTAATATAGCAATATAAAAATGTTCGTTAAAATTCTTACTACATGAAAACCACTTTAAATAATATGTAGCTTTTTTGGTTCTTCTTTTCCAATACAGTGGAAATATTGGCGTAGTTCACACTGATTTCGCTATTCTCTTAATTGATAAAATCTATACATTTTGCTGTTTAAAATATTTAACAACTCGCCACAGCCTACATCTTCATTATCGCCTTGCATAGTCATATCTACCAGTACCACTGACCCTCACTTCCCAAGTCAATAAACATGCAATAGTCTCGTTATTGTATGCTAATGAAAAACAGATCGCTATTACTAAAACAGTTAATTGTGTTTGCATTAGAAATATATTTTGCAAAGCATCAGTGCACCGGTGAGGACACGTTGACTGGGAACATATGCCGGGATGTTGTTAACCCATATCTTTAATCGTAGGGCGTGAATAATTGCACTTTTTTATTTTTGTATAACAGAAATTCAACATATTTAAACATATTTTTTCCTCGTTTGTTTCAAATTCTACAAAACAAGGAAAATTCCATATAACTTCTTATGTTCGAAAATCAAACTCAAAATTTATCATCGACATTATATTGAGTTATAACTTTTGGAATATTTATTTTTGAAATTCTAACACAAATAGATTAGATATTTGGATCCTAGAGTACTAGCAAAGCCTCTCGATATTTACCTAAAATAATTAGTTGATTTTTTAAAATGCAGGAATTTTTTGAACATTAAAGTCGGTAAGTCCAAAGCCATGTGTGCGCTATAAGTCTTTACTGAGAATTAAATTGGGTAATAGTGTTATTGGTATGGTTGATCATTTACGCTGCCTAGGCGTTGTTCTGGATGACAAACTTAATTTTTGTAATCACATTAAGTCCCTGTTTACACTATGCAACTTTTGTTGCAGCAATTCCTATTTTGTGTGAGAGTCCTGATATAGGAATATATACCATTCGCATTCCTTTCTCGCTCTTCCTCACTAAATATCAAGACTTGCTGCGACAAAAATTGCATAGTGTAAACCGGGACTAACTCTGTTAAATCTAAAGTCTGTTTCGTCTTAAGGAGGTTGTATAGTTTGGGTTGCTACCTCCCTCCTAGTGTTAGGACCATGGTCGCTTTTTCTCTACTTCTTTCTATTGTCAATTATGGTTTTGAAGTTTATTCTGCTACAAATCGCACTACCCTGAGAGAATAAAAAGAAAAATGGTATATTAAATTGAATTAACATTCATAGGCTAATTGTTCGAAATTTGTTTTTTTTTTTTTTAAATCTCAGAAAGACATGATAAATATTCCAAGGCACAAAGGCAAGTCAACATCAGTTTTTGTTATTCAACTTACACAGCAGAGCAGAACAGCTGTTTTCGAAAGACGCAACCCTTTCATCATCAGTGCTCATGTGTATTGTGTTTGTCACCACTTATTAGGTGGCTTAGTTGAATGTGATAACAGTTCCTATTTACACAAATTTTATTGTGAAAAAGAATCCGAGAACTGTATCAAGCTGATGTTAACATGTTATTGTTATAATACCCGTGTTACCGTTTGATTATTTTTCTTCATGTCCCATTTTTCTGAATTTTTTGTTCCATCATACCTAAGTCAAACTTTTTTGGTTTGAATTTTATACTTAAGAACATGTGAACGTTTTTTCCAATTTTTTATTATTGGTAGCTCAAGCCATAGCTTAAATTTGTATGTAGTAAGAATTATAACGAACATTTATATTGCTATATTAAATTGAATTAAGATTCATAGGCTAATTGTTCGAAATTTGTTTTTTTAAATCTCAGAAAGAGATGATAAATATTCCAAGGCACAAAGGAAAGTCAACATCAGTTTTATTCAACTTACACAGCAGAGCAGAAAAATGGAATAATTGAAAAGCAAAACTTTATTTTTTGTAAAACATTTAATTTTTATTTTTTAATAGTATATATTTAATATTAAATATAATTGTGTATGTATTTTACATTCTTCATAATAATTTTATATATTTTCAATTTTTGTTTGTTTTATATAAAGACTAAAATATCTAATAATTTTTATCAATAATACAACTAAAGCACTACATAATTTTAAAAATTAATATAAATTTATAATAAAAAGCAAAAACTAATAAGGGTACTTGTTTAATCTACTATATTCCTTATATACGGTAAATACCTCTTAAACAAAATACATATTTATTAAAACATTTTTAATAAAATTTGAAAACTGCATGGCAACAAAAATATTACAAAAATGTTTTCACCGGGTGCGTTTGTTTAAACTTGTTGGTAAATGCTGCTAAATTAGTAGTTTAAACAAATACCCTTAATATTTAAATACAGACTGCTAAATACATGTGATAAAATCACATATTTTTATTTTTTTACTAATTAAAACTATTGAAAATAAGTTCGGGCTTATGCAAAATACATTTATATATAAAGAATTTATTACGTTTATATAAATATTTACTGCCATAATAATACAAACTTAATTTGCATTTGAAATATTTTTATTGAAATTTGGTTTTAAAATAATTTTCAAACATAGTTTTTTTTATAGATACGTCCTTATTATTTTCAAGTTTATGTTAAGTAATTGTATTGTTTTTTGTAAAATATTTCTCTTTGTGTACAATATGCACACAATATCTTTGTTATTAATACCTAAACAATTCATATTTTAAGGAAATTATAAAGCATTTTCTATATTTGTGGCTATATCTAATTTTAATTTTCTCTTAAATGTTACGATTTAAAAAATAATATTGCAAATACGTTTTTTGTTAAAAAAATTTAAAATTACAAATTAAAGTAGTTTACACCAAAACTAGCAAAAGTTGTTTTTGTTGTTTGTTAAAGATTTTTAAATTGATATATACAAAAATTAACATACATTTTGATTATTTTAAGTAATATAATTGAAATTTTATTATGTTACATGCATATTTGTTATTTTAATTTATAGGAAATTTGGAGCCAAATGTAGTCTTAAATTATCACCTACTGTAGTTTATTTAGCCAATAATATTTACTCAACCAGGGACTGACTGTACATTTTTATTTTTACTATATCGCAACCCAGCGTACAATCGCACAAATAACATTTATAACAAAAACAATTTAAACATTTGCTTTTGTTCGAAATGTTTTTTGTTTGAGATGTTGTTGAACAGACAGTTAGAATATTTGTGAAGCGTTGAGTTTTTCATAAAACAATTTTATAATGAATACGCCAAGGATTACAGTTTGTCTTTTCTTCTTAATATGTGGAATATTCCTTCTTATTCTGTAACTCTTTCTCAACGTTCACGTCAAGTCAATACCAAAAATGGAACAGTTCCCTACTCCTTGTGGACAACAATTAACTAATTTCGGCAGCGTGTGGTCGCTCTCTAAGACCTAGAATATGGCAAGAGACCGCTAGAAATTGTCAATTGCTGAAGAAACTGAGTACAAAAGTGTTATATTTTTGATATTGTCTTGACGTGACGTTGACAAATAGTTATAGAATAAGGGAGAATACAATTATTTTTGTTTTCTAAATTTGTAGAGCAAATTTTTAAAATAATTTATTTGAGATATTGTAAAGTTAATTTATTAACAAATAATTTTTTGGGATTAGGTTGAAGTCTACTGATGATTTGATGTAAGAGCCAATGATATATAAACATAATCAGCCTATAATAAAGTTTAAAAACAATTTCAGCTTTAATAATCGTTTATGATATCATTCATGTTACGGGTAGTTCTATCTCAATGAATTATTTATGTGTTATATTGATAATTGAAAGCTCAAATACAGATCTTTTTGATAACTTCATAATACAGTACAACTCTTTTATAGCGAACTCGATTATAACGAATCGGTTGTAACGAATTTTCTTGCCATTTTTATACGAAAATCCTTCGTTATAGCGAACTCACTTATAACGAGTCCTCATTTTGAAACGAACTGCTTTTTACAGTCCCACAAAATAATTTTTATACATTTTCACCCTTTTATAACGGACTTATTAAAATATATATTAATAGCAACATCAATAATAAATTTTACAAAATCAGTACGTATGGTAACATTGTTGTAACATCAGTTGGCAAGTATGAAAAAAACCAATATAATATAATAATAAAAATATCGAAAAATCTCTTCTCTGTGCATCATGTGTGTGTATATATACACAGCTAAAACTCGTTTTCATTAAGCATGTTACTACGCTTATAACGAATTGGAGTTTGATGGTTTCATGGAGTTCTTTATAACCGAGTTTTACTGTAGGTACAAAATCAGAAAAGTCTTGAGACGGAAGATAATGTGCTTTCATATCGGCTTCAGTTTTGACAAATCAGCAACACAATGTTTAATAGGATATTATTATTAAGTTGTTTATTTATATGATATAAGTGTCCCAAAATTATCGCGAAATTTCTTCCGTTCATTTTGGGACTGAAAGGAAGTCATTCCTGAATATTTTTTAGGACAAACTTTTGTTTGTCTGTGAATCGTGTTTATACAAACACTTTCACCAATTCATACATATCGCACCCTAAATACAAAAGGGTCACAACTCAAAATTTTCCAAAACTGATTATTTTCCATAAATTAATTCAGAGTACACATCTCTAACTACTGCAAAAATTTCTTTCACATCACTATCTTTTTTAACTGGAAAAATACAGTTATGTCTATTTATGTTAAAGGCGGATTCACTCATGTTTTCCAAACAAAAGTTTTGTCCGGACAAAATTTATTTTACTGAGAGTTTTCTGCAGCACGATGAACTCATTTCGATAAATTTGTGCGGAAAATCAAAGTTGCCAGTCATATAAAAAATGAGTTTTGCTTTGTTTTCTTGATATTTTAGATATTACATATTTTAAATAATTTTTCAAGAATTTGTGATAATAATAATGGACGAGAAAAAAATAAATTGTTTTACCTTATGGCCATTGAATTGCATAAAACATTGTTATTAGCAAAATACATATAAAAAAGAAACAAATAGATAATATTAGTTCTCAAAATTTATTTGTTTAGTCTCACACACAATTTAATATATCAACCACAAAATGACACCTCCACTTTACATGAAAAAGTTTAACGTATTGGCAACTCAGTTCAATTTTGTTCGCACAAAATATAAAATTAAACCAATTCAAGCTGAGAGTTGTTCGTAAAAATATTTTCTCTCTCTCAAGAAGAGAGACGTCAAACTACATTTAAAAAAAATTTGTCCGGACAAAAATTTTGTTCGGACAACATGGGTGAATCCGCCTTAAGTGTGTTGCTTCTGCACGATGAACAGCTTTTTGTCTCTCCTAAAAATGTTAGTATTTTGAGTTGTGACCCTTTTGTATTTAGGGTGCGATATGTACTGATGAAACATTTATGATTGAAAAATTATGTTTGTGCAAACATGCTCAATGTAACTATTTCTTCTAAATTCTTTGCATAAAAGCGTAAAAAAACTTCATAAGAGCGGTAGTCTATCATTATAAAGAATGTGGGTTCGATTCCTAACTTAGACGTTGCTCAGTTTCATTACACAGAGTACAATTCTTTTTTATTTTCTTTTAAATTAAGTTATGACATAATTTGTAAAATTCCAAAAATTAATAAATATTTTCATAAGAGATAGTGAGCGAATGAGAGCATTGCCTATATGATCTTGATTATATTATTATTTCTGTGAACTTGACACACAACAATATTTTTATTACATATTTATAAATGCACACTTTTAAGGCATGTCTTCGACATAATCATACGATAGTTAATAAAAGATTATTGATGCTTGGAAAATTTAAGTTATTTAGATTTTTTTATTGATATATTGTTATAAATTTTTTAGCCTTTCATTTTTTCATTTAAGTAACAATATTGAACTTGAGGCTTATTTTTATAATGTAATAACTTTAAAAAACTATTATTGATTTATTTGTCAATATTTCAATTATCAAGATGATATCCAAAGGATATTGAAATATTGAAAAATAAATAAATAATAGCTTTTTAAAGTTATTATTTTATGAAAATAAGCCCCAAACTCAATATTATTTTTTTATTAATACGCTACTGAACCAGCAGGCGTCTCACTACAAACCGAAAATATTAATGCAACCACCAGTATAAAGGTAGCTACAGACAATGCCATGCGTTTCCGCAATCTTTCAAATTGCATTGTAGATTGCATCGTATGTATTCGTGTTTCAAAATATTTTGAGATTGCACTGATGTAGGTTGCATTGTTTTTGTCGTGATTTCATGTTTTTATCTCTTTCTTTCATCAAAAACAATCATTGCTGCTATTTCACTTAGTTCACGACTCATTTTTTCAGCCGTATTTCTCTTGCGATGTTTATGCCAAAACAAAAAAAGCAGAACTGATATTGCGTTTATGATTTCATTGTTGATTGCCGAGTGTGTACTAAAACAAGAAATCTAAATGAGAAATGGATTGAATAAACAGATTGCATTGTCTGTACCTACCATATGAAACCGATCAATTTGAAGGCATCACAGTTGCACGGCTACGTGAAAGTACGTGAAAAAGGCATTAATTCATTTAACGCCTGACTCACCATGTCATTGTATATTGTTCTATGACACAATTACATGTTACATAAATTCTAAACTTTTAAACAAAAACAAATTCTGAGTGTTGTTTTTGTTTTTCAATGAAGTTGTGCGACAAAACTATATCTGGTGACATCGTGGAATAGGCATTTGTTATTCAGTTCTTAGCTGTTAAATTTTCGGTTTGTTTTCATAAATTTCTTTTCACTAAATTACAACTTCTTTTTACTAAATTTTAATTTAATTGTGCAGTTTTTCCAAGTTTAATAATTAACTAAATCAAAGTGATCAATGAACTAGTTCCTAAATACGCATTTCAATTAGGCTAAAAGGGATCAACTTTTTTATATCTCGTGCTCAGCTAAAGCAATCATTCCGGATTAACCGCAGACTAAATATTTAGGATTAAACTGTTATGACATTTTTTATTTGACATATTGTCATAATTGTATTTTAAATGAAATTTATTTGGTAATGGTTAAACATTGTCTATATACATTTCATTGGTGCTTTACCAAATCATCTGTAACTTTTCAAAACTATGGTTGAAGTCTACTGATGATTTGGTAGAGCACCAAGGAAATGCATATAGGCAATTGTTAACCATCAAGAAATAAATTTTATTTAGGATTAATTTAACAATAATACTTTTATTAATCTTTATCCTAATAACTGGGGCTTTATTTAATAAATTTCCATTTGAAAATTTATATGAGAAATATATTAATTTTTTGCTGAATTTAAACTTTGCTACAAAAAACCACGGCCAATGTAATATTCACATATTCAAAATTTGCATGCTAACTTAAATTTTTTACTGTTAACAAGACTAAGTAGAGTTTATATGTAAGTGTAAAGGCAGAATTAGTTTGTACGTGCTGTTCTGTTCTGAATCAGCTGTTTTGTTTCTGTTCAATTGAAAATCTGTATGTGCGGTTTGTTGTTTCTTTTTCGTTCTGTTCTGTTGCGGACAAATCTGTAGAAAATAGAATTCAACGTTAAGTGACAGCTAACAGTGCGTATGTATTAGTGTTTTTGTGGTATCAAATATTACACATTTTATGTTGAATGTTTTTTCTGTTTTAATTCAAGATTTTTTAAGTTTGTACACACAATATATTCATTTTTGAACTATTAATTTATTTATTTCACAATTTTTCACAAAATTATTTATTTTCACAATTTCAATTTATTTGTTTGCTTTTAAAAACAGCTGAATTCATTAACAGAACAAGTAATTAATTACAAAATATTTTCTACAGAACTTCACAGCACAGAACAGCAACAGAAAGTAAAAACTAATGAAGCCTTAATGTATGTATGTATATAATTTTTAATTTTAAACGATATAACAAACATAGTTTTACTTTATATGTATATATTTTTTGTTTTTTATTTACTAAATATGAAATAACGTTTAAGTTGGTTTGTTTTATATTCTTTATAATTATAATATAAGAGTATAATTGGTTTTCAGCTGGGATATGTTACTAAGTTTTTTATATTATTTTTTTTAATTTCAGTTTGATTTATGTATATATGTATTTCAAAAAAAAATTTTTTTTCTTCTAAATTTGAGTTTACTTTTCTGTTTTATCTTGTTAATAACAAATTATATCACAATCAATTGGATAATTTATGATAAAAAAAATAATAATAGATAAAAATCCAATGCGTACGGATAATCTAAACTAACAAAATAATAAAGATCTAAAAATATTTCGTTTCAACTTAAAACCCAAATGATGCATCGATTGTTTGGTTTTTAGTTGTTTGTTTCATATGTTAGAGGTCTTACGACTAACTTTTCGCAAATACCAACAAATTTCGTACAAAACTCTGTAAACATCGATATCTAGATTTTTAACAGAAATATGTCTCTGCAGATTTTTAACAAATATATCTGTAGATTTTTCAGAGAAACATTTTTAGATATTTGAAGTTATCTGTAGTTTAGAAGTTAGTTTCCGTCTTAAACGTTTGAAATTTAATTTTTTTTAACTTTATAGTTTTCAAATAGAAACGTTCTTTCATGTTTTTCATTAGCATTTAGTGATTACGTTCTTTTGAGCAAATATTTGTTAATTGCGAAAGTATCTTAAGAAATACATATTTCATTATTACTTTGCATTAAGGTCTATTGTTCCTGATAGTTTGAACGCAAGTTAGCCATATTAAAAGAAAACTTACATTCATACATATGTGTAACAAAATGTTGGTAAAGCGATAGCATAAGTGACAAAATTGAAAATGGTCTCAAAGAGTTCTTCCGTACAACTTGTCATTAACAATTGCCGACTACAACCTATCGTGATTTATAAAAATAAATTGAATGACAAAATTATTAAATTTTTTTACTTATGCTAACCTTTACCAATTATCCTCAACAAGCTATACAAGGGAGTATCGAAATATCGATAATAACAATTTTATACGGTTTTTAATAAAAACTGACCTCAAGCACGTTACATAAATAATTTAGAAAAATGGTCCTCAAATCAGCAGAAAAGTTATTGTAACTCAATATTAGCTTTGTCTATTTGAAACTGAACAAAAATCTATTAAAAGATACAAAAAAATGTTGATGTTAAATAACTTTCATCAATATTTTGTTCAAGATTCTGTACGCATTAGATATTTAAATTGAAGAAAACACAATAATATGTTTGTAGAAATCTGCTAAGATCATTTAAAACAACAAAAGCAGCAACGTAATTCTGCGCTGAAAAGAAATTCAATACAAATATAAAACAGCAAATATTAAAAATAATTACAAACACAATATGATCATTAGCAAATGTTCTACATGCAACAATGTACAGTGTTTTCGAAATTTTGTGACAAATAATAAAACATTATCGAACACTATATATTTGTCAATAATATGTGTGTATTTTTTGTATGCCTTATTACAAATGTATATATTTTAAATGATAATTTTACTATATATTGAAAAAAAGCCAAAGTAGAACGCGATAAGTAAGATAGTTTTTATACATAGAGGCGAAATTTCTATAAAGAAGCTCTATTTCACAAATACCATATAGTATTTCTCCAAAGAGGTGAGATATCCAGTTGAACAAAAAGCAATGTCTCAAATGAAACTTATAATAAATATGTAAATTACTGATCCACATGATCATTTTGTCTAAAAGATTTCCAAATAAATTACATAGAATTTGCAAATTTTTTTGATAGAATAATCATGTTAAATTTTAAAACTCTTGCTAAACATACGGGTTGTGTAAACATCATTGAATTCTTTTGATAGAGCAGTAAGTATAACTATATAATAGTCTAATGCAGATTGTAATACAAGAATAGTAAATATAAAAAATTGCGAACAGCCAACAACATACAACTCCTTCAATAGTTTGAGAATATTTCACACGTTTGCTATTGGAGAACAGAATAAAATTTTGTCAAATAAGTTTCATCTCTATGTATAAATGCTATATATCGATGGTTTAATATAAAAGAGGCCTAATTCGATTTTTTGTTACTTTACAGGAGAAAGAAAAAACTTGGTAGAATTCGTAAAATTTCTGACACAAGGAAAATGTTGGTGCAAATATTAAAAAAAAGATGCAACATATTTTATTCAAAAGCTATAAAAACTTTTTTTGTATCATAAATTTTACTGATGTTATTTTTAAGTTTTTTCCTTCTCCTGTAAAAAAAAAGTCGAGTTAGGCTTTTTTTATATTAAGCCATCGATATGTATAATAAGTATGTTGAAGTTAATTAATTTAATTTAAAATAGGTACAATAGACCACAAGATAGGATGCAAAGACACATTTTTTGGCTTCTTTCCATTTACACAAGATCAACTAAAGACACATACACACGGAAAAGATATAATGAATAAAATATTACAACAAATCAACTTACAAAGATTTACTTAGACACAAAAACCTTGATATCATTACAAAATTATAAAGCCACTTAACTATGAAATATGATTTCCAAAACAAAAATAATATTATTTTCAGCACTAACTAAAACTTGTTAACAAATAATGAGTAAAAGATGTGGTGGTGTTGGTAGTATTGAAAACACTTGCAAGTCCTTTCTGTTAGCATAAATATGTATACAAATTTATGAGATCCTCAGAAACAAATAAGGATATACTCCTATGATTTTCTTCGTTCTTAATTTGCACTTGGTTTTATGTTTAGATTTAAATTTTTTTTAATTATTATTTTTTCGATGAGGAGTTTTTAATGTTTTTGTTTCTTCGCTTATAAAGAAATGCTTAATGTGTTGCTGGGTGACTCTTTAAGGCTAATACTAACTTTTGCTTAAAGCTTTTTTCTTTCTTTGTACTAGAATATCGTAGAAAGGATTATGGCTAATGGATTGTGTTAGGCGTTTAATCCATTCCTGTTGTTCTTCTTCGGTTGCGGCGGACATGCGATAAACAGTATGTTTACCCTCAACCACCTAAAATTAATGGAGTGAATAAATAATATACACTTACAAAATGTTTATAATTGGTCTTACCTTGCCCTCTGAATCAGTCTTACATGCTTTAATTATATCTGCTCCACCAGTAGCAAATAATTCAAAACAATTGGGTTTACTACGATCATGAATTTCCCGAACCTGTTTGATAAAATATCAAATAAAATAGTTGAGCAAGGCACGACATGCTTAGGTATTTTCATGTTTAATACTTACCGATATATTTTCTAATGGTATTATCCCCCTTGGTTCTTTATCCGTTGTATATTCGAAATAATATAAACAATTGTCGTTCAATATAAACCACCTTCGTTTCCAGGATTTGTATCTTATATAAAATAAAATAAAATATATTATATATTAAAAAGTTTATTAAACATTAAATCGAAAGAAGAAAAAATGAAAGAAAAGGTAATCGAATTTTAAATAAAAAATAATAATAAATGATCCAATATGTGCTTGGTTTCTGTATGTAAGCGAAAAGTTAAAAACAAAATATTTTAATTGCAGGGAGTTTCATAGAATAATATTTTGATTATTTTAAGGATCATCCTACAAATCTAATAAAAGTACGAAAAAACTGTATTCTGACTTATGCAGCATTTCAGAAAATTACAACAATTGCGAGAAGTTCTACCGTTAGATACGGAAACGATGCAACTGGGGGTAAATCGTTAAAAAAAGAACAAAAATCATTTTATAAATGGCGGAGTTTTGAGCTTACGAGCAAAATTTATAAGCCGCTCTTAATTTTATTTTTTTAAGTCGTTTAAAAAGAACCTTTTTATGCACGCACAAGAAAGTAAGATTTGAAAAAAGAAACTGAAATTTTTAAAAGCAAAAATTAAACGGATTATTTTTTGGAACCGACTATTAATTATTTCCAAACTGAGTTATACAATTTTCCATAATCTAAAAAAGTTATTTTTTATTACATACCAAATGTAATATTAAATCACCTTTTTCACTAATTTCATTATTATTATTATTATTATTATTATTTTTTGTTTAAGTAAAATGACAATCAAGGCGAATGGAATACTCTATGAACACATTTTAATTTGCAACACAAAACAGTAAAATATATACAGGTATTTTGTTAGTTTGAAATACCAAAAATAGTATAGACAAGTTCGAATACCTGCTGCTTGCTTTATTTGACCATTAAAATAAACTTAAGAAAATATATTTGATTTTTCTTTTAAATTTACATACCTTCCACCTTGTTTCCATAGCCAGCCCTCTTTATCGGGATTAAAGAAGGTGTGCATCAAATCGTTGCCATCATCTTGGGGAATTTTAAATGGTTCGGTTCGTATCGATTCGTAAAGCGATTCCAGTAATGTACGAGGCAAATCACCACCATTATTAATGCCACGATTCATTGAAATGAATTGTTCAACGGTGGGTTTGTCTTTGACCTAGAAGAGAATAATGGACAAAATTACTTAAATTAATTAAAAAAAAACGTTAGTAATTAATAGCAATACAATAATAATTCCTCTTATTCTGTAGCTATTTGTCGATGTCAACTCAATATTAAATATAAATTTAGGTATCGTATTTTTATACCCTCCAAAAAAGAATTTGGAGGGTATATTCACTTTGTCATTCCGTTTGTAACGCATCGAAATATCCATCTCAGACCCCATAAAGTATATATATTCTTGATCAGTGATGAAATCTAAGACGAACTGAGCATGTCCGTCCGTCCGTCCGTCCGTCTGTGGAAATCACGATTCAGTCCAAACGAAAAGAGCTAGACTCTTGAAATTTGGCATAAATATATTTTAAAACTTAGAGCAGGTTAAGTTCGAAGATGGGCTAAATCGGGCAAGAGGGAAAAAAGTTCCCCTAAGAAGAACTAAACCAACCCAGAAAAAACCACATAATTTTTAAAGTTTTTTGGTTATTTTGTTAAGCAAATGATATATTTTTATGTCAAATACGGTCCAACGCCTTAAACTTGGAGCCATTAAATAAAATAAAAATATTTTTTGACCCCGCCCACTTTAGTGGGCGTTATTATAGGCCAAAATAGCATAAAAATTTAACAAATTGTTTTACTTAAGCCTACATTCCTTAAAAATAACACTTTTAAGCTTTAATGACGAAGCTGAGACGAAACCTGGTACTATTCTGCCCTACTCCCTCCTTCCCCTTCGCCTCCTAAATGACCCTACCAAAAAAAATTTTTTTTTTAAATTTTGTATATAATCATCCCAAGCATTTATCTTTAGAGTTTTATGACTGCCGATTTCTGCCCTACCCCCCCCCCCCCCCTTTTCCTTTGCCCCCAAAATTACCCTACCAAAAAACAATGTTTTTTTAAATTTTGTATATAATCATCCAAAAAATTTTTTTTTTTTAAATTTTGTATATAATCATCCCAAGCATTTATCTTTAGAGTTTTATGACTACCGATTTCTGCCCTACCTCCCCCCCCTCTTCCTTTGCCCCCTAAATGACCCTACCAAAAAAAAAATTTTTTTTTTAAATTTTGTATATAAGTATATAATCATCCCAAGCATTTATCTTTAGAGTTTTATGACTGCCGATTTCTGCCCTACCCCCCCCTCCCCCTCTTCCTTTGCCACCTAAATGACCCTACCAAAAAAAAATTTTTTTTTAAATTTTGTATATAATCATCCCAAGAATTTATCTTTAGAGTTTTATGACTGCCGATTTCTGCCCAAGCCCCCCCCCCCCCCTTTTTCCTTTGTCCCCTAAAATGACACTACCAAAAAAAATTTTTTTTATTAAATTTTGTATATAATCATCCCAAGCATTTATCTTTAGGGTTTTATGACTGCCTGTTGCTGCCCTACCCCCTCCTCCCCCTTTGCCCGCTAAATGACCCTATTAAATATAAATATACATTTTTTTTTATTTTGTGTATAATCATCCCAAGCATTTATTTTTACAGTTTTATGTGTATCTGTTTCTGCCCTACCCCCTATCCCCCTTTGCCCTTTAAATGACCCTATCAAAAAAAAGAAATTTTAATTTTGTATATAATTATCCCAAGCATTTATTTTTAGAGTTTTATGACAAAGGTGAAATGTTTCCCCCACAGCCCTTGCCAGAGCGACCCCGCCAAAAATACAGTTTTTATAGCCTCCAAAGAGAATTGTGATGAAGTCTAAGACGGTCTAGCAATGCCCATACGTTCGTCTGTGGAAAACATGATATTGTATATTTTTGAACCCCGCCCCCTTTAGTGGGCGTTGACGTACGATATTATATAAAGGAACTCTGTCCCACCAAGTTAAACATATCAAATTCACTTACTAAATATTTGGAGGGTATTTAAGATTCGACCCGGTCGAATATAACGTTTTTACTTGTTTGTATTATCTTGACGTTAACGTCGACAAATAATTAAGGAAAATTAATTATGCCGACATGGCGCAAGAACCATATGAACCATTTATTATAGCGACATCCTGACGAATTCAAAACTATCGAATATATATGTATAAAGGGGACTGAAGTATGGTCATAGATCAGGAGGGTTGTTATATATTTCGATTCGAAAGTAAAAGCTTTCGAATCTCTATGTTAAAAGCATATATTTTCGAACAATTTCCGTGTATTTGTGACCGAATATCTTAAACCTTTTGTAAAACAAATATTTTGACAGACATGCAGCTTTACATGAGTTGAAAAATGGACAAGTCAGATGCAAAAACATGTCGTGTGAGACAGACTTTAAGATCGGAATCAGCACCCTCATTCAGACCATTTAAAATTTTTTGTACTGTCAGAACAAATTGAAATTCTAAAGGCTGGTCCAACCAAACCGTACAATGTTAAATATGAATCACAACTTAATAATACATTTCCACTATCAGCAAATTAAGTTGATTTGAATAAAAAGAAAATCTATAAAAATGTAAAATAAAATTTAGTTTTTAGTCAATTATATTCAACAAATAAATTCAGTGCCATTTTATTCATACTTAAATGTCACTTTTTTGCATTTGCAACTCACCAGTAATGGATGCCCCAAGGTTGCATTTGTAAGAAGAGCAGCCATGCAGTGTTGCATAGGCAAATTTTGACCTAGTTTGATACGAATTAAGTCATTTGAGATAGTTTAGCTATATAAAAAATGTATGGGATATCGTGTCGTAATTGACTTTATTTGGCCCAAATCACGTATATGAAAACGTACTTAAGGTCAAGTTTTTTGTCCAACTTAATTTGACATTTCTTTATTGCAGTGCTTGACAAATTCAAATATGGAGAGGTATACAATTGAGTAGCGCGTTAAGATTTTTGAAGTTTTTACGAAAATGGGCGTTCAAATAAAAACGCATTTTGTGCTCTTCGTGAAAACACAAAGAGTGATTATTTGGTGTGGTTTATGGGATGGCGGTGTCATCGGGCCGCACTTCTACGAAAATGGGGTCGGCCAAGCAGTTACAGCGAATGGTGTCCTCTATCGCGAGATGATAACAGACTTCTTGTAGCGAGAAATTCAATGGAGAAACTTCTTTCTTTGGGGATATTTAAAACAAAAAGTGTACGTCAACCATTCAAGAGCTAAAGGATAAAATAATTCGGCACATTAAAGACACTGAACCTTAATTGTTTCTCAGTCATTGAAAATATGGACTATAGGATAGAGACATGCATATTTGTCATAGATCCTTCTATCAAAATAAAATAATATTAAGATAACGCTGTGAAAACTTTTTGTTTTATTTTCAATTAACATCGTGCGTTTTGGTTGGACCACCCTTTAGTTACTATCCACCCTCTTTGTTGGCTAGTTCTATTCATGCAAGATGCTCAAAATTTTTTTGTCATGTGTATGACATTGTCAAGTTTCATTTAAAGGAAAATATCGTTGGCGCTTTTGATTGCAAAATCAACATTAGCCATTATGATTTATTAGATTTTCTAATGTAAGTTTAGCTGCAACAACAAAATACTTGCTTTGGAACATTTAAAAATCCAAAGCTGTGAATTTAAAATGCGGACGTATTAAATTGTTGATAATTTTAAAAATTAGAAAAATATTACATAATATTATGTGTTATTTTTTATTATGGTTTTGTTATAACCAATAAAATATAACACATAATTTGGTTTTGTGTTTGTCAGATAATAGTGATCTGAATCTGTACTGATATAAGAATAGTTCTTATGCTATTAGAGATTTAAGTTTTCATTATGTTTTGTTAATGACAATGCGCCCAAATTTTAGATGAACAGCATTGTATCTACTCAGACTAAGAAATTCTCAACAATGGAGCACTGCATCATTTGCCAAAAATAAATCTTCTTGTGCAACAGCCATTTTTTAAGAGCCTCGTTGAAATTAATTTTGCTAACAGCACAGCTAATTTAATAAGATATACACAATTCTTTTAAAAATTTAATCTTTTCAAGATGTACTCCTTCGTCAGCGAAATTTGTTCTGAAGTAAAGAATAAAAATGCCAAACCCAATTTCTCTAACTTCTCCTATTTCTTCATCTTTCCTCTCAGTCCTATCTTCTACTTTTATAGTTCTGGCACAAAGGCTCACATAAGTAAGTAGGGTTAATCGCCTGGTGGTAGGTCCAAGTACAATAAGAAATTAAAATAAAGCAGCTCCTAGGAGGCCAGACAACGAATGATAACACGATTACCGAATTGCTAAAACTATCGGTTGTTAGATGATGGATGTGGGACATGGTGCGCGACCCTGCTAAAACCGGCGATTATTGAAATCAAGTTCATATCCTTTATTCCTGATGAATGCTTTTCCACAATAAAGTGCTATATAAGGCATATATTTTTTAAAAGATGGGTGCGTCAAACCAATCTAAAAAAACAAATTTTTGTGTCAATCACCAAATGAAAAATATATGCATTCAAAATCTTGAAAACCGATTTTTATCTATCGGTTTTAAAGGTGACTTATACGAAGCCAAAATGAAGAATAAATAATCAGCTGTCGTAACGCTTCCACCCTTCTAATTAGTCCTTTACTCAAACTGACAAACCACAACGATCGTTTGCCGTAAATTTTTTAGTCAATTGGAACTTGTATGCGAATAATCACAGACCTTTATGCCAAAATCTCCCTCATATTGCTTTTGGGTGAAATGCCGATTTGTTGACATCAAAGATGAATGAACGATATCGTCAATACGTATCGTATGACGACGAAATTCATATGCAGGGTCCACTAACATGAATTGATTGCGTACAGAACCAGCGATCGAAGCTTAATTCTAAGGAGAAATAAGTTTTCAATATTTTTAACCGTTTTTCAAGCGCAGACCTACTAATTTTTATTCCACGGAGCTACATTGAGTAATCGTCGATATTTCGGACGGAAAAATCTGCCAGGGTCAATATTAAATATGACTTAAAGAGAAAATTGTATTTGTATTATAAATAAATAAAAATGAAATATAAATTAAATAAGAATAGATTGTTCATGCTGGCGATGTGCGAATACTCGTATTCGTATTCAAATTCCCATATATGTGGCAAGATTGCCTATTGGTATTCGCAGCTGATCCGCAACGTATACGTGTACGTAAGAGCAATGAGGAATTTAATTCTAAAAATTATATTCCCCCTTATTCTGTAACTGTTTGTCAATGTCACGTCAAGACAATATCAAAATTGGAACACTTCTGTGAACTCATTCTCTTCAACAGTTATCAATTTCTAACAACCTCTTGCCATATACAAGGCTATAGGGAGTAGTCAGAGGCTGTCAGAAGCTGTTTATTGTTGTCCACAAGGAGTAGGCGAGTGACATTTTTTCCGTATTGTCTTGACGTGACGTTGACAAACAGTTACAGAATAAAGGGGATTGTTTTGTAACGTTAAACCATAAAATATGGGAAACGGCGAACATTTTTTTAAGAAAACATTTTAAAAATAAACAAAATATCATTCGGACAAAGGTATTTGATTTAGCCAAATAATTAGAATAGTTTAAAAATACAACTCGCAGATATTATAAAATATTTTGCAATATTTTTTTATTGTATTTTTAAAACTGTTCTAAATATTTGGCTAAATCAAATTCCTTTGTCCGAATGATATTTTGATTATTTTTAAAATGTCGTCCTAAGAAATGTTTGGCGTTTCCCATATTTTTTTTAAATGAAATTTTCTTTAAGGCAGGTCATTAATTAGAAAGACCATTTTTTATATAAACCTATAAAATAGAATAGAATAGATGCTTAAAAATTTAAATTCTAAGATTTGCCCATTACAAAAATAAATAATAGATGGGATGCCAGAAATAAAAAAAACAAAAAAACAGCATGACGCAGTTTTACACACTGTTTGCACACACACGAACATTAAGGAGTGTGAGTAAGTAATGATTTAGATGCTAGAGATATGTATGCATATTTTATGGCAAGAAATGTAAAGTGATAGCAAAGGAACTGCAGGAAATGGGAAGAAGATCTGTTAGGTGATGGGAATAATATACGAGTACACTTTACTTAAATTCTTTTTTAGATTTGCTGCCAAAAGTAAATAGAGACAAAAATAAACAATATTGGCACACGCTTATTTGATTTTTTTAATTTTTTGTTTAGAAACAAAAATTAAAAAAATTATATGACAAATTGTAAAAATACACACTACTTAACACTTTCTATGTATTTACATATCGCTGCTTTAATGCAACATAGTCATATCTCAAAAGAAATCAAACTTATGGCGATTTCTTTTCTGGAAAATAAGTAACATTTTGTCACTTTTTATTCTAAAAAACCACAATTAGGAGCAATTTTAAAATAAAACACATCTTGATAAGAGATGGTAGCTCAATTTCCAATAAATTCACTATTTTCAAATGCTATAATGTTACCACTTTCCATTGAAAAGTGCAAAAATGTAGCATTCTTTTTTAGAAAAGAAAACAACATTAGAAAAATGCGATTCCAGTGTTTAAGACGTGCGCTATCAGATATGATCGCACAAAATCTATTCAGCTTGAGATCTAATGTTGAAATTTTATTTTATATATGCAGATGGTATGAAAGAGCACTTTATAAATAACTAAAAATTTTAATTAAAATTCATAGGCTAATTGTTGGAAAATTTGTTTAGATTCAGAAAGGCATGATATACATATATTCGAAGGTATAAAGGAAAGTCAACATCAGTTTTTTAATTATTCAACTTCAACACAGCAGAGCAAAACTTCTGTCTTCGAAAGCCGCTACACTTTCATCATGAGAATTCCTCGGAATTTTTTTTTGGCACCACTTATTAGGTGGCTTAATTGAATATGATAACAATTTTTATTTATAAAAATTTTATTAGGAAATTGCAAGCGAGAACAGCATAAAACCGACGGTAACACACTTTTATTTAATACCCGTGTTGCCGTTTGATATTTTTTCCATATCCCATTTTTCTGAATATTTTTGTTCCATTAATTTTCTGAGATATGACTATTTTACAGTAAAGGATGCTCAGTTAGCTGACTGTAGCTCTAGCGGAATGAAGCAAATGTTTTAAATAATTTATTTAGAGCTGTTATTACGTTATATTACATTTCAATAACAGCACTAACTAGTTTCTGCAAAACAGAATCGATTAGTGGTTTCCCTTATTCCATTCCATTCTAGTCTGCTAACTGAACCTTACGATTGCCTGTGTTCCAACCGTCAACAAATAATATTTATTCAAAATTGCAGACTAGCATTTAAATTGCGTTTTACCTAAGGCGTTCGAATTTCCATGTTCGATCCAACTATTTATTTCAAAACTAAAAAAAGAAATCACTCAATATTTAGATTTCAATGTTTCATGATTGATCATGATTACACTTAGAAATTAAAGTTAATAAATAGGTGCTTTGCTCCAATTGAAAAACAGAAAACGTCTTTCAGATATAATATCAGAATCTAAAGAAATCAGAAATTACCACATTCGATATCGACCGAAATTTTAACACAATTTAAATGGAAATTTCCAACGATATAGAATGCCCCTGAAATTATAGAGCCCTGCAAAAAATTATTATTTCAAAAAAATATATTAAGCAATAATAAGCTAATAAACTGACTGTCCCACTAATTGCGGATCGTTCATTGAGTGTTTTTAAACCAACCGATTTGGCAAGGCTGTCAGCTGTTATATGTATATCTGTCATATGAAGTGCCATTTAAATAGTAAAAAAATTTGCATTTACGAATATGGGTTGTTTAACAACCGTAGAACGCGTAGAAACAGTTCACTTACTTTTCGAGCACTACGGAAGGGTTATGGTGGTCATAATCGGCCACGATTCCAGCAATTAGGCCTATCTTACAGATCATTATGGCGACTTTCTTTTTGGATTGTTATTGAAAACAATGAATTAGAAGATATTTATGTATGTGGTTTCAACGAAACGGTTCTACGAGCAACACAATATGAACGAACGATTTTAGTTTTATTGCATGACTTTTGCGGAACGCATAATTTTACATTTTGCAACCAAGATCATGCGATTAGACTTTTTAATGGAGCTACGTCTAAGAACGTGGCTGCGTAGTATGCAAATAGTGCACGTTTGGATTATTATTATTTAGCATTTTTTTAAATATTACGGAACAAATTCTACTGAAAATAACATTTTATTTGAGACTAAATTTGCTATTTTAAAATTCTTTGATAATTCAAATAAATCTTGTCTGCACATCTACACAGAAAAAAACAATTGAAAACTTTTCATTTTCTTCCATTAGTTTGTTTGCATTCAAATTCTTAAAAAATATACTCGTATAAATTTAACATTGAATTAATTCTTCCTTTATGCAGCAACTTACCGATGGATTATGCAATGATGTATTCAACATAATTATGGCAAAACTTAAAACATAACAGGTATCAGTGTTAGTGAAAATATCAGGATTTAATTGACAATAACGTTGAGCAAAACACTCCATCATCCGATCAATCTTTTGAGCTTCACCGGGCAAACGAAATGACCATAAAAATTGTCTAAGTAAACAACAATAACAATTGATTAATTTATAATTTATTTCCTCTTAATATTACAACAAAACAAACATACCTTAAAGCTTGTACCAGTATTAAATTTGTAAAATCATGCAAAGCCACAAAAGCTTTTAGGACATCTTTATTGAAGTCATTATTTTCACCTAAGTAATCACCTAGAAGACAAGAGAAGGAAAAAGAAATTATTAACATAATAAACAAGATACATTGCAATTTTTCTAATATGTAGTTTCAAATGAATGAGTAATTTAATCAAATCTTCTTCTAATGTTTAGTCATCGTTGGAAAATATTTGAAGCGGAAAATAATTAATTCTGATACGAATTCGCGAGAATTTTTTGTTGCGGGTGTTTTTTCCACCTACACGAGCATTTAAGAAGGACGGCGTAAGACAGATTTGTTGTTTGGATAAAATTTTGATAAACAGATAAAATAAATAAATAAATATAAGAAAATAATTTTTATTTTCTGATTAATAAATAAAAATCAAGAAATAACTTTTACTTTCTGAGGAAGAAATAAAACTCAAGAAGTAACTTTTATTTTCGGAGGAGCAAGTACAAATCAGGAGTTAACTTTTATTTTTTAAGGAGTTGAAAAAAACCTGAAATAACTTTTATTTTTTAATGAATAAATAAAAATCAAGAAACAACTTTTATTTTGTGATGCATAATTAAAAATCAAGAAATAACTTTTATTTTCTGAGGAAGAAATAAAAATCAAGAGCTAACTTTTATTTTTAAGGAGTTGAAAAAAAAACCTGATATAACTTTTATTTTTTAATGAATAAATAAAAATCAAGAAACAACGTTTATTTTGTGATGAATAATTAAAAATCAAGAAATAACTTTTATTTTCTGAGGAAGAAATAAAAATCAAGAAGTAACTTGTATTTTCGGAAAAACAAATAAAAATCAAGAGCCAACTGAAATAACTTTTATTTTTTAATGAATAAATAAAAATCAAGAAACAACTTTTATTTTGTGATGCATAATTAAAAATCAAAAAATAACTTTTATTTTCTGAGGAACAAATAAAAATCAAGAAGTAATTTTAATTTTCTGATGAATAAAAATCAAGATATAAGTTTTATTTTCTGAGGAGCAGACAAAAATCAAGAGATAACTTTTATTTTCTGAGGAGTTAAAATATATTAAGAAATAACTTTTATTTTCTGATGAATAAATAAAAACCAAGAAAAAACTTTTATTCTCTGCGCAATAAATAAAAAAAACTCTTATTGTAGAATAAATAGAAATAAAACAACAAATTTTATTTTCTGAGATATAAATAAAATTTCGAAAAAAACTTTTATTTTCTAAGCGAAAAATAAAACTCAGGAAATAATGATTAAAATGTAATTTTTAAAATAAAACTTATAGCCGTTACGGTCGCTGAAAATTTCACAATTTGAAAGCGTTGTTCTGGTGTTCCCCGATTCTTGATAAGTTGCGAAATCTGTAAAATTTTTAGCTGCCAACACCATAGTTACCGATCATGCATGATTTTCTATGGAATTTATCTACTTTTCAAAGGATTTCGCAAGCCATTGCGAAATATAATTATGATTTAGTAATTTTCAATAAACAATGAGCTAAATTTACAACTCAAGCCATTATTACAACATAAAAATATTCATATTGGAAAATTCCAATTTGTATTGCTGATTCGGGTTGCTCATTTGGTTATCTCTACTTTTTGTAACATTAAAACAAAAATAAATAAAATGTTTAAACATTTTTTATTTTTACTGATAGTTTATTTGTTTAGTGTAATTTTATTCTCTTACTGTTTCAATATTATACATTTTTGTTTTGTTTATTTGACCTTGTCGATTCATTTGTTCAGTTTGATTTGCCAAGAATAGTTTTTCCTTCATTAAGAGCAATTTTTTTATAGTTTCATTTTATGCTAAAACACAATGGGGTGGGCATAGACGCCATGTTTTTTTATGAAATGTCGCCAATTTTTAATTTAGTAACTAAATTTTAGTTTAACCGATTTTTATAAATCAAATTTCTGGAGATAATTGCAAAGAAGCAATACAGCCACTACACTATAACTGAGTCTTAAGTATTAAGACTATTCTATTCTCGAGGTATATGACGCTTTACTTGTCTTGAACACATGTTCCCAGTTTCAGCTGTTTATCATGGTTATTTTGTTTTGTGCGAATCATAAGAGATAAAAATTTTGCGTATTCGGCAATTTTTTACTGTTAGCAAAAAAGGATTAAAGAGAATTTTAAATAAAATTTTGAGCAAAAGCACTTGAAATGTTGACAGTGACATATGAAAATGCGAAACTTTTGGGCTAAAAACAACACAGTAATCATGCCTCAGCTATCGTATTCACCACATTTTCTGAACAGATCTCGTATTTTCTTAAATTGTGTTATAAACGTTATATTAGCATTCTCAGCAAGCGTTTTTTTTACAAATTTACCGTTTTATAGTCTAAAGTTTTGAATTTTTAGCTCTTAACGGGTTAACCGATTGTGGAAATTTAAAAAATTTTTTTATGTCTACTAAAACAAGAATAAATAAAATTACTACTATAACAAACTGAAATTGGTACCGTTTTCAAAAAGTTGAAGCGATATATTACAAAATTTCATTCTGTCAATGAAATATCTCTTACGGCATATTTCACAATGTCGAATGAATTCTTTCTTTCGTACAAATATATGTATTTGAAACAAAAACAACATTTTAAAAATGTTTCGAAGCTTATAACCGTTTTTTATAAATATCAGGCGTCAAATTATTTAGTATAAATTTTATTTAATTTTTCTTTTATTTTTTCAGTATAGTTTCAATTTGAAAAATTTTCATCGATTTTTATGTTTAAAATTTCATTTACTTTTATTAAAATACATATATAAAATGATATCGTATGAATAATAAGTTGGTCATAACTTACCAATTGCTGTCTTATTAAGACCTTCACCTTTGTAAAGAAAATGTGCAACATCTTGTGGATCGTGTCGTAATAAGCGATTTTCCACCAAATATTCGATACCTGTAAAAGAAGAAGAAATACATTATTTTATATTCAAACATAGAAGCAACGACAAAAGAATGCGACAATTTGGGAATATACAAATTGATGATAAGAATACTAAATAGATATTGAGAAAAGTTGCCTCATTCTGTAACTATATGTCAATGTCACATCAAGACAATATCTGAAATAGGACACTTCTGTAATCCTTTTCTTCACCAGTTAAAGAGTAGCTACAGGGTTTCAGAAGACAATTGATGCCCATAATGAACAATAATGTGTCCCATTTTTAATATTGTCTTGACGCGACGTTGGCAACTATTTAGGTACAGAATAAAAGAGAATATAAGAAATTTAAATTATCAATTTTCGATTTCTCCACTTCAATTCTTTTTTCTCAATATCAATTTGTATTCTCTATATATTTGTATTTCTCAATTGCAATTTATAAGGGTGTAATTTTATTTGTTTTTTATATTTGTATTTAATTTTATTACTTTTTGTCTTTTTCTTAATTCATATTGAAATAGTTTTACGCAATTCATTTTCTCTTTATTGTTGTGTGAGATAAACGAAATATTTTAATCGCCTTTTGTCAACATAAATTCAGAATAAAATTCTTATTTGATGTTATCATTAAATCACTTTTGCGTGTTATTTGCTTTAGAAACTAACATTTACACACATTTGAAACAAATTCAAGGGTTTAGTGAAATTGAAATATAGACTTGTGTCGAAAATTGGAGACATGTACGATGCGGAATGAAGCAAACGTGTACCTAATAGTATTTTTTTAAGAAACGGAGAGAAATCGCCATGGACTAAAAGCGCATGTGTATTGTAATTACAGTTAGTCTGAACAACGTATTGAAAATTGTAGCTGATTCGGACAATCGTTAGTACCGATATATTTCTCTGAGTTAATTTTTATTTTGCGGGATCGAAAAATGTATATACCTAATGATCCTTGATGATGTCTTTTCTTCAGCAATTAACAATTTCTACCATCCTGCTTCTATAAATGTTGTCCACAAGGGATAAGTAATAGTACTATTTGTGATATTGTCTTGACGTGACGTTGACAAGTCCGATTTCATTCGGAAACGGAATTGATTCCGTATTTAGATTCTTTAGAAAACAAAAAAAAACATTTTTTTTGGAATAAAATCTTTTTTACTTTCATTAGCTAATTCCGCTCATGATATTAAAAATTTCGAAATATCTTTACCTTTATTGTTTTCTGAGGAAACAAAATGGGGGATCAATTTTTTTTCCGAACGGAATTAAACTCTATGACATGACAATTAGCCAGAGTTAGAATAAAAATGGAATATGAAATTGATCAAAACTCATTACACACTTTTGGATTTGAAAATTAGGTTTACATATTTGAATATCGAAAATAATTACATTGAGTTCTCGAATCGACTCGAGAGTTTGTTTGTACCAGATTAAAATGAGACATGACGAAAATAATCAAACGGCAACAGTTGGATCCAAAGTTGTTAATATCGGTTTGATAACAGTTTTCGTAAGCAATTTCCTGGATAAATTTTGTATAAATAAAACTGATAAAGAAAATACAATTGAGTACAGATGATGAAAGTGTAGCGGCTTTCGAAAACAGCTGTTCTGCTCTGCTTTGTAAGTTGGATAATAAAAACTGATGTTAATTTTCCCTTTGGGTCATGAAATATTTATAAAGTCTCTCTGAATTGAAAACAAATTTTCGAACAACTGGCCTATTGGAAAAATGTTGTGTTGATTCTTTATTCTCTTACAAACTGTCGCGACGATTCAAGAACCGTTATAAGGGCCATTAAATATTCTAAATTATATTAACATGGTTAAGTTATTAGGAGGACAAAACATCCAAAACTCGCCGACACCCCACCAAATCTTAAGCGGGATCCATGCCTGGTGTGAAAATGAATATATTTAGATATTTCTGAAAGCAAAAAAAAAAAAACAAAAATACTATTGGAATGCTTTAACACACTTCAAAAAAATGCATTTCATTTCTATAATTCTATAAATCACATGTAAATGAAGTATTTGGCTGAGAGTAGTTTACAACTGCAGCCAAGAAAAAATGTTTAGCCGTTTGAGAACTGCAATGCCACAAACACAGATGTTGGATATTTTCAAGAAAAAAAAAAAATTTTAAATTAAATAACACATTTTTCGTGACTTTTGGTTTTCCTAGTTGTGAAAAATTATCGCAATCGTCTCTCAAATTAAAAAGTAGCAAAAGCATTTAATGTTAGTATTTTTATAATACCGATAATTTAAAGTTCTAAGCGTGGGCCTGCATATCATCAGTCTACCTTTCACTTTTATTGATTTCAAAAATGTTAGTATTTCATCCACAAACATGATACAGAAGTTTTATTAACCAGTCCTCGTAATTTCAAGTTTAGATTGAGGGCCTGGTTGAGAACGTTTCCTAATATACAAAAAGGACCGCCATATGTATGATTATTTTTAACAATAACAATTCAAAAACCAGACAATCATACATACGGGGTCTGTTTGAAAATTAAGTTAAATTTTTAAATTTCGGGATTCACGTACAATCTATTACCGTTATTTTTATGTTGACAGCTTTGTGCCATTCCATGTAATCTCTTTGGAAATTTTGGGTTTGAGGCGTGTGAGAGTGAAGTTTGTTCAAGAATTGCAAAATTTTTTAAAAAGAAAAATTGATCGGTTACATGACAGCAAAACCATACCATAATTATGAATCAGAGGTGGCCCCCTGAGACTTTTTTCTGTTTTCGATAAGACCCGTATCGCTGAGAGAGCTTATGAACGAACCGAAAATTGCATAAGAGAACTGCTTCGAAGATTGGAAGGAAATAATATAAATTAATGAATAAATATTTTTTCACACTCGCAAAGCAGCTCTGGGGCCAAATTACGGCATTCGATTTGAAACGAAATTTCAATACAATTTATATACAAATTTCGATCGATATCGAATGCCGTAATTTGGTCCCTGAGTCAGTCAACATCTAGCGTCGTTGGCAGCCAGACCACTAATCGTTTACTCTCTTTCGAAAGTTTTGCGTCTCACTCGCACTATTTAATCTATACACCTCAGATAACTGTATAGGTTTACAGTTCTTCTGAGGAATTTTCCGTGGTTAACTACGTTGCTACTCCCTACGTGAAGGCATAGGTCGTGTACAGTCAGTCACAGTAACGGATAAAAATACGAGTTAATAACATCGACGACATATGGTCTGAGTCACTCCGTCGGCATCTGTGCACCAATACTTTGCAAATTTACTTCGTAAAGTATTCTACAAATAAACAAATATTTTTTCAGAAAAATTATAATTCCGTTTATTTTTGGACAGACCTCGTATATAAAGAGACAGAGGGGAGCCCAATAAAATTCGACAGACCAAATTGTTATTGCAAAAATTATATGGTTTTGTGTTAAAAAATCGCCGTGCCTGCATGTTTAAACGTATGAGTGGTTTTTGTTTACATCTAAACAACAACAGTAAAAACACTCCGCCAAATATATTGGAGCAAATAAATAACACTTCTCCCTTAATGCGCAAAGCAGTTGTTGTAGTTGCTTTTTGTTTGTGTGTTTTGTTTTTATTTTTATTTTTACATGCAAACATACAGTGTAGAATTGACATTTCGTTTGCTGTCTGCACATTTTGTTTTTGTTAATTCTCATATTTTTCGATTCTGGCTTGATTGGTGTAGTAGATAATTTTCCGTAGCCGGTTTTCATTTGTATGATTATTATTTTACCACAATGGGGATTGCTGGATATAAATAAATAAAAAAAAGTAATATAGCGACGAATTCCCAGCCTTTTTTTCAATTTATACATTTACTGGCTGGTAAAGGAATTTATTTTTATAAAGTCTATAAGGTCTTATGATTTTTTTTTTCGAATTGGCCTATTTTAATTTGGTTAATTCAATTTGAAGAATATTATTTTGTTGCAAAATATCAAAGTTAAAACAGAACTCAACAGCATGTGATGCTGTGCTCAGTTTTTAAAATTTATGACCAACATACTTTAGCAGATCATCATGAATACATTGATGCAGATTTAAGCTGAAAAGCAATCAGCAATTATAGACAATTTCCTGATTTTTATGGCGCACATAATCGTCCAGCATTTTTGACTTGATGAGTTTGTTAACAAACAAAAGTTGCATCTTATGGATTGAAAACAATCTGCAACACACCCTATAGGTTGCATTATATCCAAAAGAAGCATTCAAGTTTTTTAAGACTGTGTAAGACATACTTCACACCATCAGATCTCCTCACTATATATCATCTACGTCTGAACGAAAATAGAATACAACACACAAAGTCTATTTTGAGGTTACTCGACCTCGTACAAGAGATAGCGAAGAAGCTAATCGGTGACAGTAGGTTAGCCAACTCTCTTGACTAACTGGTGCATCACCGTAACGTGGGGTGTGTTTTACCGTTTTACCGATACTACAAGGGAATGTGCTCTGTTTATATAAGGGATCTGGTGCCCTCAAACCGATTATTTTTGCGAACTACTAGCTCTTCATACAGGCGCATCCTTTTAGGGTTAAGTTGCCAGTGAACCGCACCGCGCATTACACAGAGAACAGAGAGTGGAACAGAGGTCTTTTCTGCCACTTTAACTTGGGGATGTTCAAGTCGAACGTCCACAAACACCATTCCCTTATTCCTCCTTTTCATAACTAATTTTCCCAGTTTTGGCATAATGCATCGCATAAGAAGAAGAAAAAAAAATGCGGTTTGGTGCGTTTTAAATGCTACTTTTGTATTCGTTGTCAATAGAGTTGTTTATCCCGCTATGAACAATAATATTTTGTTAAAGAACCATTGAACCGAGCGAGATGTAGTTTGAACCACAACCATCGACGATGAGTAGATTTCGAGAATGGGACTGTCAATTGGGTGCTACGTACAATGAAGTGCTAACCATTAACTTATTGAAATACAAATTGCGCGATTTGACAGCTTTCGATTATTGCATGTGGGGATATGTGAAGCAGCTGGTTTATGCTGACAAACCAGCAACAATTGACGTCTTGAAGGGCCTAAAATTATATTCCAAGAGCGCTATATATCGGGAATCATTTTAAATATCTGGAACAGTTTTAATTTGTTTTTGGACTTAATTTCATTAAGTCGAAATTTGTCTGTGCAACACTGCGCGGCTGTTATTCTTACAAATGCAACCTTGGAGCATCCATTATTGGTGAGTTTCAAATTCGAAAAAGTGACATTTAAGTACGAATAAAATGGCGCTGATTTTTTCTGTTGAATACAATTTTTCTCTTTATTTTGCCATTTCAAGTTAATATTGAACAAAATTTTTGATTTTTTCTTATGTTAAAATACAAACAAACAATACAAATGTCAAATTGATTTCGAAAACAAAATTACTTGCAACATATGGAAACACTTCGACATAATTTCCTCAAATGAACTTAATTCGGTCATAGTGAAAAGGTATTATTACTGTAAATTTATTTAGTTATTCATGAAAAATGATAGCCTTTCGATTTGGTGTGTTCATTATAATTTTTTAATTCCGAAACACTTTTAGAAATGTTAATAGTTCGATTAAGTTAATTATCCTTATGACATTTCGGTTAACAGTGTTGTTAACTCTTTTGGGGTTTTAAGCAAAAACTTGCTTTCTCTACTGGAGTTTATTAGCTTTACCTTAAATTCAATACTCGTACTGATATCGTTCATAAATTTTTTATTGAGTATCCAATCGCCAAATAGATGTATATAACCTCCTCATTTTCTTAATGCAATTTTACTTGTTTAAACCAAAGTATGTACATGTTACCAATTGAGTTACTACACTCCTTATTTAAATTTTGGTTTATATTAATATTATTGTATGCAATAACATCAGAAAAATATGATATTGAAAAAGCATGTATTTACATCCGTGTGTATATGCAAAATTGGCGTACCCATATTTTTTTGTTTGTTTATTTAACAGCTTTCCAGCATAATTAATTTTCATTTTTATGAATTTTTTCTGTATAAAATAACTGACTAATCCACAGACGTGTATCCGCATACATAAAAGAATGCCCAACAGCGTTGCCAGTGCGGTTTTCTAGATTTATCCTTTTTTATTTCGCAGAAATTTTTTATTTTTAATTTAGTTTCAAAAGTTAAATGTAGCTTTGTACCTTTTTTTGAACAATGTACGTGAATGAAGCATATTTGATTTAACAAATTTCTTAGAACCGGGACCTAAGAAAATTGGATATTAAAAAAAATTGGGGCGTTCTAAGGAAGCTTTCTTGACTACTCCTGAGAAGGTGACAGTATGTACGTAAGTATGTATTTATGTGATGTTAGAGTGTTTGTGTAAGTATGTGAACCCCTTGTAACATTTGAATGGCTTGACTAAATCGGATCAAACTAGTGACGTTTAGATTTCCTGTAAACTCCTAAGAAAGTAAGAGAAAATTTTTTTGAATGTGTATTTTTTTAAATGGCTTTACTGATCGATTCCACAGTTATTCAGCTTTTGACGTTGAAAAATCAATTGTCACTAATCGGTTCAAAATCGAAAAAATTCAAAAAAGTGATTTTTTAAATGTTCCGAAATTATATATATCGCTCCTTTAATGCAAAATAGTCGTATCTCAAAAATTAACAATTTTATTTATGTAAAAAAACTGTTCTCTCGTACCATCTTCATATGTAAAAAGAATCAGCATTAGGTCTCCAGCTGATCGCATTTTTTTAAGTTTGATCTCTTTTGAAATATGACTATGTTCCATTGAAGGAGCGATATGATCAATTATTGTTCTCTACTCTTTTAGAGGTTGATTTATTCAAAAGTTATACCATTTTACAAATTAAAATAAAATTCTTATTAAGTTTTTGAGCACGAAGTGCTTAAAAATATAGAACAGCACAGAAAATCTCTACACAATAGCTTTAACAAATATACGGCCCTGTTCGGCAGATCGAATCGATTTGATATCGTATGATTTCGAAAATATATAATGAAGACGTTGTTAAAAGCATACACGATATTTTTCTTTTAAGTCTAATATTTAAAAATATAGTAATTATATACAATAAAAAAAAGTAAAAAGAAGTGTAAAAAATATTTCTATTAGTGGAGTTAGTTTTCTAAAATCATTCGATTTATAAAACAGAGCCGATAGTATTTTTTTTGCTTTTGTTTCCCATCCGCTGCTGGCAACACTGTTACACAAGCATGTGCCATAAAGGAATTCTCAAGTATATTACATAGTTACAATATTGTTAATATTTTCCTAAAGTATCTTTATTACATGGTGAGAGACGGACATGGAAATTGTTAAATTTTTCATAACCAGCCGATACAAAAATTACTACACTCCTGAGAATATCTTCCTGGCGCTGTTTATATATACATACATACACAAATTAGCTTAAACATAATGGAATTGACTTTGTGATAAAAATATAGTTTAACTCAAATATTTTTGTTACTTTCGAAAGCATCTGTTTGATTTACTTAGCTCGGGTTTTTGAGAGGTGATTTAAGTTTAAACCTAGTTTAACGAAGTCTGAAACTCTGATCTTTCCAGCAAATTGCGATTTTTTTTATTATTTCATTAAGGACACACATTTTAAGCAAAACTAAGTTGTCCCGTCAAAATTTTCTATAAAAACTTGATAATAGCGGCAAAAATCTGTTTTCAGATTAACTAAACCTAGTTTAACTGAGATCCCCAAAATCCGGCCTTAGAAGCGGCGCATCTGAACTGTAGTGGTATGCTGTGCCTAGATTTGAATAAAGGATTTTAGGGTATTTATAACCAAATCGGGAGTTACACATATTTGCTTTTTGGATAGATATGCAAATTTAGTGCGGGAATTAATGATAAATGATTTATATTTAATTATAGTTAAGAATTTCAGAAACGTTTAATAAAAAAATTTCTGATGGGAATGTTATCCGTGCTAAAGTGTTGAAGAAGACGATTCACATGATTCATGTGTGTGTGCTCAAAAAGTGTACTATTTCATAAAATCTTTTGTGCGATTAGACTATAATCATTAGAGGTTTACTTTTTATAATGCGCCAGGGTTGCAAAATGGCAACATCAAAATTGTACCAGCAAGCTCATGAAATTATACTTATTTACCGCAATTGTACCAAGGAAAAATTTTGGAATAATTTACTGCTTTTTTTCTGATTACTTGAGCTAAATAAAAGCGAAAATTTGAATATGTTCATTCTTAAATTTTAAAACATACATATATATATATATATATATATATATATATATATACATATATATATATATATATATATATATATATATATATATATATATACATATATATATATATATATATATATATATATATATATATATATATACATATATATATATATATATATATATACATATATATATATATATATATATATATATATATATATACATATATATTTTTTATCTTTAAATTCCATTTTTTAAATTATCGAAATTGAAATACAGATTGTTTTATGTAATATATGTATATATATATATATATATATATATATATATATATATATATATTATTATTTATTATTATTATTATTATTTTATTGAGTAGTATTTGAATACTTTAAAAATTTTACATATTAGTTTGGTTGACATAAATACAAGAAAAATCTTAAGTGTTCTGAACTAAATTATTTCTTATGAAATTTACAACATTTCTTCGAAATACATTGCTATTTTGTTCACTCTTAATATCATTTGGCATCATGTTGTAAAGTCTAAGTCCTTTATGAAACAGCGTTCGCTTCATCGTAGTAGTATTAGCCTGTTGAAGTCTGAAGTCATTAGAATTTCTGAGGTTATACGGCTGAGCTTCTCTTACGTACGTTGTCTGGTCAGTTAAATATTGCGGCACATCTCCAGTTTTCAGTTTCTGGATAAAATTTATTGTGTTCAGTTGCAGTCTTTGTTTAACATTTAACCATTTTAAGGTGTTGAGCATATAATTTATTGATGTTAATCGATTACATTTTAATATCACACGCATTGCTTTATTTTGGAGTTTTTGTAGTCGTGTAATTTGTTGATCATTGCAGCTGGAGTACAGGATTGTTGACATGTATTCAAAATGCGGTTTAATAATTGTGTTGTATATATTTATTGACATTATTATTGATACTTTATTTCTTAATCGTTTAAAAAATCCTACTTTTTTCCCTATCTTTTTACATATATATTCAATATGGTCGTGGAACTTTAAATTTTTATCTATTATAAAACCCAAATATTTGATGCTGTTGACTTTTTCGATCGTTATATTGTTTATTTGAAATGTTTTATCGGTGCTCATATTAATTTCCATCAGTTTTGTTTTATTTTCATTCAGCTTTAATCTGTTCATATTTAACCATTTGTTTATTCTGCACATATCTGCTGTTAAATTTTCATAGCACATATCTTCTGCCTCTGCCTCCGTAAAAATTAGTGTGTCGTCGGCATACATAACTATTTCACACTTTTCCATTATTTGTTCAATATCATTTATATAAATAATAGAGCCCCTAGAATTGAGCCTTGCGGCACTCCGTATTCATTTCCTATCGCTGATGATTTAATATTATTAACTTTTGTTTTCTGTTTACGATTTTCTATATACATATACATATATACATTTTTTTTTTTTTTTGGAGTGGAACCAATACTCAGGGGATAACCCCTACATATGCAGTGCATTGCGCTGGAACTAGGAAAATAGATTTTGGGAAGGAGGATAAAGGGAGTAGTGTCTGTGGATATTCGACTTGAACACTCTCAAATTGTAAGTGGCGGGTAAGACATCTGCAGGTAGTTTGTTCCACATACGGACTGTTCGGCCAAAAAACGAATTTTCTCTGTAATGCGTAGTGCGATTCGTTGGAATATCGACCACAAACGCATGCGCTCTTGATGAAAAACGCGTTGAGCGTAAGAAAGAATGGGTTTCAGGAACAAGTTCCCTAATTTCACCAGAGCACCTGCCATTATAGTAACGATAGAACAACGATACGCACCCCACGTTGCGACGATGCTCAAGAGAGTCAATAGAGTTGGCTACCCTACTCTCTCCGATGAGTTTCATCGTCCTCTCCTGTACGCGGTCGAGTAACTTCAAAATAGACTTTGAAGCACCGGCCCAAACATGAGAGTTGTATTCCATCTTCGGTCGGATGTAAGTGGTGTAAATATTAAGAAGATCAGAAGGGGTGAAGTATCTCTTGCACCATCTTAAGAAGCCAAGGCACTTGAATGCTTCTTTTGCGACCTGAAAGACATGTTCCGTCCATCTGACATCACACTGCACTTTCATGCCCAGAACATCAAGAGCCCCTGACTCCATAATACATACTTACACCACCCATAGAAACTGATGAAGCAGCATGGTCATACGTACGTCGATGCGTAAGCATACAACACTGGGTCCTACGGGCATTAAAATCGACCTTGATCGCCTGACCCCATTCGGAAATCTTCGCTAGGTCACTATCCAGAACGTCATTCATAAACTGCCTCCTCGTCTCGATTTCTGACGTTGACGTTTTTTATATATTTATTTATATATAAAAAACTGTTCTTTTAAATTAAATATTTAATTGTTTACAAATAAACAAGTGAATGCAAACACTAAATCACAAAGAAATGATAGCAAAGATGAGTTGCCACCGTAAATCAGTCAGAATGATAGATTAGGGAAATTTTATAAAAATGCATAACATGAGAAAGTTCCTAAATTGTACCAAATGGTTAATTGATGTACCATGGTACCTTTCAGTCGTAAAAAAAAGTGCCATTGTATCAACTATTGCAACCCTGTGATGCATTATTTTTGTACGACAGATGTGATTTTTTGAAGTCACATAAAATTTAGTCAAATTTCTTTTTGACATAACATATGTACTATTTTGTGGGACAGTCAATCATGGCATTTACTATAGTACACAAAGTAGACTAGATGCTAAATAAAATATTAACGATACTTTGAAAGGTGCAACTATTATTTTTAATTCTACTGTAAAAATTATGTAAGTATGTGTTAATGAATGTTTGATTAAAATCGCAGAAAAAATTTTCATAAGAATTTAAATAATTGAACAATAAAAAGAAGAAAATGTTCGTTTTTTTGTTTATTTTCTTTTTTAATTTCTTTATTCGCATTTTTTGTTAATTTAATGGCCCATTAAACATGTAATTTGTTTGCTTAAGGATTTATGCTTTTCATATAAATTTAATTATTATTGATTTTTGCAAGAGCAACGTGAAATTATTGTAGTTAAATCACCAAAAAGATTTAATCAGCTTCAACTTTCTTTGCGTTTCTTTCTAAAATTAACATTTTATTATTCTGTGATATATTTGACCGCCGTATTTATAACATTTTTATTGAAATTTGAAATAAATTATGGGAAAATTTTTTATGGCACCGTTTTAAAATACACTTCAAACCTAAAATAGTTTTTATGTCTATTACAGTAAATAATCTCTTGAATTGAGATGTCACTGGGTTTAGCGTAGATTATCAAATATTATTTAAAATTTTTATTCTAGCACTTACATAGGAATTTTAAAAACTATCAACATCAAAATAAAAGCAAAAACATCACACAAATAAAAAAATTAAAACATTTTCCATTGAATTAAGATTCTATAGGCTAATTGTTCGAAATTTTTAATTTAAATCTCAGAAAGACATGATAAATATTCCAAGGCACAAAGGCAAGTCAACATCAGTTTTTGTTATTCAACTTACACAGCAGAGCAGAACAGCTGTTTTCGAAAGACGCAACCCTTTCATCATCAGTGCTCATGTGTATTGTGTTTGTCACCACTTATTAGGTGGCTTAGTTGAATGTGATAACAGTTCCTATTTACACAAATTTTATTGTGAAAAAGAATACGAGAACTGTATCAAGCTGATGTTAACATGTTATTGTTATAATACCCGTGTTACCGTTTGATTATTTTTCTTCATGTCCCATTTTTCTGAATTTTTTGTTCCATCATACCTAAGTCAAACTTTTTTGGTTTGAATTTTATACTTAAGTACATGTGAACGTTTTTCCAATTTATTATTGGTAGCTCAAGCCATAGCTTAAATTTGTATGTAGTAAGAATTTTAACGAACATTTTATATTGCTATATTACATTGAATTAAGATTCTATAGGCTAATTGTTCGAAATTTTTAATTTAAATCTCAGAAAGACATGATAAATATTCCATTTTCTTTTATGTTTTTCCACATTTTCTTAAACGAAGCAATGCACAGTTGGGACAAAATATTGAAAATTAAATAAAATATTTTTTATAAAACATGTACAATCGATTATACAACATCGTTGCGATATTTAAACGTCTAAATCTTCTAAAAAAAAGTAATTTGCACATTGTAGATTTGAACTTGAGCCTAATTAAAAACTTTATTAATATTGGAAAAAATTTTAATATCATGAACGGATTTAGCTAATGAAATGAAAAATATTATTCCTTTTTTGTTTTCTAAAAAATTAAAATATGGAATCAACTCCGTTTCCGAACAGAATCGGATTGTGACATGACTGATTATATGGCGTTTCTACTCTCCTGAAATGATATAAATATGGAACTGTTCGCTTTTCAACAAACGATTAAAATCTAATACCTGTTTTATTAACAAGCTTTAGGCCACTTTTTTATAACAGAAATTGAATTTTTTATTTTCAAATATTTCGATATCCCCTGGATATCTTCTTCCGGGCAATATTTATAATTAAATTAAATTTAACAATATTTTTAAAAAATGTTAAGCGAAAAATTATTTTTTAGCTTTTTTTTAGTTTTTTGAAATAAAAATTGCAAACAAATGTTAAATTTTTATATAAAAAAAATAATTTTTCTGTTAAAAATTATAAAAAATTATGAAGAATCAGCAATCAAATAAAAACTAATTTGATTTTATTGTTTGTTATTTGAAAGTTTTCTTATTTCTTTTTGCCATGGCATAGAGTTCAATTCCGTTCGGAAACACTTTATTGGCGATTTTGGGTTTTGCAGACAAAGAGAAGGGAAACTAATTTTTTTGAAATAAAATCACTTTTATAATATGAACGGGATGAGCAAATGATATTAAGAATGATTTCATTTCGAAAAATTGTTTTGATTTTCGTTTTCTGAAGAAGATCCTAAATAAGTAAAACATTTCGTTTCTCAAAGGAATTAAACTCCGGTTGGTTGTTTAAATTATGTTTACTTAAAAAAATCGATTGCTCTATCCTATTGGACCACATTATAATTGTATATATATGACTACATTTAATTTTGATTGAAATTTTGTTCAATAATCCCGCATAATAAATGAAATTAATCAGCAGCCATTAAGAACATTTAATCCACAATAAAAATCATTGTCATGCTTTTGATAGTTATAAATGAAATGTTTTATTTATACAAATTATCAAAATGTTATTTAAATCAATTTTGACAAATGATCATAATTCACTGGCATTCGTACACAATTACTGAAGAATATACCCTTAACTAAATAATGAAATGAAGTATAACAATCAAAACAACAAATCACTCGAAAATCATGATAAACATTTTGTAAGGAGCCTTGTTGTTGTTGGTCACCATCAAAAATAACAACACATTCATCTACTTCAATTCAAATGAAAGCAAACTGTCAAATTTGTGAAACCATGTCTGCTGTTTCTTTTTCCCCTTTAAGTTTTGAATGCAACAAAACCTGAAGGCACTTTTTATACCCTTCACAAAAAAGTGAAAGGGTATATATAGGTTTGTCATTCCGTGTGTAATTTCTTCGATATCAAGTATATATATATATATATATATATATATATATATATATATATATGTGTATATATATATATATATATATATATATATATATATACATATATATATGTATATATATATATATATATATATATATATATATTCTGGATCCTTATGAATAGCGATGACGATTGAGCGATGTCCGTCTGTACGTGAAATCGGTTTTCCAAGCCCCCAGAAGAGCTAGAGAGGACCGTTGGATGGGAAATGAACTTAAATAGAGTGGTATTAAAAGATCCGAAGTACGGTTCCAGAGCTGGGAAGCTTACACCTATTTCTCGACGCAAAATTTATACCAAAAATCAATTATTTTTTTTACGTTTGTAAATTTAACCTATTTCGTGCTTTGGGAAGCCTCAATGGTCTATTAAAAACTAAAAAAATTAAAATTTTTTTTCCAGGGATGGGATATAAACACTTTTTTCGGCCCATTCCGTATTTTGTAGCACATGTAGTAACTAAAATTGTTAAAATTTCAAGTTTTTCTTTAACAAAACCTCTTTATACGTCATGAAGATTTGCATTGACCAAAAAAAATTTTTAAATTCAAATTTTGCTTCCAGGGATGGGAAATTGCATTTTTTTATACGTGAATGTAATCAAACAGGCAACTGATGTTGTTTTTTTGTTGCTAACTAAAACTGTCTTATAATTTAGGAAGAACAAAATTGGTATCAACAATAAAAATAAAATCAAAATTTCGAATCCAGGGTTGGAAAAGTGCAATATTTTGTAGTACATGAAAGTGGCCAAAATGGTTAAAAAATTTTAATTTTTCTTAAATAAAACTATTTTATACCTCAAGAAGACTTGCACTGATAAAAAATAAAAGAATAAAATTTCGTTTCCAGGGTTGGGAAAATGAAAGTTTTTTTTTGGTACATGCAATTTTTTAGTACATGTCCCAAAATAGTTATACATTTTGAGTTTTTCCTAAATAAAATAACTTTATACTTCATGAAGATTTGCATTGATAAAAAAAAATTTAAAATTAAAATTTCCCTTCTAGGGTTGGGAAATTGAAATTTTTTATACATAAAAGTAACCAAAATGGTTAAAAATTTAAAATGTTTCTTCAATAAAACATTAAAACTTTATACCTCATGAAGAGTCGCATTTATAAAAAAGCAAAAAAAAAAACTAAATTTCAATTCCAGGGCTGGGAAATTGAAAGTTTTTATGGTACATGCAATATATTGTAGAACGTAAATAAAACTACTTTGTAACTAATGAAAATTAGCATTGGTAAAAAAAGAAAACAAATATGAAAAATGATGGGAAATTGAATTTTTTTATACATAAAAGTTAACTAACGTCGGTTTTTTTTACTAATTAAAACTATTTTTTAGTTCAGGAAAAACAAAATTGGTAGCAAATATTAAAACAAATCAAAATTTTGATTCCAGAGTTGGATAACTGCAATATTTTGTAGTACATGAAAGTGACCAAAATTGTTACAAATTTCAAGTTTTTCTTAAATAAACCTCATTATTTAGAGTTGCATGAACCTCATTATTAAGAGTTACATTGGTAAAAAAAACAAAATATATTAAAATTTCGTTTCCACGGTTGAGAAATTGAAATATTCTTTATGCATAAAAGTAACAAAGAGTCAATTGACGTTGTTGTTTTTTTTTGCTAATTAAAACTATTTTATAATTCAGGAAGAACAAAATTGGTATTAAAATCTTAAAAAAATACAAAATTTCGATTCCAGGGTTGGACAAATTAAATATTTTATGGTACATGAAAGTGACCAAAAAGTTTAAAAATTCACTAAGAAGTGCATTGGCAAATAAATAAAAATTCGCTTCCAGAGTTGGAAAATCTAAATATTTCTGGTACATAAAAGTACCAACATAAATTCCAAATTTCGTTTTTTTAGTGAATTAAACCTATTTTATACTTCAGGAAGAATTAATTTGGTATTAAAAATTCGGTTTCAGGGTTGGAAAATCGAAATTTTTTAGTACATAAAAGTAGCCATATAAGTTCCTTATTTTGGTTGTGTGTGAATGAAATCTTTTTTATACTTCGGGAAGAGTTAAATTGGTATTAAAAACCAAAAAAAATTAAAAATCCAATTTCAGGGTAGGAATATCGACATTTTCTGATTTATAAAAGTAACCATATAATTTGTTAATTTTGATTTTTATGATTAATTATATTTACTTTATGTATCAGGAAGAAATAAATTGGTATTAAAAACCAAAAAAATCGAAAAGACTATTCTACGGTTGGACAATTAGAACCTTTTGGGGTACATGAAACGGATTTTTTCTTTTTGTTTGTAAATTAAACATATTTAATATTTTTGAAAGACGTTCAGTGGTATTAGAAATAAGAAAAGCCAAACATTTAGCTTCCTAACCAAAGAATGTAAACGTTGTCTTAAATATAAAAGTAACTGATAACATCATTTTGTTTTTCTTCTAATTATTTTTTAATTAAATCTACTTTCTGTTTTAGCACGAAAGAAAGAAGAATTACATCTGTGAAGGGTATTTAAGATTCGGCACAGCCGAATATAGCACTTTTACTTGTTTATACTATTTTCGATTTTCTCAACGATTAAATATTTCGTTCTCAGGCGATAGTTATTAAAATATATTTTACATAATGGGAATTTACACTTATTAATTTAATAAAATAATTTTTTAATTTAACATCTTTTGCATTTTATATTGTTGTATAATTTAAATGCAAATTACTAAAAAACAATAACCCTTTATTAAATCAATCGTAATATCAATTATCTACAGGAAGCCATTACACTGGTACAGTATGTTGAAAGAGTCTACTCATAGTTGGATGTGAAAAAAGGGAAATAACTTGGATAGAGCAGACACATATTAAATATTATTACACAGTATATTAAGTATGAAAATTCGCAAAATTCTTTATTTTTGCTGCTAAGTTTATAAAGGGAATTTTTCTTTCCGGATATATTTGTGGCAAAAAGGATTAAGTGGTTAAGTCGATTTAAGGAAATCTTTATTTTATATAAGTTTATAGGATAATTTGGTTTATGTCTTGAGTGACACTTATGACTGTAATCGCCACGAACTTCAACTGTGTGCAATAATATTTAAAGAATACCACAGTGGGGGTGCTGCTGGCTGAAGTAGCTAACACGAGACAAAGAAGCCGAGAATACCGAGTTTAGCTCCACGCTCAGTCATGAATATGGTGTCTAATTCTTCTGATTAGTGCATGGTTGTGTTTTTTTGTTTTATTTTTAATCTAGGACCATCACTCAGGGGATGACCCCTACGTATGCAGTGGATTGCGCCGGAAGTAAAAAGGAGGGGATAGTATTGAGCGGTCAGATGAAGAAAGATGAGGAGATAGAGAATTTATTGTGGCTATTTAAACCTTTTTTTAATTTGCCGGGTAATTTTTGCTACAGGACCGACGAAGGAGGGTGCTGCTGTTACTCTGCTTTTTAGTACACGATCGTGTTAGTCGCTGATAATTATGTTCAGTGATCAGTGCTATGCCTTCATCATTGAAACAGGCTGGCAACAACTACCACAACCACGCACTAATGCTGATCAGAAGAATTCAACACAATATTCATGACTTAGGGCGGGGTTGAACTCAGAACCCTCCGCTTCATAGTCTCGTGTTAACTACTTCAGCAAACAGAACTCTCATCTGTTGTCGGCTTGTTCCAGTGACGAAAGCATACCAGCGCTCAGTGAATATTACTGGCACCGATTGACAGTATCATGTAGTAAAGAGCACAACCACCTCCGTCGGCGCAGTAGCATAAAATTCGATAATGAAGTAAAAATTGAAAAAGCAACAAGATATTATCTACCATCTCATGTTTGTTCATCTGTTCTCTCCTTTCTAGTTCCATTGCAATGAATCGCATATGAAGGGGTCATTGCTAAATGCTGACCTACTAAAAAAAATTGCTAAACACCACATAAGAATTTATTTCTTATCGCCACAGATATGTAGCAATTAAAGTAGGCAATATTTTTTGACATGTGCACTAGTATGATTGTTTTTATTTTTTATTTTTTGTGGTCCGTTTGAATAGAATAACTGAAACCTTGACAGGAACAACAAGATGAATCATAATTTAATGCGACTAGGTAATTAATACTTTCACAGCTAAAGTTTTTAATGGGAATAAAGTTCAAATGAAATGAAGATTTCGTAAAATTCCCTTTTAGCAACACAAAAGAAATAATAAAATTAAATTAAAATAATGGATGTTTTAATCATTTGTTTATAGAATATACCATTTTTGTGGATGATTGGAAGTTATATTTCGCACTGATATTACCAACATGTGGCTACTTACACAGACGTTTAAAATAATTTTTTTTTTCAAAATGTTTTCGTATTATGCTTACATATTTTTGCTTTCCCCTTTATAGGCTAAGAGTAGGAATTTTGGTAACTGGTAGCACATATTTATCTGTACACTACCAGGGCTACAATAATGGTATGCAGTTGTAAATAAATTTTTAAAATTTCTTCAGGAAGAACTTAAAAAAGCATTCGACATCTTAATATCATAATAATTCACAACACAACAAAGAAAATAAAATTACATCTTGCAAAAAAAAAAAAAAATTATAAATACATATACATATATATATATATATATATATATATATATATATATATGTATATTATATATATATATATATATATATATATATATATATATATATATATATATATATTTATATAAAATATATTAAGAGTGCTTTATAAAAAAGGTAAGAAAAAACCAAATGTATCTACGAGTATGTACCATGAAAAAAGTGTACCCTATTTAGTAACTGACTATTACAAATAAATGCAAAAATTCCGATTGCTGAATTCTTATACGCTAGCAAATATATAAATATCTCCAGACATTATTTACCCATCTATTTTTTAACAAAAGGAAACTTAAATGCCTCTTGCCATTTGAAAGTGTAAATGAACCACCTTTTCCAGAAAAGAACATAACAAAGATATATAACAAAAATGTATATGATAAGCATGCGAATCTGCCATTAGAATTATTTTAATTTTACAAATTATTAAAGATTTGACACTTTGTTGAACAACTATTATTTATTTATTTAATAAATTGTATTTATTTTATATGCTGTATTTATTTCATATACTGCATAAAATATTGGCAGACTTTTTCCCCTTTAATTACCCAATTTCACAATTGTGGATTTTTCATAATGATGTGTAAAACGTTTTTCCCATTAATAATGACATTCATGTTTATTTATTCGCATGCGTGTGGTATTTGCATAAAATTCACAATGCGATTTATTAATTTCACATGTGTAATATATATGCACATACATACATATATATATATATATATATATATATATATATATATATATATATACTATATATATGTATGTACACATGTATATACACACGTTAGTAAGTGCATATTTTACAAGGGTGAGCCTTAATGTTGCAGCAAGAAACAAAAAATCCTTTTGACATTCATTCAACACGATGCACTTAATTAATTTGTGGTATTACAGAACTTATTATTAACACCACACAATGTCACTGGCGCGTGTAAACAGCATGTTTTAACATAAAAAACCGTTATTAATTTAAGCTAATTATATTGTAATTAATCATCAGCATTCGTCATTGAAATAATGGAAACGAGATGCTATTGTTGTAAGTGTTTCAAACACAACTTACATTTGAAATTTAATTTAAGGAATTCAATCATTAGATTTTGTATATTTTTTGCAATATTTTATAATAACTTGAAAGGTAATGAATCAAAATGAATAACTTTAACACACCTATCGCCTATTCCCATGAAAAACTCCAAATGTTTCTAATTTGCTATTGTGAATGTTCCCCATGGCAAAGTTTTTAGCAGCGAATTGACAAACTTAGCAAATATGGCATCACTACGGTTTGCTCCTAAGAATTATTTTAGGAAATAAATTCACAGCAAATGTTAATGGGAAAGTGGGGGAAACATGTGAGTTGTAATTTATAATTAAGGTATTGAATTACATTTTTATTTTGTTAAAGTAGTAAGAAAAAGAAAGAGCGCTTTCATAAATCGTAGCAGTTGTGCTACAGTTGAGTATTTGCAGCCATTTTGCTCATAATAAAATTGTTTCGCTACCCATAGTAAACATATTGTGCTCAGCCTGAACACGTGATCGAATAGAGTAAATACGTTTCTTAATACCACTTATTCCGTAACTATTTGTCAACGTCATGTCAAGACAATATCAAAAATAAAACATTTCTGTTCTAAGGGCTTAGAGAATAGTCAAAGGCGGCCAGAAGTAGTTAATTGTTGTCAACAATCAATAGGTATGTGTCCCATTTTTTGATATTGTCTAGAGGTGACGCTGACAAATAGTTACAGAATAATAGAAAATATGTTTACTTAGTCTCCGTTGTAGCTATTTGAACTGCAATCTCATTATGGACTACTTTATTCATTTATTCATATTTTGCTTTTACTAAAATTATTTTTAAAACATTGACAATTAATTCACAATAGAAACAATTACTCTAAATAAAATATAAACTTTTATTCTCATAATATTCACGATAACCATTTGTTAGGAATGGAAACACAAGTTTGCCACCAAGCAACTCATTCCCATAACATTCACGATGGGGGTGTAAATATTACTCTGAAACAATTCACAATATAAACTTTCAACCATAATATTCACGATAATGATTTGTTAGGAATGGGAACATACATAAGTTAGCTATCAAATAACTCCCCTACAAGAAATGGGTGACGGAACCTAATAGTATTACCGAACATATGACTGTCACTCTTGATGGAGACAAATATCATCAGTGACAAATGTCTATGTAGTAGTTTAATTTTTGACATTTGTCATTCCAGTTTTCATTTTATATCTGTGTCAGCCGAAGTATAAAAAAATTTAATAGTTTTTAAATTCAATTTAGGTAAATAATATATGTAAATATTAAATTAAATTAACTCATAGGACTATTGTTCAAATATGTGATAAACGTTTGAAATCACAAGGGAAAGCCAACACCAGTTATCAAAAAATCTGTTTCTAACAGGAAACGTTGGGTGAAGAGCATGAAATCTTTAAATCCAACAAGTTGGAAGCGATTGTAAGTATCTATAAATCTTCCATGTTTTCCATTTGAACTGAAATATTTGATATTTACTAGGTCGCATCAAAAACACGGATGATGGAACATTACAACAAAACAGTGGATAGAAGCTTACATGATTTTTAATTTGGTATGTACATAAATAAATATGTATGTAATATTTTTTTTAAATATTGAATAAAAATAAAGAATTGAATTGGAATAAACGTGTTTTATATCATAAATTTTGTTAGGTTAGGTTTGATACCTTTCATGCGTGACTGTCACCAGTGCCACCATATTCTACCATAGCTGACTGTCACCAGTGCCACCATATTCTATCATGGGTGACTGTCAGCAGTGCCAACATACCCTATCACCAGTGCCATTTATATATAGTAATAACATTAGAGTGAGTAGTTCGGATATATGTTTTATGGGCGATAAAATTCATAGGTTAGAGAGGAATGCAAAATCACACGTACACAAAGGATTCTATCATTTTTCTCACATTGGCAGTAATAAAGTGATAGAAACTTGGTTCTATATGGTTCTGATAGGAACGTCTTCACAAACGAAAGGCATATTACCGGTCAGATGACCGACACTGTTCTTGTAGGGTCATTGCCATAACATTCACGATAGTGGAGGGAATAAACTTTTGCCTTTAAAAACCGTTTTATTTATAATCTATTGTATTGAAATAACTATTAACTTTATCTACCTTTTTTCGGATCCATATTGAATTTTTTACGTCCAATGGACATTTGTTTATCTTTGTTGGAATGTTTACAGTCTTCGGGCACATCAAGTGCCTCCATTTCGGACACCACTTCGCACAACTCATCTTTGATTTGCTAAAAATATACATAAATAAAAACAAGACTATTGTAATTTAAAAAATTCGAATAACAATTTATTTATACAATTGTTTAAATGTTATATTCATACAAACAAAGATTGATTACTTCAATAAATTTATATTTTTTACGTTTCCTTAAAACCTTAAACTTCAGCATTCTCGCAATAAATTTTACGGAAGTTAGCACTGGCCAAAATATTTAAAACATGTTTGCTAAATAACATACACATGTTTGATCAAGGCATAAATATTTAAAATATTTTTGTAAACAAAATAAATTTTTTTGTTGCTCTGAATTTTTATTAAAAAAAAATAAAAAAACCCAATTCACGGCACCAGCAAAAATCTACAAAATTTGCAAGCTAAATGATTAAACATGTAATAAAACAGCAAGTGTATAAATTTATTATAAAATGCTGTCAAAGACATTGAAAAAAAAACAAATTATTAATAAAAAGTTAGCAATATCAAAAATATAAAACATTTAATTTAAATGCAGTACGTAAACATTCAGAAATATATTTATATGCTTATATAAATACGTACCATGACACCACATGGCCCGCACATTGAGCTTTATTTAACGACATTATATTTTATATAAAGCCGCACAAAATTTCTGGTTGCTTGATCGAAGAGATAACTATATTTAAAATGATTAAATACTCGTACACCGTTTAATGAACTCAATACAATGATGGCGTCAAGGCAGCAACATGTCACTACAAGATGCATAGATAAATTAATTGGCTAATTAAATTTGGAATAGTATTTTCCATATACAAATGGAACTGTGGTGTCAAAACACGGTTGTACATTTTAAAAATGCACATTGAGATTGTAATGCAGTATGATTTTTCAATATTTTTTAGATTCACGTACAAATTAAAGCTACACAAGTTTAAAAATCATATATTTTAATTTCTATTTCATATTTCTAAGTTATAGTTTAGAGTGTAACGGCTTTTGGTCTTTTAACATCTTTTTATTAGGCCATATACGATACCGCTGCCAAGATAATGACGACTTTTTTGTAAAAATATTTTTAATGCTTAAATACTAACATATCGCAAATATTTCAATGCTTTATGGCATTTGGAAAAAAACTGTAAATATACTATATCGTAAACCTTTTAATTAAAACAGCAGTTGGCTGAAGTAGTAGAACACGAGACTATGAAGCAGAGGGTTCTGAGTTCAAATCCGCCTGAGTCATGAAATATTGTGTAGAATTCTTCTGATCAGCATTAGTGCGTGGTTGTGTTAGTTGTTGCCAGCCTGTTTCAATGATGAAGGCATAGTCACTGGTCACTGAACATAATTGGCAGCAACAGACACTAGCATGTACTAAAAAGCAGAGTAACAGCACCCACCTTAGTCGGCCCTGTATCATAAATTAGCCGGCGAAGTAAAAGGTTGAAATAGCTACAAAAAAAAACTGTCTATCTTCTCATCTTTCCTAATCTGTCCCCTCAATACTATCCCATCGTTTTCAGTTCCGGCGCAATGCATTGCATATATAGGAGTCATCCCCTGAGTGCTGGTCCAAGATAAAAAAAGACAGCAGAAAGGACTGTTTAAAATTATCTGTGTCCAGCTCGTGCCATTGTGCGTTTTACAAAAGGGTTTGACCGTCAAACAATTAAACGGCATTAAAAGAAGAGGCTTTTCGACTATTATCTGCAGTACAACAACAGTCAAATCAGAATAAGTGCATAAATGACGTACCGAACAACAGTCAAATACCCTTGTAAATATCATAGGAAGTTTTAAGCAATTCTGTTGATTCAACGGACAGTTTTAGATTTTTATATACTCCCTTGTAGCTCCAAAAAATTATTAGCTTCGAACTCACACTGACATTCAACGTTGGCGTTAAATATTTGCTACCAATTTTGCTTATACTTTTTTTTTCTTATCTGTAATATATGTTTTACTCTGTGATTATTTAAAAAAAATTTTTGCGGCCAATAAGCGTTTTATTTTCAAAGTAATCTAGTTTTAATCTAGCGTTTTTTCCATTTTTTTATTCCTTTCAAATAATAGGTTTTCTCAAGGCCATCAAAACAGGTTATGACCTCTTCATTTCTTTAGGTATGGAAAAATAATATATGTAGTCTTAGAAGGCCCAATTATAGGTTTTTTGCCATACTAATGACTACACGTCTGAACTCGTGCCTTATCTTGATTCCGTTATCCAACAAAAACTTTAATCTGGCAAGGCTGTCAGTTAATAAATATCTGTCATCTGAAGTGTGATTTATCAATATGAATCATTTCACAAGTGAAGGATGAATTAAATAATTAAAATTTAATTAAAAATGCGGTGCTTTACACTTGGGTAACTTTCGAGCATTACGGCCATCAAGATCATGTGAATTGACGACATTAGATTTTTTGTAGGAGTACGGCAAACACCATTTCTTTGGAATATTTGGACACAACAGTCATAAAGTTATTGGCGAGATACGACCCAAAATATGTAATAAAGTGATCGTAAACTACCTCAATTATAGAGGCAAGATTTCTGTTAATTTTGTTTAACTTTGGAAACCGAAAAATGTATAACCTATTACTATTTTCGATATTAAATGATTAACCATATCATCATGCTTTTAACGCCTGAAATAAAAAGTTATTGCAACAAAACACATGCTGTTTTTTAGTGTTTTAGTTGTTGCCGAAGTACGTTTATTTGCTAAATAAATACGCCACATTTGCAAATATTATTTTCTACAAATGCAAGAAATACAATTACCGCTCTTGTTGAGCGTAAATAAATAAAATTGATCAATTAAAAGCCATTTAGACATATTTCTTAATCGGTGCGAAATTAATATTTTCAAGCAGTTTTTCAGAAATGTCGAATTTTTTATGGCAACATTGACACGTTTTCTGCTAGAAGGAAACACAGAAATTGCAAACCGGAAAATATCAATTGCCAGTTTTTGTGGATTTTTGGTCGATTTAGTTTTATATACTTGTTATTATTATTTTTCTCATTGCAATGCTTTTTATTCAAATTCAAATCCCCTCAAGAAGTGCTTTTAAATTAAGCTGCATGTATCACTAAGTTTTTTTTTTTATACACGCATTATTTCAATTTCTCAGCGTCACTTGAGTGGCTTCTTTACAATTTTTTTTTGTTGTATCAACCATGATCTAGATTTAAATACTTTTTGCATGACTGCAGCTTTTTTTTAATGAATTTTAATCACTCACTTAGTTTTTATAAAGATACTTTTACTTGTTCATTTTTAGTATTTGTCATTTTGATGCAACAATTTACAACAACAAAAAACCCTAGTTGGTTTGTCAGACTGTATTTGAGTTCATTCGTTTGAAAAGTTGACATATTTTTGTAATTGTATACATACTTTGTTTTGATTTTTATATGACTTCTATGGTTTTTTTATTTGAAAAAAAAACAAATAAAAATTTTTTCAAGAAAAGCAATTATTAAGGAAATAAGAAATGAACTAATCAAACACATTTGATCGTTTGTTGGCTGTTAAGGCTGCAGTTTTCTTGTGGTTAGAGCAGGAGACTTGAGAAATTATTCTATAAAAGAAACTGGTATATACAAATATAGTAATGTACGAGTATATAAATATGCCATACTTAAACTGTGGGGACTTTCACGATATTTGATCCCCGCATCATTTTGTATTTCTTCATAGATGGCGTTAGAGCATAAAGTGGGGCAAACGAGTTGCCATAAAATTGTTGTTAGTTATTCCATGCCAAAAATTTTTTCAGACACGATTGCCATCAATCACAAAAGTTAGTTGCCGTCAACTACACCTACATATCACACATGTTTAAGAATATTGTAAAGCCAATAATTTTCTTTCTTAATTTTTAACAATTCATAACAATACAAAACATTATGTTTTATCGTTAATCGTATAATCAGGAGGATTATGGTGTAATTCGGTTCGGAAATAGAGCTGTTTGTAAAAGCAACCTCTCAAAATTTTGGATATGAGAGGCTTTTCCTATTCCGTGAAATTTAAGATCAAAATGTTTTCCGTTTTCTCTTCTGTTATTTTTTATTTATAATAAAAGATAATATATTGCATCTTCAGCAAATACAATGTCCGTTAAAATTTTGTCTAGCTTATCCTAGTTTGAGGATACAATTGTACAATTACTTTGGATGGAGTAATTACACAGTGCAGCACTAAAATCTTGAAATATTCCATCACCAACAATAAAAATCTATGAAGAAATTTTAGGCTTTTGTTTTGGAACCTTTGCTGTTTTGAGTAAAATGTTCTTGTTTTTTTGATTTTAACTCAAGGCAAAATTTTTATATCTCATTAATAGGTAAAAGTTTGCTGAAGAGAGAAAAGCGATATTTCGAATAGTTCACGAGATACAGAGTTAAGAATCAGTACATGGTTTTTGAAAATTGTACTAAAATCCACCCCCAGTAGGAAACTTCAAAAATGAATTTAAAAAAAACCTTAGCTAATAATTCAAAACCCAGCTAAGGCTTTTCTTCTACTACCATAAGCTTTCAGATTTTGGGGGTCTTAATTGGTTCAAGATTTTGGAGTTGAAAAATGTGCTACTGTGTTATTATACCTGCCATAAACATAATTATTATATGATATTATAAAATAAGTTCATAACAAAATATTTCTTAATAATTGTTTAATTAACATGCACCATTTGTATCGTGCATGACTTACTAAAATATTGCATTTGAATTACACTTTGTGATTTTTTTAGCAACTCTGTGTTTGTCAGCTCAGCTAACATGTTACTATTAAACACATGTTCAGTTTGGTCTATAATTTACAAACGAACAATGCTGGCAGATTATTGCATTCTATTATCAAAACCCATGCTCGGTTAAGATAGTGCACTTCATCCATTTTATGGACGAAGCTCATTTCTGGATGAATCAATATGAGAACAAGCAAAATTGGCGTATATGCTGTGAAGCGCAGACAGGAGCATTGCAAGAACCACCAATACATCCCAAAAAAATGCTCTGTTTGGTGAGAATTATAGGCCGGTGGTATTATTTTTCAAAGACGACGCAGATAGGAACGTTACTGTGAATGGCGAGCGCTACTGTGCGATAAATACAAAAAAAAAAATTTTTTTTTGCCAAAATGGAAAAACTCGACTTTGCTGACATGTGGTTTCAACAAGACGGTGCTATACAGCACGCAAAACAATGGCCCAATGGATAGGCAAGTTCGGCGACCCGCTTGTTTCATGTTTGTTGCCGGTCTGTTGGCCGCCGAGATCGTGCGATTTAACCGCCTTAGACTTTTTTTGTGGGACTATGTTGAGGCTCAAGTCTATAGAACAAGTTCGCAACGGTTGAAGCACTGGAAGCCCATATTGAAGAATTTATTCGCGAGATACCGGTCGATATGTTGGAGAGAGTATACCGAAATCGGACTTACCGTATGAACCATAGTCGCGGTCAACATTTACAAGAAATTATCTTTAAATATTGTACCCTTTTTTCTTTTTTATGTGTTGTTCTTTTAAATAAAAAATCACCTCTTAAAAAATCATCTACTATTTAGTAGTGAGTGAAACAATTAAAGCAGGAACTTGCACATATGTATTTCTTCTTATTAAATTGCCATTCACACGAAATTGATAAAATGAAATGTGACTACAGATGGAGGCTTGTACGAGTATTTAGAAATTAAGCATACAACAGATATATTACTGAAAATCAAAGTTTAACTAAAGTTGGACACATGTGAGTTATAAGTGGACTAGAATTATACAATCATTTTAGTAATTAGTCGAAACTGAATTGCTACTCAAAGCCGTGGTTTCAAGACAACTCTATGAAAACATATGAAATGAATAACAATAAATACGTATACACTTTTGTCATATAATGCAACAATACCTTCAATACAACGATACAAGGGGCTTGTGAATTGAGCAAATATCTTCAAATTAAAAAAAAAAAAAACGATAACAATAATAACAGATTGTGGCAAACTGGTTAAAATGATACAAAATTTTCGCAGTCTGGCTCTTCCCTGCCATCATTGTAGTCGTACTCATATGGTTTTTTTGTCACTTTCAGGAAACTTGACTTTGGAATATGTTGATTTTTTTAACCAATTATTATAATTAGAAATTTTAAGTCTGAAAAAAAATACCTCAAACCAGTTTAAAACAACTGGACAAAAACGCTATATATTAAACAATTTAAAAAAAGTGTCTAATCATGTTGGAATAAAGAAAATAAGAAGACAGCTAAATAGTTAAATAAAGACCTGTTCGCTCAAGACACTCGCGTAGATTCGTGTACCACGAGTATGCATTGATAATGTAATACAGAAAGAGTTTATAGTTTTTAACTTAAAGCGCGATACAGCGATGTGTTTATAAAACTCTAAAAGAAAGAAGAAAAGAACAGAACAAATTATTAAAGATTAACCCGTTAAGATATAACTATTTAAGAGAGAGATAAAAAAACAATCGTTATACAGGTTATACCTGAAACTCATGTTTCCTAGTTCGTGAAAAGTGACAGCTGAGAGTTGAAGTATTATAAACATGGCATGTCAGAGAGGAAGCAAATAAACGAGACCTTCGTGTACTAGAACCCTAAGGAACGAAATTTCTTTAAATGAGCAGGGAAAGTCATGATTTTGACTTTCCCTTTAGCCTTGGAATATTTCTCATGTCCTTCTGAATTTGAAAAACACATTTTCGAAAAATGTGTAGCAATAAAAAAAAGTTCGATACAAAATACTTACATAAAAATGATTTTGTTGCACAGTGTTATTGAAAAAGTTGTTACATACTATTCTATTAAAAGAATTTCGGTTATGAACGTAGTTTTTAATTTATATCTCTGGCGACATGCTTGATAATAAATGACTATTTGATGTAGACTGGTTCTTAAGCTTTTATGTATGTTTTTAAAAAACACAGATTTACATATATATTTATTTACATATATATTTAATGTCTACAACTGTGTTCAGTTTTGAAATTAGTTACGATTTAATTAAAGGAAATGTGTTAAAAAAGTTTTTCTGTTAACATGTTTATAGTCATCTTCCCTCATAATTATTGAACGCAACACGTAAGAACATGTGAAAAAAACCACTTGTTGGCTGTCAAGTGTAATTGGGGATTTTTTGTAATTATATTTAAAGTATTTTTATGACTGTGTTATGACTTTAGATTTTTGTTAACTTACGAGCACATTGACAAACATTTAATTTTTAGTTTTGTATATAGACTAATTTCTTTTTAACCATCTTAAGTCAACTGAAGATTATCTGCATTATTTTTTAAATTTTATTATTCGTCTACACATAAGTATGTGCATGTATAAAATGCATAAATTTGGTATCCGCAATTCACTGCATTGAATAACACTTCCAATTCAAAGTATTTATGAATTTATGAGCTCATCAGCTTTGTCATTTTATTAATTGTTATTGCATTTAAATCGTTAAACAAAATTCCAATGTTAACTGTCATTCGATTTATTTTTAGAATATTAAAAAGCTTCCATTACATATACACAGAGATATTAAAAAATTATATGTGTAATAGGTGACTGGAAAATAAATGCACTTGACAACACTTTCATTATAACTGTTGTTAACTGTTTGATTCGGTAAAATTTCCTACAGTGCCAGATCAAAAGTAACGGCGGTGAGTATTCAGCATCTTGAGTAAACGGTCTGGCATTATTGCATTTACAAATTGGGAAAGTATTTGAGGCCAATTTCAATGTATTTTGTTGGTGTAGAATACAAACATTTTGCATTCGTACTTACGCGCGACTATTTGCATGAACACTGAATGCTATCAATGAAAGTTGGAAACATTCTTAAAGTTTGTTTTTGCATAAAACAATTAATTACTAGCTGTTGTTGTGTTTTTTATCTCTTAAAACTACAAATAAAATTTGGAAAAATGTTGCCTGTGTAATATTCTAAAGTAAGAAAATAAAAAAAGTGTTACTAGGTTGTTGTTTTGACTTTGATATTTATTTAAACTTCTTATTCAATCCAGTAGAAATTTGCAATAATTCCCTTTATTCTGCATCTATGTATTTGTCAATGAAATTTCAAAGCCAGGACACTTTGGAACTTTTTTCCGGACAACAATTGACTACCGATTACAGCCTCAGACTATGATGCTTCAAGGCCTAAAAAATACCAAGGGGCTCTTAAAAGCCTCTGAAAAAAATAGCAAGTAAGTGTACTATTTTTAATATTCCTCTTATTCTTAAACTATTTATTTGTCAACTTCTTGTCCAGACAATAACAAAAAACTTCTGTACTTCTTTTCTTCAGTAGTTAACAATATCCAACAGTCTCTTGCTATATTCAAGTCCTTAGGGAATATTCAAAACCTGCTAGATGTCATTAATTGTTGTCCACAAGTACTAGCTGTCATCTTTTGATGTTGTCCTGACGTTGACAAATAGTTACAGAATAAAGGGGATTGTCTTGATGTGACGTTGACAGATTAAGGGGAATATCTTTAGCTTTTCTAAGAAACTTCAGATAAAGTTTCCCTGTACCAGTACAATATGCATATGAAACATTTGCAAGCTCTTTAAACATCACTTTGAATTTTTTAAATATTATACGAAGAAATAATTAAAATAAAATTAAGAAATTTTAGCTTTTTTATTCCAAATTTTTTCTTTATTTTCCCACTTAAGAGATTTTTTAAAATTACAATTATGCAAATTTAATGGTATTAAAGTAATTCTATTCGATGCAAAATTAATGTTAAATAATTTTACGATTTTCAAAATCAAAATCTCATTGTATTTAAAAAATCATTCACAATTTTAGTAACCGTTTTATTTCCTTTTGTTATTTGATTGAGTTGGATTCAGTTACGAATTTAAAAAATTTGTATAGAATTCAAACTAAATAAGTAATAATAAACTTGAGGCTTATTTTTATAAAATAATAACTCTAAATAGCTATTTATTTATTATTTTGATCGATATTTCGATATCCATTCATTTTATTGTTTATATAAAAACAAAAAAACAACAACAAATATTTAACTTCATATAATTTAAATTTTGTTATTGTTAAAATATTATAATTAATTTTTAATTGTTAACTTGAAGAAGATATCCAGAGGATATTGAAGTATATATCAAAATAATAAATAAATAGCTGTTTGAAGTTATTATTTTATAAAAATAAACCTGAAGATCAATAATATTACTTAAAATAAGTAATTTAAAAATCCAAAAAAAAATTAAATCTAACAAAGTTTTGTTTGAAGCTTTAAAAAATTCCATTGATATCGAATGTCGTAATTTGTCCCTTGTATTGAAATGTGTCGATCGATTTTGAATGCACTAATTGCTCCCTGATTTTAAAAACTTTGTGACTGCTCGATCATGTGGCAAGCTATCGTTAGATCCAAGGAATAGCATTTAAAACAAAACAAACAAAAACTTTTTTTTAATTTTTTTTTAGTTTTAATTATTATTCATTATACGAGTATTTTTCGCGTTTATTACGATTATTTTTTTTTGTATTAGTTTTTTCGATTTTGTAATTTTTAATATATAAAATTATTTTCGCCGAAATTATTATTTTACTACTGTAGCGATTGAATAGTTTTATATATCCTCAAAATTATCTTACTTTAAAAAGGTTTAAATAATCCGGAAGTTATTAGTTTTTGAAAAATTAAATTTTCAGCAAATCTTAACATTCTGAGTCCCTAGGAAGTTTCCTTGACTATTTTGAGTATGTGCGTGTAAGTATGGGAACTGCTTATAGCTTTTGAACGACTTGACCGAATCGAAGCAAATTAGTGGCGTTTCAAATAGTTCTACCGATCGATTTCACAGAGTAATTAGCTGTTGACATTGAAAGAATATGACGATCGCCACTAACTGAGTCAAAATGGGCTGATGCGTTCGTGAGATATCGTGAGCAAAAAAACTCCGAAATTATATATCTGATCAATTACAGTTCTCGTTTCTTTTATAGGACTCGATAAACTGCATTCACGTGGTCATCACTTGGGAATCGGTTGATTCATCCAAAAACATTTTGAAAATTAAAATAATAGTATTTTTTCAGCTTGAAGAGCTAAACGACATTTTGTATATTAAAAAGTTTTCCTTTTAGCGGTTTGTTAAAAAAAAAAAAGATTTTTTTTTTATATACGAGAAGTGTATCAATATTTAGTATTGCTATAATTCTCGTATACTATTATTTACTGATAAACATTTTATAAATAAAAATTCTTATCACATTCAATTAAGCCACCTAACATGCGGTGATTGGGAAATATACACATGAGTACAGATGACGCAAGTGCAGCGGTTTTCGAAAATAGAGCTATTCTACTCTGCTGTGTATTTATGTTGATTTTGCCTAGTTCCTTGTTCTCTCTGAATTTAATATTACAAACTTCAGACTTTTCTGTTTCTCCTTTTTAATTAATTCTACATTTTTCCATGCTTATCCTTTTTGTGTTATCCTCTAAGCGATTTGGTTTTACACTAAAATTTTGAATTTTAAAATTTTTGAATTTTAAAATGTGTTTTTTTTTACTTAAAATACCAAGTTTGCACATTTACATTAGGCGATTTTTAACATTTATAGAATTTCAATGTTGTATATATATTGGAAAGTTAAATAAAAACAAGTAAAAGCGCTATATTCGGCTGTGCCGAATCTTATATACCCTTCACAGATGTAATTCTTCTTTCTTTCTTTCTTGCCAAAACGGAAAGTAGGTTTAATTAAAATATCAAAATAATGTTATCGGTTACTTTTATATTTAAGAAAACGTTTAAATTTTTCGGTTAGGAAGCTAAATTTTTGGCTTCTCTTATATCTAATACCTATGAACGTCTTTCGAAAATATTATATATATTTAATTTACAAACAAAACAAAAAATCCGTTTCATGTACCCCAAAAAGTTCTAATTGTCCAACCGTAGAATCGTCTTTGGTTTTTAATGTTGTTGATTTTTAATACCAGATTACTTCTTTCTGATAAATAAAGTATGTATAATTCATCATAAAAATCAAATATAACAAATAAAATGGCTGATTTTATGAATCAGAAAATGTCAACTTTCTAACCCTGGAACCGAATTCTTAATTTTTTAATACTAATCTAATTTTTTCTGATATATAAAATAGCTTTAATTCACTAAAAACACAAAATTTTTAATTTATGTATGTACTATTATGTACGAAAAGTATTTCGATTTTCCAACTCTGGAAGCGAATTTTTATTTTTTTACCAATGCAATTCTTAGTGAGGCGTAACATAGCTTTAGTTGACAAAAAAAATACTATTTTTAAACTTTTTGGTCACTTTCACGTACCATAAAATATATCATATGTCCAAACCTGGAGTCGAAATTTTGATTTTTAAGATTTTAATACCAAATTTGTTCTTCCTGAATTATAAAACAGCTCTAATTAGCAAAAAAAACAACGTCAATTGCCTTTTTGGTTACATTTATGTTTAAAAAAATTTCAATTTCCTAACCCTGGAAGCGAAATTTAAATTTTTTAAAATTTTCTTTATCAATGCAAATCTTCATGAGGTATAAAGTAGTTTTGTTTAAGAAAAAGTCGAATTTTGCAACCATTTTGGTTATTACATGTACTACAAAATATTGCATGTACCAAAAAAAATTTAATTTTTCTAACCCTGGAAACGAAATTTAAATTTTTTTTGTTTGTTTTTTTTTTATCAGTGCAATGCTTCTTGAAGTATAAAGTAGTTTTATTTACAAAAAATTGCAAATTTTTTACCATTTTGGTAACTTTCATGTACCATAAAATATTGCACTTGTCCATCCCTGGATTCGAAATTTTATTTTTTATTTTTGAATTTTTGATACCAATTTTGTTCTTCCTAAATTATACGACTGTTTTAGTTGGCAAAAAACAAAAAACAACAACATCGATTGCCTGTTTGATTACTTGCATGTATAAAAAAAATTCAATTTCCCACCCCTGGAAGCAAAATTTGAATCTAAAATTTTCTTTTTTTTTGCCAATGCAAATCTTCATGACGTATAAAGAGGTTTTGTTAAAGAAAAACTTAACATTTTTAACAATTTTAGTTACTACATGTACTACAAAATACGGAATGGGCCGAAAAAAAAATTTTTATTTCCCATCCCTGAACATTTTTTTTTTATATTTTTAGTTTTTAATACACCATTGAGACTTCCCAAAGCACGAAATAGGTTTAGTTTGCAAACATTAAAAAAAATAAATTATTTTTGGTATAAATTTAGCGTCGAGAAATAGGTGCAAGCTTCCCAGCTCTGGAACCATAGTTCGGATCTATCTGAATTTTAACACCACTCTATTTAAGTTCATTTCCAATCCAACGGTCCAAGAATGAAGTCTCTATCTCTTCTGGGGGCTTGGCTAGACCTGTTTCATTACTTTCACTTATAAAAACAATGCAATTTCCCAACCCTGGAAGTAAAATTTGAATTTAAAAACAAAAATTTTTTTTTGCCAATGCAAATCTTCATGACGTATAAAGTGGTTTTGTTAAAGAAAAACTTAAAATTTTTAACAATTTTAGATACTACATGTACTACAAAATACGGAATAAGCCGAAAAAAATTTTTTTTATTTCCCATCCCTGGAAAATTTTTTTTATTTTTAATAGACCATTGAGGCTCCCTAAAGCACGAAATAGGTTTAATTTACAAACATTAAAAAAAATAATTGATTTTTGGTAAAAATTTTGCGTCGAGAAATAGGTGTAAGCTTCCCAGCTCTGGAACCATACTTCGGATCTTTCTGAATTTCAATAGCAGCCTGTTTAAGTTCATTTCCAATCCAACGGTCCAAGAACGAAGTCTCTAGCTCTTCAGGGAGCTTGGGAAAACCGATTTCACGTACAGACGGACGGACAGACGGACAGACGGACATCGCTCAATCGTCATCGCTATTCATAAGGATCCAGAATATATATACTTTATGGGGTCCCATGTGCATATCGAAGAAATTACACACGGAATGACAAACCTATATATACCCTTTCACTTTTTTGTGAAGGGTATAAAAACATCATTTAAAAAAAAATATAAATTTTCAATTGCCCAAGTCGAGAGCATGAAACATAAGCGTCTACTTACCCTATTTGTTATCAGAGCATTTGTATAGTGTATATTGCGGTTATTGCGATTTCTTTCGATAACAATGCGACAGTCGTCACACAGACTACCCACATTATTGTTTAGCAGACGCGGCGAACCCGACCTGTTTGCACTTTTCGAACGCGGAGACTTTTTGAATTTCGAAGGCAACGTGTAATAGTAGCTGTCGTTCTCGGGTGCATCTTGTTTATAGCTTTGCTGAGAATTGCGTTCATTTTCACTTTGCGAGGTTGAGGAATCATCGATGAACTTGATGTCGGTAGAGTCCAAAATTAAAGGTGAGGATTCGTTGAACGAGGAGGTTGGGACAGCAGGCGGGTTATTAAGTTCGGAACATTCGTCCAATACACAACCCAAACTGCTGGAACGTGCGGCTTTCTCTAAAGATTTTTGTCTCCTGCCTATGATTTCACCTTTTTCGTTGAGTATGAGCTGTACGGGTCGTGATACGATAATCGTTTGAGTGGTGGTGGTAGTTAGAGAGCGCTGGAATTCTGTGGTCTTTTTGATGCAAAGTGTGGCGGCGGGTGCGGCAGCTGTTATGTTTGGTATTGTGGGCGTTAGGGGCGATGTGGACACATCCGAGAGACCCAGACTACCAGAATCTGAAGATTCTAAACGCACCATTTCCACATTCTTACGGAGCTCAGTTTGAAAGGTTGTGCAGGAGGTTATGGTCGGTTGCACATTATCATAAGGCGAAGGTGGTGCGGCTTCCTCCACTGGTGTAGTTGCGGCGCTTGTATACGCAGCTATACTGTTGTAGGGATTCAATGAAGGTGAACGGGGAGGCGAGCAGGTGGTAGGTGTATTCGAGTCTGGAGTTATGGTATTGCTGGTAGTATTGGGCGAAGAAGGTGGCGTTAGGGATCTTGATTTTGGTGGCAAGATCGTGCCACAGCATCTGGCACAAATATTTGCTTTTGATTTTCTCTCATTATCTAGCAAATTATCTGTAGAATTGGTGGCAATGGGTGAGTTCGATGTGGTGCTTTTGGGTCCCACGTAAAACGTACTGGTTGGCAAATCAATACAGCTGCGTTGATATTGTTTGTCTACGCCATAAATGGAGTTGGATTTTTTGTTTTTCGGTTGTCTTCTCAAAGAAGAGAACCAATTTGATATTGATGGCCTTTTTTGTTGCAAAGAAGCCATAGTTGTTGTTTGTTAAGCACTTCCTTTTGTTGTTAGAATTACTTGTTTTCTTGTTTTTTTAGCATAAATTCAAGCAATCTTTTTTATAGTTTATCCAGTTTGTTTTTTTTTACATTTTATGGAAAATATTTTTATGATTTCTTTTTTTTTTTTTAATTGGTTAAAGTGTCTTTTTCTGTTGCTTATGTTCTGTTATTTTGAGGGAAGATGTTTTTTAAGAAAGTTGTGAAGAGTTTGAGTTTAACACAAAACAAACAATATTATTATTATAATTTTTTAATTACAACGAACATAATAATTATGTTCATCATGATGTCTTAACATTAACACCACTAAAAGTCAACTAACCCATCATTTGTTGTTTGCTTTTAAACCAATTTGGTTTGCTTTGATATTGTCTTCTAAACTCTTTGTTTTGCTGTTGTTGTTGTTGTTTTTATGGTTCTATGAAATTTTCTTTGGTAATAAAATGTTGCCCTTGGGATTTTTTTCATTTTCTAAATGTTTTCCTTCTTTCACTCTAATTCTTTGCTTTTGGCTTAAAAAGTCATAATAGTGCAATGTTTGTTATTTTAAGATTCTTTTGTTTTAAAGTTCCAAAAACACCGACGCACTCACAAGTACAAAAAAAAACTGGACATTAAATTAGATTTGTTAGTCCCTTGTCTGGTTGTCTATTACAATAAAAACTTGACAGTGGAAAAAAAGAAAGAGAAGAAATCACCAGCAAATTACGCTAATGTGTGTCTTGCTATCTTTACACTAATTCAGCCAGACACCTTAAGGCCTTAAACACCATGGCAACTCTAATCGCAGCCAAATACTTTTAATTTTAATAACAACAAAAACGACATTATTGTACTTCCGTTGCGTGTCAAAACGAAGCAAGAATCTCAGAAAAAAAGAAAACAAGTAGCCCTCATAAAATTAGATAAAAGGTTGTTAAAAGATTTTAATACAAAGCAGACAATGGAAAGCGGTCTTTAAAATAAATTAGTCTGCGGCAATCTGGCTACTAGACAGGATTAAGATCAATATTCAAGTAAAGCCATAACGATGCGTTTGCTTGAAATCTTTACAAAAAATACGATGATTTTTAATAGACATCAAATTGATATGAATCTCATGTGGGACATGAAAACTGCATTTTCGTTAATAGGACTAGCACTCAGGAGAGGATCCCTACATATGGACTGCATTGCGCCGGAGCTACAAAGGAGGGGATAGCATTGAGAAGACTGATGAAGAAAGATGAGAAGAGAAGAGTTTTTGCAGCTATTTTATATCACCGGAGAATTTTCGCAACAGGGCCATTGAGGGTCGGATATGTGCTTGGCCATTGAAGTCTGACATTCATATATATTTTGAAAGCAAACTAAAAGAAACAGAATGAAAATAAAATGTTGTATTTCTGCTGCACAACATCAACATTATTGAAGCAAACTGAACAGAGAGTGATTTCTTTATTGCAAATTTCTTTTTGGCAACACTGTTCAACTCAGCTGTTGTCGAGTAATATGCTACTGTTAGACATGTTCAGTTTGGTCTATAATTTAATTATGAATCGACTTACAAACGAACAAGGCTTGCAGAAAGAGCATCGTGTTCATTTATGGTTCGGTGGATAAGTGAACAAGCAAAGGTTGCTGTATCTGGTATGAAGGGCAGCCAGGACCATTGCAAGGATTGCCAATGCATCTCGAAAAATGCCCTGTTTCGTGTGGATTATGGGGCGGTGACATAATTTTTAAAGACGACGACGCAGGGAGGTTACTGTGAATCGGGAAATGTGGTTTCTGAAAGACGGTAACACATGCCACACAGCACGCGAAATAATGCCCCAATTGAGTACGGTGAATAGTTTATTTCACGTTTGGGACCGGTCAATTGGAAACTTAGGCCATGGTTTTTAGCCGCATAAGCCATTTGAGGTGTAGCCACGGCCAAAATTTACATGAAATCATCTTTCAGGCTTGGATTATATATAGGGTCCGCATTCAAACGTCTTTTTTTCAATTAGTGCTTATTTCGTGAATGCTAACACTTAGCTCATGTCTGATTTGACAAATAATTAGTTTTATCCTTCCGCTGAACGAATATGGTTGCCCATCCAATGCGGTTTCGCTTCGCTAAGTGGGCCTGCGATCGACTTACAGAAGATGCCGATTTTGCCAAAAAAATCATCTTTTCAGATGAAGCTCATTTTGATCTTGGCGGGTATGTAAACGAGCAAAATTGTCGCATTTGGGGCACAGAAAACACGCACGCATACATTGAAAAGCCGACGCACCCAAACGAGTCACTGTTTGGTGCGGATTATGGGCCATTTTTCTTCGAAAATAAGCAAGGAGTAGCCGTTACAGTCAATGGCGATCGTTATCGTGACATGCAGCCATTTGAATGAAATTATTTTCCATTATTAACCGGAAGGATTGTACTTTCAAATAAAAAAAGCAATTTGAGAAAATATTCAGTCGTTTTTTTTATAGCATTTAAAAAAAAGGTTATTTGGCTGACCCTATAGATGCTTCTAGAGGTTCAAATAAAGATTTCATACATTTCTCTAATTTTTGTTTATTTTTTAAACCAAATCCGAAAGCTCTTAAGAAATTCACTATTTTCTACATTTATTTTTATAAATTAAATGTCTATAATTCTGTGCTGCACTCTCAGTGTCAGCCTTAAAATGAATTAGTTTTCAATTTTGAAAATACATCAATTTTAAATATTAAGATAAACGTAGATGCATGTTCGAAATGTTACAAATAATTAATTTTAAGGCTGACAGTGAAAATAATTTAATTTATAAAAATAGGTTTAGAAAATAGATTATGGAGTAATTCACAATTAATATATTCAAATTTATAAACTATTGTACTCATTTGAAATACTCAAAATAAGACAGGAAGGAAAAATTTTTATGTTAAAATCAAATTAAGCAAAAAATATTTTTTTCTGTTACAAGTGTTAAAAATATTGTTGAATTAATTTTAATTACAGTGTAAGCTCGTTAATCCGAATGGTGTGTAATCGGAATTATCCAGTAATCCGAGTTGAAAATATTTAGCATTGCATATCTCATAGTCCATATTTGTTTTTTTTTTCTTATTCTTGTGTTGTTTGTTATCGTATCGTATATGAAAACTAACGGAACATCATTGGAATGTGTATTTTAATTTTGTGTAATTTTTATTTTGTTGACTTTTTTAAATGAAATATTTTTTTTTTACAAATCGTTGTTTTTTCCTTTTTTGATTGAAATAAACTTGTTTTTAAATTATATCACGAGTTTATTTTATTTTTATTTATTATAACACTCAATCCAATAATCCGAATATTTCGATAATCCGAATCGGGGCATGCAATCATTAATTCGGATTAACGAGCTTATACTGTATAATTATTACCTGAAGAAGATATCCAGAGGATATCGAAATATTGGAAAATAAAAAATTCAATTTCTTTTATATAAAAAAGTGACCTAAAGTTTGTATGATAATTAAAAATCGAAAGGTCGAGGAACAAATATATAAACTTTTAAACTTGTACAGCATTCCTAAATCGTCTATGTAATTTCCAAACTGTAGGCTGTAAGTCAAAAATTAAAAAAGAAATGACTTTTAAAAATGCACATGATTTCTGGAAAAATCTTTGATAATCTTCACTAAATCGGCTGTATATACTTGTTGTTGTTGATCGAATAATTATCTAATAATATAATTTTTAAATCTGTTGTAACATTTAATAATAAAACTATTAGATTACTACAAAAAACAACATTCAAATTCTAAATTTCCAGCAATATTTAATTACAAAAAAAAAAAGAGAAAACAATTTTTTCGCATAACAAGATTCTGACGACTGTCTCCGATAGACGAGAGAAAAAACAATGCACGTGTGTTTCCAGTGTTATAAAACGTTTTAAATTGCTTGTTGCACTTGAGTTACTCACTCATAAGCTTCTAAGTTATATTTAGCCAAAGCCAGTTGCAAGTTTAGAATTTAATTTATTGCATCGTTGACTTCAGTCATGAGTATGTAACAGATAAAGATACGAGTATTTTTGTTTTATTATATTAAACTTTCTAAAATTGTTAATAGCCTCAATTAAAGTTAAGAATTTTATTAAGCGGTAATCACAAAAATATACTTTACAAAAACATGTAACTAATTTTAAATATTTTTTATAAATGTACTCAGAATATTACAAATTATATCATACATTCACTAATACAAACATTTCAAATTAAAATGCAATTTGCCAATAACGTGTTTTGAATGTTTAAATACGTGTAGAGAAAAATATGTGGCCGCATAATTATTATTAAATAAAATTTATACCCAGGAATTTAAATACATTCTTTTGCAATAAAAATTCAAAAAGGCAATAAGCGCATTATGATTGTTAATATTTGTATGTCTATTATTTACTGTTTGCTTTTTTTTTAAAGTTTATTTATTCTTACCTAAAATGCCGGATTTATAGATGGCGTTTAGCAAAATTAACATTTTCTCATTTTTTTTTTCTGTAAAATTGCATTTCTCTTGTTTTTTAAATTTTTGTGTCTAGTCGGTGTTACATACATATATGCACTCCGAAAGACTGTAAACATACATATAAGGTTTTTATTTTCAATTCATGTACTTTTCTTTAAATTCCTTTCTGACTAATCAGTAATCAATAGTGTGTAAATTTTCGCTTAAAAATGCAAACATTATTTTATTTCTAACTCACGTATACGTTCAAGTTAGAATAAACCTTTTTAATAGAAATACGCCACACATACTTTTGTGGCACACTTTTATGTACCGTATCTTACATCAATATTGACTAAACGTATATGATTCAAAAGGTAGTTTTGTGTAGATATGCACAATATAATTATTTTAAATAAATTCTTGTTGTGAAAGATACAAAAAAAGCAGTTTAAATATGCTTGGAAACCAACGCTATTAAAATAAATGTTTGGATATCGTTTTTGTTTCGCACTTGCAAAACATATATGTACGTTTTTTATGGCTAGTTATGATCTTAAAATTGATCGTGTAAGCAATTTGTAACTAGAATATTAACAAAAAAGATTTATATATACGAAATTTTTGTAACTAGAAATAAAAAATATTCATATATAGCTGTTAAACAGCAGTCATTTGGTACAGAAAATATAATATATATAAGGAGGCTTCAAAAAACATGAACGACAATACGGGAATTAAAAGTGTGTTACTATCGATTTGAAACAGCTCTTGTATGCAATTTCCTAACCAAATTTGTGTAAATATAGAGCCGATGGCTCTGGAAAAAGCGAAAGAAATACATGGAATATTGGGAATATTAATTGTAAAAATGTAATAACTTAATAATATGAATGTGATAACTTCTCATATTCAATTTTCGTTAAAATATTGGTTAAATAGTTGATATTCCTACTAACTAGCACCACTTGCGAAACTGGAAAAAATTGAACAAAGAACGCTGATGAGATGGCGTAGCGGCCTCGAAATCAGTACTGATCCGGTCTGCTGGTTTAATGACTATGAAAAATATTCTTAATATTCCACTCTCAAAAAAATTAATAAATAGAATGCAATCACGTTCATTTATTAAAAAATAAAAAATAATTTGCAGTTTCGCAGATTTGAACCTATAGCCTGTTGGGAAATTAACATCCTATAATACAATTTACAAAAACTATTATCGTTTCAACTAAGCCACTGAATAAGGGCTGACAAATAAAAATTTACATGAGTACTGATGATGATAATATAGCGTCTTTCGAAAACACCCGTTCCGCCGCGAGGCCTAAGGTTGCATGATTTTGAGAGCGGCATACTTTCCAGATCTCTACAATTTTAGAATCCAAAATGTGGATTGAGGTGTACTATGAAGAAATTTTCTACCTAAAAAATTTTTCGAAATAATAATTGCGTTTTTTATATAATTCACAAAAAAGTGCTACAATTTATACGATATCTAGAATAACTTAAAGATTCCTATAATAGAAAATTCTTGGTGACATACGAATTTCTTGATCAATTTAATGTGGCAGCAAAGTTCTATCGGAAGTTTTGATTAAAAACAATCCGTGACATTTTCGTAATATTTTGGGAAAACACAATACCGTAATCATGTCATCGTATTCGCCGGACTTGCCCTCCGGGGTTTTTTCCTCTTCCCAAGATTGAAGAGACGCATGAAAAGTCGGCATGAGGAGATTAAAGCTAAATCGCCGAGAACTCAATGACAAACCAAAAAGTGCAAATCAGCTCTGGGGTAAATATATCAATCTGTGCGGTACTACTTTGAAGGGTATAAAATATAAATTCATGAATAAACAATTTTTTTTTTAGGAGTAGGACCAGCACTCAGGGGATGACCCCTATTTATGCAATGCATTGCGCAAGAACTGAAAACGAGGGGATAGTATTGAGGGTACAGATTAGGAAAGTTGAGAAGATAGACAGTTTTTTTTTTGTAGCTATTTCAACCTTTTACTTCGCCGGCTAAATTATGCTACAGGGCCGATGAAGGTGGGTGTTGTTACTCTGCTTTTAGTACATGATAGTGTCAGTCGCTGCCAATTATGTTCAGTGACCAGTGACTTCATCATTGAAACAGGCTGGCAACAACTAACACAACCACGCACTAATGCTGTTCAGAAGAATTCAACACAATATTTCATGACTCAGCGCGGGCTCGAACTCACGACCCTCCGCTTCATAGTCTCGTGTTCTACTACTTCAGCCAACAGCACCCACAAATATATTTTGAGAAAACATGTAATTCACGTTAGTTTTGAACGGACCTACTAAATGATAATATTGAATCAAACTTAATAGAATTTTGCAAATTAAACCATTTACACCGAACAATTGCGATTATTGTATGGTCCAGATAATAGAAATTTCTTGGAAACATTCGCGCTTCTTTTATTTGGCACTTTGCTTTTATGAATATGGATTATTTAACAACTGAAGAACAATTAAAATTAATTACAATTTAATACAAATATGGTGGTTTATACAGTAGTGAAAGTGTGGTTCACAGCCCGAAATGTTTCGATTCCACCTCGTTCTCAGCAAATGGGCATATTTTGAGTCTCATTCTACATAGTATATTTCTTCAGCTCTCTCAGATGTGTGTTTAATTTAACTTTACTTTTGAAACATAAAAATCGATAAACAATTATTAATAATCTTCATCGAGAGGCAAACGACATAAAGATGAACAGGCCAACTTTTCTATAGCATGTGACTTAAAACAACGACTTGTTCCAAAATTAGAATGTAACTGACATGTAAATTCGATTAAGAGTAAATTTCGCAGCGCATGATTTCAACTCTGGATACTAAGAGCAGACATCAAAAACCGCTATATGACTATATAGAAATACCGCTGCTATTACCGAGGTTACTTTCCTTCTTCTGCAGGCGAAAGCTTACCTAAATACGTGACATGTGAAGCTCATTTGTGGTCAGATATTGTTAGATGAATAGGCCATATGGGATCTACTTCGTGGAACTGTGGCGAAGTAAAAATATAATTTTTTACAACAAATTCTCATCTTTCTCCAAAAAAATTTTCTCCTTTGCAGGAAAGATATTATATCTACTGAAGAAACAGTGGGCTATTAAAATTGCTCTGTCCTCTATTGGAATGAAAGTTATAACAAACCGTCTAGAACGATTTTAGCTGAAAATACATTCTCCAAGTTTTTCTATAACACGCAACATTTTTAATGAGATTTTATTCTGTTGTTGTGAGATTTTTTAACTTTACATTTATATTCTATGAAAGCCAATAAAAATGTAAACAAGAAGTGATAAAGGATGTGTTGTTATCTTTGTTTATTTATATTTTCGAATGAAGAAATAATATTGAAAGCAAACAACAACAAAGAAGATAATTTATGAAAACATGATTTTTCTTTTTCATTTATTTCATTGGAAAGTTTAATGAACCTTAAAAGGAAGAAACCTCAGGAATATGTATGTATGTGTGTTTGCTATTTATGAATAAATTGAATAATATACAGAGTGATTTTGGAAACCAGTCACTTATTTCAAAAAATGCTGGTGTGATTGACAAAATATTCTATATGCGTTTAACGAAGGAGTATAGGAAGGAATTTCTGATACTTTGCAGAGGCTGCTCCAATGTATTAAATGTTTATATATATGTATGTACATACTTATATGAATATAAATTTAATACAGAACAAAACAAAAACTGTTTAGAACACGCTGACATATTTACAAGTTGATTTCACTTTACAGTCTAGCAGTAGACAATTTTTAAAGATAATAAGTATGTAAATTCTAACTCCCCCGGTTTTGACTAAAATTAGTTAATTTGTTTATAAACAAATTAACTAAGTTAATTTGTTTATAAACTTAATACGGTATTAGTTTTTTAATTTAAAGTTATATTTTGTATTTAATTGTAACAAAAGTTTGGCAGCACAAATTACTGACATTTCCTTCAATGAACAGCTGCTTTACAAATTTGCAAGTAAACATGATTTGCGGCATGTAAACAAGCGATCAAAAACATATGGTAGTATGAAAAACGTAATTTAAATAGAACTTCAGTTTAAATATCATTTAAGTTTGAAGTCAAAAACTGAGGGTAAGAAGAAGAAGAAAATTATGTTCCCATTTAAAAAAACATTTATTTCAAATTACTAATTCGAAAATCGGTCATTGTTGTTTTACAGACCTTTTTATACGAGTATTTAACAAATTTCTTTGTGTTAAGTGATTCAATTAATGTTTAATATGAACGAAAACCTTGAAGAAAACTAATTTAACAATTTGTGGCAACTTTATACGATAATAGAAACAAAATTGTAATTCAATCAATGATCATGTCAAACTTATTACACACCACCCATATCAGTAACAAATATATTTTCATCTACTTGTAGGCATCTCATGTATTAATTTGTACATGTTATAAACATGAGGGCTGACTTGGTCGACTTTCTCTTAAGTTTTCTTTTTTTCTTCTTTTTTTTATCATTAAAATTTTGGTGACAATTTCTCTAATTGCAAATTTTATTTCACATGGTGAAACCATTTCAAATTGTATATAAAATCGTTAAATATCTAATGAAGCCTATAAAGACGTACAAAATGAAGCATGTGTAGAGTAAATAACAAAATAACTCTCTAGTTTTAATGGTACAATTAACTTGCATCATTTAATAGTAATTAGAAATTGAGTTGAGAGATAGGTAGAAAAAGAAACACATGAAGATAGATTAAGGATAATGGCATTTGAACGATTTTTGTGCACAAAAACTGATAGAAATATTACAAAAGAAAATAAAAAAGACAACTGATTACATTAATAATTAAAAAGCATTTAGCAATTCGTCGATATTTTTGTTTTATTTTAATTCTAAAAATAAGATAAGTTGATTGAAAGTTTAATGTAATAAGACATTAGGAAACTAATGTAGATTTAATCGATTAATAATAATGATCTGGCATCTGTATACATACTTACGTATGCCTACATATTTTTGCTTCGAAGCCCAGGCTTAATATCTTCAGAAAACGGCAGTTATTCTTATCTTTCTCTGTATTTTATTATGTGAACTTTATATATGCAGGTGATTAACTAGAGAGAAAAGTTTGACTTTATGGTTTCCATAAACTGTAAACGTATATTTCATATAACCAACAGGTTTTCTTTAAGTATTTTCAAAACCACCGGTATGGCAAGGCTGTCAGCTGTTAAATATCTGTCATCTAAAGTTTCATTTATTTAGTGCATCAGCCGATAACAAATACAAACGAAGCTACTTTTTAAGCATTACGACGAGATTACGGTCGTTACACTCAACATACGGTGCCAGGAATTGACAAGATTATAAAATAAATTTGACTGGAATTTTTACAGATGTGGTTATACGACCTGTGCATCATCACAATGTAGGCACTGACGAAAATATCGCGTCTGTTAGTGAAAGTGAGGCGGAATATGAATTTGTCGATTCCACTGATTTCTCAGCAATCAGGCCTATAGTACGGTTCATTACGCCGAATTTTTTGACCTGCAATCGAAGGTTACTGACTGCGCGAAATGTAATATTTTACTCAGTTATACTTTTAAAACCAAAATTTATAAAAAAATCTAGAAAAGTAGATATTGCTCGCTCACGTTTATAAAATAGTTCGAGCATTGGACAACAAAAAACAATTATTATTATTATTTATTCGACAATAAAACGACAGAAGACCAATTCATAATATTGTGCAAATGGTTTCGCATTATTGTGTTTGAAAATTGAGAGAGTATTTGAGAGCATTTTCAATGTATTTTGTTGGTTTAGAATACAATTATTTTGCAAATACAATGATGCATGACCATTTGCACAAAATAGAGAATAGGGCTAGTTTATTTTTTTGCTGCAAATGTTTTGCACAATTTAAGGGATAATCTCGTTGATTAGCGTTTCTTAAAAGAAAAAAACATAATAATGCGGGTAACATGTTCTTTCATTATAGCCCGCTCAATTTTTCTATAATACCACAAACATAATCAGGGTTGCCATCAAAAATAAATTTTGAATATAAATAAATATTTTTCATATATAATATATATGAATAGTTTTCATGAATTATAAAATCATGTTCTTTTCTAAATAGTAGCGCTCTAATGATCTGCGCTTTGAAATTTCCCCTTCTCTTAAAAATATGTAAACGCCATTCAAACAAAATGAAATAAGTATCTATACAACAAAAAACTATTTATCAAAAAGTTCAACATATTCCGAGTTCTGAACACATTCCGAGTTCAAAATTCAAACTAAACACTAGAAATAATTTCAAACAGTATACAAATTTAACTTCTTCGTCATATTTCACAAAAAAAGGGTAAAAATGCAATTATTTGGTGTCACAAAATTAGTGTGATGAAATCGCACTGACAAAAAATCCTGCTATTACAACTCGCAAAGGAAAGAGTGCCGTGACTTCTTAACTTGTATATATGTATTGCAATAACTGAGTGTTCAACAGTAAAAATATTAAGGTGTATATTCTCACAGAAAAAATTTTACAGGAAATGCAAAATACATTTTTAAATAACGGATCCACAAAATTTATATACTTACTGTATAATCTTTCACTTATTGTCAATATGTTTTCTCACCTAAACGAGTTTTATATTTCACCTGTTAACTTTTGAAATGTTAGATAGGGCTTTTTGCATTTTCTGTGACGATATAAAAAAATTTAATGTGGTTTTATGTGTTTTCTCAAAAAAGAAGATCCATTATTTTGAAAAATTTCAGTAAAATATAATCTATTAACAATTGTGCTGATCTTACTTGATAACTGTAATAAGTTTGGTTACTTTACACTTGGCGATTTTAGAGTGCAGAGTTGTTTCCATTGTCATACAGAAATTAAGTATTGCCAGACTTTACACAAATTTCTGATAAGCAGCACATGAAAGAACGAGATTTGGAACTCTCTCGAAAGAAAATCAAAATACATTAAAAAGTTATAAAAATATATTCCTTTTTTATATGATGCACATTTACTTGTGGTACAACCACGATCGTGCCGCCCATCTATAATACAAGCTCATAAAATAAATTATATATGTTAAATGGTGGATATAGTGAAAATTACTAAATTTTTTTTGTTAAAAATAGAACTAATAAAACATATGTAATTTAGCATTAACATTGAGAATACACTTTCCATTATGTTAATTTTTTCTCAGAAGTGACAAAGTGGCCGCCTGTTTGACACCGTTTGTTATGTTCGTACAACTGCCGATGTGATGCAGTCTGTAGGTGAATATTATAGAAATCAATAAAAAAATATATACATTTTTGTTGGGTAGCTGGAAATACAGAAGGAATAAATTAATTGGCTGTTGCGATTGCAATTGCTAAAGTTGCCATATTAACAAAAGTCAGTGTTTGATAATCGCGTTCAATAATCGTTCAGGTATTGTTTACATAAATAAATTATTTTCTATAAATCAATGTACTCAAGATATATATTTAATAACAACTGCAATACAAATTACTACAAGTTGATTAAAACAGTTTATGTTAATATGTTTAGAAAAAGAAAACTAGTCATTTTAAACACACAAGATACTCCAGTAAAAAAAAACTGTTGTTCCAACCAGAAGAGGTCACACTTCAGAAACAATTTGTACATAAAGAAAAAAGAAACATCCAACAAAATTTTCAATACATTTAAATTATTTGTTTACATTTTAAAAAACCATACTCTAAAAATACTTCTGGAAACGCAGTCTTTTGAACATTTCTGTATATGTACATTACACTGTGCGCACGTATCCGTTTTTAAGGAAATGACTGCCTGCTGTTTCCCCCACGACATTTAACAGAAGGAAAAAAAATGCAGACATCCAAGGAAAATGAGCATTTACGAAAAACTTTTTTGACAACTGACACGAACACCAAAGAGTAACTTTTTCTTCACTAGTTTTTGTTGAAAACGCATCTTTATTTAGTTTATTTAACTTCGAAATAAACTTATCGTCGCTGCTCAGCGTGTTAAGTAGACCTCGAAATATAACAAAGAATTATTAATTCCACAGCAAAAATACTCGTGATTCAAGTTGTGCTGTTCCCTCTATTTAAACGTATACTATTCTTGTTTATTTGTAAATGTTTTCTTTTTGATTTTTGAAGACTTTTAGCCTTTCTGCTTTATTTTAAATTAAGAACATTTGTTTGGTTTTTTTTCTGGATTTTATTTTATATTTTTTTTGTAACTTCAGTTTATATTAATTAGTAGATTTATTTTGTTTTTTAATAAAAACTTGTTATATTTTTCACTGTCTGCTGCTGATTTTTTCACAATTTCATTTTTAATTTATAATTTCCTTGTTGAATTTAATAAAATGCCTATTTTACTTATGCGGCATAGAAATTATGAATGTGGCGCGTGTGGCATCATTATTATAAAAAAAATATGTTACATTCAATACAAAATTATAACGCTAATGGGCATGTATGTCAATGCTTAGCTGGCCTAGTAAAGATTTTTTGGGGCTAAACAAAAAATTCGTTGTAAAAGTGGGTGTAAAATTATGTTTATGGGAGCGTTGGGAGAGATATTATGTTTATTTCCCGAAAAACACACTCAAAGGAAAATTTATTGCTTAAAAAATAAACATGAATGTTAAAATTTTGTAATAAAATAATAAATTATTTATATGAATGTTTTAGAACTATTTTAAGAATATTTCAATGTTTTTAGAATGTTAATGTAAAATAAGTGCTTGTTATTAGCAATCCAATCTGGCAATGTCTCCAGATTGAAGTGAGAAACATGTTCACATAATTAATATTAACGAATTTTGTGGAAGCTATCAGTTAATTTATGCAAAATATTATGATTGTTGAGCTTAAGGTTATTTGTTATAATATAACACGAATGTTTATTGTTTATAGATATTTCGTTATTCCCTGGATATCTTCAAATTCAATATTCATTTATTTATATAAAACAAACTGTCGAAAAATTAGCTAACAAATTATGCAAAATATTTAAACTTGGCTGCTACAGTTTGCTATAGAAAATATTCAAAATACCTGTTATAATAATGTGAGATAGTCTCATGGGCAAGAATCTTAAGAAATATTCACCCCTATGGTGATTAGTTTTCCCTCGCATTCATTTCGGTTAGACGTGATTTTTTTATTATTATTATTATTTATTTCAAGTTTGTAAAAAATGTAATTTGTTAAAAACAGCTTCAGACAGTTTTAAAATTAAAACTGGTTATAATTTTACTGCTCTGTAGAACAACTATTTTAAAAATATACGTATTTAATGATTGGGAACTCTTAAAATACACTTAGGGCCATTATTACAACTTACAAATAGTTAACAATAGGATGCTATCTGGCAGATACATTTTATTTGATTATTACAAGTTAAAATTAACCTTAATGGTAACTGATAAGCTAACAGGAGGTTGATCCTCATGATAACTTTCAAAGTTAACTTTAAGAAAATGAAGCTGCCATATTTTCTTCTGAAAATATGGTAACTTTAACAACATTTTTATGTCAAATTAAATAATTCTATCTTTTCAACCTAAAAATGGACAATATACAACGTTTATTTTATTTAAATAATTTAGAACATATTTTTCGCTTTCTTTCTATCCGATTCAGACGTATTATTTAGTTTCGACATTATTACATATACAGTTGTAATAATGGAAAAACTTTAAAGGTCACTTTATCGTTCACGTTAGCTAATGTTAAGGTTAACTATTGGGAACTTAATCGTTAAGTTGTAATAATGGCCCTTAGTTGATAACTACAATTATGGGCCCATATCTTCAGCATTTCAAATTTTTTAATAAAAATAACAATATATGTTCATTTATATAAAACTTAAAGCAAAATTTTCTGGAAATGAAAAGAAAAATACTCGTATGTAAATATTTGAAAAAATTAATTGCCATAGATTTATAATTTCTCACTTGTAGCTTTTTTTTCATAGTTTTGTTACAAAATAAATAACAACACTTGAAAAAGTCTATGATAGACAAATGGCATTTCAAGTTTTCCTTTCTCAGCTTTTAAATAAACAATAAATATGGTTCAAAATCAAAACAGCGAAGATAAAATATTAAATTAATATTTTTATTTTATTGACAACATGCGCCATCAAGAAAAGAAAAAGAATGGGAAAACGTGCTTATAAAACAAATCAAATATTTGTTTTGAATTAATAAATATTTCAGCAGTACAGCAATACACACATATTTATTTGTTTATGCTTAATATTTCACCGAATTCTTATTAGGAAAAAAATCAAGTTTTAATTATAAACAAATAAGATACTAGCAGAAAAAGGACTTTAAGCACGAATTGCAGAAACTATAAATTTTTGATGGAAAATATGCAAAAGTATGGGAAACAACACCCACAACAAACAAAAGAAAAAAAAAAGAGTAGAATATGGAATACCTATTTCGAAAAAGGGGGACAATAAGTAACTGTTCCCTTTTTTGCTGCATATACATACATACTCGTGTGCACTTACATATAGACACTGTACCTACATTGAAGACTTTATATGCAGCACTTGAAGGTATACGTAGTATGTGGGTATTGGATTCCTTCTAGTCGATTGGTTTTTCTCAACACTTGTTCTTTTTGTTTTGTCGGTTTCAAACTCTTACAATCACAATTAACCCAAATCTGCAAATGTATTTTTGAGTGGGAAAATTATTCAGCACAAACCGAACGAAGCAGAATATATTTAAAGAAAATGTTTGTCCCCCTATTGTAAAGTTAAGTTGAGAAGAAATTAACCAAAAGACTTCATTTACCTTAAAGCAAAAATAAGAAATAAAAGAAATATAATAACAACTGCACGAACGATTAAAACAACAAAGTTATGTTGAGCATTCATGCAGTAGGAAAAATAAAGCAAAAATCAAAACAAAAAAATTAAAAAATAAACTAAAAAATGTGGCAAAATTGTGTTAATGCATCTTACATTTATATGGATTCATGCAGTGTTCATTCGTTTTATTACAATTTTACCTTTACAGTCAACTCAATATGACAGTTGAAGCATTTTGATGGAGCAGGCAGTGATGCCATATGTATATAGATATTTTTTAAATAATTCAAAATAGTGTTTAAAAATTTTACTTTTATATATACAAAACATTTTCTTTAAATGGAAATTGAAGGTATTAAACCCAGAACACGATAAACATATTGGTTTTAAAATATATAACACCTAGAACTGGCAATGAAAAATACTACCCATTTTTTTATAATTAAAGCAGGAATTTTAAAAATTCAAGCTGAGCAGGGAGCTAAGCTTGTTTTTATTTTTAATTTAGTTTCTGCTTGTCTTAATATATGCAGGTTAAAAATTTGTAAACATATCACCCTTTAATAAGCAGAACGATTATTTTTATTACTGTTATTAAATTTTCATCATGCTTTATATATTTATGTTCTCCGATTCAGCGGTGTTAATTACGCCTAATTACATCAGTCGCCTTTTTAAAGGTTTGAAACCACGTAAAAATGTTATTTATGGCATCACTAATTCTCTTACAAAACATCGCTTAAAATAAAACAAGTAAAAGTGCTATATTCGGCTGTGCCGAGTCTTAAATATCCTTCACAGATGTCATTCTTTTTTTTTTAATTTTTCGGTTAGGAAGCTAAATGTTTCGCTTTTCTTATTTCTAATACCTCTGAACGTCTTTCAAAAATATTAAATATGTTTAATTTACAAACAAAAAGAAAAAATCCGTTTCATGTACCCCAAAAAGTTCTAATTGTCCAACCGTAGAATCGACTTTTAGATGTTTTTGGTTTTTAATACCAATTTATTTTTTCCTGATATATAAAGTAGGTATAATTAATAATAAAAATCAAAAATAACAAATAATATGGTTACTTTTATGAATCAGAAAATGCCGATATTCCAACCCTGAAAATGGATTTTTAATTTTTTTGGTTTTTAATACCAATTTAACTCTTCCCGAAGTATAAAAATCCACAAAAAAACCAAATTAGAAACTTATATGGCTAATTTTATGTATTAAAAAATTTCGATTTTCCAACCCTGGACCCGAATTTTTAATTTAAAAACTTTTAATACCAATTTAATTCTTAGCGAAGTATAAAATATGTTTAATTGAATTAAGATTTTATAGGCTAATTGTTCGAAATTTTTAATTTAAATCTCAGAAAGACATGATAAATATTCCAAGGCACAAAGGCAAGTCAACATCAGTTTTTGTTATTCAACTTACACAGCAGAGCAGAACAGCTGTTTTCGAAAGACGCAACCCTTTCATCATCAGTGTATTGTGTTTGTCACCACTTATTAGGTGGCTTAGTTGAATGTGATAACAGTTCCAATTTACGCAAATTTACAAGTTCATTTCCAATTTAACGAACGAAGTCTCTAGCTCTTCTGGGGGCATGGGAAAATCGATTTCACAGACGGACATCGCTCTATCGTCATCGCTATTCATAAGGATCCAGAATATATATACTTTATGGGGTCCCAAGTGAATATCGAAGATATTATATACGGAAAGACAAACCTATATATACCCTTTCACTTTTTTGTGAAGGGTATAAAAATCATATACAACTGAAATCGATATGCAACTAAGGCGCTATAAAAAAAATATTAAAATATTTTTTTTCTAGTTGAAAAATCTTTTTATCTTTTCATCCACATAAAATGCTGCCAAAGTATTATAAATCTTCACATATGGTAGCAATGAGATTGAGACAGCAGAGAATTTTGCTAAAAAGAAAAATATATAATCATAGTTGCCAGATCTAAATATTGCATTTCTGTGGACTGATTTTGTACTCATACCGATTTTGAAGTTGTGTGACATTGCAAGCAAAATCGATAGGGTGTACAAGTGGCAAAGTTTGTAATTTTTCATTATGTGACACTGTTTTGTCATTTAAACTGTTTGACAATTTGAAAATTGCACCACAATCTGGAAACGAAACGCCAAATTTGTACATATTTACATTTTATAGGGAAATTTTTTACCATCTTTCTTTTAGGCAACACTGATTTTGGCATCTCAGCTGTTTTCGTGCAACATGTTAGTATTAAACATGTTCAGTTTGGTCTATAATATAACCATGAATGGACTTCCAAACGAAAAAAGGGTGCAGATTATTGAGTTTTATTATCAAAGTTCATGGATTATCAATTCAAATGTATCGTGCTCATTTCTCGTTCAATGAACAAGCAAAAATGCCGTACTTGATGTGAAGAGTTGCCAGAAGCATTGCAAGAACTGCCAATACATCTCGAAAAATGAGAGGGTAGCATCATTTTTCAAAGACGACGAAAGCAGGGACGTTACCGTGAATGGCGAGACGTTACAATGCTATAATTACAAATGTCTTTTTGACCAAAATGGAAGAGCTGGACTTGGCTGACATGTTCTTTCATCAAGAAGGTGTCATATGCCAGACAGCACGCCAAACAATGGTCCAATGGAGCGGCGAGTTCGATGAACAGTTTATTTCACGTTTGGGATGGTCAATTGCCCGCCTAGATCGAGCGATATAAGATCTTTAGACTATATGAGCCGATATATTTCTTAAAAAATGTATTTTAAATTGACGTTAAATTTAAAATTCGGATATTATTAGTTTAAATAAAAAATTTTATATTATATATATATTATATTTCTTATTTTTTTTTTTGCTATTATTGAAATAATGCTAATGCTTTGAGATAATTTTTATTAAATTCTGCGCATAATTTGAAATTTTATCACTAAAATAAGTTGCATTGAAAAACCCAACAACGACGGCCTTTTGTTTACTAAGTAGCGATAAATATACAATTTGATAAAACTTTCCGGCAGTCAAACAGATGACTCAACCCGCAATCAAGTAACAAGTGTTTGAAATTATAATAATAAAAACAAAAACATTGAAACACAGATTAAAATACAGTTGCTAATTTAAAAATTAATATTTAATTCCAATGAATTTCATTTAATTTTTTAGCTTTAACAACAACAGTTGGCAAAGATTTCTTTTATAAAAATATCAAAGCGATTTTTAATGATTTTTTATTATTAATGTGACACTTAAACTATTATTTTATTTAGACATCAAGTATATACTCTCACACATACAGATATTCCACCCCATTAAAAATATTTCAATATTCCACTGGGTTTTTTTTTATTATCAAACATCACTTAAAGAGGAAAAAAAAAAAATAGAATCAACCCAAGTTCTTATAAATTCATTCCGAAGAGCATGGGGTTGATTATTTTAATATTATTTTTTGGTTGTTAAAGTGGCGCATAAATTTCACATCAGAAATGTGTTTGTGACAACACGTTTTCATAGCTGTTGTTATTTTAACAAATTGACACTTTTGCAAATAACTCAATTCCGAAATTTAATTTAATAAAATAAATTTTATTCGGCTTGATTATAAATATTGTCAATGCATTTATTTCTCAATATCTCAAGAAAATCCCATTGAAAATAATTCAACACAAAATTTTAGAAAGCGAAGAAAATGGCGAAGCTACTATTAAAAATTGTTAACAAAGTATTTACACATGCAAATCCAAGTTAAAAAAACTAAATTTCGTTCTAATTAATTTGAATTATTTTTTAATTCAATTAATTTTTCTTACTTGCGGTGAACTTGGCGAGATGGTGACAGGCACTAATTTTTTGACACTTGCAGCCAGGTTAATGTCAAATATATAAACAGTGTTACCGTTTAAGTTTTATAAAAATCATTTCATTGTAGACAAAGTAATTCCCAACAAACAAATTATATTCGATATGAATCTATTTTATTTTTCTACACCTGTATACAATCTGAAATCCATTGGATGGATAACAAGAAAAGTATTCATAAGGCAAAATGAAAAATAAAATCTAAATCAAACTGTTATGAAATTTTTTATTTGCCATATTGTTGTCACAATACTATTATATATAAATGAAATTTACAAATTGTGAATTCTCAGATGGTTTTCGGAAGTATGTATATGCATAAGATAAGAGGTTTTTAACTTTTCAAAACTGTGGTTAAAGTCTACTGATGATTTGGTAAAGCACCAATGAAATACATATAGACATTGCTTAACCACCAAGAAATAAATTTAATTTATATATAATAGTATTGTGACAACAATATGTCAAATAAAAAATTTCATATTTTTTATTTTATTTTTTTGTAAATTTTAACGATAACCCAATTATATCATATATACATACTCGTACATATATTTATATACATATACATATATAGTCATATCAAAGAACTTAACATATTTTATATAAGAAACTAATGCCCTTATACATACTAAAAATTATTTTAAGCGTCTTCGTCCACCTTGTAAAGTGAATTTGTGATGATATTGTTTTAGAAGCTTAACGTTTCTAGCATCAAATTGTACATCAAAATTCTAATAACAATAAGACATAATCCTGCAGTCTAAATAAAACAACTTTTTTCTTGCGAATATTGTCGCAAATTGAGCAGCAGTACGAGCAAGATAAAACTATTAAATCTATCTTGGGAATAAGTATTTTTGGCAGTCAAGAAGCGACAAATTTTATGAAAATTATCTAAAAATCTGTGTACGTACGTTATATAAAGGGTGTTTGTTTTAAAGTCTAATACAACAGAAATAAACTCAAATTATGTTTATATATTCACTTATTTATTGGGCATTAAAGCATTAGAACTCAACATTCAAGCTACTACTCATGTTATACGAGCAGATTTATAGGAAAAACTAGTCAAGAGTTGGACTGATCGATTAGGGCATGCAAATCGTCGAATTAACGTTTAAAATATTAATGACATGAAATTATCTATAATAATACAGCATGTACCCCGGGAAGGTATACTACTTTGTTTTGCCGCCATTTTGGTAAACATTAATCCTGACAGTTCATTTGGCAGTCGTGAAGTAAACACGTGGCAAATTTATTATGAAAATATATTCGATAAACCAAAGAGCTTTAATCGAATTACAATGGAATTACTGCGAGACCTCTTTCCACAAAAAGTTATTTCAAGAAATGGGGATGTTGATTGGCCTCCCCGGTCGCCTGAATTGACTGCTCCGGACTTCTTTTTGTAGGGATATCAAAAAAAAAAAAAATGGTTTATGCAAAGAAACCAGCAACGCTTGAGCAACTCAAACAAAGTACTCGTGATGAAATTAATAAAATACCGCATGAGATGTGTGAGAATGTAATGAAAAATGTGCTCAAAAGGGCTCGCATTTGTGAGGCTAACAGAAGCGGACATTTATCTGACATAATTGCCGACATTACATAAAACATTTATCAATATAAGATCCATTCTCTTTAATTTAATTATTATAAACAACAAAGTAGTATATAGTATATGTAAAAATATCCATTCCAATAGTATTTCTGTGTTGTATTATAATTTCAAGTTCCTATCCAGCTAAAAAAAACACCCATTACATACACACATAAGCATGTACGTAAGTCTGTAAGTAAAAAATAAAATATTTTCCCAATTACCCAAAAGAATATATAATGCCATATGTTGGATATGATTTTTAAGAACATAAAACTTATTTTACTAATACAATAGAGTAAAAACTGTTCTTAAAGAATTGCGTACAAATATGTATATGTACATATACATACATGTGTATATGGCTGTATGAAGATCCATGCAGACAAAAACATTAAATTTTTCTATCTGCCAGATATTTTTAGAAAATACATTTTATGACAAAAATATATTAGTGAAATATTAAGCTTACCATATGGTTTTAAGAAGCAAAAAGTAAATAAATAATGTATATATAAACAAAAACATTTTAACCCACAAAGAAAATAGAAACAACAAATATGTAAATGTCGCAGCATCAGCAATGTCAATTTAACATCTCTTTTTTTTTGCATCACCTCTGTTTTGTCTTCGGAATGTATTTTCTCTTGTAGGTTGACAATGTGGAAAATAGTTCGCTTGTAAGTGTATCTACGAGTAGTTGACAATTAAGTTGATGTTTTATGTCATCTCTATGTCATTGTTTCATTTTATGTAAATGTATAACCAACCATAACTGTTTGGTTTTTTTAAGTTCTACTTAGGTATATTCTTTCTATTTTTAATACGGTTGTTGGTTTTTTGTGATTTATTTATTTCATAAAAATATGATTCAAGAGATTGTCGTTTGAGAGTAGCGTAAAGATTTCAAATGAATTCAAATATTTATAACAAATTTAATTTGTTTTCACTTCTCCTTTGAATTGCTTCAAAGTTATCGTTTGTTAAGGAAATATGTATGTATACTAATGTCGGTCAATTGTCCTTTAAGGAAAATCGTAGGCTAATTCATCAGCCCTAAAATATACACTCCTAATATCCAATAAATCTGTGAATATTCAAACATAGGTTAATTTCCATAAAAATTTAAACTAAGTTTAAATAGTTTTCCAGTTTAAAATTACATTTAGTATTTAATTGCCACAAAAGTATGGCAGCACAACTAATTGGTAAGCAATTTACCGACAATGACACAAAAACTACCTTCCTACTCAGGCTTTTTTTTCAATGAGCAGCTGCCGCATGTAAACAAACTATCAAAAACAGTTGATTGTACGAAAAATTTAATTTCAATGGATCTGGCAGGAGACATAATTTGCATTTAAATAAAAATAAATTTTGGTGTTTAGAGATTTGAAAAATAAATGATTTTCAATACAATGTATGTAAATACAAATTTCGATCGATATTGAATACCTTAATTTGACCCTAAATTGCATAAGAGAGTTGATTTTAAAACTATAATTAATATTGTACAATTAGTACAATTAAAAATTCATATAAACTTTTCAATGTCAAGACAGTCAATTAATTGTAAGCCTATTGATCTCCATTTGTGACCCAATAATTATTTTTATTAAAAAAAGTAATATTAAACAGTTACAGTTTTCTTTCTCTCTCGTTTGCCGTAACTGTGGCGAAAATATTCAATCATATAAATAAAACTTTAATGCCCAGTTTTTAACTTCAAAATTAAATACTATTTAAACTTAAAGTCTATTTAAATACAAAATTGTGGTTTTCACTTCAAAATTAAATAAGACTTAAATACCCCACATTGTACATTTAAATTTTAATTTAAGTTTTTCATGTAACCATGTGTTTTTCATAGTTTGTTTACATTCAACAACTTGAAAATTGGTAAAGCAGGTATTCATTAAAACAAAACGTCGGTAAGCAAGGAGTTTTATTGTATAATTTGCGGTACCACCATTTATTTGTGCTACCATACTTTTATCACAATTAAATACCAAAATTAATTTTAGACTGAAAAACTGAAAGTGTATTTAAACGCAACTTAGTAAGTTCATGGAAAAATTAACTAATTTTGTACTTAAATAAGAAGTCAAAAACTGGGGGTAATTGTGTTTACATTTTAGGTTCTTGTCATGATTTTCTCATATTAATAAGAATTTTTCTAATATGTTGAATAATCAAATTGTTATTTTATGGAGTTTTGTAACTGTGTGTGTTAATAATTTGGATTATTATTAACGGTTCTATTCAAGAAAGTTTCAATTCATAGATTTTCAATACAATGAGTTTCTTTGTGAAAATTTTACGGCCTTATCTGTTATAAAACAACCATATATTTTAGTTATTAATAAAACTTCACATTAAATAAAAACTTTTAATTTAATTTAACTGCAAATTTATTAAACTTCAACTTAAATAAAATAGTTTTGATGTTCTTTTTTTCAATAAAATAAATCTATTTGAATGTGGTTATTTTTTGCAGATTTTCTAACTTTTTAATAAAATTTTTATTGTAATAATATTTTTGTAATGGCAGCACTGGTTCTGCGGTATTTTTATGTCAAGAATAATTGAATACAGTGTTGCCCATAATATTGGTTCGAACTGCATTACCTTTTATTTGTACAGTTATTTCAAGATTAAATTGATTTTTATGTGTGAAATATCACATATTTCTTTGAGTATGAAGCCGTTAATATAGCGCAAGCCCTGAAATGTAGCAGCCATAGCTATTTGGCAGCGCCCTCTTAAAATCTCAAATCGTGTAGTTGATTTACTTAAAACTAAAGATGCACATATGCTACTAAGAGTAAGTTGTGCTACTATGCTAAAAGATATAATAAATTATACTTGTATTTGCAATGGCGCAGAACAAATATTTTTAAAATTTTGAATTGTTAATATATTTGCGAACATGTTAATGTTTCCAATCATTATTGCCTCAAAATCACATCCGCAAACGTTTTCCATATGTACGGATTTACTTGGGCAAATTTCATTTCCACAGTCCATTCAAACCACAACTGCAATTTAGTACAGCTAAAAACAATTTCAGGCCATTTTAACAAATATTTTTTTAACATATTTTCCTAAACCACAGAGGTCAGTCATCTGTGAAAGTTTATATACAAAAAAACAAAATTCATTTTAGAAAAAAGAACTTAAAATACCATAAAGCAAATAAAAACTTTTAAAACAACCTCCAAATGTATGTCAGTTTATATTTCAAATACAAAACGCTAAACATGTAAATTGTGCAAAATATCCAGTGATTTTGTTTAACCCAAATAAAACTTATCAAATTAAAAGCAAAAACAATATGTTGTTCATCTGTTGAGAATTTCTGAAAATGAAACTCACACACACACATATAAGTTTCATATTATTTATAAAGAAATATGACGTAAACTATAAAATAAATTCTATTATGAAGTCTTTAGAACAAAAATTCTGTTTAATTAATTAAATCTTTTTAGAAAATGAAATATGTATCCTTGAAATATATACAGATATAAAAATGTTTAATGCATTTTTATGCCGATATGAGTGTGGAAACTTCTTTCGAGACTACAAGGTTGACAATAAATTGGATTTTTGAGATTATCTGCAAAGTGCACATGAGTCAATCTTTGATGCAAAGCATAATAAAACGTTTTTTTTATACTGTGACACTATTCCAAAAAACGCGACAAAAGTATTTCTTTTCTAATATCTAATTTAATAGGCGGTTGCGGCAATGGAGCATGCCATGGCAGCATTAGCCCATGTTGTCACACATTTATTTCGACCTTTTTCGCTAAAGTTAGGGTCACAAAATCCCAAAATCACTTTTATGAGTGTTTGCCAATAATATAGATTTTTTTCTTTTTTCCCGTAAAAAATAAATAGTAACAGAGTTGCAAACAAAGTAAACTTTAAGGCTGAGTTTTTGAGAGCTTAGCTAAACTACGTTTAGTTAATATGAAAACATATTTGGACGCCATTACCAAGGTCGTAAGCAATATTTTGACCGATCAAGTTAATTATTTGAAATCTTGGTCTTTGATTATATAATAAAAAATAAAATACATTTCGCCCAAAAAATCGGAGTTTCAGACCAAGTTTATCGTAGTTAATTTAACTCAGTGTTTCCATATTAAAATACTGGTTTTAAACTCTTCTAGTGTACTTTTTTTCATATACTCCTAGATAAATATTTCTGTATATACATTATTATTTACACTTATTATTATTTTGTTTTAACTTTCATATTTTTAAATTATTTTAGTAGAAGTTTAAACCTGTATCTCAAATTTTTCTAAGAGATTTTGGGTAAAGGTGCTCTGATGATGACATAGGAACTATTTAAAATTTTTTTAATTTCCCATTCCTTTCATTTTGAATTAAAATTTCCCACGTATTATTTTCCCACAAGAAAAAAAGTATGCTTACTTTTACATTAGTGAACAAGACAAAACATTGTTATTATTTCATTTGTAGGAAATTTATAAGAAAAGTGAAAATATAAAATAAAATATTTGTAAAAACTTATTTTAGTAGACGAACTAAATTATCTACATAGATCTGCCAACTAAAACCATTATTATCCTCTACCATTCGATGGCATGTCAACAATCATGGGTGTAAACAATAGCCAGCGAACCAACGATTTCCGATTTGACACTCTTAGCACAAGATATTAAAAACACACAATTTTATGAAAATAACAATTACGAATTTGTGTAAAATTACTTCACAATTACAAAATTAATTTGACAAAAAACAAAACAATTCTTTATGACTTTCCACTGTTTCTAATTTAATTATTCCACAGTTTATTAGAATAGGAGAATTTTTTCTGCGGAAAAGTAAAATGGAGAAGTTAGAAATTCCGTGCTGATATTCTTAATTGGAAGAAGTAATCAATTGCTAAAAAAAGAGAGTAATAGCGTAGACAGACGCCAGCTTTAATTTGCATTAGCAGTCTTAATTCAGCTGTTATTAAATTTTTTATTTGACATATTGTCATAACTGAAATTTATTTGCCTACTTATGATTTGGTAAAGCACCAATAAAATGCATATAGACAATGCTTAACCATCAATAAATAATTTTTATTTAAAAGTCAAATTATCTTGTGCATTAGCCCCTTCCTTTCCTTTCCTGAATTAAAGTTAAATGTGTATTACATTTAACTTTAATTCAGGAAAGCATAGTGAATTTATACTGCATTTAGCTATGTCAGTATGGCAATACTGTCGACAATAAACCAGCTGTTGGCAAGTTGTCAAATTGTTTACTATTTGGAAAATTAAAATGGATTCAAAGAAAAGGTACGTTGTTTTAATTGTTTTAGCAAAAAAAAAAGGAAAGCAACGAAGTGTGTGGTGCCACCGCTTTGCGTCGTGTAAAAAGGAATGGGCACATTTAGAAAAAAAAATTACTTTACAAATAATCAACAAATTAAATGCGGAAGACAAAAACCAAAATTCGTCTGTTTACGAGTAATATACATATGTAAAAGCCGTCGTCTGTCAGGGTAAAATTCTAATTCAGGTTACTGGGTTTTTGATGAAAATTAACGCGGTCGTCTGTCTATGATATAAGACAAAATACTCGTACAGCTTTTGTAAAAATTTTGCACTAATTGAGTGAGTAAAGAATTATTGCACTAAATGTTGCGTTTAGTGGTTGTGAAAAAAATTGCACCAGTATTAAAGTTTTTGATGGTAATATTTATCAATCAAAATTTAGTACACTGCCCGCATCTACATGAGTACCTGTACAACTTAACATGTGTCTTTTAGATTTTATGATGGGTTGCTATAACCCTTTAAAATCGAATGAGAAACAGAACAAATGATGGACGGCAAAAAAAATTTAATAATATGGCTCTCAGCTCTACTCGTGAGCTCTACAAATATATTTGACACATGACAAGAAATACTTCTCTACTATGGCCATGACTATCCATTTAGAAACGTCTGATTTATATTCTAAATATTTATATATTATAGAAATAATAACAGAAAATATTTATATATTATATTAAAAGTAACAGAAAATAAAGAAATATTTTTCAAAAATTAAATTAAATCAATAAGCCCAATATTTATTTAAATCTTACGTTCATCACAGATGTATACAACAAAATACTGAAGAAAAACAAACATATTTGCAATAAATATACAATTTTGTTTATCAAATACACACACAAAAATTGTCATCACAGAAATTGTTGTATATTTTTTATTGCACATAATAATATACATACAGTGGCCAACAAAAGTCTACGCACGAGCAATTTTTTTACATTATTTTGAGTATAAACAATTAATAAGAGAAAGTTTTGTTTCAAATCTATTTTTATGAATATAATAGTAACAGTAATTGTTTCGCATATAAGTACATATATAAAAATCGTAAAAACGCCTAGACAAAAATCTACATATGGCATCACATTTTATTTTACATGTTTGTATTCTTCCTTTTTCTTCAAAATCAGTTGAAGTTTGCCGATTTTGAAGAAACGTTGTTAACGAAAATTTCTGTACAGAAATAAATTTCGATTGAAGTGCCCATTATATATGATAAAATAAAGAGATCAAAAAAATTTTTGAAAGAAATTGCCAAGGTATTCAATTTGAGAAACGCAACGGTGCAAAAAATATCTAAGAAACTACAAAAATTTTTTATCATACAAGCATTTACAAGAAATACATAAAAATCGTAAAAACGCCTAGATGATGAGAACTTTATTATACAACAGGTAAAAAAGCCCAAAAATCGAGGGCAACATTCAAATAAATGTGTTCATTCATAAACAATTTAAAGAATTTTGAATAACAAAGGTTTTGATGGTAGAATTCCTCACAAAGAGCCAACTATAAGTGAGAAAAATCGGCAGCATATTGATAAGGGAATGGATTTCTGGAAACGGGCTCTTTTTTTCAAATGACTCTAAATCAAGCATATGGAAGTGATGGAATGGCGAAAGTGTGGAGAATAGCTAATGCATTCATATAGGAAATACATGGATCGTATGTATAGACTTTTGTCGCCCACTGCACATGCAAAAGTATACAAAAATGGTCATCACAGAGTATCTGAATATTTTTGTTCTGTGTAAATAGCTACAATTATAAAAAAACAGTTGTTAAATAAATGCTTCGATTGTTTGTACATCCGAAAAAATTTAAGTCATAAAAATAATAATTAAAATGATGTTGGCGGAAAGCTGTACATATCGACATGTTAGCGGCAATATTTATTAAATAAACCGCTACAATCTTTACTGTTGTAAATTTCTAAATGGCAACACTATTTTTAACGGTATTTATTTTTTTCTTTGAGGAGTTTTTAATAATTTATGAGATAAATTGATCGTGTAGAAAAACATTTTAAATTCATTGAAGTTTTAAAAGTTAGATTGAATTAAGTGTGATTACACGGATGGTTTTTGGGTATTTCAAAGTATCTAATTTTAGTGATGCCACTTTTATATAAAAGCACGTATTCTTAATCTATTTACATATCGAAATAAAATTAACAACAAGTTAATTTATTGTAGTAAGAATTTTAACGAACATTTATATTGCTATATTAAATTGAATTAAGATTCATAGGCTAATTGTTCGAAATTTGTTTTTAAATCTCAGAAAGACATGATACATATTCCAAGGCACAAAGGAAAGTCAACATCAGTTTTATTCAACTTACACAGCAGAGCAGAACAGCTGTTTTCGAAAGACGCAACCCTTTCATCATCAGTGCTCATGTGTATCGTGTTTGTCACCACTTATTAGGTGGCTTAGTTGAATTTGATAACAGTTCCTATTTACACAAATTTTATTGTGAAAAAGAATCCGAGAACTGTATCAACCTGATGTTAACATGTTATTGTTATAATACCCGTGTTACCGTTTGATTATTTTTCTTCATGTCACATTTTTCTGAATTTTTTTGTTCCAGCGAGACTTTTGGTCGTGCACACACGCCTCAGAGGAGTCAGCTGCCGGACCAGCCACTGCTCCTGATAAAGAGGCTCAGGTTTCTCAGTTCTATACATGATATCTCCGAAATGCCTCTAAAGCGTGTATTAAGCATAGACAGTAGGTGCTGCTCCTCCAGAGCAGGACAGAGGCAGAGGAAGTGTGCAATGCTTTTCTCTTCCTCCTCGTCATTGCAACTGGAGCAGTAGTCAGTATAGGGGAGACCCATGCGCCTGTGAGTGTGGCCACTATACTGCGTAGATGACCTTTTGCGAAATTCAAAAGATCCTTTGTCCTCTTAGAGTATATGCGGGGCCATAAAACCCTCGATATCTCGCAAGGGGAATCTTCGAGTCGGAACCAATAAAAAATAATAGTTTGGAGCATCGTAGGTCCAGAAAAATTACACAGTCCTCTTTGTTTTTGAAAGAGCTATTATCTAATTTATTTTCAACAATTTTCATATTCTTGACCAGTTTAAAAAAATGTTTAAACTTTTATGCCATTAAACACATTCAACACAGCAGGCTACCGACTACACGACTACTGAAATATGGGAACGATTATTTTCAAGGTTACACGGCAGGTTTCTGTCCGTGCTACATTGCCCATATAAACACATGAATTGCATTTCTGTAGTCGGTAGCCTGCTGTCGTGAAACTTTTTAATTCATTATTTATTTAAGACTCTTCATTCTGTTGCACCACTAACATGTTCTAATTTGACTGCAACAACAAAAGTAGCACGGACAACAACCGGAAACATACAAACACATGTATTCTATTCTTGCCAGCTTGTAGACGGTAGCCTGCAGTCGTGAATGTGTTTCATGAATAACTTGAGGACACCTTTTATAATAATATTATTACAAATACTATAAATAGCGTAATTTCTAGAGAACAATTTAAAAAAAATTCCAACCAATAACCAATGAGTTGACATCACAAGTATTTTATTACAAAACACCTAAAACGTTAGAGATGAACTTAAAGCTGATTACTTGTCATGCTAATTTTTTTTGGAGTCGAATGCTACAACAGAAAAAAATACATGAAACAATACGTAGATACAAATACCCGTACATGGTTAAACAAAAATTCTTAACCAAATTTGGAATTTTTGTAGAATTTCATATTGGAATTCTCATTGAAATTCTTGATATGTTTTTGCATATAATTTGAAAACATTTTTAGACTATTTTCAAAGCAAACGGAATGTGTGAGTGTGTGGAGAATTTAACTGTCTGGGAGGGAGTGTCGTAAAAAATAGTTTCGTAACAGAATCTCTATTTGTGTGCGTGTGTGTGTTTATTTAACTGTGAAACACGGTAGATTCCGGATATAGGAAAATCTCTTAGAAGAAAAACAGAAATAAAACAATACCTTTTATTTTACCATACTTTTCATAGAATAAATGTTCTATAATAGAAACTTTTCATAAACACCGAGAACGCCAAATGATATGAAAAAAATATGGAAAATGGGAGACTCTAAAAGCTATTCCGCAAAGCTATCGTAACGTGCTTTGTTGTACTGCACTATGCTTTTAAGCTCTTCGAGCTCAAAAGTCTAATACGATGTTCAGACATACACCTTAATTGAGCTTATCGCAATTAATGTCATTATAATTAAATGATTGCTCAATTAACATTTAATTGCTATAAAATTACAAATGCAGCACAGCTAAAAAATGTGGTTATTGAACAAAACGCAACTCACTGACACTTAGTTAGTCGAGACTTACTACCTAACGTGTGGATGAAGTACAAAAAAAAAAAACAAAGAAAATATGCCGAGCCATGTGGAAGTTAAGTTACGTATTGATATTAAATTTAGTATTAATTAGAAATCAAAAGAAAAACATTATTATTTTAATTTTCAAACTGATACAACTGTTTGATGAAGCAACCGATTCCCACTTGATTAGCGGTAATTGTATATAGTTCGAGAGCACTAATTGATCACATACATAATTTGGGAATTTTTCGTTCACGATATCTCACGAATGTCAAGAGCTCATTAGTCTGTCAAATCGATCGGTACTGTCGTTTAAAAGTTTTAAAAAATGCATTTGAAAAAAAATGCCTTAGTTTTGTTTGAGGTTTCTTATCTGAAACTGTTTTGTGTAATAGGGGTTGGGAGATCAGCGCTTTTCCAATTTCTTTATTCCTTCCAAGTAATAGATTTTCTCAAGGTCTTCAAAATAGATGTTTCTCTTACTACCCCGCTATTTCTTCAGGTTTGGAAAAAGAAAATAGTCGAAGGGGTCTAAATCTGGACAATAGGGAGGAGTTTTGCTATACTGACTACACACGTGTGTACTCATGCACTGTCTTGATCGCGGCACTCGTCCCACAGATACTTCACTTTTTCTTTTAAAATTTACGAGGTGGTCTGCTTTCAGTGAATGTTGCCACATTTTTTAACTATAAATATTTAATTGCTTCGTTTTTCATATAAAAAATGTTTACATGTGTCAGGAATTTTTTTGTTTATTATATATAATCCCGAGAGAGAAAAAAGCGTTTTGCAGAGTTCTATAGAAGACATATAAGCGAAACCGGGGCGCTAATACACCAAATTCAATGTGGGCTGACGAAAAAAGCAACCCTGTCGAAAAACGTTTATTCAACTTCCTGTATCCGATGTCTACTGTACAGCGACATAGAATATATTCGTTTGAAATATTTTTAGCTTCGGTGTGACTTTAATTTAAATATTTTCTACTCAAACGTTATCGCTTAATGTAATTCAAGTACAACAGCATACAGTCATAGTTAAGGCCAATAAAAAAAAAACGTCAGGAGGGCATAAATTGTCAAGTGCCTTCTGTTTGTTAGTTTATTTGAAGTTTATATTTTCAAATATGTTAACATGTTTTGCATGTATAAACAAAATAAACCAAAACGTATAAATATAAAAGAACACATAATCCCACACTTTTATTTAAATTTCCAAAATGTTATACAACAATAAAAAACTGTCTATTTTTTATTGTTGTACAGTTGCATACTAAAGAATCATGTGAAGAAAAAAGCTTTTGTCATGTCATCATCGATGGTTTACAAATCTTTGTTTCCAAAAATTTTAATGATTATTGTTATTAACTCATTGCGAACAGGATGATTCATATTACAATGTTTGAATATTTCCATACTTTCTCTCATATTTTTAAGTGCTCTTAAAAATTTGGTATTTTGCCTATTATTGCCAAGAATATTTTAATTTCTTTCCTTTTCAGATGTACTTTACTTTAAGCTAGGGAAGAAGTCCAGCAGTAACTAATTTTCTTTATAATTGATTAATGAACCTCCATCGATTACAATTACAATTGAGAAGGCATACTTAGAATTAGGAAGCACTCGTATAAACAACATTTTTAACGTTGTCAATATTACTCATACTTGTTGTTGAAGTTCTTGTGTTTATTTACGTCTCTGCATGTTTTATTTATGATACAGCTTTGCAGTGTTGCCAAATGTAAAAATTTAGAAAGCATTAAAATTAAGAAATAAGTGCTTAATTTTTTATAAAATAGCACGGAGTTTAAAATTTCTCATTTTATTAAGAAATTAATAAACATGAATACAAGATATAGATTTTAAACTTTTATGAAGCAAAAAATGTAACTTTGAGATATTTTTGTTTTTCAATCCGTTATGACCGCAAAGTAATATTCGAAACGAATTAAAAATTGCCGATATACCAAGGAACAAGGGGAAATTAACACAAATTTAATGATTCATGATAAAGAGCAGAACAGAAAAACCTAGTTTTTGGAGATCACAATGTTCCCATCATCAGTTATCATAGTTTGTTAGACTTCATCAAAGTAAACTTCTTCTGTGTAAAAGGCGCAGATTGGTTGAATGTGATAACAATTCTTTTCATACTAAATTTGATTTTTTTTAATAAAAAATGTTTTCGTATTATCAAAATTAATTGAAAAAATCGACGAGCACCAATATGAAAACACATTTTAGCGCCAATAAATTGAAAAGGCACTAAAATGGTGCGAAAAGCACAGTGTTGACAACACTAATACCGCTAAGCAGAACATTCCCATGTGACCATGTTTCGTGTTTAAATATTGTCACAAATGAAGTAAGATTTTACTTTATCAATAATTTTATTTTTATTTTACAGCTTTTAAAATATATATATATATATATATATATATATATATATATATATATACAAAATAGTTAGCTAAAAAATTTTTGGTAGTGTTGACTAAGTTTTATCTTTTTTTTTCACACGAAGTATGAGCGGTCGTTATAAAACGGATGTCCTAAATTAGCACAAGATTTGATTTGATAGCCGTTTTTGCAGTAGAGTCTGACAACCCTAAAATAAAACAATTTCACAGCTGACATTTTAGATTTAGTAAAAATAGAACAAAGTGTCTTCCTTGTTGAACAAATTTGAAAAAAATTCGTACACTGTTAATTAAAAAAATTCAGGGAGACGTGAAACGTTAGAGACACGAAACACACTGGTTGTTCACAAACAAGCCGTTCAAATGTCAATATCGAAGCAGTACGTGATAGTGTCTAGGAACCTCAATTTGATTAAAATGAGACTGTTCAAGCTGTCCAATATGTGGTTTCAACACGACGGCGCTACTTGCCATACAGCAGGTGAAACAAGTCAATTACTACATGAGACATTTCCAGGTTGTGCACTCTCTCTTTTCGCTGATCGGAATCGGCCCCCTAGAGTGTATGACTTAAGACCATTCGATTTCTTTTTATGGGATTATTTGAAATCACAGGTCTAAGTCAACAAGTTCACAACCACCTGTCCATTAAAGGAGAGCATTCAATGCTGCATCAACGAAATTCAACCACATTTATGCAAAATTTCGACAAACCAGTGGCGTGGACGAAATTTGCCAGATATGTTGTTCTATAAATAACGCTATTCTATGTACTTTATGATTCAATTAAAAGGTAATTCAAATACTAAAAGTAAAATTTTGGGACACCGTTTTATCGGTTGTTATTGTGTTTCATACAACTCATACCTCGTTTTGGGCACAACTTGTCGGGCGTCTCAATTTTTATATCTAATTTTTGACAAAGTCACACTTGTCATATCACAACCGTGTCAATATATTGGAGTATAATATATAAAATGATGAAATTCGTTTTGGCACTTTAACGACTTAAGAAATATGGAAACCTTATACACTCAGAAGACAACCAATATGCAGAACTGTAAACCAATTATAATCGGAAATTCTCTTATTTCAGGGTACCAAAAGTGATTTATTTATATTGAGCTATAACATATTAGCGGTTAAGCATTAAGTAAATAATATAATAGCGGTATTATATAATAATACAAGTGCGAATGCAAAGTATTAGTGCTCAACCCAAACAAAGTGCATTGAAAATTCTCTCAATTATTCTCCCAACTTTCAAGACCGTCTGCACCGAACACTGAATGCCGCTATTATATTATTTACTTAATGCTATAAACACAACTAGGACGAATGACAAATTTTTCGTTACGAATATGCGTCGTCGGAAATAAAATTTATTTAAGTAAATGAGTATACACACAATATCCACGTTGTACGAAATACGTCGTGCACAACGAACTCTGCGATAGGTTTATTTCTATTTCTTACGCAGACAAACGACGAACAAATCAATATAAAGTGCCCAAAAATATACTCAAACTGGTTTTTTGTAAAAAAGCATTGTTCACTACTGTACTGTTGCATGTAGCACGAAAATTTTCAGTGCATACTGCATTTACCAATTCACAAAAGTTTATCATTCGGATGACTTTTTATTAATTTTGAACACTTTTTACAATATAGTATTTCTTCCTATTTTCAACTTTTTCATATGGCCACCCTATCAGCTGTTAAAAGAAACGAATAATTTATTTACAGAAAAACAATTTTTCAGAAAATAATTACAGAAAGGAATTTGTTCTGGAAAAAGTGGACACCACCGGGGTAATTATTGAATGTCTAAACAATCTGGCATCAGAGGATTACAAAGATTATTAAAAAAATTTACAATTTTTTTTTGTTCATTATTTTAATTTATTTGTCGTCATTGTGTTTCATAGGACGATCTTATAAAGCGAATTTTTATCAATGAATTCGTCGTACTAAACGAAATTCGTCATTCGTCCCAGTTGTGTTCCTAGCATAAGCGACATTCCCGATTCTACTGCGATTATTTTCTTTTATATATGAATTTCTTGAAGCTTTATACCATATGAGGTTATTTTTCCTCTTTTAAACTTTTTATGGGGGTTCTTTCATTATTTTAGATTTTTGTCGTATAGTATGACTGCAATATGTAATTTACATTTTTATTTTTTTTATAAATACCACATAAAAATTTTGTGGTTAAGTCCTAGATTGATGATTTTCCGTTTTGTATTTTTTTATTTTTTTTTTGTGAGGCAAACTAAATAATCTCACAAATTTAATCCCGTGCTAAAGAAAGAAAGGTGTGAAAGTGGCAGAGATAATCCACAAATAAATATCATGTATAAAAAATAGGGTGTGGTAAGAACGATATTAAATGACATTTTTTATATATTCAAATAGGTTTGTAAAATTCATACAAAATATTTTTACATAAATGAAATATATATTTGCCCATACGTACTCGTATGTATTTGTTTTCGAACCAAATACGAAAATATTTTGTGAGTAAAATTATACAATATATTTCAGTATTTTTAGAGTATTGTAAATATGAAATAATGGAAATAATTTATAATCATAAAAAAGCATACAATTGCATCACATGTCCGAAACAATTTACCTCTATTAGATAAATAAAATTAAAACGATACTTAACTGTTGGCTAACAAACTATTAAATTATTAATCATTTTTGTAAAAACGATTTTGTTGTGAAACATTCTTTAAACACTTAAAGCTGACAAAATTACCAATAAGAAAAATAATATGTATATGAAAACACGCAGTGATATTAAAGAAAGTGAAAATGTTTGTATGTATTAAACCAAATAGTAAAATAAAACCTAGACAAACTCCATTAACAGCAAGTTGTATTTTTTTAATAGCCAAACAAAAGCATGCGCCAAGAGTACAACTGCTTTCAATATTGTAGCAAAACAACTGGTGTAAACAACACAGAATAACTTTTTGTTGTATTTGCAATAAAGTCTATTTTTGGTTATTGTCTGATTGCCCTCAGGATACTATAAAAGAAAGGAAGTCTGCTAAAAAGGGCCATTGTTTTCGATATGAAATATAAGGAAACAAACATTTAACACCCCTTCTACTTTATCTCTATTCGAAGTATTTTAATAAATAAAAAAATGTTTACTTTTTCTTAGGGGGTTTGCAGAATACGATGAGTTTTTGACACAAAACAAGAAGAAAGAAAATTTAATTTATTTAGCCATTAAGTGTAAAGTTTTATGGTGAAATTGCATTCATTTTATTTATATTAAAATTGTACGTTTGTAATAATCTATCTAGATATAATTAATATATATAATAACCTTTATTCGGTAACTGTTTGTCAATTTAAAGTCAAGACAATCCGCCTGATTGTGTAAGACATTGACGTTTACGACAAAGACGTGTCTTGTACAAGATTAAAGAAACAATGGGCTTTATTACGGTTCTCGATTCGACTCGAAAGATTGTAATAGATTAAAGAAAAATACAAGATTTTTCTTTAATCTATTACAAACGCTCGAGTCGATTCGAGAACGGTAATAAGGCAGAATATTAAAAATAGGATACGTATGTACTCTTCTTTTGCAGCAAATGCTAAAGCCTATTGCTATATTCAAGGCCTTGGAGAGCAGCCACGGCCTATTAGAAGCAGTAAATTGTTGTTCACAAGGAGTAGGTAAGTGCCCCATTTTTGATATTACCACCGATTGTGTAAGATGTTCGCGTTTACTCCTCAGCCGTTTTTCCTAGTAGATTAAAGAAAACTGCTTGTGTGTCTCTTTAATCGTTTACAAAAAAAAACGCCTTCGGCGTAAACGCCTTCGGCGTAAACGCCAACGCCTTAATCAATCACGATGATAGTCTTGACGTGACGTTGATATATAGTTACAGAATAAAAGGGAATAATTTAAAAGGAAACGTATATAAAAGAAAAGATGACAAATTGTAATGCTTGGGCCTTGCCTTTATCTACTGAAGACAATACCATTTACAAGGCCACCTCTAGATTAGTTCTATCAGTAGTTTTGGACAATTTTTTCGTACATTTCGGGCGGTGTAGCAACGATAACCTGACGACTTGTCAGTTAGCAAATGCTCCAACGTTTAGGGACTATCCAAGTAGACGCTGTCTTTAACGTAGCCGCACAATTAATCTAACGGCGTCAAATATGTCGTACTGGCAACGTCGCCAAAACTAGAAATTACATGTTCCAGAAACTTATCGTGCGATAAAGTCAAAATCGTTCCCACGACTCGTGGAAAAAAGTCGATTATCACACGGCCATAGAACTCTAAATTAACGGTTACGGTTCTTCCAGCGTCATACTTAAAAAGAATACGTTTCTGTGTTCTCCGCTTTTCATAACTGACAAATTCGTTTGTGGATGTAACCACCGAATGAAAAATTAGTTTCATAGCAGAAGAAAATTTTGCTTGCAAAATCAACACTGAAAGCCTGTTACTCCAGCAACGGGCAGCAACGGGGCATGATAAAGCGTAATCCTGTTGATTTTTGGCGTTAATAACTGTTGATGAAACGTGGGTCCACCACTACACACCTGAAACCAAAAATTAATCGAAACAATGGGTGGAAGCTGGTGGAAGTGCTCCGAAGAAGGCGAAGATGGTGAAATCGGCTGGCAAGGTTATGGCCACTGTATTTTGGGATGTACACGGAATATTGCTCATCGATTATCTTGAAAAAGGATTCCCAATCACAGGAAAGTATTATCGTGCATTATTGGATCAATTGATTGATGCAATTAAGAAAAAGCGACCACATTTAAAGAAGAAAACAGTGCTCTTTCTTCAAGATAACGCACCGGCTCACACGGCATTATATACGATGCTAAAATTACGTGAAATACATTTCGAATTGGTTGATCATGCATCTTATAGTCCAGATTTAGCTCCTAGTGACTTTTTCCTGTTTCCAAACTTGAAAAAACGGCTCGCAGGAAAAAGATTCATCTCGAACGAAGAAAATCGTGTTAGTCAGTTGGTATAAAAAAGTTGGAATATCGTCTTACTAAGTGTATTGAACTAAAGGGAGACTATGTTGAGAAACAAATGGTTTTTGAAAAAATGTTTTCCTATTTAGGTAGCTTCAATATCAATCCGCCCTCGTACCTATCATTTCTGGGAGATTATTATCTAATTTGATTCCAAATAAAAATTATTAGAATTTGTATGCTTTAAGCATAGAGTTTCGAAACCCTTTTCTTTCGACCAGAATATATTATGAGACCACAGCTTAATCAATTATGTGACAAATATTGTGTTTATCTTAGCAATTCCCACTTCTTCGTTTGAGAGCTGACACACAAGATTTTGTAGCCCTAAACAAAGAAACAGATTCAATCAAGAGTTCAGTTCTAATATTGTTTGTACTGAAATAAAGTAATTAAATAAAATTGCCGAATTTTTTACAATTTCATAAATTCTCTGATATTCTGTACACTGAAAATTTTTTTCCAAAAGAAAAAGAAAGAAAACCAGAACAAGGTCAACAGCTATGAACTCTCCCAAGGAATTCTTTTGTCAAAAACACTGTTAAAAGTTATTTCTTTGATTTACCAGTGCCATTCAAGAATAATAAATTTACTTGGGTCCTAAGAAACGAAATATGTTAACAATAGATAAAACTAAGTGCAGATAGTTTACAAATACCTTGAACTCAAGTTGAATATTTAATAACAAAGAATATAAATTGACATGTTCTTGTCTCAGTGCAATTTGAAATTGTCCACCATCCCCAAGGGCTATTCTAAAGCTTTGGGCAATATATACACGTATTGTACATGTTTAGTATATAGACATATTTATGTATTCAAGAAAAATAATTCTCAATGAAATAGTTTGTTAAATACATAAGTCTTTCTCTAGAATTAAACAATTTTGGGTTAAACAAAATTAACGAACATCATGTCATGAACCAGACAATCAATACAAACGAGCAGAACAACTACTGATGTTTTCATTTATTTTCTACTAATTACACATATTTAACCAATTGCTAAATACATAAATATTTGCACGACTTTATTACTTCTTCCATTGGAAAATAAAAGGGAGCCAGACCAAACAAAAGGGACAAAAAATAGGGAAATAAGCCAATAATTGCATTGTTTGAAAATTCATTGAAATGCAAATTAGCTGATGGCATAGGCTACGCCTTCTTTAAAGTCAACATTTTCAAATTTAAATTATTACTCAAAAATATATTATGCTTTTTTATGTATTCTTAATAGAGAATGAACTTTTCAAATGATCTTTTGTCACTGGCCCATAATAAAAAAATTAATCTTGTGGCAGCAGAAAAATATGAATTTGAAGAAAAAAATATTTATTAATTTTAACTTAATTGATGTCAATATTTGCTCTTTGATGCCGTAAAAGTAGCAGCAATACAAATTTCAAAAAAAAAAAAAAAAAATTTCAAAATGTTAACGACCTTTTTTTGCATTGACAACTGTCATTAAGTAGCGCGGCGATAGCGAGTGAATGTTACACATTCCTTAATTAAAGCATATCAACTACATGGGCTTGTACGTATCTACATATTCGTGTGTACGTGAAACGTACAACACTTTGTATTTGATTCATGACGTCTATGAGTAATAAATGACATTTAATGCACACGTACGTAATAACAATGAATTCAAGCATGCCAAGTTACATGTATGTGTGTGTGTAAAGGCTCTTCCAACAGGGAGTTTTGAACTTTTATTTTTACTTTCGAACTGTCACATTAGTTGTCATTTCTTCAGCCTGTGGTAACTATGGAGGAAGAGCAAATAATAAAATTATTTTATTAAAATTGGTTTTCTGCTCGGGCAATATGTCCATCGAAAAATCATCTTCAGCGATGAGGGTCTTTTCAGGTTGAATGGGTACATAAACAAACAAAATTGTTGAATTTGGGCTGATACCAGTCCTCAAGAGACCCTAGAGCGTCTAATGCACACCGAAAATGTCAGTGAAAAAATGTGTGGAGCTGTCGAATCAACGCAATACTTCCTTGAGAACGACGTTGCTGAGGCCATCCTTACAAACGGCGAGCGTTATAGGTCGCTGACTAGCAACTTCTAAACTAGATGATCTGGACACGAATGACATGTGATTTCACAGGACGGCGCTACGTGTCTACAGCTCATACCCTATTGAATATTCTGCGCACGCGATTTGAGAGTATGGTCATCTCACGTAGAGGTGATTTGAACTGGTCATCGAGATCGTGCGATTTGATCTCGTTAGACTTTCTCTTGTGTAGTTGTTGTAGTCGCAGGTGTATGCCCATGACATCGCCCATTATCAGCCTGACTTATGCGCGACAGTCATGGAATATTGGATATTTCGTATGCGCTTCTCAATGAAAAACTAGAGATGTACGCGTCAGTAAAATTAAGTTCCCGATCACGCACGATCACGAAACATAAATTTTTTCATGCAAGGTCACGCACGGCAAGATTTAAGGCGCTCACGATCGCTGACGGATTATTTTTAAGCACGTACTTTCACGCAAGATGGCAGCAATTTGCAAAATCGCGCACGCTCACATACATACATATTTTCCTGTCTTGAGTGAATGAATATTATACGCATTAAAAATCACGCACGGTCTAAAATTTTTGAATCAAGATCACGGGCACACGCGTGATTTTAATAGTTTATAATCAAGATTCACGCAATTCACACGTGAATCAAGCGTGACACAAAAAAATCACGACATTTGCATATCTCTGAGAGAAACCGTGGCACACAATGACATCAATTGATCTTGCAAACGATGACATCTCACACACACACTTTGCTTTATTTAAAATTAACGTTAACAAGCGCTAAATGAAATACCCTTTATTTATAAGAGTGAGTGCATTTGTTATTTCAAACTAAACAAGCAACTCGTAATATATATCACAATTATGCTCCACATGTTGCTTCTATTACTCAACGACAACAATTACATGCAATTTCATGAAAATCGCCTGAGATCTGACACACTGTGTGTGTTTTTCTAAGATCATTCATTATTATTATTTTGGGTAGAGAAGAATTGTTTGTTTGTTTGTTTTGGTTTTCAGCTACGGGTACAAATAATGTGTAAGTGTACGTAACCACTACGGGTGCTACCGTCAGTATTGAGAAACATTTAAATGAACAAATGACATTTAGCGTTTTGTAATAAACGTTTTTTCTTTCCAATTGAAATGTTTTATATTTCTATTTATTTATTTAATTTTATTTTATTTTTTTGGGTGCAAGTTATGCTTGTGTAGGCTTTACATGGTCGCAGCCAGTAAACAAGAGGAATGATGATGATCTTTATGGTGGCAGTTATAATTTAGGTTCAATTGTCATAGGTCAGTTTTTTATTGGCGTTAATTTATTCATTTTATTTTTAGTGACTACATATAATTTTGAATTTTTCATTTATTTTTTTTTATGCTAAATATGACTTCCTACGTTTAACTTGATTTATAAGAGTACACATTTTTATAAGAGAGCCATGAAAAAATTTACTTTAAAAGATAAAAACAATGTTTAAATTTGACACATTTCTATGCAATTTTTGTTAAATAAAATATTTTTTATAAATTCGGTTTATTATATAAATATGAAACGGCGTCGTAAATATTCAATAGAAGCATTTATCAAAAGTTTTAGAATTCCATTAATTTTCGTAATTGAAGCAAACAATCAATCACGTGTTTAAAAAAGCAATATTTTAAATTTATAGCTATTGAAATTTTTAACTTTCAAGTACAATACTTATCGCACATGAAAAATTATTATAAAAAAGTAGCATTTTTATATATGTACATATCGTTAACCAAAACAAAAAACGCCCCATCTAACAAATAATTCTAAAAGTTAAATTCTTATAAATTGCACAATGGTATTTCGTCAAACTAATCACCACAGCAGAACATCAAAATATGAGCCATAAAATATTGCATCATCTCTACCGCCATATGAAGCATGAAGAAAACTATTTTATACACACCCCTATCGTGAATAACAAGTGGAATTTTTGTTAACGTGTAATTTTTATTCCATTCGGAAGGAAAAATGGTACCGTGAATCTCTCGTGAGAAATTACTTCTCGCTATCAGTTCTCAGTGAATGTGAAAAAGCGAAGAAGCTGAAAACAACATGAAAAATCAAAGAAATTTGTGTTGCAAAATTTTACATTTATGTAATAATTAAAATTTTTTTTAAAAAGTATGGCTAAATATTTAGTAGTAAAATAATTTGGATACATTTTGGAAACTGAACAAAACAAATTAAAAATATTCTTAATATTTATAATTGGGGCAATAAGTTTTACAAACACGCAGGCAATTGATTTGTTGCAAAAATTTCAGTTTGTTTCTTATTCACGGATCTTGCCACTAAAATAAAATTATAATAGAAAATACTTAAATTTCTACGCTATTCCCCATTAAAAACTAATTGAGAAGTGAGAAACACACGGAAAAAAAATCATTCGCTATAACGGGAAATAATTTTAGCATGAAATTGTTCACGGGAAATTTTTTCTTGATTGCAATTTTAGGGAAAAAGGAAAAATTATTTCTGATGGGGGTGACAATTTAATTATCAAGGCGCAGAAGCTCAATAGACAGTGGAGGATTTACGCCCGTGCCCGCAAGGCAAACTTTTCAGAACTACAAAGTTTTACAATCCAAAATATGTCATGACATCTAATAAAATAGCACGATTATGAAATTTTGTACCGGAAAATTTTTTCTTACGAATAATTGCAATTCACTCACAATAAAAGGGCTGCCATTTACAGAACATTTAGCATGACTTGAAAATCCCCATAATAAAGGGTGGGGAAATTTGAGGTTAAGAAGTAAATTGGCTCAAAGACACTTTTTTTGACAAATTCAGTTTTGTTGATGCCAACATAAAGTGGAATTAAAATTTTTTTAGGCTAATTATTCGAAATTTGTTATTAAACTATTCAGCTAAGCCACCTAATAAGTGGTGACAATACACATGAGCACTGATGATGAAAGTGTTGCGGCTTTCGAAAACAGCTGTTCTGTGTAAGTTGAATAACTAAAAACCTGATTTTAACTTTCCTTTGTGCCTTGGAATATTTATCATGTCTCTCTGAGATTTAAAACAAATTTCGAACAATTAGCCTATAAAAATCTTAATTCAATTTAATATAGCAATATACATAAATGTTCGTTAAAATACTTACTACATATAAAGTGGAAATATTGAAACTAATAATGGAATATGGCGTCGGAAAAATGCCCACTTCTAGAACGTCGGCAGACATCCGCTCTTTTCATAAAATTTTGTACCACATTTTACAACAAAGCTTCGCTTATCTCATCAATACAGCGCCGAATTTCATAGTAAGTATTGTCAGCAACAGTCCGTGAGTCTCGAATTCGGCGATTAAATTGCACACAGCGGTCTCAGAAGGAAACTGATTATAAGGAAAAAATGGTCGAATTTTATGAAGTGATACAGTAAAATTTACACCATTTTCCCAACATTTTACTAAATAAGTGTCAGAAGATGACAGTTCAATTCTTGAGATTTCATAATTTGACAACCAATTTACTTCCTAACCTTAAATTTGCCCACCCTTTACAAATTTCTTGGGAACATTCGATCTTGTTGGCCAATTTGATGTGGTAGCGAAAATTCAATGAAAGTTTTGATTAAAAAAAAAACAGTGGCATTTTCGCAATATTTTGGCCACGCTCAAAATCGTAATCATGCCATCGCATTCACCGGATTCGGTTCTTGTAAACTTTTCCTCTTACCAAGATTAAAGAGACTCATGAAAAGTCGGCATTTAAACGCTGAATAACTAAAAGCTCAATGACAAACCAAAAAGTGCAAATCAGAACTGCTTTCAGAATTGGACAAAGAACTCTAGACATAAATATATTATATCTGACGGGTACCACTTTGAAGGGGACAAAATATCAGTTGCCGACTAAATAAATATATTATGAGAAAACTTTAGATTTTGAAAGGACGTTCTAAGAATCAAAAAGGGTGGTGCATCGGACGGGGTCTAGCGCGTGAGTGATGTCCTACATAGTAAAAGCTTAAAAAGATAATTTCTAAAGAATTCAGGTGTAAGGAATGCAATTTGTTAATATTTACAATATTTTTGCACATAATATCCTAAGTCAACGCCCACTAAAAGGGAAGGGGTCCAACAATGGATTTTTTCTAATTTTCTGGCTGCAATTTCAACGCTTTGGACCTTCTTTGACATAAAAATATGGCATTTGCTTAACAAAATTACAAAAAAAAATTAAATTAAGTTCATTTTTTCAGAGGTTGGTTTAGTTCTTCTAGAGGAATTTTTCCCTCTGGCGCGATTCAGCTCATTTACGAACTTGATTTGTGCTACCCTTAAAAATTTATCTACACCAAATTTCAACAGTCTGGCTCTTTTGGTTTGGACGCTATCGTGATTTCCACACACGCACAGACGTACATGGCTAGATCGTTTTAGATTTCATCACTGATCAAGAATATATATACTTTATGGGGATTTTCGGTGGGCTGCACACGAAATGACAAAGTGAATATACCCCGCAGTTCTTTTTTGGAGGGTATAAAAATACTTTATGTTTATTATCTCTTTTAGTTGACAAGTTTCCGCACAAGATTTGTCAAATAAACCTGTAATAAGCATTTAGTAGTTGTTATAAATAAGACAGTCGGTAGAAACTATTTTTTACATGCAAATATTTTATACGTGTTGTATGTAAATTCGTGTATAAACCTTTCTCAAGTGTAAATAAAAGCCTACAAGTTCTTTAGATAGAGCATAATAAAAAGAATTGCATATAAAATACATCTATTTAAAGTATTAGTCATAACGCAAAAATGTGCCAAAGTACAAATAAATTTTTAGTTAAATGCTAAAACATTTCTATATTATTTGCATGTAGAACTTTGAGGAGAAAAAAAAATACAAAAGCAAAACAAAAGAAATAAAATTATTTATGGTATGCAGCAGTAGCCGGGCATTTAAATACATACTACATACATACATACATATTAATATCAGACTGGGAACCAGCAGCAAACAACCAGAAGGAAAGAAAACAACGCCGGTACTAAATGATAAACAAGTACACTTACGGTTCAGGGATATGCAAACACATAAAATGTTAACAATTGCGTGCAATAGTGCGAAAAATGTACACTAAGAGAAATAAATATTCAAATTTATTATTTGCTTTTGTTTATATATATATGTATATATATAAATATATATATATATATATATATATATATATATATATATATATGCTTTCTACTGATATAAATGTTATATCAGGTGTGCCTCAGGGTAGTCATCTCGGCCCACTTTTATTTACGTTATTTATTAATGATCTTGCCTCCGTTGTTGAAAATTCAAATATATTAATGTATGCAGATGACGTAAAGTTATTCTTATCGTTTGACTGTATTGACCAACAGTTGCGTCCCCAAGCTGACATTATACACTTAACCACTTGGTCAATGGCGCTAAATGTGAAAAAGTGCAAATACATGGATTTTCTCAAGAGCAACTCCAATCAATGGACTCTATAAAATGAATAATGTTGTTCTTGATCTAGTGGATTCATTTAATGACTTGGGAGTTATTTTAGATAAAAAACTGGACTTCAGGTGCCATATAACTTCGACGATTAACAAAGCTACTGGTGTTCTGGGTTTTATTAAACGCTGGGCTAAGGAGTTCTCTGACCCTTACACAACCAAGATGTTATTTACTACTTTAGTTCGCCCAATACTTGAATACGGATCTGTTGTATGGGACCCACAATATCTTTCACATTCAAATGAAATAAAGTCAGTACAAGTGCAATTCTTATTATTTTGTCTTCGTGGTCTTCCTTGGAACTCTAAGATAAGATTACCATCTTACGAGAGACGCCTAGGACTTATTAAGCTCCCAACCTTAAGGAGCCGTCGGCAAATGCTAAATGTTACCTTTCTGCTGAAATTAATAAACGGCAGTGTCACATCTCGATTTCACCTGAGCAAAATAAAGTTGACATCTCGTAAAAACTTAAAAAGTAAATTTTTGCGTTAATTAAGTGTAGAAAAAAAGTTTTTTGATAGGGTCATTTAGGTCAAATAAGTGGATGAAGGAGTAGGGCAGGTTAAGTTTCCGTTTTTAAGGAATGTAGGCTTAAGGAATACAATTTATTAAATATCTACAATATTTTTTCAAATAATATATTACTTCGGGGTCCAAAAATGGATTTTTCTGATCCAAGTTCTTTGATGTAAAAAAAAAATTAAAAATTATGTTGTTTTTTAGAAGTTGGTTTAGTTCGTTTTAGGTGAACCTTTTTATCCCTGGTCAGATTTAGTCTATTTACGAACTCGACCTGTGCTATCCTTCCAAATTTATTTATACTGAATTTCAAAAGTCTCTGTTTTCGTTTGGACTGTATCACGACTTCCACAGGCGGACGCACGGTCATGCCTAGTAAGACGATGTAGGCATGCCCGTGCGCCCGCCTCTCTGTTCAATAATATATACTTCGCTGCGTTACACATGCAATGACAACGTAAATTTATATTAAAAAATTGATCCCTTTAATGATAATACCTTTATTCATAAAAAATAATTTAGGTTTATTAAACACTTCTTTGACCAACTTCATACACAAATTCATCAAATAAGCAGTTAATATATTTTTTATAATATAAATGACTTATTCATAAAAAATATTTTAGATTTATAAAACAGATTTCAATATAAAATTTGTTTTATAAACCCTTTATAAAACAGAAATATATTTTATGAATAAGTCAGTAAGAAATTAAGAATTTAGTACATTTTATGTAAACGACATAAATTTTTTATAAGTTTGCTAAATAAATTACATATTTAGTTTATTTTTTGCAGGAACTTTTGACAATTTTTTATTTTAACGATATTTTGCTCAAAATGTTCGCCTATTTTATCTGGCAATTGTGGTTGCATTCCATGATTTAACTAACGGTTGTGTTACAAAAACAGCCCAAAATATCCACCGTACATGGGAGTTGCCTATCCCTGCTTCTTTTACACAATGATAATTCTGCACAGTAAGTTTTATTGTAATATTATTTATTTCGAGCAATAATTTAATGCCGTAGCAAACCGCAACTGCAATAATATATTGTAATAAACAAGATGCAATTATAAAAAACAAGATACGCTTCAATACTAAAAACAAAAAGAGCAGCTACAAAATGTTTCTCGAGCGAAAGTATAATAGGGTGGTTCAAATAAAAGTATTTTTTTTTTGTAGTCATATATTACTTTTATTGTATTCTATGTTTTTTTGTCTGAAATATTAACTAATAATTACCACCACTTTATTTAGGTACAAAATTAGTTAATTTTTGCATAAACTTAGGCTGAGAACACACTATAGTATATCATGACATGATATTTGTGCCGTCATTTAAAAATTTACAGTTTGGAAGGCACTGCCAAACAACAATATATACGCAAATGACAATCGCTCACACTAGTACGCATTATTTGGTTTGCTTGCGATGGCATAAAATGCCATAGTGTGTTCTCGGCCTTAGGCATTAAATACATTCACGACAGCAGGCTACCGACTTACAACCTGTCAGAAATAGAATACACGTGTTTATATGGGAATGATTATTTTAACGGCTACACGACAGGTTGTTGTCCGTGGTACTTTTGTGGTTGTAGTCAAACTAATTTCTATTTTCATAGGCGAAAAATAAATAAATTAGTGCTGCCAACACAGTGAAACATCTCAACTAAATAAGCGTTTAAAAATATTTTCAAACTGGTTAAGAATAAGAAAATTGTTAAAAAATAAAAAATGTAATAGCCCTTTCAAGAATAAAAATTATTTTGTAATTTTTATTTATTTATTTTTTTTTGCATTCTCTGTCGGCTTTTATTTTTTAATTTTATGTATTTATTATTATTTTTTTTGTAATAACTCCTAGAATATAGACCTCATATAAACGATATGGGCATCATTTCAAAGTACTCCAAAATGTCTTTCTATTGTTAGACATATTTTTCAAATTTATTCACATATTGGAAGTATTATTAAATTTTGAAATTTTGTACCTGACTTTTCAAGTAAAAATTTCACTATTTTGAATATATATATTTTGTATATATTTATTTGATAGCCGTTATCGATAAAAGACGTTAGTTAGGTCACAAATGAATTAACTCAAAAAACTCATTTTCATAGTGCCATAACAAACAAAGGGCATCAATATGTATTTATTACAAATGCAAAAACAAATAAAGTGTTTTTATTATTAATTTTGTTTCGGTCCATAAATAGATTTAGAATAAGCGCTTTTTCATATCTGAAAGTGGCACCACTAAAATGAGAAGTTGACAATGTAGCTGCCGCCTCAAAAATAATTATGTAGCTGAATACGAGGCGACGATTGTAGCCAACGGCTTTTGTAGTCGTGTAGCCTGCTGTCTCGAATGTGTTCAATGCATTAAGTTGTATTTAAATACGTTTTCAGTTCTTCAGTCTAAAATTATATTTTTGGTATTTGATTGTAACAAAAGTATTGTGCTGTCATATGGTAGAAAAGTTACCGACATTGTCTTTAATTAATGGCTGTTTTACAAATTTCCAAATAAACATGATTTGCATCGTGTAAACAGACAAAAAATAAATACACCTGGAGATTTAAGTTGTATTTAAATGTGATATGTGAACTATCAATATCATTTAAGTTTTGATACTAACAACTGGGGGTTACTATCATACCCCAGCAGACTAAAATTAGTTATAATGCGTTTCATTCTGATGAGGCACATTTTCGTCTCGGCATTTACATACGTCAAGAAACAAAGTTGTTGCAACTGAAGACCGGCCCACAGTTTGATTTCCAATAAAAATATACTAATGTTGGGATCACCCTGTACATTATGTTCTTCTCTATTCATGTGTAAATTATGTAGCACAAGTAATATTTTAGATTCTGATAAACGTATTTTTTTTAAATTCAAAAGAAAAGTGCATATATAAATTTTATGTTTTAATAGGCATAACAATTTGATTTGTAATAAGACTTAAAAACAAGTAATAAAATTTCCATAAAGATTTCATGTTAATTATCAAGACTTCCATATCGTAATTGATCTTTGGTTGAACTTTTTCGTTACACATAATTCGTTTGATGGAAATGAAAAGACCAAACCATAACGAAATGGAAATAAACATGAAAGAAATAAAAATTGTTGCTGAATATTTTTGCGACGAATTGTGTTTAAAGATAAGACTACAACAAATTGATATCAATGTAATGCCAGTGGCGAATTCAGTTCTCTGTGCCGGACTTGGTTGCGGCGCATACATATAAATGAAACCCCAGCTTCACATGTATGCGATCCGAACAAAACGATTACAAACTAATGAGGTGCCGATCTAGTTACCTTCTTGTAATTTATCGAAAATAATATATTCGAAATTCTGAGAAAAGTCTAGTACTCTGTTTAAAATATTATGTGAAATTCTGACAGAACCCATACAAAAAATATTCAATCGAAATATTTATGAAAAATGTTTCTAAACTGGAACTTTGTTTTAATTATGAAAAATATGTGAAATAATATGAATGTTATTTATTTCGTACGATAATTTTTTGACACTAAAAATTTTCTCATTGATAATGGAAAACATAATTCCAATTAAAAAGGAAAAAAACTGAAACTGAAATAACTGATGTTCCGCAACATTTTCCACAAATTCAAACAGAGTACTAGGCTAAACATTAACAGCAGTTTCACAAAAAATAAAGTAGACTTGATCAACACTTTAAAATAAATTTTCTATGAAATTTTTACTTTAAAGCACACTTGAAGTACACATTAATTTTTGTAAATTACAGCAGTACATGTTTGATAATTTGTATACAAACATTTGTTTGGAAACATGTTTACGTAGAAATTTACGGCAACATTAAGCAAGCAACTATCTTTTCTTGCAGTCAGGCAGCTCTAAAGTCCCCTTTTTCATGGGAATTCCGTTTTAAGTTCACTACACAATTTTTAGGTAGGAAATAAGGTATCCATTTATCCCAGATGGTATGCGGGCCACAAGGTGGCAAATCGATTGTTCCTCTTATCGGCAGAGAGAGTTTTTGGGGTGTAAATAGATCGGCAGTTACATCACTAATCAAGCATGTCAAAATATTGATGAAACAATTCTGGTGCAATAATATCCTGGATATCAACAGGAATAATCTACGAATGATTTTTTTTTGTCTGGTAATTTTAGACTAAATTGTACATTGTGGAAGAGGTTCGTTGAAAATTGTAAACGTTTATGCTTGGAAAAGGGTGAGGCAACAGCACGCATTCTCTGAAGGTGTTTTCCTTTCTGTAATTTTTGTATTCGAATGAGAAGAGCTTCCTTGTGTTGACATTCTATAGGAGAGTCATACCAAGCTTGAGTTAGAGATCTTAGCATCATATTATTATTATTTTTTATTTAATTGAAATCAAGTCCGTGTTTTTAGAGGTTTAAATTGAAATAAAACATGAACAAATTTTGCTTATTACAATGGTTTTGGTTATATCCGCTGGCATAAAAGAAGTTGCATGAGGAAATCTAATCTTCGAATACTTCTTGCTGCTGGTAATAACGAGCAGAATGTTATTCCTAAGGCTTCAATAGTCATTGGCTTATCGACGTTGATCACACATTTCTCATAGCCACACAAAAGCTAGTCTAGCGGCCATAAATCGTCTGATATAATAAAAACTACAAGACTCTCCAAAAAAAATATCGGTCTAATTAGAGATATAAAACTCATTATTTTATGAGTGCATTAGCGTTGTGTCAATTTATTGAAAACATCAAATTATATTTAAATTTTTTTCTCTCCCCATTTTCACTGCATTCAAATAGGTTCTACCAAAGAATGCCACTTGGCATGATGGCATGCAACAAGTGGTCTTGTTATAGCAAAATTATATATAAATGCCTGCATTTGCATTAACAGAATGAGAAGAAGGGAGAGTAAATGACAAGACCCTCCATTATTTTCTTCATGCATATTATAACAGCAAGCAAAAGAAAACATTAAAGAAATATTTTAGCAAAAGCGGTGGCGGCGGCTTCTTCATTATTTGACCCTTTTAGAAATGTGCAACAGCAATTACAATATTATACGAGAGTCAACCGACAAGTCTGCTGTAAAGTGAATGTTTCAGTTAATATGAATTGACTTCCGGATCAATAGTATTCCGAAATGGAAATGTAATACAAGTATTAAAAATTTGCCACTTGTGTGGCATCTGAGGGTGCTGTTGGCTGATGTAGTTAACATGAGACTATGAAGCGGAGGTTTCTGAGTTCAGCCCCCGTTCTCAATCGTGAATATTGTGTCGAATTCTTCTCATCAGCATTAGGGCATGTTGTGTTAGTTGTTGTCAGCCTGTTTCATTGATGAAGGCATAGCACTTGCAGAGCTGAGAAACAGCACCCACCTTCGTCGGTCCTGTAGCAAAACATTACCCGACGAAGTAAAAAGTTGAAATAGGTACAAAAAATTCTTTATCTCCTCATCTTTCTTCCTCTGTCCCCTAAATTCTATCCCCTCCTTTCTAGTTCCGACGAAATGTACTGCATATGTAGGGCCCATCCCCTGAGTAATGGTCCGAGTTAAAAAACGGGTTCTTTTCTCCCCAGGGAAGCTACTTTAAGGCGTGGCGGAATATTTAAATACATAAAATTAAACTTTTGTACAACAGAAACCTCAAGCTTACAATATTACCATGGCCTTCAGAAATTACCATGTCCTCAGCATATGCGAATCTGTTCAGACATTTATCACTTAGGAATTTAAAAAGATAATATTTAATTAAGATTTATAGACTAATTGTTCGAAAATTTGTTTTAAATTCGGAAAGACATGGTAAATATTCCAAGGAACAAAGGAAATTCAATACCAGTTGTTAATTATCCAACTTACACAGCAGAGCAGAACCGCTGTTTTCGAAAGCCGCTACACTTTCCTCATCAGTGCTCATTTTGGCTTACTCATTCGGTGGCTTAATTCAATATGATAACAGTTTTTATTTATAAAAATGTCATTAGGAAATTGCATACGTGAATTGTTTCAAACCGATGGTAGCAACTTTTAATACCCGTGTTACCGTTTGATTATTTTCATGTCCTATTTTCCGAATTTTTTGGTTTGTATTCTTTTATATATACTTAAGTATATGTGAACGCTTCAATTCTATTGTTAGCTCAAGCCAGTGGCTTAAATTTGTGTGTAAGTATTTTTTTTTTCATAGACGTTTCTTTTATTGCTACATTAAATTCAATTATTCGCCATGTCAGAGTTCAATTCCGTTCGGAAACTGAATTGATTCCGAAACAGTTTTCCGTTTTTAATACCAGGAACGGAATCAGCCAGTGAAATTAAAAATAACTTTCATTCCGAAATATTATTTTCATCTGTGTTTTCTGAGGAATTAAAATACGGAATCAATTCCGTTTCCGAAAGAAATCTGAATCTGTGACATGACCATATATTTTTTATTTTATTTATTTATAATAATTTTTTTGTTGTAAAAAGTCTCGGACATTCCCAAGCAAATTTTTATTTAAGGTGCCTTTACAAACAGCTGGCATTTTATAACAACAATGATGTTATTCTGGATGATGATGTTAATATTTTGAGGAGTAGAAATGCCTTTTCAACAAAAGTTATTTCACTTTTTTGCTCTTAAATAGGAGCTTAATAGAGGATACAAGGAAAATTTTATTTTTACAGTCAGTAGTCTAGTGGACTACTCTATCGAATGTTTTGCTGTAATTTTTGTAGTTGCATTGTTGCTTTTGCATAATTTAATATGTAAATATGCGTGCTCAGTCATTCCTTACAGTGTGACTCCCTTCGTTTCTTCATTCAACATGAAACTCTTAAATTTGTTTGTTATTGTTTAACGGGGGAAGTGAGGTGAATAATGGTGATTATCATTAAGTGTTCAAGTGCTATGTCGTGGATGGGCTCTCTGTTTGTGTTTGTGTTTGTTTTAATAGCCTTTGTTTTTCGCTCCTATTATGTTGTACTATTTTTAGCATATTATTTTTTGTTACTGTTTTGCAGAAAATTATTTACACTTTTAGCTTTTCCAAATGAAATGGCGCAGAGCGACTCATTGATGCTAAAAATTATTTATAGATATTAAATTTATAATATATTTGTTATTTTAGCAACAAAAATCCTCATTTTGTACATATTTCGTTAAATTAAATAAGGAGAATGTTATTCATTCGCCAGTGAATCATCGAAGATGCACGTATAGTATCTAGTAGAGAACTGGACATACATACATATTTAATAGTTAAGGAGTATCAACACGTCTTAATGTTCAGATCCACTTAACTTAAGGCATAATCATACTGTCGATTAGTTCTAACAGTGCTGACCGGTCTGGCAGCTGTTAAATATCTGTTATTTGAAGTATTATTTAGTGAAAAGCTTGCCATTTTGAGGAACTGCTGTTAAATCCTAGTTCCCTGTTCGAATTTAAGAAAATTTTGAACTCCATAATTATTTCAATGTGGAATTTGGCATGTAGAATATGTAGCCTATCAAGCGTTTTTTATATCTTATCGCTTTTATTCCTTGAATATACGCAGCATTATTTTAGGCGCTTAAAAGACACACATGTTACCGAGCGAAAGAAATATTGCTCATATTATTTCGCAGTTTAAAAAAAAATATATTGCAAGAAATGGGACATGAAGAAAAATAATCAAACGGTAACACGGGTATTATAACAATAACATGTTAACATCAGGTTGATACAGTTCTCGTATTCTTTTTCACAATAAAATTTGTGTAAATAGGAACTGTTATCACATTCAACTAAGCCACCTAATAAGTGGTGACAAACACAATACACATGAGCACTGATGATGAAAGGGTTGCGTCTTTCGAAAACAGCTGTTCTGCTCTGCTGTGTAAGTTGAATAAAAACCGATGTTGACTTTCCTTTGTGCCTTGGAATATTTATCATGTCTTTCTGAGATTTAAAACAAATTTCGAACAATTAGCCTATGAATCTTAATTCAATTTAATATATTGCAAAAAAGTTTTTTCTTGATTAAACATGCTGCCAGATTCATTTTGCAAGCTATTCACAATAAGAACTCAGTATTGCTTTTGCAACATTATTTATTTATTTGTTGAAATACTTTACAAAGTAAATTTGCAAAGTATTTGGTGCACAGATGCTGACGGGGTGACTTAGACCATATGTCAGCGATGTTATTAACCCATATTTTCTTACGTTACTGTGACTGACTGTACACAAACTATGCCTTCGCATAGCAACGTAGTTAACCACAAGGCCTTTGTGCCTTGGAATATTTATCATGTCTTTCTGAGATTTAAATTAAAATTTCGAACAATTAGCCTATAAAAAGCTTAATTCAAACCCATTTAAATTACATTGGTTTGATCATGGGTTCTTGTCAAAAACGGACGAATGAACGAGTTCGCCACAAGTCCAGTATTGAGTCTTCGGTGTAAACAGTCTTGCGTAAAAGTAAATGAAAAATAATTATACCCACAAAATATATTCCAAATGTTCTCAAATACTATCCCATTTTAAAAGTGCAATAATGCACCAGATTCTATATTTTGTATATGTTTATATTGTGCAAGTAAGTGGCAGCTATTGTGTTTGCAGTTTTGCGAGGCCATTTGCTCTGAACTGTGAACTCCTTGTTTGTTGCATTGTTTTATTCAAAATATATACATATAACACTTTTCCCATTAATATCTAAACAAGTTTATAATAATAGCAATGAAGGCAATTAGCAACTGTGTATGAGCTGTGAAGATCATAGTAATTAACACACGGTTTATGGATGAGGCAATAGCTAGTATATTGTTTGCCATAAACAAACTTAACATTGGAATTTTATTAATGGCTGAAAAGTGCGGAATAAAATCAAATACTTATTGAACCAAAATTAATTTTTAAAAGTAAAATTTATTAGAATGCTGATTTAAAAGGTTTTTGATATGCTGTATAAACGATAAAAATTCGTACTCAAATAAAAATCAACAATTATTTCAAAAACATTTCTACAATGATTTAAGTCTACACACTATTTTCAACTACAGTACCAAAACAGTTATCTACAGAATTTAAAATAATCAGCCTCCTTTCAAAAATAATTTTTCCCTCGAAATTGTTCCCTTTTCCCTAAAATTGCAATCATGAAAAAACTCCCCGTGAGTGATTTCATGTTAAAATTAAATTCCCCTTATCGCCAATGACTTTTTCCTGCGAATTTTTTCACTTTTCCCTTTAATTTATTCACTTAGTTTTTGGTGGGGAGTAGAGTAGAAAATGTAAGTATTTTCTATTATAATTCGAATATTAGAGTTTACAAATTTTATTTTAGGGGAAAGATCCGTTAATAAGACACAAACTTAAAATTTTTTGCAACAAATCAAATGCCTGCGTCTTTGTAAAACTTCTTGCTCCAATTGTAAACAATAAGAATATTTAAACATTTTTTATCCTCGGTTTCCGAAATGTATCCAAATTATTTTACTACTAAATATTTAGCCATACTTTAAAAAAATGTTTAAATTGTTACATAAATGTACATTTTTGCAACACAAAGTTCTTTGATTTTTCATGTTGTTTTCAGCTTCTTCGCTTTTTTACATTCACTGAAAATTAATAGCGGGAATAATTTCTCACGGGAGATTCACAGTACCATTTTTCCCTTCGAGTGGAATAAAAATTTCACGTGAGCAAAAATTCCACTTGCTATTCACGATAGGGGTGATTATTTTATATATTTCTAAAAAATATATAGAAAACGCTTGACCCTAAAGGTCACTCCCGCTAGCGTGGAGTTACGATGCCGAGTTTTCTAAAAAACATCACTTTTTTCGAATTTTTTTCTTTCATGATATCTCACGATTCATCAACCGATTTTGATCCAGTTATTGGCGATCGACGTGGTTGTCGAATGCCAATATGAAAGATCTGATTAGTTTGTGGAATCGATCGAGCAAGTGGTTTAAAAATTATTAAAAGAAACGCTTTTGGAAATTTTTTTTTAAGATTTCTCAAAAAAATCTACCGTTTCGAATCGGTTACAATTCACAGGAAATTTAAGTTTGATAGAACTCTTATTTCCAACACTCATTGATCATATATATATATATATATATATATATATATATATATATATATATATATATATACATATACATATATATAATTTCGGAGTTAATTAAACAAAAAACACTTTTTTCGAATTTTTTAGTTCACAATATTTCACAAACACATCAACCGGGTTTGAAGCGGTTAGTGGCGAACGACGAGATTTTTGAATCATTAGTTTGTGGAATCGATCAATAGAGATGTTTAAAAATTATTAAAATAAACATTTTTCTTTAGTTTTTTGCTATTTATCGAAATCAAACGGTCCGAATCGGTTAAAATTCACAGGAAATCTAAAAAACCTTTGAAACACCGCTAGGTTGGTTCCAATACTAGTCAAACAGATATATAATTTCGGATTTTTTTTAAATCACTTTTTTCGTTCACGAAATCAGGCGAACGCATCAACCGATTTTGATCCCTTTGACGTGGTTTTTAAATGCCAAGAGCTGATTAGTTTTTGGAATCGATCGACAAAGCCGTTTAAAAGTTATTCTAAGAAAAAAACATTTGTTAGTTTTTCGACATTTTTCAAAATGTACAAGTCCGTTGCGGTTCCAATTCACAGGAAATCTAAGACAGACATAGCGACGGTCTCTCTGCAGTCAGCAAAGCTTTCTGGGAGCTCAAAACGTCGAGGTCTGCTGAAACTCTGCTTTTTTCAAAACGAGGTAAAAACAGTAATTCCGATTTTTTCAAAACTTTAAATTTTCCTAGCGGGACTTTATCGTTTGCCTAAGGCCGAGGCCACGCAGTGAGAGGCAAATAATTAAAACATATGGTATACTACTGAAGCGGCCACGCAATGAGCGGCATTTCTGAGCGGCTAAGCGGCATTCCTGAGCGGCGCCGGTCAGGAACAGAATTTGTTCTAATTTTTAGTTGATTTCTGAGCGGCAAAATATAAACATGGCAAAAGTAAATGCGGAGCTTATAATTTCATCGGTACAGAGCCGACCGTTATTATGGCAAGATACAGGGTGTTTTTAAAGGTATAGAACTTCGAATTGAAATAAAACACAAGAAAATCGTTTTAATGTCCATCAATTTGGCTTTATTGGAAGGATAATTTTATGCCATTAATGTTTAAATATGATTTCGGGCATGTGGCCGCCGCGGCTGTCTCGAATAAAGCCAATTCTACAGGTCCAATTTTCAACCACTTTTTCGAGCATATGGGGCCGTATGTTGGCAATAGCGCCACGAATGTTGGCTTCCAAGTCCCCTAACGTTTCTGGTTTGTTGGCGTAGATGAGCGACTTCACATATCCCCAAAGAAAATAATCCAATGGTGTCAAATCACACGATCTTGGTGGCCAATTGACAGGTCCATTCCGCGAAATTATGCGCTCATCGAATGTTTCCTTCAATAAATCGATTGTGACGTGAGCTGTGTGGCATGTAGCGCCGTCTTGTTGGAACCACAACTCATCCACATTCATGCCATCCAATTCGGGAACAAAATAGTCGGTTATCATTTCTCTATACCGGTCTCCATTAACGGTAACTGACTCTCCAGCATTATTTCGGAAGAATTATGGCCCAATGACTCCACCAGCCCATAGAGCACACCAAACAGTCAGTTTTTGTGGATGTAATGGCGTCTCAAGGGTCTCATGTGGATTCTCTTCACTCCAAATGCGGCAATTTTGCTTGTTGACGTAGCCATTCAACCAAAAATGAGCCTCATCACTGAACAAAATTTTGCGATGAAAATCAGCATCGAGATCAATCTCATTTTCGGCCCATACACCAAAATCACGACGCATTGCATGTTCATGATGAAATGGCAAACCAAACCAAATATTAATCACTTGACAGCTGACAAAATGGCCGCCAGTTAAAAAAGTGATGCCAACTTAAAGTTCTATACCTCAATAAAAAACACCCAATATATTGCCAAATTTTAAAAATAAAAATATAACCGATAAATTATGGAGTGAAGTTGGTGAAATTTGTGGTTGGACAAGTAAAATTTTATTTAATTTATATATTTATAGGATGAATACCAAATCTTCTTTTTTTCTTAAACGCATTAAATTCTTGCAAATATGAATACGATTTTCGCGTAAAAACCTTAAACAAACCTCTCTTTACAATGGCTCAAAAATGCCGCTCAGTAATAAGCCAATTGCCGCTCAAACTCGCCGCTCTGCCTCTCACCGCTCAGCCACTCACCCCTTTGCCGCTAATTGCGTGGCCTCGGCCTAAGCTTACAGACCGTTGTTGCTCACACTTTAGGCAAAATTTATTAATGGAAGACTTGTGTCGCTATCTATTTGCTTACGATATGAAATTAAAAGACAACAACTATAACAGAAAAAATTCGCAGGAAGACAATATTCAAGAGGTTGTCGAAAAACATTTTAATTTAAAAGGCCATTAACGAGTGGCAATTTGGACGCCAACTGCTTTCAGTTTTTCGTGCAAAAAAAAACCATGTCAGATAGCCAAAACCGGCCTGTTTATGCCCTAAATTTGCCATGGGACGTAGGAAATTCGTTCGAAGTGCTAACTTTTTATGTTAATTAGTTATAGGATATATACGACTGTTAAACTATCCCAGTGTTGAGTTCTTGCAAGAGTGGCAATTTTGAATGTGTAAATCATTTTTGTTCAACTCCACTAACTTCTTCAAGCTTTTTATAAGTTTTTGACAGGCATTGTTTTGTTTTTCCCTTGTAGCTTTAAGTAATTTGTTTAAGTAATTTCAACGGAAGTAAAGGTGACAGTTAGAGCTTGTAAAAGCGTGCTGAAAAAGTCCTTGTGTATGTTTCCACTTTTGATCCAAAAATCAACCCCCTTTACTAAAAGGGTTGGCTTTATCAGTGTGTATATGGCCAACACCCCTTTTTTTAAAGGTAAATGTCCTTTTCATGTAAAAGTTAGCAATTAGTAACAATTAAAGTTTCAGGTTTTGCTTATCAGCGTGTGTTTGGTTTTAATTTTTTCAACTAATTATGCCATTATGGCGTGTGTGTGTGCATAATGATGGGAGGAAATTGAGCACTGCCGAATATTATAAAACAGCTTGTGTCATCTTAAATATTCATGCAAGGGGAAATGTTATCTGGCAACGTTTAATAAACAGCTGATAAAAAAGTGTTGAAGAGAAATATCCAGACTTTGTTTTTGTTTGTCGTCTACTTGTGGTAGATGTTTTCTACTTAACATTTTTCTTCCACACACATTAACTGTTAAATTGAATTTTGTTTTTAATTGCAGCCGCAATTGAAAATTTTTCTTTTTTTTCATGTTTGTTCTAAAAATAAAATTGCACATGGCAAACTGCATGTTCAAAGATAATTAAAATTGCATTATTGTGTTGTAATTTTGTGTGCTTTATCCTCTTTCACTTGCTTTCTTTCGGCCCTCTCTTTATTTGTATTATTGTTGCCCGTGTCATTTGAAAAGTTGGTGTTTAACGAAATGACATGAAATTTGAATGGGAATGTGAACGTTTAAAATAAACCAACCACAAATTGAACGTTCTAAAGCTAATTAAAATATTTTATGAATGGGAAAATAAAGAACTTTTAAGATGAAAAGACAGAAAAACTCTGCATTAACAGCACAATAATTATTAATTTCAATTTTTTTTTTGCGTAGCAATTATACAGGACTATTAATGTTTAGCTTTAATTAAAATTTATATATTTTTCGTCGCTTAATGGCCATATCCGCCGTTTTGTTGCCTTCGTCATATACTTGGTGACAGTTTTAAAAAATTTAAACATCAGGCAGAGGAAATTAAAAAAAATATATACATGATGCTGTTCATTTTAATACAAATATATGTATGTATGTGCACTTATTTCTTTTTTGTCTGGCTTTTAGCTATTGTTTTTCTAAATTCATTCCCCGCATTTGTATAAAACTATACAACAATTATAAATAATTAACAATATATTTGTTCATAATAGTTTTCTTTTTGCTATTTAAATTCTGTACAAATCAGTTAGCAACATAATAGTTTTTTTTTGTTTTGAAATTTATCAGCCAGTACTTTAGTTGTATGGATGGCTTTTGTAATTGCGAGAGAAATTAATGAAAAATATCAATAGGCTAGTGTAATAAAATCACGCAACTCTGGTCAGTGGTAGTAAAATATTCCAATGAGAAAAGAGATTGGAAAATAATCTTCGCCCCTACTATGACCGACGACATCGACGTCACATCAACTCGCCATCACATAATTATCAAATTAATTACGAATATGTTTTGTTGTGGACCTTTTTATACCCTCCAAAAAAGAATTTGGAGGGTATATTCACTTTGTCATTCCGTTTGTAACGCATCGAAATATCCATCTCAGACCCCATAAAGTATATTTTTGATCACTGATGAAATCTAAGACGATCTGAGCATGTCCGTCCGTCCGTCTGTGGAAATCACGATTCAGTCCAAACGAAAAGAGCTAGACCCTTAAAATTTGGTATAAATATATTTTGAAGCTTAGAGCAGGTTAAGTTCGAAGATGGGCTAAATCGGGCAAGAGGGAAAAAAGTTCCCCTAAGAAGAACTAAACCAACCCAGAAAAAACAACATAATTTTTAAAGTCTTTTGGTTATTTTGTTAAGCAAATGATATATTTTTATGTCGAATACGGTCCAACGCCTTAAACTTGGAGCCATTAAATAAAATAAAAATATTTTTTGACTTCGCCCACTTCAGTGGGCGTTATTATAGGCAAAAATAGCATAAAAATTTAACAAATTGTTTTACTTAAGCCTACATTCCTTAAAAATAACACTTTTAAGCTTTAATGACGAAGCTGAGACGAAACCTGGTACTACTCTGCCCTACCCCTTCCTTCCCCTTCGCCCCCTAAATGACCCTACCAAAAAAAAATTTTTTTTTAAATTTTGTATATAATCATCCCAAGCATTTATCTTTAGAGTTTTATGACTGCCAATTTCTGCCCTACCCCCCCCCCCCCACCTCTTCCTTTGCCCCATAAATGACCCTATTAAAACTAAATAAAAATTTTTTTTAATTTTGTGTATAATCATCCCAAGCATTTATTTTTAGAGTTTTATGTCTACTTGTTTCAGCCCTACCCCCTCTCCCCCTTTGCCCTCTAAATGACCCTATCAAAAAAAAGAAATTTTTATTTTGTATATAATTATCCCAACCATTTATTTTTAGAGTTTTATGACAAAGGTGAAATGTTTCCCCCACAGCCCTTGCCAGAGTGATCCCGCCAAAATACAGTTTTTATACCCTCCAAAGAGAATTGTGATGAAGTCTAAGACGGTCTAGCATTGCCCATACTTACGTTCGTCTGTGGAAAACATGATATTGCATATTTTTGAACCCCGCCCCCTTTAGTGGGCGTTGACGTACAATATTATATAAAGGAACTCTGTCCCACCAAGTTAAACATTTCAAATTCACTTACTAAATATTTGGAGGGTATTTAAGATTCGACCCGGTCGAATATAACGTTTTTACTTGTTTATAATATGTTTGTTGGTTAATTTCATTTACTATTAAAAAGACCTCAAGCCGAAAAATAGCTAACCAACAAACATAAAAAAATTAATTACTCTTGGCAATCTCGTAGTATTCTCTAAGGCATTCAAATTCGACAATTTGTAATAGCTTGAAGACAAAAAGTTAAATTTTTCTTTATTCTATTGCAAATTGTCGAATTTGATGCCGAAAAACGCCAACCACGATAGGGGTGATGGTAATATTGATAGAACATGCCAATAGTAGTCTGTTGTTGCCGACAAGGAGTAGATAAAGATAAGTTTTTGCTGTCGTCTTGATGCGACGTCGATGTCGTCATTCATAATAGGAGTATTATTTATCTAGTATCTGTAGGAATCTATCTACGTGACAGAAACCATATGCAGGCTGTAAATCTATATACATATTGTAATCTATATACAGCTTTCTGAGATGTAGAAATTAACTAGTGCAAGTGAGACGCAAAACTCGGTAAAGAGAGTAAAATATTAGTGGGCTGGCAGCACCAAAACTATAGTTGCCAACGTGACTTGTTGTTGACTGTCTCAGAACTGCTTTGCGACAGGGAGCAATAATATTACTTTAACAGCTGATGTTTTCTAATTTCACTGTAATATACTGGCAGCTATGATATACACAGGTATACAGGACCACTGACGATGAATAGATTTTACGATTTTTATATGCCGGTTATGGGAAATTTTTTAAAAATTAATTTTTACGTAAATTTTTATTTGGTGCTTTATAATGAAGGGAATAACATACGCCCGATATATACATACATATTTGCTAACGATAAAATTATTCAAATGGTAAGATGCTAAATTATTAAATATTATAACTAATTTTAGGCATCTGTAGTCTCAATAAGAATGAACTTTTTAAATTTGGTGTAAATTTTGTTTTTATTCAAATGGCAACTCCGAAATTTTGACAGCTTTGACATACGGCTATGTGTATTTCTTACACTGAGAGTGCTGTTTTTTTAATAACAAACACAGTCCGCTAAGCGATTTGCTTGTCTCCGAAAAACAACGAGTCTCCGGCGGGAATCGAGCTCACGACCATTGGACTGATAGGCTGGCATTGCCACCCATCAGGCACAGAGGCAGTTTTTTTTTTTAGGAGTAGGACCAGCACTCAGGGGATAACCCCTACATATGCAGTGCATTGCGCTGGAACTAGGAAAATAGCTTTTGGGAAGGAGGATAAAGGGAGTAGTGTCTGTGGATATCGCGTATACTACAAAGCCGAAGATCCCAGGTTCGATTCCGCATCGGTCATTCTTATGGTATCGAATTTGTTTCGATCTGCATTTGTGAATCGTAATATTGCTTCAAAAGTAGTGGGATTCCAACTTTTATTATTAACATTTTTTCAAGGATGTTTAGTTTTAAAATATTTTTTTTAACATCGTTTTGATCGTTTACCTTTCAGCCACTTCAAAAATAATTTACCAAATCATACGCTATGCAAGTCAAAGTAGTTTTAGAATTTTAAAAAGTGGTCTAAAAATATTTCCAATTTTACCTTGAATTTAATATCAAATCCCGAAGTCTTGGCAAATGTTTTCATTTACATACCTATAAAAATAAATAAAGAGATAAAAAGTTTTATATAAGATTCAAATTGTTTTCTCGCATAACTTATACAAAGGCTACATTTTTCTTTTCTTACAACGGCCAATCGTTACTGGAAATTTGTATAAAAATAAATTAATAAAAATTTGTCACAAAATGACTCAGCCTCAGCAGTGCAGTAGTGCCTAAACGAACCACAGACAGCATGTGCGAATGGAGTCATACAAAAATATTCAAAACTATTTTATTGTTAAATGTTAATCATATTTCTGTGCATTACATTTGAATTCGTTTTTTTATCTTTGTAAATAGAATAATTGTACAATACAGGAAAATGTCAATTTGCATAACATGAAAACTAGAAAAACAAGGCCTATATTCGTATATAGAACAGTAACAAATTATGTGTAAATAAATTTTGGAGATCAATGCGAATTGAAAGCGCGCTATCTATATTTCAATTAAATAAATACAAATCAGTTCCACCATCTTCTTGATTATATCATACATTCCGAACGGAATCGGTATCTGTGACAGGGCCGAATATAAAAAAAAAATTTTTATTAAAAAAAAATTATATTCGACCGGATCGCATCTTGCGTACCTTCCAAATACAGGGTGTCTGCCGGGAAGGTATACACTTTGTTTTGCCACCATTTTGGTAAACATTAGTTCATATTTGGCAGTCGTGTAGTAGACACGTGGCAAATTTATTATGAAAACATATTCGATAACACAACGTGTTTTAATCGGGTTACAATGGAATTACTGCGAGACCTCTTTCTACAACAAGTTATTTCAAGAAATGGTTATGTTGATTGGCCTTCGCGGTCGCCTGATCTTACTGTTCCGGACTTGTATTTGTGGCGATATCTGAAAAGCAAGGTTTATGAAAACAAACCGGAAACGGTTGAGCAACTCAAACAAAATACTAGTGGTGAAATTAATGAAATACCGCGTAAAGAAATATGTGCTCGAACATTTATCTGATATTGTATTCCATACACAATTGCCGACATTAAATAAAACATTTATCAATATAAGATTCATTCTCTTTCGTTTAATCAAAAATTAAACAAAGTAGTATAACTTCCCTCCGGACACCCTGTATTTAGTAAAAAAAAACTATTTTTATTGTTTTATTTCAACGCGCACAAAAAATTCTTAACCTGCTGGGTCAGAGTTTCTGTACCCAATTTAAAAACTTTTTTGACAGGGTCACTCAGGGAAGGGATCTTTGTTGTAAAAACTTAAAAATAAATTTTCAGGGTAATTAAATGTAGAAAACTTTTTTTTGATGTGTTAACATCTATACGCGCGCCTCTAGGGCAGTAAACTATCAGTTTCAATACATACGAAAGTGTAAGGTAATTTAAGATGTAAGAGTAAATCATCGTTTGTTTGTTCGTTGCTTGGCAGTCGGTATTGAAAGTGATTATTGGGCGATTTTCATATAATTTTCCCACGCGATTTTCTCCAGAAATTCATAGCCGATTTTATTAATTTTTGGATTAAAACGCTAGTGCGGGTTTCGACGAAGAGTTTAGGCCAAAAATTAAGGCGATCCGATATCGGCGAGCGGAGATTTAAGTGTTTTAATTCGGAGTATTAATTTGGAGTATTATTAAAAAAGTGTTTTATGTTGATCTTCGGTTTTGTCTTATGCATAGCAAAGAGAATAGTGACGTGGTTATACGTATGTGCATATATAAAAATGAGATAGCAAGACAGCAACGTATGTAGCTTATGTACAAACATAACAATGTATGTATGTACATTTGTCTGTTGCTTTGCATTCTCTTTGTTTTTTGTGGGTTTAATATAAAATAAATAAACAAAAAGGTGTTAACACATCGCCCGTGAGTTCGAACACTCATTGATTTTTTTTATTAATTCATTTAGAGGGCAAAGGCGAATGGAGGGTTAGGGCATGCGAAGTTCAGAGAACTTCTCATAAAATCTTAAAAATTTAACTTTGAAGGCATTTTCAAAAGATATAGAATATCATTGAGCGAAAATACTTAATATTTAATGGCACGTTTTTGGCGAAATGATTTCTTCATTTCGCGTATTAAAAATGGTGAAATGCATTTTGTTACAAATTTTCTTTTTCATTTCAGCTTTCATGCATTAATTGCATAGAATTTGTCTGTCTAAGCGTAAACTGTTTGTTTGCAGGGTTGCAACAGAAACGTATTAACCGAGCCCATGCGATCTGGTTACATATTTAGTAAGTATAACATTTCACATTCTCACCTACAACAACTACATTAGCGAATGACGACAACGATGATGTTGTTGGAGCTGCTGCTGTTGACTTTTACAATTTGCATTTGGTTGTTTATGTGTGTTGTTTGTTCAACTTTTTTCTTCTCTGTTTTATTTATTAAAGCGGCGGTGAATTGACACTACACTCCTAGCTTTTAGTATCACTTGGCGAATTGTCGCACATTTAAGGTGTTTTGTTGTTGTTGTTGTTAAATTTTTTGCTTGCGTTTTATCTCAATTTTGCAAATTACAAAATTTATGTTCATACACACATACATACTTATAATGGCAAGAATCATATGAATTCGTATTACAGTCGAACTTCTATAAATTGAATCACCATTATCCCGAAAAAAAACTTCAACTTACGGAGACTTCAACTTTGAGAATCACATTTAAAAACGTTCCAAATAGTAAGAAAAAAAATTATTTCGAACAGAAATTCATTTTTGTGTTTAACAGCAGCAGTTTTTTGACCGATTTTTTTTACTTTGAGCAAAAAGTGATTCTTATTTGTGCAGTGCTTTATAGTGGTCATCTCATGCTTTTTCATTTGTGTTTAAGAATGCATTTAAAATTTTCATATGATTCTTTTATAACTTGTTTGGATAGTTGCTTAATTGTTTTCTCAACTTCGTCCTCATCGCTATCTATTATTTCTCCAGACTGCGTTTCAGATTCGGCGGTACATTCTTCAATAATATCTTCATCAGAAGTTATCAACTCACTATCAATGTCCAGAAACTCTTGAACAGTACAACTTGTGGATTATGCCAAACTTCATTGTTATCATTTAAAACATTTGCGTTGTCATCAAAATCATTTAATAATGCTAAAGCACATCGTTGCACATTGAATGACCAAATTGACCAAATCCACAATTTGTAAAGCAGTTCGATATTGTCTGGCTAGTAACATCGATATACCCAGCTCTTGATAAATGGTGAATGCATTCTAGTACATTAATATCGTGTTTACAATTCTTTTCAATACAAACTCTAAGTTCTTTTAAAATTCTAGTTCTATAATCAACTTTCAAGCATCGACTTAAATTTAGCGATTTTTAAATCATATTAAAGTAAAAAGAATCTTTATTCACAATTAACGACTAATTTGCAACTTTTGTTAGCAAAAGAGAGAAATTTCCTGAAAAAATTCAAATTACTGAAGCTTTGTGCTCCAATTTTTCTTCAAATTATGGAGGAATTCATGTTATAGAAGTTCAAGTTATAGAAGTAAAGTCTAGTGGAATTTCTCTCCTAGATGCTGTTGCCACGGAATTTGCTTCAACTTATGGAAAATTCAAGTAATAGAAGTTCAAATTAGAGAAGTTCGACTGTATTTGTTTCCCAAATGCATTTGAGCACAATATGAAACTTGAGCCACACACAGAAACAAGTAAACAAAACAAACAAACAAACACAAAGATCCCAAACGCTTTACGTTTCAGCAGTAAAACCCAGATAATCTACACCGGGATGTTATTATATGTTGTACTTTAGATGTAGATTCCCTACATATGGTTTCAAATAACACACGAGAAGGTACTTGAAAATGTCACCTAATAGTGCACGCACTCATACATACACTTCTTCATGCGTTTTACATTCTATAAATTTGCTAAATTTACGGTCATTAAATAACATGTACAGGCATTTAAATAACGATGATAATAAAATGGGGCTTTAAAGAGCGTACAGTTTTAATTGAAAAGACAATTAGTTGTAACTAGGGCCTTTTTAGCGGAATGCATTAAAATGATTCATTTTCATCTTTCGCTTTCCCGGGAATTGTGTGCGGGAATTCCCAGCATTAAAACGGGTTATAATTTCGATGACATTTTGGGCGATTTTTTTTTATAAAAAACAAAGAAGTTTTGGCTACAAGAAGGAAAATTGTGAAACGTTTTAAAAAGAAAACAACAACAAAAACCCACCCCAACTTCGAACCCATTTAACTATGAATGATTTTTTTTTAAGATTTGAAACGGTAGATAGTGCAGTTCTGTAAACCGAAAAAACGACTATTTGGTGTTCTACAAATTACTCGATTTGGTTGCATTCGGAATTAATTTCGAACACAAAATTTGAACGTCATAATCAGCTGTTAATTGAAGAAATAAAGAAAGGGTATTTTTTTAATTAAAAATATTAAAATATACGTTGTCATTTTCGATGATTTACACAAAGTTTCATGATATACACAAATATTTATATTTAACTAAGTTTTTTTTAAATTAAATTTAAAATATACTCCAATGAATTTATAGAAAAAATTAGTGCATATTGATCAAAAGTGATATTTGTTTCACGCCTCTAAAAACTTGACCGGTAAAAGTTTTTTTATTTTTTCAAACATTTTTCTTTATATTTGGAGCGTTTTTATAAAATGAATTTTTTATGCTTAAATGTATTAAACTGAATGTGATTTCTATAAAATTAATAAAAGGAGACTTACAATTCTTAAATGCTGTTTGTTTTTTCATATTTATTCAGTTATTTATTAGAATAAAAGTGCATTCTTTCGAGCAGGTTTCTTTATTTGTTTTAAAAACGAATAAAATTGTGTGAATTCTAATTAGGGAACACGAACAAATTTGGATTCGTTTTAAAACAGAGAAATTTACTCGGATTCGTTTTACAGAACAGAACCGATAACTTCGGATTTTACAACCAAGTAATTCGTAATTGAAACCTTGAAAAAAAGAAGAAGCACAAACTTATTAACAGCTGATGCTATTCTAACCTCTTTATGCATTTGAATAATATGAGCAGACATATTTATAAAACTAAATATTTTCTTTTTTATTCTTTGACTGCATTTTTAATGAAGCTGTTATAAATATGTTGTATTATAAATCTAAAAACTGATTTAAATATCAAGTTTTCTGTTTTATTTAATTTACTTTGAATGTTATTATTTTCGTTAATAGCTTTTTTTTTGTTTTTCTATGTCATTTATTTAGAACCTGATATATTAAAATTTTTGGTATATATGTTCTTAGTTTCCTTAATGTCCAGGAATTTCCGGTATTCCGCGAATTTTTATTTATTTCCCCGCTTTCTCGGAAAATAAGAAAGTGCGGCATATAAAAAACTATACTTGTATGTAATGTGTTGAAATTGCCAGAGATCGGACACCGTTTAACATTAAACAGATGGCAATAAATAACCATTTTTGAATACTTGAAATGGTTTGTCGTTTTCTAGTGTGATATTCGCTATTAATGATCCCATCCTTGCTACCTTGTCGGCCTCTTCGTTTCCAGGTATACCCACTAGTCCTGGAATCCATATTATCTCGATACTTCCATAATGCCAGTATGAGTTTATCCCATCCTTACACTGTAAGGCGCACCGATATTGAACTGTATTTCTTAGGGCTTCGATGATTTTCTTGCTATTCCTAAATATACGAATTTGCAGTCTATTACCAATTTTTTTTCACTCATATTGGGTGTTTTTTATTGAGGTATAGAACTTTAAGTTGGCATCACTTTTTTAACTGGCGGCCATTTTGTCAGCTGTCAAGTGATTAATATTTAGTTTGGTTTGCCATTTCATCATGAACAGGTTGACAAAAGAACAACGCTTGCAAATCGTGCAAATTTATTTCGAAAGTAATGGTTCAGTTCGCGAAGTTTACCGCAAGCTCCGTCCATTTTATGGTCGACATAATCGTCCATCAGAGCAATTAATTCGGTTAACCATGGATCGTTTTCGCACTACGTTTACATGACACCCTTGAGACGCCATTACATCCACAAAAACTGACTGTTTGGTGTGCTCTATGGGCTGGTAGAGTCATTGGGGCATACTTCTTCCGAAATAATGCTGGAAAGTCAGTTACCGTTAATAGAGCCATGATAACCGGCTATTTTGTTCCCGAATTGGATGGCATGAATGTGGATGAGTTGTGGTTCCAACAAGACGGCGCTACATGCCACACAGCGCACGTCACAATCGATTTATTGAAGGAAACATTCGATGAGCGCATAATTTCGCGGAATGGACCTGTCAATTGGCCACCAAGATCGTGTGATTGGACACCATTGGATTATTTTCTTTGGGGATATGTGAAGTCGCTCGTCTACGCCAACAAACCAGAAACGTTAGGTGACTTGGTAGTCAACATTCGTGGCGCTATTGCCAACATACGGCCCCATATGCTCGAAAAAGTGGTTGAAAATTGGACCTGTAGAATTGGCTTTATTCGAGCCAGCCGCGGCGGCCACATGCCCGAAATCATATTTAAACATTAATGGCATAAAATTATCCTTCCAATAAAGCCAAATTGATGGACATTAAAACGATTTTCTTGTGTTTTATTTCAATTCGAAGTTCTATACCTCAATAAAAAACACCCTGTATAATCCCTTCCATAAAAGTCATGATATCAGTCTGAAGGACTGTATTATAATACGGCAGGCGAAACAATTTACGAAAGTTGCGCTTCATGTTGTATAATCCTACACCCAATCGGCTACCAATTTGTTACCCGTCTGTGTTACGGAGTTAAGCCCTACTGTAGTGGCTCTCACCCAGTCCAAGCTTTATCATTCAATGGTATTGCAGTTTCTTGGTACATATCTAATTGGAATTTTGTGGCACGTTATAAAAACTTAACTCAACAAACTTATGATCAATAATTCAGTGGATAATTACACGTCATTTATTTTTAAAATCTTTTTAAATACCAAATTAATTTTTATAGATCATATTTAAATGTCTTACAAATGCCATACAATCATGTGTTTTTGATAGCTTGTTTACATTCTGCAACTGGGAAATTTGTAAAGCAGCTGTTCATTGAAAAAAAAACGCCGGTAAGAAGGTAGATTTATTGTGCCATTGTCGGTAATTTTCTTACCATTTAATTGTGCTACCATACTTTAGTCACAATTAAATACTACATGTAATTTTAAACTGAAAAAGTGGAACTGTATTTAAAAATTAACTCAAACCATGTTTAAATATTCAATGATTTATTGAGGTACACAAAAAAAATCAAAACATTGATGATTGCACTACTTGCAGTGTTGTTGTCAAATAGTATTGCGGCAATTAAAGGGAAATTATGTTACGGGAATTTCATGTTTAAGACCAGCAGTGCGGCCAACACTGAAATTTTATATAATTTTCACTCTTATCTATTTCTGCAATCGGTCCTTAAGTACTATTATTTTTTATTTGGCTACTTTTTAATAATGACAAAATTTTGAAAATAAATTATCTTTTAGTGATAATAGTAATTTAAGTTTACCTATAGGCATTATAAAAAAAATTAGTTCTACTGCTTTAAACTCTAAGGCAGCTGCCAAAAAACGGGGAGAATGTGTTCTATTATTCCAATTAGGTTTTACTTATAATAAAGTGCTTTCCAGATGTAGATAGTGGGTGGTGTAAAGAGTTAAGATTCTATTATTTGTCGACGACCACTTAAAAAAAGCATGAATCAATTCGTTACAGGCTTCTGTATGCCAAAGAAATTTAACAAACTCAACTACTAACAAAAAAAAAAAAGAATAACTCCAACTAAACCCATAAAAATAAAGGTAATTTTTTATTTCATTTATATATTGTTGAGTCTATCCGTACACTGCTGACTTTAACTTAAAAATCCAAACGTAACGAAACAACAAACTGTGTCTATATGTCAGTCTGTCTGTATTTGGCAATGTTAAGCGAAGGCACAAAATAGCACCGAATTATTGCTTACATGGCCACATTTACAACAATGATTATATATTTTGACTTGCTTTTGTTGATTTCTTTTATTTTCTGTTGCAAATTGTACCAGCTTTGGCATTTGTTTTTTGTCGCATTTTCTTTAATTTATGCTGCATTTACTGGATGTAGTTGTGAAAACTAAATGCAATAGAATTGAAGGAGTGGTATACACAAGGAATTTATAGGAAGGTGATCGCAGAATTAAAAAAACAAAGTTAAATGTTGATCTGGAAGTTGCAAGTCTTCTGCAAGAATTCGTTAAGTAATTTCGTGGAGGTCCTGGCGGGCTCATAAAAATATTCACTTCATATGAACGCTACTGCATGAGTTATTTCTATGACCATTAAGAAGAACAAAAGGAGCGCTTTCTACGTACTTTCTTGAATTTCACGCATACGGGGTCCTTCTCTTTAGGAACACAGAATCTTGATGCAAATAATTCCCCTTATTCAGTAACTATTAGCCAATATCAATTCAACACAATATCAAAAATAGCAATAAATAATAAGGAGTAGAGAAGTGATGTAATTTTGATATTGTCTTGACGTGACATTGACAAACACTTACAGAATAAGGGAGAATATCACAATAATCCACTAGGACTCGTTACAGAATGGGCCACATTCCAATATAGACCTTCTTTAATGCGATAAAAGTTTACCACTGGCGGTCTACAGCTCTTTTTTTCAAAAGCAACAAACTATTTTTGCCAGCCGAAAAGAAAACAATCTAACGGCCGTTGAAACTTTAAATCCCCCCAAATTCTAAAATTTGTGCATATAACAGATTATTCATTGCGTGGTTTTAAAACCGCCTGTCTGGCAACGCTATCAGCTGTTAAATATCTGTCATCTGAAGTGTTATTTATTTCGTAAAAACTTTGCCATTTGAATAAATAACTTTATGAATAACTTAACAGCCGTTAAAATTGTTAAAACTTTCTACAAATGGCCTTTCGGGCAGTACGAGATGATTATTTTCGTTATAATGGCCCCATTGTGCAAGGAGCTAGAAAAATTATAAAGAAACTTGAAGAGACTGAAAGCGTTATGGACTTGGTCAGGCATATGCATTATCACAATATGCGCACTGCCTAAAATATCGCGTCTGTTAATAAAAGTGTAGCGGATTATTTGGTGATTCTTGTCACGAATTTGTCTTTATTGCATGAGAAGTTTCTGGCACGCGTTTCATATTTTGGCGATGTGCACTGGCCACCAGATCATGTGATATGACGATTGGATGTTTAAGCACCTTGAGTGATATAAACACTAAGTTTCGTAAATCACTTTGCGTTAGTAAAATTTATTTGTATACAAAAACAAAATTTGCTCCTATTTTTCATACAAATTCTGAACATTTTGAAAGGTAAAGCAACGCTTGAATTTCTGTACTTTTGCTCAGTGAACAGATCGTGTACGAAACAAAAGCAAATTTTTAATTTATTTTTGTTTTCCTATATACTTTATTAACGTGATTGACAAAATTATGCTTAAACGTGCGTTCACAGTTATCAAATATTTGCCCCGAAAAGCGTAACCACTAAATACTAATGAAACATATTTTTGTTCAGATACGTGTTTATTAATTAAAACAATTTCATACAAAACTAATAGACAGTGTCATGAATCCAATATTATTGGAGACTATTGAACTCAATAAATACATTTTTGAATTAAGAAGTTTTTTATTAGTGTTTAGTGGTTACGCATTTTTGGGCAAATATTTGATAAGTGTGAACGTACCTTAAGCAATCCGTGTCTGTTGATGTTCTTGACATGATGTCAGATGAACAGGTCGGTTGCTCAAGACGGTAAAAGCGACTGTAAGCCATCTCATTTTCTTACCCTCTTATTCATAAAAATTAAAAGAGTCTAATAACAGCGTAATAAAACAAAATTTCATATGAAATTTGCTCTATTACACTCTTATAAGCCTCTCATAGTTTTTATGAATAAGGGGATTAGTCTTTATAACGTTAATAACCGGCAGGAAGTGGCATACAACCAATGATGTTAACTTTTTTATTTCGATTTCCGTACAGCCCTAAAATAGTTACCGTTTTTTAGGTAAAACTCTCGTACGCAAAGTCTGGTACATAATTAATAATAAGAAACGTATAGAATTTAACTACAATAGGCATTATTTTGCATAGTTGTAATGAAACCGTACTTTTTTGATGTTTTTACTGAGAATCATGTAGTCGCAAGAGAATTTGCAGTGAAGAATTTATATTTAGGCTGTCAGAAAACTGATCTATTAACACAGTTATGAATTCGGCCTGGTAGACACATTATGAAAAAAAATGTTTGGGTTCTAACAATTAAAAATTAAAACTTTTTAAAATTACCGTACTAATATAGAAATTCCCTGCTTACCGTTCGGAGGGCTATATTACCGTACAATACGGTAATCACCGTACGGTTAACATCACTGCATAGAACTCTCATGTATGGGCCGGTGCTTAAAAGTCTATTTTGAAGTTACACGGCCGTTTACAGGAGAATGCGAAGAAAGTCATAGAGAGAGCCAACTCTATCGAAACACTTGAGCATCGCTGCAGCATAGGGTGTATCGATAGTAGAATGGTAAACACACTAATGTAGAAGAGAATAAATAGGTTTTTTCCGAAACCTATTCTCTTCTACACACAACGGGATATTCCGTAAGAGCACATATATTAGTGATCGATCATACCATGCATTACACCAAAAATTCTTCTTTTGGCCGATCAACTTATATGTAGAATAAATTACTTGAATATATCTCCGATGCCAATTACAATTTGTAAAGATTCAAATCGAACAGCTACAGACATTTCATTGTCGCAAGCAGACTTGTTGGTCCCCTGTCCCTGAGTTCTCTTTAAATATATATATTGAAGGAAATCTCCTATTATTGGATTACAGACTCCTCACTGTATTCACTGTTATTATTGCTGTAGTTTATTTTAATTTCCAGCTGACAATTTGAATCGCCCTCGTACACGTATAGGCAACAGTATTGTACAATTTGAATTTAAATTTGAATATATTGCAAAGTGTAATTGTCACAAGATTTGTGTGATTTTTATGCACAAAAATAAACTTAAAAAAGAAATAGCGAGTGAAATACTAAACTATCATACTTAAACAAAATTGCACTAAACTTCTAAAATTAGTTTGAATATTAGAAATTTTGTACGATTGCTCGTATGCAAAGTGCAATCAATTCATGTGGAAAGTAACTACATAAATAATCGTAATGCAGACTCATTCACAGACATCATATGTGATATATAAAAATGGTTTTTTTGTGTGATTTTTGTGTTCTGCCGTAAAGTTCATTTACGTGTACGTGTATTTATTACAATTATTGTAATTGGGTATGCTTTGGAGATTGTTTTGCAAATGATGGGAAGCAAAAACAAAACTAAAAAAAAAAGAAAGTGCCGCAAATATTTTCTGTTGATTTGCCACAACTCAAGTTTTAATAATCAGTTGCAATAAATTTTAAACTTTTCTCCGGTAAAATTGCCAAAAGTTATTGTTTTCAAAAAGTCCTTCAACACACGTCATTTTTGCAGATTCGAACATTCTTTATTCTCTACACTAAAAATAACTATTCAGCTTTCAACTCTTCTAATATGCCAACCGTGAGCGAGCACATATTAATGCCCAATAATTCACTGGATAATTAAACGTCATTTATTTGTAAAATTTCTTTAAACAGAAAATTCATTATTATAGTTAAAATTTAAATACAACTTAAATCTCTTGCCAGGTCTGTTTAAATTCATTTTAAGTTTTCCATACTATAAAGTGTTTTTGATAGTTTGTTTACATTCTGCAATTTTGAAATTCGCAAAGCAGCTGTTCATTGAAGAAAGAAAACGTCGGTAAGAAGGTAGATTTATTTTGTCATTGTCGGTAATTTTCTTATCATTTAATTGTGTGTGCTACCATACTTTTGTCACAATTAAAGACTAACTGTAATTTATGCATAAAAAAATAAAATGTATTTAAAATCTTAAATGAAATTTATTTGTTGGTACTACTCTGCCCTACCCCCTCCTCCCCCTTTGCCACCTAAATGACCCTAAATAAAAAAAACATTTTAAATTTGTATTTAATTATCCCAAACATTTATTTTTAGAGTTTTATGACAAAGGTGAAATGTCTCCCCACAGCCCTTGCCAGAGCGACCCCGCCAAAATACAGTTTTAATACTCTCCAAAGAGAATTGGACCCCATAAAGTATATATATTCTTGATCAGTTACAAAGTCTAAGACGGTCTAGCAATGCCATACGTTCGTCTGTGGAAAACATGATATTGTCTATTTTTAAACCCCGCCCCCTTTAGTGGGCGTTGATGTGGGATATTATATAAAACAACACTGTCCCACCAAGTTAAACATTTTAAATTTACTTACTAAATATTTGGAGGGTATTTAAGATTCGACCCGGTCGAATGTAACGTTTTTACTTGTTTTTTTTGTAATTTTGTCAAGCAAATGCCATATTTTTATGTCAAAGAATGCGTTGAACTTGCAGCCAGAAAATCAGAAAAATCCGTTTTTGGTCCCCGAAGACCGAGTTTACGTAAGATATTATATGCAAAAATAGTATAAATATTTAACAAATTGTATTCCTTAAGGCTACATTCGTTAAAAATGAATTTTTTACGCTTTCACGGCAAAGGTAAGATGTTCTCTGATATTCCTCAGAGATGCAAGACAATGAAAAATTATTTAAAGATTCAAATAACAATGAACGTAAAGTTTTTATATTTTAAATATTTGCAGAGTATTTAAGATTCGGCTAGATCGAATATGACCGTTCAGGTACACATTTTTCTTAAGTGCTTAAAATATTTTTTTTTCTTTCCTGGAAAATTTAAACATTTTGATTGTGTGTAATATGCCAGAAAGTTATTTAAATAATCAAAGTACGTGTATTTATTATCACACTGGATTCTAATTAAAATTAATAAGATAAGAAAATAGCTTTGCTAATATAGACCACGTTTTAGCTAAACAAATAAGTAAATAAAATTACACAAATTGGTTAATAGGGGTAGAACGGATGCCAAGGGGTACCATAAATAAATAAATCGGCACAGCTTATGGCACTTTTGAGGTTTGCAAACTAAGCAATTGCTAAATTCTTACACATATTTGTGGTCTATTTCATATCTATGAAAGATAACGCATATCACTAATATAATTTTCACACACTTTTTAAAAATTTTAATACTTCATATCGGTTACTATACGCCGCAGACTATAAAGAATTTCTCCAACAATATCAAAACAAATCGTCGGCTCCGTTCTAAAACATGCCAAGTCAAAAAAGCCAGCTGTGTGATGAACACCTTCAAAGTTTATGGATGATATCGCCAGAACGGTATGAGATAGAACCTTGAAATTTTTTTGTTCATATAATAATTGCAATAGTTTTTGTTTTAGCTTATTTGAATCCTATAAGTTAGCTGTAGATCATACTGGTAGTTAAAAGTGGCTTGGAATACCCTAGGGTGTACACAGATTGTGCTAAGTACATTTTCGCTTATTACTTTTGAACGGATATTCCGATTACTATAAAACTTTCAGAATCGAAGTTAACAAACGATAAATACTCTAAGTTAACAAACGTAATATCGATGTATTTCCAGCTAAACAAGCTGGAAATGTTGTATGCATTTTTTAAGATTGATAAAAACATAAGTGTCATATTAGAAATAATGTATAATATTTTATATTTTTTATCTGTATATCGTTAGCTGAAATGCAAAATCGCATAACAAACAAAAAATTCAAAATCGAATTTTTGATTTATTACGATGAAGATCAACGAAGTTTATTTTATGTTCTCTAAAATTTTTACTGTCATGCAATATAAATTAGATGTTATAGATGCAAACATCAAAAGCACCTAACTACGCATACAACCTCAAAACCAACTAACTCCATACATACATATCGATGCCTCCATTCTATAACATTCTAAGTCGAAAATGTGAGCTTTGAGTTACGAGCTCTCAAAGTTTTGTGTGTAGTCTATGTTATGTGTGTAGTCTAAGTATATTTATGCCTATAACTTTGGAACGGATCGGCCCATCTTAACCAAATTTTTACAGTATTTAAATTAGAGAACGTGGGATTCAAAAATTCAAGAACATTAAAAACGTTCTAAGTACACTTAGAACGTTATAGAATGGAAGCGTCGATATGTACTTGTTGCTTGAAAATAGCCCCTAACAAATATTTGTTTATGTTGAATCTTGTTAGTTTATAATGGGTTTTCGATTTTTACACCGAGGCCCAATTTAGAAAAAAAAAACATTTTATGCTTGTAAACTTCTTATTATTTTTTTTTTAACTCGGACCAGCACTCAGGGGATGACCGTAGCGGTCATGTCAAATAATTTATAAACAGAAGTTATATTTTATGAATTAGGTAGTGTTTTTTTTGTGCTCCAGTATGTCTATAAGTCTGCATTTCAGAGGTTCTTATACCAAATCATCGATAGATTTCAAGCTAATAACAAAACTTCTTTACTTATACATAAACACACACAAACGAATTGAGAATTACACTGGCCGCATGAAATAACTCTCTACGAAAGAAGTCCACAAAAATACTATGAAATAATTACCCAATTTTTGGGGTCTTATTTTATATGAAATTAATCCCCAATTTTTAAATGAAATAAAACCCTTACGGAACGAAATAACTAACCAAATCCAAATGAAATAAAACCCCAAGTTTTTGGGAACGAATATACTGAAGTAGAGTCTTTCGTTTGCACATATTTCTCCTAATAGCTTGGCTGAAATGAAACCTAAAATATAAAGTTTCAAAAAACTTCTTCATAAAATAAAACTATTATTGAAGAAAAATTTTTTTAGTGCAAATTATCAGAAAATTAAGAATTCGCGCGAATTTTTAATTTTCTGATAAAGAATTTTTTTATTTTAATTTTGTCTACAAAGCGAATTATATCACAGAAAGAAGTCTAGACTTGCGATACACCTAAAAAATATATTAAATATATTTTTGCATAAGTTGTGGTCACCATGTTGAAATTTAGTGACATTTACTCGCCTGGTGAGAGAAAACAATCGGCCATAATATTATTTTAGAATATTTACCTTAGAAATTTCTATTTCTTTGCATCGCAAAAGCTCTATAGTGTACCGACCGAAGCACAAAGGGCTTTCGCTGTCTGAAACTTTTTAAACCAACAAGAAAATAAGCCAGACAATAGTTTATAATTACAGCAACCAGTTGCTGATAAAAACAAATATTTGCAAAAAAAAAAAAAAAAAAAAAATACGACAGTTTATAGACGGCTATCAAATGGATTGTAATAATTTTTTTCTGCTCTTAATGTGAATGAAGGTTGGTGTTGCCACAAGTTCCGTTTTTCGCGCCATTATTTCCTTTTCAATGAAGAAATTCTAAGTTCACGCTCGTTTTATATTAAATTTGTCCACACAAATTGAAACAAATATCCAATACTTTAGTCATGACAAACGCCTAGACGTTTCGGAATTCTAAGGAAATTGTATACATGTCCTAACATGTCCACCAATATAGGTTTTAGTCCACCTGATTGTAATTGCCGACATTAAAGTCTCACATGTTTACTCTTCTTTTATCACAAAACAATAAGCACAAGGGTAGTTAAAAAATGTCTTATAAATGTATGACAACAATCTTTTGGAACTATTCTAAAAGATTAACTGCTGTATTCACAAAAGTTAATGTGTACTTCAAATGTGCTTTAAAGTAAAAATTTCATAGAAAATTTATTCTAAATTAGTGATCAAGTCTACTTTATTTTTTGTGAATACTGCTGTAAGACCGTAAATTATATTTTTAAGTAGGTCCAGCACACAGGGGAACCCTACATATTCAGTCCATAGTGCTGGAACTAGAAGGGAGGGTGTAGTATTGGGAAGACAGATGAACTATTTTAACCTTTTACTTCGCAGGCTAATTTTTGCTAGATTGCCGGTGAAGGAGGCTGCTGTTACTCTACTCTTAGTACATGATAGTGTCAATCGCAGCCAATAATGTTGAGTGACCAGTGATCAGATGAATTCGACATCATATTCATGACTGAGCGCGGAGCCGAACTCGAGGCTTTTCGCTTCACAGTCTCGTTTTAACTATTACTTAACAGCACACCCTCAATTATTTAAACTTGTAAATTATTTATTTGTTTGAAGTTATACTAGTCTATGTGTATCTACGCATTTCCTTGTTACCATCATGTTTCTTTTATAAAGGGTGTTTTTTTATGAAGTTTTTTTTTATACGAATCACTCTGTTGTCTGACAGCTGTTTTGACAGTTTAAAGTGACGTCTCTACTCTGTATTGTTTGGCAAATCATCATGAACAGGTTAACTCCAGAACAACGCTTCCAAATCGTGGAAATTTATTTTCAAAAACAGTGTTCAATTAAAAATGTTTATAGAGCACTTCGTGAATTTTATGGTGCACATAATCGTCCGTCTGAGACCACCATAAAGAACATAATTACCAAATTTCGGTCTACATTCACTCTTTTGGATGCCAAGCCACCGAAAAGAATGATAAATGTACTTTTGGTGCGGTCTATGGGCTGGTGGAATCATCGGTCCTTATTTCTTTAAAAATGAGGAAGGACGACGCGTTACCGTGAATAGAAATCGATACAGAATCATGATCAATGAATTTTTGGTGCCAAAACTTCAAGATATGGATGTAAACGAAATGTGGTTTCAACAGGTTGGTGCCACTTGTCATACTGCGGGCGACACAATGGACCTATTGAAAGAACATTTCAACGACAACATTATTTCGAGAAATGGACCGGTGAATTGGCTTCCGTGTTCGTGTGATTTGACGCCACTCGATTATTTTTTGTGGGGATATCTGAAATCATTGGTTTACGTGGATAAACCAGCAACGATTGACGCTTTGGAAACCAGTATTCAACGCGTCATTGCTGAAATACGCCCTCAAATGCTTGAAAATTGGACCTCCAGAATGACCTTTGTGCAAAATAGTCGTGGTGGCCATATGCCCGAAATTAATTAAATTTTAAATGACAAGAAATTATCTATAAAAATTTTTTTTTCGCCATTTCATAATTTGGCATGTGTTTTCTTTAAATTTCAAATCAGCAAGCCCTTATAAAAACACCCTTTAGCTTTTCAACCTTGTAAAACTATAAAAACTTTCAAGCAAGATATGAGAATTAATTTAAACATGGAAAATTTAAGAGAACCTTTTACAAACGATTTTTAGTGATATTAATCTATTTTTCTTACAGCATAAGTTTTTAAGATACATATTGAGAATAAAAAAATTAACACACATTACATCATACTTTTTGTTCCATGAGCAATATAAATGTAATTTTATTATTTTTGACGCATGAATAGGTTAATATTTTAAATAAAATGTCAATAAAAAGTACTACTCTGACGATCATTTTATATACTGTTTACTCATACGGGGTTATGTGGCAACGCTGATGAGCTCACAACGCAATCAAATATCGTGTATATTGTTTTTAGTGTCTGGCGACTTTTTATGTATGGCTTCGATTTGTCTAGAATAAAATTAAAATTAATTAAAACCAAAAGCAAAACAAAATGATATAAGAAAAAAAACCCAATACAACAACAAAACAAAATCAACTCGGATTGTAATATTTTTTCTGTTGTAAAATAAAATTAATATAATATGTAGACAAAAAAAAAACCAACAAACTACTTACAATAATATTGTTTGTTTTGCGATTCACTTTTATATTATATGTATATTCTATCTAAAAGAATCGTTGTTAAATAAAAACAACAAATCGTAATTGGAAAAAATGCAACTACAAAGACAATCCTCTCAGCAGAGAGAGAAGAAGGAGAAGAAGAAAGAGCAATGCACTTATTGTTTAAATTTATTAATTAACATTTTTGTATTCCTTAGTTGTTTTTTTTTTTTTTGTATTATTTCAGTTAATATAAATTTTTGCACATAACACTGAATGTGTCCTTACGAGGATGGTTCGTTAATTGATTAGGATTATAATTCAAAATAGTATATACAGAATAATATAGTGAATATAATTCACAATAAACGTTCATAACGACTTGCTGAAATATTTGTTTTGGAAGAACAAATATTTTATTTTTTTGAGAATTTTTGTTAAACACTACTTTTTTACTATTTTGAAAATAAAATAATAATAATAATAATAATAATCAGTAAGATCAATGTTTTATCTCATGTGTTCATTTTGAATTAAATTGAATTTTAATTCGTAATGAGTTTTATTACAGTCGTAATATTTTGTCCACAATGAATTGAAAATATTTAAATATTTTTTTATTCAAAATAATGAAAATATTTTTTCATTCAAAATATTGAAAATATTTTTTCACTCAATTAAATTTTTATATAAAGAAAACCAACAAAAAAAAAATAGTAATTATAATTAAATTGTTTCATTACATGTTAATATTTAATTTAATATCAATTTCATTGTTATTCTGAAGATGATATCGAAAAATCGCAAAAATCGATTCACTTTGTGGAACCAGAGTTGAATTATTTACGTTAATAGCGAACGATAACACGTAAGATGATGGAACGAAAGTAAACGATTAACACTTCCGCATTAAGTTTCTTATTATATTCTAGAGCACGTTAGACGGCATTAATTGTATTATTTTTGACAGTATGAAAGACACACAGAATGCACATGTTGTGTGAAGAAAAAAGCGCTTCCACAGCTTCCAAAGAAGCTGTTTGTTTAAAAGTTCTTTTAATTTTTAGTCCTCTTAACACTGTTTGAAGATAATCGGTTGAGCATTCTAGTTGATAAAAAGCTTAATGGCCATTATTACAACTTGCCTTTAATGCAGCTGATAGTAAAAGGTAAAACCATAGCTAAAGTAGGGAATAAAGTGAACTTTACAATTTTTCATTATCACAACTTCCTTATAAAATAAAATTATTCTTTTCAAATATATGGCGGTACCACAGAAAAAAACCGATTATTTTTGACAAGTTGGCATTACATAGTGGCATCATTAAGTACATGGTGGCAACGACTGTCTTGTTTGTTTATGTATTTGAATGGTGAAGAGAAAATATGACAACTTCAAATTCATAAACCTTACGTTAAAAATTAAAGTTCAAATCGGGTTCACTTTAGCTTATTAGCCACTTTTAGCTTAAAGTATACTCATGATAATGAAAAACGAATTATCTATCCGATAACACCTTAACTTTAGCTATTGACAAGTTGTAATAATGGCCCTAAGAGGCAAAAGTAAATTTTACGGGGAATACAAATCTAGATATAGCTTTTATTTTCTTAGGAACAAATAAAAATCAAGATAAATCTTTTAGTTTCTTAGGAATAAATAAAAATCAAGAAATAACTATTATTTTCTGAAGAATAAATAGGAAATAATCGATAATTTTGAGTTTTTTTAGCAAAAATTAAACAAATAAAAATTTATACAATTGCAGCGTATTTGTTTTGGATTGATTTTAAGTTTAAATTTGGAACACAAACGTTGTTTGCAGTCCCTAGGAGATAAAATTTTTAATTACAGTGGTGAACAATAATAATGTTTTTTTTGCACACGAAAACCCATATCATAATTTTGAAAAAACTAGAGCACGAAGTCATTGAAAAGTAAGTTGGCCACAAGTAATTACAAGGGTATCCAAAATAATCGGGTTTCTGCTTAAATCGATTAATCGCTTGATTAATAAATCGAGTATTTGGCTTAATCGGTTATCGAAACATGTACATATACTGAAATATATATTTTTGTAAAAAGTAGAAAAAGTACCTAAATTAATATTATTGTTTAATTTCCAATAATTGTTTTAGTGGATATCTAACTTCTGGTAGGACTAGTTTAAGCTTCCAAAAATAATCTGCTAACATTCTTGGGCTCCATTTCCCTTGGTAGCGCTTCTCAATAAAGGAAACGTCCTGATTAAACCTCTCAAATTCTTCATCAGTCGCAGCACCTAAGTTTGCAGGAATGTGTGTATTCTACAGGACATACTTATTATGCAAGCCATTAAAAAGTGGGTTGGTCAGAGGTAATTAGCATTATATCCTATTAACCGGGTCGCGATTTAATCGATTAATCGCTTAATTAATCGATTAACCGCTTAATTAATCGATTAATCGCTTAATTAATCGATTAATCGCTTAATTAATCGATTACTCGCTTTATTAATCCTTTAATCGCTTAACTAATCATGTGATTAATTAATGGAGCTAGTCGATTAATTTTGAGTCAACTCGATCAATAAAAATATACTATCTTTTTTGCAGATATTGTCGACTACAACTTGAATTTCCTTTTGAAATGTTCAAAAAAAAAAAAAAAAAGATTTGGAAACGTTATCTTGTGTCACCTGGTTTTTATGTCTTGCTGCACTTAGTGCGCAATAACGGGTTTGGAAAAAAATTAAACTGGTACTTTTCGCTTGATATAAGTTTATTTAAGTAGCTTTGAAAAAGGTGTTTAAGGGTATTTCTCCAGATTATCTCCAGTTTGGTTTATTTATTTCCAAAATTTCCGAGCACTTAAACCCGAACTGTTGCTACAAGAATATATTCGCGAACTGAGGAATAACATTTAACGGACAAATCCTTAATAGCGCTCTCAGAAGGACGATTATGTTGTCCGAATATCACGAATGTAACTCTAACAGAACCACCATTTTCATAGTGAATTTTAAATGTTTTAAAGCGATTTTCGATCGAATTTGAATTTATTGTTGTAATTGCCAACGCATCTACTACAAATCTGTCAAAAAACTAAATTTCAAAACTAACACGTTGTTGGTGTTGCCACAATTGAAAAATAAAGCTCTTGTTGGAAAAATCTTTAAACACATCAAAGTAGTTTTCAAATTCTACAAAAAAATATTTAAAATTTTATTTAGTTATTTAATCGGCCAAAATTAATCGATTTTATCGTTAATCGGGTAGTAATTAATCAATTGACAGATTGACTTTTTCCTCTGGTAATAGAAAAGATTCTGCCGGTATTATCGAGTGGTTTTTTTAAATAAAATTTACTTGTAATCAATATAAATCGTTTTCCTAAAACTCAACGAACGAACCTCGTAAAAACACTTGTTTTGAATAATACGTTTTCTTAAATCTAACATTTAATATATTTTTTTACGAGTCTTATTTATAGTATTTTTTTTTATTTACGTCAGAATTAAAATGCACAACGTGCAGGACTGTTTTTCATTCATTTATTTATTTTATATCCTTGTTATGGTTGGTCGGCTGTAGAGTTGATTTGATGGTTAGTTGCTTGCGGTTGCTGTCGTTGTTGGTTAAATGAAGTGATTTGTTTGTAGATCCTTGGATAATGAAAGGCCAATAAGGAATTCTTGTTGCCGTAATAATAATAATAATAGAGAAGAGTTGGAATTTGTTCAAGTATTATTATAATTATTTTTTTTTATTACTTTTATTATGACTAGACCAGCTAGTGTTGCATGTTAAGGCAGATCTACACGACAAATAAGTTATCTGAATGCTTTAGAATTTTAAACACTAAATATTTTCTTGTGATTTTCTTTATTTTGGTAGTCTTGTACAAATTCCTTGCTATTACAATGCGATAATCAAACGCTACCGATCAATGTGTTTGCTATATTCCTTGAAATTCAATTAATTTACTAAGTGATCGGTCAGATGGACGTAACACAGATATAGGGGCATCTCTCAAAAACATAAATAAATCAAATAGGAATAGCACTATAAGAGGCACATATTTTTCTAGCAAACTTACACACACACTCACATACGCCCATATTATTAACAATAACACAAAGAAAATAAATTCTCAGACAACTGATAAGGCCATTAAAACCGTTAAATTTGTTGAACTTTATCAAAGAATTAACAATTAGCAAAATAACACTTGCTTCATATTTTTATTCTTTTGCACTTTGTTTTGTGAATTTATTCAAATATAAAAACACTTTTTGTATGTTACATAGATTTATAAAATCACTTTAATATGCACCTATTTGTTAATATTTTTGCTTAAATTTATTATTATTTTTTTGCGAGTACTAAACAACAAAAACAACGCGATGTATAAATCACTTTTGATTTAAATTTCTATTCTTTTCTTCTATATTAAAAAATAAAACAAAAATCAAACAGCGACCGTCCGTTACGTCGTCATATTGTAAAGATTCACGAACTCAAACTAAACAAACTGGTAATTTTCAACAATACGATATTATTTAGTTAGTTTACGTTATTTAAAACACATGTTTCTTGCACACGCTCTTTTCAACCACAACACTCTCTTTATTACGGAATCTCTTAAAATCATACTCTTAGCAACGCATTGTTTGTAACTGTAACCGTATTCAACGTTACCGTTGACAAATTTCAAACAAGGAGTCTCAAAAAGGAAGTTTAAAGCGAAAAACCAGATATATTTCTCAAAAATTTGTGTTTATTTTATTTTTAGTATAAAAAGAGAAAATTGTACTTTTCATTATTACATTTCAATAAAAACATTATTGCTTATTTCGAGATCTGTTGAAAAAATAGGAAAATTTTTATTTTTCTAAAACTAATCTTATATTGGTATAATTTTTTGGACTTTAATTTTTTAATTTAAGTAATAATATTGAGATCGATACCTTTTGAATATCTACTTCAGGATAGCAATTGATAACAATTGATTAACAATAACAAAATTTAAAAATTTCAGAATATTATATGTTTAAATTTTATATAAAAAATAAAACAACAAACATATTTAATTTTAAAATTTTGTTATTGTTAGCTAATTATTATTAATTGTTATCCTAAAGAAAATATCCAGAGGACATCGAAATTTTGAAATATAAAATATTAAAAGTTTTTAAAGTTTTTAACGGGCGGACGAGGTAGCTAGGGCTGGATCTGCTATGGACGTCTCCACCGCTGTATCGGTAGCCATGCCGTATGGAGCTATAAGATGCGGCATTCAGAGCCATTACCGGCAGAAGGCTGCAGACAGATGGCGCAAGCTGGACACGTGTTGAGTGGCCAGAAGTATGTGGCCATCCGGTTCCTTTTGAACAGCTGTGGGACATCTCAAGACTCGTCGCAGTAGTGACGGGGCACTGGGCAATAGGCAGACATGCTGGCCGGGATCAGGGCAAGGAAGAGACAGTTTATCACTTCATTTGTGAATGCCCGGCATTGCACCATACGAGACATAGAATCTTAGGCAACAGTATAATATCCGACCTTTCGGAGCTATCAGGTATAGGTCTAGGTGACCTTATTAGATTCCTCTATGCGACAGGTTGGACCTATCATCCATCACCGTAACCGGGATCTGGATTCGGTTCTACATAGGTTGACACTGACGAGTGGAGTGGTCTTTCAAAACGGGATCTCAGAGATCCTACTTGAATGCTTGTGGGATACAGGCAGCCACGTATACCAACCAACTTTTAAAGTTATTATTAATTAATTAATTAATTAAATAAAAGTTAGATTAGTTCGAGTTATTGTAAATAACAATAAATTGCTAGCGGAGGATTAAATGTTTTAAAAACCTAAAAGCCATATTTGGTATTTGATGCAAATAATGTGACAAAAGTGCGAAAGTACAAAAAATTATCCACTAAAATTTTCACAAGAGTTTGCTGAAATCAAAATATGTACCTAGAATTTTTTTGCAATTACAAACTTGAGTATTATGCAAAAATATTAAAAATGCATTCTAATTTTTAAAAAGGAATTACTCGTTAGTTTTTTCAAAAACCGGGGAGTAAATTGGAAACTGATTTAAGTCACTCGGAAATTTGTAAGCGTCCAAATGCCGGAATTAATCGATTTTGTCTCTAAAAACTTTTTATAATTTTTTTTTTTAACAATTTTAGGGTTCGATTTTTTGCTCTTCAATTTTTCGATTTTAAAAAGCTTTTTATTATTCTGCAAATATTTTTAATTGTAGCGATAAAACTGTTTTTATTTCAAATATACATACATAAGTTTTGTCAAAATATATAATATGCATAGCAGTCGCAAAGCAGCGCTGACTCAGTCAATATCAAGCCCCGTTGGCAGTACAGCCAGACCACTGATGGTTTACTCTCTGTCAAGAGTTTTGCGTCTCACTCACACTAGTTAGTTTCAACGCGTAAGATAATTATATAGAAATAAAGATCTTCTGAAGAATTTTCCGTGGTTAAATTCCGCTGCGACTTCTGGTGTGAAGACGTTGTCACAGTCAGCATCTATGCCCCGATAATTTGCAAAATATTTTTTATAAAAATACAAATATTTAGCCCAATTATAATTTCTGTATGGAATTTGTCAATTCCCCATGTTATATTTCCCCATAAAAAAATCTCTTGGTCTCAAATTACCGCATTCGATATCGATCGAAATTTCAATACAATTTATGTACAAATTTCGATCGATATCGAATGCCGTAATTTGCCCCCTGTTCTAATAAACGGGGGAATAATTTTTTTCACTATAAATTTGTAATTGTGATTTAATTTGTACTCGTACAAGCAATTTTCCTATATTCGAAAACCTCATTTTCGAGGTGACAGCGGAGGAAATAAGTTCACTGCTTAGTTTTTACACCCTGAGATACTTCTTTCTTATAAAATTTACTTCATTTCTTTTTTACTCAGAATTTGCTCAGGGAAAAAATCCCATGAAATAGTAACAGGGATTAAGCCATTTTAGGGGGAAAAAGTACAAGAGAACTGTCGTCTCCAATAGACATCGGCCTGAACATGACGCCGGCAGAGCAACGGTATTAATATGTCCATGTTCTTGTATGTAGTAACAACGTGTTCAGGCTTCTGAAGTAATTTTGAGGTTGTGCAAAAGAAAAAAAATTAAAAAAATATTGGTTAAATAGTTGATATTCCTACTAACTAGCACCACTTGCAAAAGTGGAAAAATTGAACAAAGAACGCTGATGAGATGGCGTAGCGGCCTCGAAATCAGTACTGATCCGTTCTGCTGGTTTAATGACTATGAAAAATATTCTTAATATTCCACTCTCAAAAAAATTAATAAATAGAATGCAATCACGTTCATTTATTAAAAATAAAAATAAATAAAAAATAATTTGCAGTTTCGCAGATTTGAACCTATAGCCTGTTGGGAAATTAACATCCTGTAATACAATTTACATAAACAAAAGGTTCACTATTAAAATAGAAATTCATACATTAAAAAAAATTTTACTTTTTGTGTTCTGTCTCGTTTGCTCTTCTTTGAAATTATATACGAACGTGAACATCAAGTCGGACATGGAAGGCAGGACATAAAGGCCAATGTAGACCGCAAATGTCCATGTTTCGACCATGTCCAGACATCGATAACTGGACATGGTCGAGACATTTGCGGTCTACATTGGCCTTTTTCATGTCCGACTTGATGTCTAGTGGAGGCGTATGTTTGATGTCTAGTTAGCACGATGGTCAGCATTAATTTGTTAATTCTTAATTTCCAGGGATAATTTTGGCTTCTTTATGGCAACACTGTTATTGCATGCAAAACACGTGTATCACGTGTTGTTGTTGTTTTTGTTGTTGATGATTTCTGTCTAGCCACAGTTTGCGGCAACATAAACAAACGTAAAAAAATGTAAGAATTTTCTTTTTGAACAAAAAACAAATGGATTTTCCTCAGCCCTGGCTCACACTCGCAAAGAAGTAAAACAACCCAAAATACATTATTGCACTATGGGTTTTCTAACCTCACATCTACGTATGTATGTGCTTATGTTACACATACATGTTATAAATGGCTCTTATTTGCATTTATGTAATTTTTGATAAACAATTTTTAAATTAGTGAACATTGATTAGACTTGACCCATCTCATTCGTCCTATGATCAATATAATTTATATTACAAATTGTGCATTCTCTTATTTTACACAAAAACCTGTGATGCAACAACCAGATAGATGCACAACTCAAGTTGTCGACTAACGCAACAGTACCAATTAAAAAAATTAAAAAAAAGAATAAAATAAAAACAGCAACATATTAAAAAATATTAAAAAACTTTAAAAAATAAAAAAAGTGTTTCTTCGCAAAAAAAAAAACAATTCAGTTGCGCTAACTATAAAATGCTACATACAATGTATTAAACCTAGAACACTAATCCACATAAATTTCATGTGTAGTTTTGATATAGTTTTTGCTACGGAAGCATCAAGTGATTTAATATGGTGTTTAGACAAGCATTTTTAAATGAGTCACTAATGATCGTGCTGTTCACATATACAAAATTTAGTCAATTAAATTAACATAAGACAACTAAAAGTAAAACTTGACCATGAGGACCTCAACTTGAAATCTGTGACTTTTTTTTAATTGTCCAATTAATAATGAATTTAATATCAATAACTTAATTTCAACATTCCTCGGCATATTTTGTTAATTTTTTTCACTTTTTCCACAATTTAGGTGCTAAGTCTCAACAAATTTTTTTCAGTGAGTAGTGGTTTGCTCACTAAACACACTTTTTAGCAGTGCTGCATTTCTAATTCCACTCCATATTATAGCAATTAAATGTTAATTGAGCGAGGAATTAATTAAAATTTTGCATGGTTAATTGAGTTAAATAATGGCATTAAATGCGATATCCTCAATTGACCTGTATGTCTGAACACCATATAACTTTTCGACAATTGCTATTTTCAATAGGTTTTGAACAAACGCAAAAACATAAACAAAACAGTTTTAGTCATTAAAGTGCTATTAGAGCGAGAATATTAAAACGTTATATGTACGTAAGAAATGCTTGATGTTAGTGTTATGGCACGATTTGATCACAAACACTAACTGTATTATACCCTCCAAAGCTGTCATTCCGTGACACCTAGCCATGTCTGTCCGTCCGTCCGTCTGTGGATATCACGATTCAGTCCAAATGAAAAGAGACATACCCTTGAAACTTGGTATAAATATATTTTGAAGGATAGCACAAGTCAACTTTCCGCTAAAAAGAACTAAACCAACCTCTAAAAAATAGAATAATTTTGAGAGTTTGTTTTTACAATTCTGTTAGCAAAAGATATATCTTTTGTCAAAGGAAATCCAAAGGGTTGAACCTGGAGCCAAAAAAATTAGAAAAATCAATTTTTAGCCCCGCCTCCCGTAGTGGGCGTTGATGTTGGCAACTTCTAAATGGTTTTTCAACAAGAACCAAGGCGAATTCATACAAGGTGGCCTTAGTTCAGAAATTGGTGATCAGCTGTTACCAAGGCAAACTTATTGAACTGTCTTCTTCTGGTTTTTCGTTTTTTCCAAAGCATTTCATTTGACAGTTCAATAAATTTTACACAGAGTTTGCATAAGTGAGTCCACCTTGTATGAATTCGCCTTGACAAGAACTTTGTTTTCAAACAAAAAATTTAGATAAAGCTGATTCAAATTTTATTGTATTACGCAGAGAAAAGTTCGGGAATTGTGTATGGAAAATGATGTCTGTCCACCATCTCAATGATATCCACGTCATAAATAACAGGCCAAAATTGAGTTGTTAACATCATCAGGCCCAATCACGCCTCCACACCACATGGCGCACCCACCATACAGTGACAAGTTGAGCATGCAAATGTAACTTTAACAGAACCACCATTTCCATAGTGGATTTTAATTACTTTAATACGATTTGCGAGCGAAATTGAATTCATTGTAACAATTGCCAATGCATCTACGTACTACGAATACGCCAAAAAACTAAATGTCACGACAAAAAACTAACTGCCATCCCTAAATACGGGCGGCAAGCGTTTTTTAGCTGTCAAAAGTTCTCATGTCCATACATTTTGTATGGAGCATACCGAAATAACGCGGCGGCAACGCTGCGTCAACGCTTGGCTATTGGAAAATCCGATTTTGACAGAGCGTTTTCTAATGAAGTTGGTTGCAAAAGAAGAAACCAGAGAAAATGAGCAAAGATTTACAAAAGTGAAATATATAATAAAAGAAAAAATTTGTGCACTTCGTATTAGAAAATGGAGATACGAAAATATTTACAATATGATTATATACATAAATATGTATGCACGTTTGTAATTTGTACAAAATTTCAATAACAAAATCAAAATTTTCGTCCGTCCAGCTGTTAAAATAATCAGGGTTGTTTAATTTGTTTGTTTGATAACCCTGTTTTTATTGTTTTTTTACATAACGCTGCCGCTTTTGTTCAGGTATGGCATTTCAGCGTTAAAGCTCAGCGGAAAAAAACGTTCCGCTTTCCGCCCGTATTTAGGTATGGCTGTAAGTGTTGTTGGTGTTGCCGCAAGTGAAAAACAAAATTCTTGTTGAAAACTCCTTTATTAAAAACAAAAACTAAACCTCAACTTGCGAGAATCTTTCCCCGCTAATACTCCTCTTATTTTGCAAGGATAACACGCCATAGTGCCACAAAACTAATGTCTTCCTGCGTAAAAGTGTAAAGAACCCTAAAAATTTTACTTTCATTCTTAGAACTTTTCATGTACTTTTTATCCGTTGTTCTTTTGGTAAACAGCACACCACGCCACCCACCTTCCCTTCCCGTCTTAATTGTTATGCTCCTCTTCGTCACCATCGCCAACAAGTTCATCATTGTTCGCAATATTATACGATGTACATGTACTCGTATCTAGATATAAAGACAAATGAGTCTAAATTTTTTTATTCAACAATTCATTTTACTTCATATGCTACTTTTTCATTTTCTTTTATTGATGAAAGTTTTGTTATTTATTTTTAACAAAATACTTCAGTTGCTGTTAAATAGACACCATAAATCAATGCGTTAAGAACCCACAAAAGAAATGAAATAAGTTCACGGCTAAAATGAAGTGCAGTAAAACAAAGAAAATAGAAAATAACAACAACAAGATAAATATTTTTGCTTGTTCCGATCGAATTCATTCAACTTCGACATGGAGTATTTAATTTGTTAAAAATAACATAAAAAGTGCCAGGAACTTTAACAACTTTTTTGCAGAACAACCACATATGAGGAGGTGCTCATAAGAAATACGCCAGAATGATGACAACAGTGAAGGCTTCAAAATATTATTAGTCTTTGTCTTCTGTATGTGACACTGGCAATTGTCAGGGTCATTCAAAGAACTTTTAAAGCAAATACGATTGAGAAGTTGGGAATATGAAACTTTGGACACATTTTTTTTTTGGACGTCTTATTTGCTATTTGAATTTATTTGTACGAAAAGAAATTTTTCCCCCATAATAAATTCATGAATACGACAAGTCACGGACAAGAGATTTCTTCCAAAACCAACTCACATTAGAATACTACTGACTATCCCATACAATCGAACAATCTGTCAAACATGACATGTGTGATAAAAGCGTACAGTAGTGTGGCCTTAAAACACTACTGTGTAACAGGCTTTTTGACAAGTCCGGCCGATTTGGAAATGTTCATGAAAATTTTTATAAAATGATAGATTCGGGTAGTATTTATTGTCAGTCAGGGGTGCATTTTGTTGACGCTCAAAAAACAGAAAAAAGATTAAACAAGTAAAAACGTTATATTCGACCGGGTCGAATCTTAAATACCCTCTAAATATTTAGTAAATAGAAACTCTATTTTCTAGATCGTCTCAGACTTCATCACTGATCAAGAATATAAAGGGTGTTTTTATAAGAGCTTGCTGATTTGAAATTTAAATAAAACACATGCCAAATTATGAAATGGCCAAAAAAAAATTTTTATTTGGTAGATAATTTCTTGTCATTTAACATTTAAATATAATTTCGGGCATATGGCCACCACGAGTATTTTGCACAAAGGTCATTCTGGAGGTCCAATTTTCGACCACCTTTTCAAGCATTTGAGGGCGTATTTCAGCAATGACACGTTGACTACTGGTTTCCAAAGCGTCAATCGTTGCTGGTTTATCCACGTAAACCAATGATTTCAGATATCCCCACAAAAAATAATCGAGTGGCGTCAAATCACACGAACACGGAAGCCAATTCACCGGTCCATTTCTCGAAATAATGTTGTCGTTGAAATGTTCTTTCAATAAGTCCATTGTGTCGCCCGCAGTATGACAAGTGGCACCATCCTGTTGAAACCACATTTCGTTTACACCTTGAAGTTTTGGCACCAAAAATTCATTGATCATGATTCTGTATCGATTTCTATTCACGGTAGCGCGTCGTCCTTCCTCATTTTTAATGAAATAAGGACCGATGATTCCACCAGCCCATAGACCGCACCAAACAGTACATTTATCGGGATGCATTGGTAATTCTTGGACGGCGTGTGGATTATCTTTGCTCCAAATACGGCAATTTTGCTTGTTGACACATCCATTCAACCAAAAATGCGCCTCATCACTGAAGAGAATTTTGCGGTAAAAAAGCGGATAAACATTTTTAATTGAACACTGTTTTTGAAAATAAATTTCTACGATTTGGAAGCGTTGTTCTGGAGTTAACCTGTTCATGATGATTTGCCAAACAATACTGAGTAGAGACGTCACTTTAAACTGTTAAAACAGCTGTCAGACAACAGTGATTCGTATAAAAAAAAACTTCATAAAAAACAACATTTACATACTATTAAAACTGTATTTTGTCGGGCTCGCCCTGGCAAGGACCGTGCGGGAGACCTTTCACCTTTGCCATAAAACTCTAAAAATAAATGTTTGGGATGATTAAATGTAAAATTTATTTTTATTGGATCATGTAGGGGGCAAAGGGGGAGGAGGAGGAGGGTAGGGCAGAGGAGTATAAGGCTACGTCTCAGCTTCTTCATTAAAGCATAAAAATGTTATTTTTAAGGAATGTAGGTTTAACTAATACAAAATGTTAAATTTTTATACTATTTTTGCAGATAATAACGTCCACTAAAGGGGGTGGGGTCCGAAAATTAATTTTTTTATAAAAATAAAAATATATCATTTGCTTAACAAAATTACAAAAATATTATGATGTTTTTTAGAAATTGGTTTAATTCTTCTTAGGGTAACTTTTTCCCCTCTGGCTCGATTTGGGCTTGCAATTGACCGGCCCCGAACATGAAATAAACTGTTCACTGAACTCGCCTCTCAATTCGGCCATTATTCCGCGTACTGCGTGTCATGTGGCACGAAACCACATGCCAGCCAAATTCAGTTCGCCTACAAGGTGGGCCAAAAGAAGTCATCCGATGACTCCTCCAGCGTGAACAGCGCACCATGCAGTCACTTTGAGCGGGAGTAATCGCTCCTCGTGCATCACTCGTGGATTTTTGCTTGTTCGCGTACCCGCTGAGGTGGAAATGAGCCTCATCGTTCATGATGATTTTGGTCGAAAAATCGTCCACTTATTACTCGAGATTGAGGATGGGGAGTGTATCGCTTCATGGCTTGTTCAATTGTATTCTACATGTCTAGTTCACAAATGTCAAAACGGATTTGACATTGGCCGCCATTTACATCTTCCAATAGGGTGATTTCTTTTGGCCCACCCTGCAGTTTAGGAAAAAAAATTGTGATCATCGCACGATAGCGCTCCACAGTAACGTTCTTGCCTTGGTCGTCTTTAAAAAATGATGCCACCTGCCTATAATCCACACCAAACAGGGCATTTTTCGGGATGCTTTGGCAGTTCTTGCAATACTTTTGCTTGTTCTTCACACCAAACACGGCAATTTTGCTTGTTCACGTAACCATTCAATCAGAGAAATTAGCTCCGTCGTTGAGCACAAGGAGTGCACGTAGCGCGTTCTTAACCGAGTATGAATTTTGATAGTAAAATTATATAAAGCGCAAGCATTGGTTGTTTCTAAACAGATTCATGGTCAGATTATAGACCAAACTGAACATGTTATACGAGAACAGTGTTGCCAAAATGAAAAATTACTGGTGGAATTGTGGCCAGATTTCTGAACCAAACTTGAAGAAAGAAATTAACGGAACACATAACTAGATCCATAGCTTTCGTAATATAATAATATTATGTGTGTGGCTACGCCGATAAGCGTTAGTTTTTTGTATAGAAACATTTTAAAATACTTGAGAATTATTGGATTTGTAAATCTTTTACTTTTTTACCACCTGCAGTAGGCAGAACATTTGACGGTTGAATTTTTAATAAAGATATTTGAGGTTTTAGTGAAATTTCATATTTGGAATTTCCCTAAAGGAGTTTGTAGATCTTTAACTGTTTTTTCATGTCAATAGCCAGAAAAATAATTGAGCACACAACAAAACAAAGCATCATGATTAGTAAATTAACTGGGGAAAATATCCCAAATAAATTACAATTAAAAGCTTTAATATAAATTTTATTTTTCGCTTTTATTGTTTACAAACTGAGCACTAATTGTATGAAGATAGACAATTGAAATGAAATTATTTATATCGAATAAAATTTGTTTGTTGTGTGTTCTGTAAGTTTCAAAGCCTATGCTTTTGCTTGTGTAATTCTCAGTTCGTCTTTGATAGTTTATGTATAAGCACAGAAGTTTGGTTGTTTTGGAACTATGTAGAAGTCTACGGATGATTTAGTGTAAGATTCATATAATTATAAATTTTGAACTACTTATATCTTCAAGAAGATTTCCATAAACCAAAACAAACAAATAAAAACGTTATATTCGACAGGGTCGAATCTTAAATACCCTCCAAATATTTATTAAGTAATTTTAAAATTTTTAACTTCGTGGGACAGAGTTCCTTTATATGATATCGTACGTCAACGCCCATTGAAGGGGGCGGGGTTCAAAAATAGACTACATAATCTTTTCCACAGACGAACGTATAGGCATTGCTAGACCGCCTTAGACTGCATCACTGATCAAGAATATATACACTTTATGGGGTCCAATTCTTTTTGGAGGGTATTAAAACTGTATTCTGGCGGGGTCCCTCTGGCAAGGGTCGTGGGGGACATTTCACTTTTGCCATAAAACTTCAAAAATAAATGTTCGGAACAATTAAATGTAAAATTTTTTTTTTATAGGGTCATTTAGGCGGCAAAGGAGGAGGAGGGGGTAGGACAGAGGAGGAGCCAGGTTACGTCTCAGCTTCGTCACAAAAGCTTAGAAATTTTATTTTTAGGAATGTAGTAATAGAATTTGTTAACCTTTTACACTATTTTTGCATATAACGCCCACTAAAAAGGGCGGGTTCAAAGAATTAATTTTTGATTTTATGGCTCCAACTTCAACGCGTTGGACATTCTCTGACATAAAAATATATCATTTGCTTAACAAAATTACAAAAAAACAAGTAAAAACGTTATATTCGACCGGGTCGAATCTTAAATACCTTCCAAATATTTAGTAAGTGAATTTGATATGTTTAACTTGGTGGGACAGAGTTCCTTTATATAATATCGTACGTCAACGCCCACTAAAGGGGGCGGGGTTCAAAAATATACAATATCATGTTTTCCACAGACGAACGTATGGGCATTGCTAGACCGTCTTAGACTTCATCACAATTCTCTTTGGAGGCTATAAAAACTGTATTTTGGCGGGGTCGCTCTGGCAAGGGCTGTGGGGGAAACATTTCACCTTTGTCATAAAACTCTAAAAATAAATGCTTGGGATAATTATATACAAAATTAAAATTTCTTTTTTTTGATAGGGTCATTTAAAGGGCAAAGGGGGAGAGGGGGTAGGGCAGAAACAGATACACATAAAACTGTAAAAATAAATGCTTGGGATGATTATACACAAAATAAAAAAAAATTTTATATTTATTTTTAATAGGGTCATTTAGCGGGCAAAGGGGGAGGAGGGGGTAGGGCAGCAACAGGCAGTCATAAAACTCTAAAGATAAATGCTTGGGATGATTATATACAAAATTTAAACAATTTTTTTTTTGGTAGGGTCATTTTGGTGGCAAAGGAAGAAAGGGGGGGGGGGGCTAGGGCAGAAATCGGCAGTCATAAAACTTTAAAGATAAATGCTTGGGATGATTATATACAATATTTAAAAAAACATTTTTTTTTGGTAGGGTCATTTTAGGGGGCAAAGGAAGAAGGGAAGAAGGGGGTGGGGGGCTAGGGCAGAAATCGTCAGTCATAAAATTCTAAAAATAAATGCTTGGGATGATTATATACAAAATTTAAAAAAACATTTTTTTTTGATAGGGTCATTTTTGGGGACAAAGGAAGAAGGGGGGGGGGGGCTAGGGCAGAAATCGGCAGTCATAAAACTCTAAAGATAAATGCTTGGGATGATTATATACAAAATTTAAAATAACATTTTTTTTTGATAGGGTCATTTTTGGGGCAAAGGGGAAGGAGGGGGTAGGGCAGAGTAGTACCAGGTTTCGTCTCAGCTTCGTCATTAAAGCTTAAAAGTGTTATTTTTAAGGAATGTAGGCTTAAGTAAAACAATTTGTTAAATTTTTATGCTATTTTTGCCTATAATAACGCCCACTAAAGTGGGCGGGGTCAAAAAATATTTTTATTTTATTTAATGGCTCCAAGTTTAAGGCGTTGGACCGTATTTGACATAAAAATATATCATTTGCTTAACAAAATAACCAAAAAACTTTAAAAATTATGTTGTTTTTTCTGGGTTGGTTTAGTTCTTCTTAGGGGAACTTTTTTCCCTCTTGCCCGATTTAGGCCATCTTCGAACTTAACCTGCTCTAAGTTTTAAAATATATTTATGCCAAATTTCATGAGTCTAGCTTTTTTCGTTTGGACTGAATCGTGATTTCCACAGACGGACGGACGGACATGCTCAGTTCGTCTTAGATTTCATCACTGATCAAGAATATATATACATTATGGGGTCTGAGATGGATATTTCGATGCGTTACAAACGGAATGACAAAGTGAATATACCCTCCAAATTCTTTTTTGGAGGGTATAAAAACTTAAAAAATTATGTTGTTTTTTAGAGGTTGGTTTATTCCTTCTTAGGGGAACTTTTTTCCCTCTTGCCCGATTTAGCCCATTTGCGAACTTCTATCCTTCAAGATAGAATATATTTATACCAAATTTCAAGAGTCTGGCTCTTTTCGTTTGTACTGAATCGTAATTTCCACAGACGGACGGACAGACATGCTCAGATTGTCTTAGATTTCAACACTGATCCAGAATATATATACTTTATGGGGTCTGAGATGGATATTTCGCTGCGTTACAAAAGGAATGACAAAGTGAATATACCCTCCAATTCTCTTTTGGAGGGTATAAAAATTTATTTTCTTAAATTTCATTCCTTTGCACGTCCTGATAATCAACGATGATTTATTACAATTTCATTCGGTCTCTCGATTTTCTGTTTGTTTTGTTGTAGCACAAGTTGTTTAATAAAACATTTTTGTATGTTCATTAAATCTCCTGTATTAAAATATGTAAATTTGTGTTAAACTATTAAATACTGCTGAAAATTTTAAAATCTCTTTTAAACTTTTTCTTACCACAAATAATATTTGCCCATAAAACTCCAGCAAATATACTAAAGAAGTTTGCGACGATAATGATGATGCTTTAACCCAAAACATTGTAGTGATACTAATAATAGCAACTTATTAGGGTGATAACTTTTTCTCTATGAATTTTTGGAATGTATGTTTTTCTTTTAAGTATACAAAAATAATATATAAGGTTAGGTTATGTTAGCTTGAAAAGGGGGCATAAACAAGAGCCGTCCCAATCCGTTCAGGATTGCACTTAAGCCTCATAGACCTGTTGTGCGCTCGATTATAGGGATTTCCTACTATAAACCATGGAAACCTGTGAATTTGATTACGTTAAGAACGTAGTTTCCTCAATGTATCTTCTTAAGTCTCTCTAATTAGAACCCCTAACACATTCCATATCTAGTATAATTTCATGATTAAATGTTTGTCTCCTGACTTGACTAAAAGCAGGACAGTGGCACGAGTAATGCTCAAGTGTTTCGTCATACTCTTGACAGGCTCTGCATGTTATATCGTCAACGATACCCATGCGTGCCAGGTGATTCCTTAACTCTGTATGTCCTGTTATTATATTAACAAATCTCCATAGTGCAGGCCTACTTAATCTTAAGATTTTTTTTTTATCTTGGACCAGCACTCAGGAGATGACCCCTAAATATGCAGTGCATTGCGCTGGAACAAGAAAGGAGGGCGATAGAATTGAGGGGACAGGTAAAGAAAGATGAGAAGACAGAGAATTTGTTGTAGCTATTTCAACCTTTTTATTTCACCGCCAAAGTTTTTGCTACAGGACCGACGGAGGAGGGTGCTGCTGTCACTCTGCTTTTAAGTACATGATTGTGTCAGTCGCTGTCAATTATTTTCAGTGACCAGTGCTATGCCTTCATCATTGAAACAGGCTGGCAACAACTAACACAACCATGCACTAATGTGGACCAGAAGAATTCAACAGAATATTTTATAACTCAGCGCGGGGTTGAACTCAGGATTTCCTTTGTCTTGTTACCATTTGGAATTTTGGTCACTCTACCTACGGTAGAATCCTGCCAATTTCTCGTATGCGTGGGCTATAGACCATTGCTTTAGTTCGTTTCTAAAAACTTGAAATGGCTTAGGATTTTCTAGAGTGATGTTTGTCATTAATCGCTTTATTGAAAATATCGTATTACTGAAAACCAAAAGCAAGCCCACAACTACGTTTTGTATGAAACCTACTTCGCTTTAGTGAAAAAATAAACAATGACAAATTTATTTATTAGAAAGCGATTGCATAACTTAAGGCTGAAAAAATTGTGCATGTTTTGTCCGTTAAAGAATTAAATGACAAAATTTATTGTCCTTTTCGCTCTTACGTACTTTATTGTATTTTTCTATTATATTGTCAATGCAAGTGGCTAGAAAGTGTGGAATGGGAGGAGGCAATTACAATAGCCACGAACCCCATAACTATCCTATGCACAGACGGGTCGAAGATTGGTAACCGATCGGGTGGAGGATTCTACGACATAGGTCGTAACTTTCGTAAATACTTTCACCTGCCAGATCAGAATACAGTACTTTAGACTGTGATCGTGGCTATTACGGAAGGGATAAAATGGTTAAATGAAATTGATAACAGACTACCAGTTCATATCCTCTTAAGACCGTGGGTGCACATATGTGCACCTTTCGTATTTTCCAATTTAAATAATCTATGCCATCTTGTAGTAGGTGGATTTACTTTTATTGCCATCTATATGATATTTAGATTCGCTGTTCCAAATGATGGAGTTTTTTTTTGAGTTTATGATATTTATTTTGCATTTGAATTAAAAGAAAAAACATATTTTTCCAGTAGACCATAAGTTGAAAATATATATTTTTGTTTTTATATTTATTTCATTTGTTAGAATTACAAGTTTTGAATTTTTCAAAGCACACTATTTGGGTGAACGTTTGAGATGGTATGTTGTTATTTAGGTGTAGTTTTTTTTTTGGTGCTATACGGCATTCTTTTATTGATACTGTTGATGTTTTAATATCAAATTTCAAATTCAACTAACTTTATTTTTCATTCTCAAAACAAATGACAATTAAAACTTAAAATATAAAAAATGAATACTAGATTAAATTAAAAATTATTTTCAAAGTGTGAATATACAAAGTATCACTACATTACTCCTCCTCCAGTACTAACGTCATATATTAATTCGTACGATTTTACCAGATCGAAGAATCCGTTGTGGTATTTCAGATGTAGAAGTAGGCGTGGATTTAAAAAAATCATTTTCGGAGTTGTTAAAAACTATAGCAGGCTTCAACCGGTCTATGGATATTGTTTTTGGTTTACCATTAACATTAACAACAAATGTCTTTTCACTCTTTGATATTACATGAAAAGGGCCTTTGTATGGAGGTTGAAGAGGTGGTCGAACAGCATCATCTCTAATAAATACAAATACGGATTCATGCAAATTTTTCGGAACGTACACATTTGTATGACCGTGTCTTGCGACCTTTTCTGCTTTAACATTTTCCATATCCTCCTTAAATTGTTTTACCCATTCAGAATTAATATTTTTTATTTTTGCATTAACAAAAAATTCTCCTGGCAATGTCAGTTCCATACCATACACTGATCCAGCAGGAGACACTTTCAAATCGTGGTTGATAGATGTCCTCAATCCTAACATTACAATTGGTAAAACATCTGACCAACGAGATTTTGAATGGCACATAATTGCTGTTTTAAGCGTTCGATGCCATCGTTCAACCTGTCCATTTGCTTGCGGATGATAGGGTGTAGTATGTTGTACACGAATTCCTAAAAGCTTAGAAAACTCTCGAAACAATGAGCTTTCGAACTGACGACCTTGATCAGTAACAACTTGCATAGGCAGACCAAATCTTGATATCCATCCATTGAGAAATGCTTTAGCGACAGATTCCGATGTGATATCACTCAGTGGTATTGCCTCTGGCCAACGTGTAAATCTGTCAATGCATGTCAGACAGTATCGATATTCACCTGACAAAGGAAGAGGTCCAATTATATCTATACTGACAATTTTAAATCTTTCATCAGGAACGAGAAATTCTCCGATTGGACTTTTAATATGACGTTGAACTTTGCATTGTTGACACTTGTTGCAAGATTTCGACCAAGTTGAAATATCTTTTCGCATATTTGGCCAGACGAATCTATCGGAAATTAACTTTATTGATGATTTTGAGCCAGGATGAGATATATTGTGAATCATGTCAAAAACGGTTTTACGAAAACATACAGTTATGAAGGGTCTAATTTTGCCCGTTGATATATCGCAAATGACTTTGACATTAGTATTTGGCATTTGAAATAATTTAAATACTAAAGCTGATGAAGACGATTTTTGAAGTGATTCTAGCTCAGCGTCTTTTGCTTGTTCTTGTGCTAGAAGTTCATAATTCAGTGAGGATGGCATTGAAATGATATCTAAACGTGATAAAGCATCGGCAGGTATATTGTCTTTTCCGGATACATGACGAATGTCTACTGTATATTGACCAATATAATCGAGATGCCGTAGTTGACGGGGTGATGCCTTTTCTGAGCGTTGGTTGAATGCGAAAATCAGCGGCTTATGGTCTGTATAGATGCAAAACTGACGTCCTTCTAGAAAATATTGAAAATACTTAAGACCAGAATATGCAGCAAGCAGTTCACGATCATATGCGCTATATCTTTTCTGTGTGCTTGACAGTTTTTTTGAATAAAATCCTAAGGGTTTCCATGCGCCATCAACATATTGTTGAAGTACAGCACCCATTCCAACATCTGATGCGTCTACGAACAAGGAAGTTGGTGCAGAATCGGTTGGATACGAAAGGAGAGCAGCATTTGCTAATTGAGCCTTACATTTATCAAAAGCGGCACGTAATTCGGAAGTCCACACGACTAATCTCTTATCATTCTTCTTCTGGCCGGCTTTAAGATAATTCAAAGTTGCTTGAGCACTAGCTGCTTTAGGTATAAAACGTCGATAAAAATTTAAAGTTCCAAGAAACCTGCTTAAATCCTTAACAGTTTGCGGTAAAGTATATTTTTGTATTGCCGCTACACGTTCTGGGTTCGGTCTGAGTCCTTCTTGAGAAATTAAGTATCCTAAAAACTTCAATTCAGGTTTTCCAAACTCACATTTTTCGCAATTTATAGTTACTCCGTATTCACGTAACTTTGAAAATATTTGACGTAGATGATTCTCGTGCTCTTCATCATTATCGGATGCTACAAGAATGTCATCGATATAAGCAAAACAGAAGTTGAAACCTCGTAAAACTTCGTTGATGAAGCGTTGGAACGTTTGTGCAGCATTACACAAACCGAATGTCATTCTTGTAAATTCAAACAAACCGAATGGAGTAATGATCGCAGTCTTGGGAATGTCAACCTCTGCTACTGGTATCTGGAAATATGCTTTAACTAAATCAATTTTTGAAAATATCTTTTTTCCGGCAAGCATATATGCAAAATCGTGGATGTGTGGCACGGGGTAACGGTCAGGAACAGTTATTTTGTTCAGAAGCCTATAATCTCCGCAGGGTCTCCACATGTCGTTACCTTTATGTACCATGTGTAGAGGACTTGACCAACAGCTTTTTGATGGGCGACAAATACCTAAATTGACCATATATTCGAATTCTTGCTTAGCAATTTTCAATTTTTCTGGCGACAATCTTCGTGGTTTTGAATATACCTTAGAACCGTTAGTTTCAATTTCATGCACCACCGAATGTTTTACCGGTGGTAATTTCATACTGGGTACTGTAACATCAGCGAATTCTTTCAGAATTGATTTAAACTTACCCATATCTTCGGAAACGCTTTTAAGTGTTAAATTTATTGATTGCGAACTGCTGCCAAACGTCTTAATGTTTGTTAGAGAATCTACTAAGCAGTTATTTTTGATATCAACTAGGAGTCCATAGTTTCCGAGAAAATCTGATCCTATTATTGGGCGTGTTACGTCAGCGACAATAAATGACCAGAGAAATCTGCGTCGTAGTCCAAGCTTGCAATCAATAACTTTTTTACCATACGTTCGAATTTTTGTATTGTTAGCAGCATAAAGAACAAATGTAGTAGGGGGTTCCGATTTTTCTTTTTCTGTGGCCGGATAAACAGATATGTCTGCTCCGGTGTCAATAAGGTACCTGTACTTCGACTCAACATCTTGAATGAACAGGCGACTTACTTGTTGGCCACCTTCACCCGTCACCGTTGGTGAAGTGCCTAAGAATTTTCCGAATTTTTGAAAGAGCATGGAACACGACATTTGGTTGCACGAGAGCCAAATTTACGATGATACCAGCATAATGTTGTAGAAGAAGAATGAGATCTATTACGCGATAAACTTCTTGATGCACTTCTAGAACGGCGATGACTAAAAATCGATAAAGCATCTATTTTTGATATGACTTCAGCCATTTTCTTTTCTATTGCAGAGATCCTATTGTCACCATCTAGAGAAACTGTGTTGACCGCATTTGCGGCGTCCGACTGGTCGTGGATTTTATCAGCTATAAGAGATAGCTTATCAATAGTATCGTTACTAACCGATAATATAGCTTTTGTTGAATTTGGAAGGCGTTTCATCCACAATGTTTTCAGTAAATCTTCCGATACTTTTCCGGAAGCTAATGAGCGCATCTCTCTTAATAGAGCTGATGGTTTCTTATCATCAAGAGTAACACTTTCTAAAAGATGACGAAGTCGTTTTTCCTCCGATTCCACAAACTCGTTTAACAATGCCAGTTTTAGAGTTTCATATTTATTTTCTGCTGGTGGCTCTTCTACAATGTGACTTACATAATTTAAAATGGAGCTTTCAATTGATCCAACCAATGTGTGGTATTTTGTTACATCTACTGTTATCGATGAAGTAATAAATTGTGATTCCAACTGACGAAACCATAATTTTGGATTTTGACGCCAGAATGGTGGAACACGTACAGTTACCCGCGATATTTCCGATGAAAGTAAGGACGAAGCGGATCCAAATTCGTCTGTAGTTGGCATTTTTTCCGTCGGGGTCACCAATGTTGATGTTTTAATATCAAATTTCAAATTCAACTAACTTTATTTTTCATTCTCAAAACAAATGACAATTAAAACTTAAAATATAAAAAATGAATACTAGATTAAATTAAAAATTATTTTCAAAGTGTGAATATACAAAGTATCACTACAATACTAATATGTGTACCTCAGGATTCAAAATGTATTTTAAATAAGAATTAATTGTGTTTAGCTTGGAAATGGATGATGAGCAGATTGTAGATTTTCTCAACGTCAGCGAGTTGAATTTCTCTGGAGATGATGACGATGAGGACTACTTGCCTCTAGAAGTAATTAGAGTCTTTCAGACGCCTGAAGATTGGCTTGATGATAATAATATGGCACAAAATGATGTAAATACTAATGATGAATCTTCAAACTCATCCCGTTTGCTTTGGCGTAGCAAAAACTTGTCTAACTGTGGTCCAGATGTTACTGATGATGTATCCCAGTATGAGTACCTCAGCTGCACTGAGAACCAATTCTGTAAGCGATGTAAGCATGAGTGCCCAAATGAGCCTCCTAAAAAGAACAGCAGATGGTAGGCTGGATAGCGTTGGGCGTCTACCGCGATTTGTAGAAAGCAAGTTCGCATCTAAATGTCGCCACCCTAGGTGCGAAGAGCTTTGACGACTACCATTCAGTTAAGGTTTTTAATTATTTTCAATACCACGTTGAAACCTGAGGTACACATATGTATGTATGTGCACCATTGTTTTCCAATACTTCAAATAAAAAATTTTAGCAAAAAATCAAAGGATTATGTTATTTGATCCCCAGAATGTAAAATAAGTATATCAAACATATAAAAAAGCGATAGGTTCATGTTCAGGTCTTAAGAGGATAAATTCACGGATAGTAGGAAAGTCATCGAGGCCCTATGAAACTATGCGGTTCAATCTCGGTATGTATTACAATGCAAGGATGAGATAAACTCATATACGCATTGTAGAGGTATTGAGATAATATGGATTCCAGGACATCAAAGAATACCTGGAAATGGATAAGCTAGCAAGAGCGAAAAGGACAATAAATTTTGTCATTTAATTCTTTAACGGACAAAACATGCACAATTTTTTCAGCCTTAAGTTATGCAATCGCTTTCTAATAAATAAATTTGTCATTGTTTATTTTTTCACTAAAGCGAAGTAGGTTTCATACAAAACGTAGTTGTGGGCTTGCTTTTGGTTTTCAGTAATACGATATTTTCAATAAAGCGATGTTTCGCTAAAGCGAAGTGAATAAGACTAGCTGCGTTTAAAATCAGTGCGGGGATTTGTATCGCTTTCAGTAATGCGAATTTTTTCCAGTAAAGTGTGTTGCGCTAAAGCGGATTCGACTGTATTTTCCATCGCCTTAGTTGATGTAGTTCTTATTGCGCCACAGATGCCGATACGGCACTGTCTTTGTATTTTTTGAAGGTATTTGATAATAACATGTAATTGCAAACTATTTTTTATATTTTAGTAAGGGGTGGCCAAATGTAAGGTTAGGCACTAAATTGACTAAAGAACACACTTTTTTCAGTTTTATTGACAAAAGTGTAAAGTGGAAATATGGGAATTAATAATGTAATATGATGTCGGGCAAACTTTGAACTGTAGCACTTCAGTAGACATCTGCTCTTTTCACAAAAAATTTTATCTTTTTTGAGTTAACAATAACAGCATAGGCCATAGCGTGGAAAAAAAAGTTACCACCCTAATATACATACATTCATACAGAACATGGATATATGTTTTCATTATCTCCTCTTTAAAAAGTACATAAATTCTAATAGTTCCATTTCTCTTGCAATAAAAAAAGAAAACATAATTTATGCTTGTACTTTTCTGCAGGATTTATGATGATGGTTTATGTGAGCGAAGAACTTCTAGAACGCATTTACTTTCAATGATCCCTTACGTAAATACACTTCTATTCATAATGTATCTTGCAACGTGTTTCATTTTGAAAACAAACAAATAGTCAGACAATCATTCATTCAAGATTTATGAGCTATGACTGTCCAAAAAATTATTATAAGACTTGAAATGCAAGGAAGTACGAAAGATTGTTAGATTTAAAAGCTCTATATTTTTATGCCCTTCACAAAAAGTGAAAGGGTATATATGGGTTTGTCATTCCGTGTGTAATTTTTTCGATATTCACATGGGACCCCATAAAGTATATATATTCTGGATCCTTATGAATAGCGATGACGATTGAGCGATGTCCGTCTGTCTGTACGTGAAATCGGGTTTCCCAAGACCCCAGAAGAACTACAGACTTCGTTCTTGGACCGTTGGATTGGAAATGAACTTAAATAGAGTGGTATTGAAATTCAGAAGACGGTTCCAGAGCTGGGAAGCTTACACCTATTTCTCGACGCAAAAATTATACCAAAAACCAATTTTTTTTTAATGTTTGTAAATTAAACCTATTTCGTGCTTTGGAAAGCCTCGATGGTATATTAAAAAATAAAAAAAAATAAAAATTTGTTTCCAGGAATGGGAAATTAAAATTTTTTTTCGGCCCATTCCGTATTTTGTAGTAACTAAAACTGTTAAAAATTTTATGTTTTTCTTTAACAAACCCGCTTTATACGTCATGAAGATTTGCATTGGCCAAAAAAAAAATTTTAAATTTAAATTTCGCTTCCAGGGTTGGGAAATTGAAAATTTATTTTGTACATAAAAGTAATCAAGATGCAAATGACACTGTTTTTTTTTTGCTAACTAAAACTATTTTATAATTTAAGAAGAACTAAATTGGTATCAAAAATTCAAATATTACAAATTAAATTAAGAATCCAGGGATGGACAAGTGCAATATTTTATAGTACATAAAAGTGAACAAAATGGTTAAAAATTTGAAATTTTTATTCAAAAAAATTGATTTATACCTCATGAAGCGTTGCACTGATAAAAATAAATAAAAAATTAAAATTTCGCTTCCAGGGTTGGGAAAATGAAAGTTTTTTTGGTACATGCAAATTTTGTAGTAAATGTAATAACCAAACTGGCTCCAAAATTTGAGTTTTTCTTAAACAAAACTACCTTATACCTCATGATGATTTGCATTGATAAAAAAAATGTTAAAAATTTTAATTTCGCTTCCAGGGTTGGAAAATTGAATTTTTTTTATACATAAAAGTAACTAAAAAGGCAATTGAAGTTGTTTTTTTCTATTTAAAACTATTTTATATTTTAGGAAGAACAAAATTGGTACCAAAAATTTCCAAAATAAATAAAAATTTCGAATCCAGGAATGGACAAGTGCAAATTCATGAAGGTGACGAAAATGGTTGCAAATTTTAAGTTTTTCTTAAATAAAACGACTTTATACCTAATGAAGACTAGGATTGGTACAAAAATTAAAATTTCGCTTCCAGAGCTGGGAAATTTAAATTTTTTATACATAAAAGGAACCAAAAAGGCAACTAACGTTGGTTTTTTACTAATTAAAACTATTTTTTAGTTCAGGAAAAACAAAATTGGTATCAAAAATAAAAAAAAAACAAAATTTAGATTCCAGAGTTGGATAACTGCAATATTTTTTAGTACATGAAAGTGACCAAAATGGTTACAGATATTAAGTTTTTCTTAAATAAAATTATTTCATGCCTCATTAAGAGTTGCATCGGTAAAAAAAATTGAAATATTTTTCTACATAAAAGTAACAAAAAAGGCAATTGACGTTTTTTTTTTTTTTTTTTTTTTTTGTTTTTTTTGCTAATTAAAACTGTTTTATAATTCGGGAAGAGCAAAATTGGTATGAAAGTCTTAAAAAATCAAAATTTCGACTCCAGAATTTTTTTTGTCACTAAGAATTGCATTGGTAAAACAATAAAAATTCGCTTCCAGAGTTGGAAAATCGAAATATTTTTGGTACATAAAAGTACCCACATAAATTTCCAATTTTGGGTTTTTCGCTAAGAATTAAATTGGTATTAAAAATTTTTAAACTAAAAATTCGGTCCCAGGGTTGGAAAATCTAAATTTTTTAGAACATAAAATTCGCCATATAAGTTCCTAATTTTGGTTTTTTTATGGATGAAATCATTTTTATACTTCGGGAAGTGTTAAATTGGTATTAAAAACCAAAAAATATTAAAAGACGATTCTACGGTTGGACAATTACAACTTTTTGGGGTACATGAAACGGACTTTTATTTTTTGTTTTTAACCTAAAAATATTTAATATTTTTGAAAGACGTTCAGAGGTATTAGAAATAAGAAAAGCCAAACATGTAGCTTCCTAGCCGAAAAATTTAAACGCAAAGAATGACATCTGTGAAGGGTATTTGAGATTCGGCACAGCCGAATAAAGCACTTTTACTTGTTGTCACTATATACAAGTTTCCCTTCTCAAGGAAAAACATATATATAAAGGGGTTTTCAGTAAGAACTTTGTTTTTCAATTGTGGCAACACCAACAACATGATAGTTTTGACATGTAGTTTTTTTTTTACGTATTCGTAGTAGATGCACTGGCAATTGATACAATGAATTCAATTCCGCTCGAAAATCGCATTAAAATAGTTAAAACTCACTATGAAAATGGTGGTTCTGTGAATGCTACATTTCGTAAAATTCGTGATATTTTCGGACAACATGATCGTCCTTCTCAGACCTTCTGTCAACAAGCAAAATTGCCGCATTTGGGCTTTTGAAAGTCCTAAAGCAATTATTGAAAAGCCTTTGCATGCTCAAAGTGTCACTGTATGGGGGGCCATGTGGTCTGGAGTCGTGATTGGGTTTGGAAATGCAGTAACGGTCAATGTTACCAATTGAATGTTGGCCTATTACTGATGACGTGGATATCACTGACACGGTGGACATTTGCCAGATATCAGTTTTCATTCATAATTGCCGAACTTTCTTTTTCGTAATAGAATGAAAATTTGAATCATCATCATCATCAGAGAAGGAGGAGGGATAGTTTTAGTGGAAATAACACACGAGTCAACTGACGACAGTCACTGTAAGTGAGAAGGCATTTTAAATGCTCAACACTAGAAAAAAAGTTTTTTTTTAACAATTGAAAAAATTACTTTAATGTATTGGTCTCCCAGTAGATGTCAGCATGCATGTGTGGCAGCAGATCTACAGCGATAAACTGAGAAAAGCTCTAGCCAGGACACCAATAAGGTTCGTCATTCCGTACGTAATTTCCTCAATATTAATATGGGACCCCATAGACTATATATATTCTGGATCCTTATAAATAGCGTTTCCGAATGAGCAATGTCCGTCTGTCTGTACGTGAAATGGGTTACAAAAGCCCTCAGAAGAGCTAGACACTTCGTTCTTGGACTGATGGATTGAAAATTAACTTAAATAGAGTGGTATTGAAATTCAGAAAAATTCGAAACACGGTTCCAGAGCTGAGAAGCTTACACCTATTTCTCGATGCAAAATTAACTACCAAAAACCAATTATTTGTTTGTTTGTTTGTAAATCAAAACTATCTCATATCTTTAATTAAAAACTAACATATTAAATTTTTTTCCAGGGATGGGAAATTAAAATTTTTTTATTAGTACATGCAATTTTTTCAACTACATGAAAGTGACCAAAATGGTTAAACATTTTAAGTTTTTCTTAAATAAGACCACTTTAAACCTCATGAAGAGTTGCATTGGTAAAAAAAAAAATTAAAATGTCGCTCCCAGGATTGGGAAATTGAAATTTCTTTTTTATACATAAAAGTAACCAAAAAGGCTACAGACGTTTTTTTTTTGCTAATTGAAACTATTTTATAATTCAGGAAGAACAAAATTGGTATCAACAATTTAAAAACACTAAAATTTCGAATCCAGGGTTGGACAAGTGCAATATGTTGTAGTACATGAAAGTGACCAAAATGGTTACAAATTTTAAGTTTTTTTAAATAAAACTTTTCCATGCCTCATTAAGAATTGCATTGGTAACAAAAACCAAAAAATTTAAATTTCGCTTGCAGGGTTAGGAAATTAAAATTTTTTTTAAACATAAAAGTAACCAAAAACCCAACTGACGTTGTAGTTTGTGCGAATTAAGGCTATTTTATAGTTCAGGAAGAACAAAATTAGTATTAATATTTAAAAATATCAATATTTCGACTCCAGGGTTGGACAAATGAAATATTTTATGGTACATGAAAGTGACCAAAAAGTTTAAAAATTTTAATTCTTTTTCCAATAAACTATGCCATATCTCACTAATAATTGCATTGGTAAAAAAATTAAAAATTCGCTTTCAAGGTTGGAAAAATCCAAGTAACTAATTTTGTATTATGACAAAAGTATGTACTTCGTTGTATTTCATTAATTTTCAAGCTTTTCACAATAATAGCATAATTAAAAACTAATCATTACTTTGTAATTCTCTGCTAGTGAATGCCAAAGTTTAATTGTTAAATTACACTACATCCTATGCGATATCCTGTATGGCATGGTTTCAATGCCTGGATATAAATAAATTTCAATTGAAAGTAAAATCTCATGTTGTACAGTTTAATAAACTCAACTCGTTGCTAAATTGTATTAAAAGCTTAACTATAAAAATTAAATGTTAGCTGAAAACCACAAAAATTGAAGTGGAAAAAGAAACAAAAATAGCTTCATTTTGTTCTTGATTCCATTTATTCAACGTACTCGTATGTACGTATTTCCAGGATACATTGCCAATAAGATACTTTTAGCATTAGGTTTATGTGCCATGAAATTATAAACATTATTAATGTTAGACCCAGGGAAAAGGCAGGAAAGGGACCAGAGGGAAGTTGACGAGAGAATGTTTAAACTAAAATAAGAATATGAAATGTTAATGATGAAGGCATGTAACATGTACGTGCTTAGCGTGAACAAAAATGAAGACGAAAACCATTCAAGCAACGCCAATACGTACGCAGGAAAGCACAGAATAAATAAAATTTCAATAGCAAAAAAAGAAGAAAAATAGTTGCGTTCAGGACAATGAGGATGATAATGTATACAAGCGGGACTGTAAACATGTGAAACGTACATAAACAGTAGAAGACAAAAGGATAGATAATGTATTTACAGATATGAAGATAAATTGTATTGGGTAGGCAACAAATCAGTTTCTCGGTGACTTCAGTGATGGAGCTCAGCGTGATAAACTGTTATAAAATATTGTCTATTTAGTTTTCGGCTACTTGGTTTAATATTTCGATCTTAATAGACTTCTTTCCCTGGATCTTTACAATAAAAAAAGTAGAATCGGAATTATAATATACATGCATATATACACTGAAAACAAAAATTGATTCAAATGTATTTAGATCAATACCAAGTGCTGCGAAAAGTTCGGACTTTCTTAAATCGAGTACAGAAAATTGATTTAAGTACGGATCATTTAAGTACAAAGTACTTCATTTTAGCCATTTTAAATTCCAAATCGATATTGATATTGAATTAAGATTAATTGTTCGAAATTTTTGTTTTAAATACAGAAAGACATGAAAAAAATTCCAAGGCACAAAGGAAAGTCAACATCAGTTTTTAGTTATTCAACTTACACAGCAGAGCAGAACAGCTGTTTTCGAAAGCCGCAACGCTTTCATCATCAGTACTCATGTGTGTTGTGTTTGTCACCATTTATTAGGTGAGTTAGTTGAATATGATAACACTTTTTATTTAAACAAATTTTATTAGGAAATTGAATACGAGAACTGTATCAACCTGATGGTAACACATATTGTTTTACCCGTGTTGCCGTTTGACTATCTTCATGACCCGTTTTTCTGAATTTTTTGTTCCATTATACCTAAGTCAAACTTTTTTGGCTTGAATTCTTTTATAAAGGGTGTTTTTATATGAGCTTGCTGATTTGAAATTTAAATAAAACACATGCCAAATTATGAAATGGCCAAAAAAATTTTTTATTTGGTAGATAATTTCTTGTCATTTAACATTTAAATATAGTTTCGGGCTTATGGCCACCACGACTATTTTGCACAAAGGTCATTCTGGAGGTCCAATTTTCGACCACCTTTTCAAGCATTTGAGGGCGTATTTCAGCAATGACACGTTGAATACTGGTTTCCAAAGCGTCAATCGTTGCTGGTTTATCCACGTAAACCAATGATTTCAGGTATCCCCACAAAAAATAATCGAGTGGCGTCAAATCACACGAACGCGGAGGCCAATTCACCGGTCCATTTCCCGAAATGATGTTGTCGTTGAAATGTTCTTTCAATAAGTCCATTGTTTCGCCCGCAGTGTGACAAGTGGCACCATCCCGTTGAAACCACATTTCGTTTACATCTTGAAGTTTTGGCACCAAAAATTCATTGATCATGATTCTGTATCGATTTCTATTCACGGTAAGGCGGCGTCCTTCCTCATTTTTAAAGAAATAAGGACCGATGATTCCACCAGCCCATAGACCGCACCAAACAGTACATTTATCGGGATGCATTGGTAATTCTTGAACGGCGTGTGGATTATCTTTGCTCCAAATACGGCAAATTTTGCTTGTTGACATATCCATTCAACCAAAAATGCGCCTCATCACTGAAGAAGAGAATTTTGCGGTAAAAAAGCGGATAAACATTTTTAATTGAACACTGTTTTGGAAAAAAAATTCCACGATTTGGAAGCGTAGTTCTGGAGTTAACCTGTTCATGATGATTTGCCAAACAATACTGAGTAGAGACGTCACTTTAAACTGTCAAAACAGCTGTCAGACAACAGAGTGATTCGTATAAAAAAGAAAAAAACTTCATAAAAAAACAACCTTTACTTAAGTACATGTGAACGTTTTTCATTTAATTTTTAGATCAAACCACAGCTTAAATTTTCATGTAAGTATTTTTTTTATAAAATCTTAATTCAATTTAATATATAAAAATTAATGTTCGTTTAAAAAAAATTCTTACGATATTGATATTTTTCTTCTTTTTCCTTTTCTTTCTTTTTTTTATATCCTCAAAAAAAGAATTGGAGAGTATATTCATTTTGTCATTCCGTGTGTAACGCACCCATTATTATCCCTCTAAGACCTCATAAAGTATATATATATATTCTTGATCAGTCATGAAATCTAAGACAATCGACCCATGTTCCCGGAAATATCAGTTGAAATTTGGTATAGATAAATTTTGAAGGATAGCACAGGTCAAGTTCGTAAATGGACTGAATAGGCCAGAGGGAAAAAGTTGCATAATTTAATTTTTTTTTTGAATTTTGTTAAGCAAATGATATATTTTTTTGTCAAAGAAGGTCCAACGCGTGAAACTTGAAGTCATAAAATAAAAAATATGGACCCCAGCCCCTTTAGTGGGCGTTATTATATGCACGAATAGTGTAAAAATTTAACGAATTGTATTACTTAAGTCTACATTCCTTAAAAAGGGAATTTATGACGAGGCTGAGACGTAACCTGATCCTCCTGTGGCCTCCAAATGACAAACCAAAATTTTTTTTTACGCTTAATTTTTAGTGTTTTATTTCAAAGGTGAAATGTCTCCCCCACAGCCCTTGCCAGAGCGACCCCGACAAAATACTGTTTTAATACCCTCCAAAAAGAATTATTGCCGAATGAATTCTTTCTTTCGTACAAATATATTTTTGAAACAAGAACAAAATTTTATAAAATGTTTTTGTTTCAAATGTATTTTTATACGAAAGAAAGAATTCATTCGGCAATGAGAAATAGGCAGTTAGACCCCATAAAGTATATATATTCTTGATCAGTGTCGAAATCTAAGATGATCTATCAATCCCCATACGTCCGTCTGTGGAAAACACGATATAGTCTATTTTTGGACCCCTTTAGTGAGCGCTGAAGTTACATATTATATAAACAGATAGTGTAAATATTTAACAAATTGTATTCCTTAAGCCTACATTCCTTAAAAATTTAATTTATAAGCTTTTACGACGAACGTAATATGTTCTCTGATCTTCCTCTGTCCTACCCCTCCAACCCTCTTGCCACCTAAATGACCTTATGAAAAAATATTTTTTTATATAACTGCCGCGAAAATTTAGTTTTTAGGTTTTTACGGGCACAGAAATGTCTTAAAGGAAGTTTACGTGCTGACGGAAAGGTGTCTCGGTCATGCTCCTCCCAACACATTGTAAACGACCGTATTAAAATAAATTTTTTTGGTTTACTCATACCAAATATCTTAAAAATTTATATTTTAATATGAATAAAAATAGGGTTTTTATTTACTAAATATTTTTGACTTGTTAATATGTATTATTATTTTTAAAGTGTCACAGAGACTATATATTACAACAATGAATTCGTCGCGTTGGGCGAAATTCGTCGTTCGTTCCGATTGTGTTCTTAGCAATTTACTACAGTTACTGCAGGGAGTGAATATTATCAATACATCCACAAGTTTGACGAGAGTGAGTTTGATGTGGGACAGTTACAATAGGTTTATCAAAACAAACGGGTAAGTATGCATTTATGCATTCTGTGGTCATGAAGGAGCCATTATTGCAAGACTTGTAAATACAGAAAAATATATGAAAAATAACAAGTAAAAACGTTATATTCGACCGGGTCGAATCTTAAATACCCCCCAAATATTTAGTAAGTAAATTTAAAATGTTCAACTTGGTGGGACAGAGTGCCTTTAAGACATCCCAGTACCCAATTTTAAATCTCTATTTTGAGAGAGTCATTCCGGGAAGGGCCGTGGGAGAGACGTTTCACCTCTGCAACAACAGAGAACATCTCAGCTTCTTACAGGCTTAAGGATTACAAATTGTTTAATAGTTACACTATTTTTACTTATAATATCGTACGTAAACGCCCAGTAAAGTGGGCGGGGTTCAAAAATAGACTACATCATGTTTTCCACAGACGAACGTATGGGCATTGCTAGATCGTCTTATAGTTCATCACTGATCAAGAATATATAAACTTTATGGGGTCCAATTCTCTTTGGGGGGTATAAAAACTGTATTTTGGCGGGGTCGCTCTGGCAAGGGCTGTGGGTGAAACATTTCACCTCTGTCATAAAACTCTAAAAATAAATGCTTGGAATAATTGTATACAAAATTTCATTTTTATTTTTTGATAGGGTCATTTAAGGGGCAAAGGGGGAGGAGGGGGTAGGGCAGAAATCGGCAGTCATAAAACTCTAAAAATAAATGGTTGGGATAATTGTATACAAAATTTTGTTTATTTTTTTTTTTTTGTAGGGTCATTTAGGGGGTGAAGGAAGAGGAGGGGGTAAGGCAGAGTAGTGCCAGGTTAGAGCTTAAAAATGTTATTTTTAAGGAATGTAGGCTTAAGTAAAACAATTTATTAAATTTTTATGCTATTTTTGCATATAATAACGCCCACTAAAGTGGGCGGAGTCCAAACATATTTTTTTTTTATTTTGTGGCTTCAAGTTATATGCTTTAGACCGTATTTGACATAAAAATATATCATTTGCTTAACAAAATAACCAAAAAGGTTTAAAAAGTATGTTGTTTTTTCTGTGTTGGTTTAGTTCTTCTTAGGGGAACTTTTTTCCCTCTTGCCCGATTTAGTCCATCTCCGAACTTAACCTGCTCTAAGCTAAATATATTTATACAAAATTTCAAGAGTCCAGCTCTTTTCGTTTGGACTGAATCGTGATTTTCACAGACGGACGGACGGGCGGACGGACATGCTTAGATCGTCTTAGATTTCATCACTTATCAAGAATATATATACTTTATGGGGTCTGAGATGGATATTTCGATGCGTTACAAACGGAATGACAAAGTGAATATACCCTCCAAATTCTTTTTTGGAGTGTAAAAAAAAGTCCCCCAACCAATACCTATTTAAATTAAGATATTTAAATTTCACATAAATAAATATGTAGGTATTGTTATATGAAATACACACCAATAAATTGAGCAGAAATTTGTTGTTTTATTTCCATAGCGATGAATCATGTCCCAGTCAGATAGCAAAATATTGTATTGAGTAGTATGAAGAGTATGGAAATGATACTCAAATATTAAAGATATTAATGAGAATATTAAGAAACGTATGGATGTGATCAAAATTAAATAAATTTTGATCGATAGGACAAAAACATTTAGCTATGAAATTTACAAAATTGTAATTTATGTACAAAATGTCACAAAAGGTACACATAATTTGCAAACCGGATCTTTTCAAATTTCTGAAATATTTTTTAATAAGTCATAGGAAGTCAATTTGGAAGAAATCGTTCATCATTCCGCTATTCAAATGTGGATCTAAAGCTGATATATCCAATTATAGAGGTATAGCTAAACTGAACGCTATACCAAAGTTGTTTGAGCAACTGTTATGCGATACATTGTCTTATCAAGCAACGTCTATCCTTTCTTCTGCGCAGCATGGTTTCTGTAAAGGTCGATCAACTATTACGAATCTCTTAGAATTAACAACCTTAGTTAACGATGGATTTGTCACTGGCAAACAAACAGATGTCATCTATTTTGATTTTAGTAAGGCCTTTGATAAGGTGAATCACAACTTACTTATTCATAAGCTTGATCGAATTGGATTTGGAACGTTTCTAATAAAATGGATCGAATCTTATTTGAAGAACAGAATGCAGTGTGTCAAGTTCCGCAATATGCTCTCTACTGATATAAATGTTATATCAGGTGTGCCTCAGGGTAGTCATCTCGGCCCACTTTTATTTACTTTATTTATTAATGATCTTCCATTCGTTGTTGAAAACTCAAATATACTAATGTATGCAGATGACGTAAAGTTATTCTTATCGCTTGATTCTATTGATCAACAGTTGCGTCTCCAAGCTGACATTGTACACTTAACCGCTTGGTGCGCTAATAATTTAATGGACCTAAATGTGAAAAAGTGCAAATATATGATTTTCTCAAGATCAACACCAATCAATGGACTCTATAAAATGAAGTGGATTCATTTAATGACTTGGGAGTTATTTTAGATAAAAAATTGGGCTTCAGGTGCCATATAACCTCGACGATTAACAAAGCTACTGGTGTTCTGGGTTTTATTAAACGCTGGGCTAAGGAGTTCTCTGACCCTTATACAACCAAGATGTTATTTACTACTTTAGTTCGCCCAATACTTGAATACGGATCTGTTGTATGGGACCCACAATATCTTTCACATTCAAATAAAATAGAGTCAGTACAAGTGCAATTCTTATTATTTTGTCTTCGTGGTCTTCCTTGGAACTCTAATATAAGATTACAATCTTACGAGAGACGCCTAGGACTTATTAAGCTTCCAACCTTAAGGAGCCGTCGACAAATGCTAAATGTTACCTTTCTGCTGAAATTAATAAACGGCTGCGTCACATCTCAATTTCTCCTGAGCAAAATAAACTTGAATATACCCAATCGTCCAACAAGGTATTATAGCTTCTTGAGAATTAAGTTTTACACTACAAACTATAGTAACTTCGATCCCTTTCGGAGAATTTGCAGTGATTTTAACAGTCTTTACCCTTGTATCGATTTCAACAAAAGTATTGATGTCGTAAAAAATGATATAATTTTACATCTTAACTCATTACAAAATTGATTATAAATAAATGTTTAATTTGTTAAATCGACATTTGTTAAAGCCATATTTTTTGTTTTTGCTGTAATTTGTCTTGTTACTATTAAAACAAAGCTTTATAGATTCCATTTATATATGTATGTAATTATCATTTCTGAAACATTGTTATATTTTAATTGTATCAGTCTGTAAGGATTAATCCATAGACTAAATAAATATATAAAATAAAAAAAAAATTAATAAAAATTACAATAATACCATTTTTAGCGGTTAAAATTAGCGGGAAGTTGCAGGGATGGCCTTTGGGGTCCACCGTTTTCTATAGTTTTCCCACTGTTGATAGTAACTAGTATTCGCTTGTTAAAAGTAGCTCTTTACACATTTTGTTATTATTAATAGTTTGTCAAAATGATGCAAGTATTAATAAACAAGTAGAAGTGCTATATTCGGCTGTGCCGAATCTTAAATACCCTTCACAGATGTCATTCTTTTCTTTTAAATTTTTCGGCTAGGAAGCTAAATGTTTGGCTTTTCTTATTTCTAATACCTCTGAATATCTTTCAAATATATTGTATATGTTTATTGTTAATTTTTTCAACGGGCTTAAGTTCGCATCTGCATGACTGCAAATGATTTTTTATTATTTTGTTAATTCTTATGTAAATTGTTAATTTTTTCAACGGGCTTAAGTTCGAATCTGCATGACTGCAAATGATTTTTTATTAGTAAAACACGGAATGGGCCGAAAAAAAAATTTTAATTTCCCATCTCTGGAAAAATATATTTTATTTTTTTAGTTTTTAATAGACCATCGAGGCTTCCCAAAGCACGAAGTAGGTTTAATTTACAAACATTAAAAAAATTATTGATTTTTGGTATAAATTTTGTGTCGAGAAATAGGTGTAAGCTTCGTAGCTATGGAACCCTATTTCGGATCTTTCTGAATTTCAATAGCACTCTATTTAAGTTCATTTCCAATCCAACGGTCCAAGAACGAAGTCTCTAGCTCTTCTGGGGGCTTGGGAAAACCACGTACAGACAGACGGACATCGCTCAATCGTCATCGCTATTCATAAGGATCCAGAATATATATACTTTATGGGGTCCTACATTGATATCGAAGAAATTACACACGGAATGACAAACCTATATATACCCTTTCACTTTTTTGTGAAGGGTATAAAAAGTTTGTGGATAGCTTGATTATTTAAAAATTTTATTTTACATTGTACAGTTTTAATAAAATTAACACAAAATGGCTACAATGTATTAAATAGAAGAAGCAGTCTTTAGCTTTATTTCTCTTAAATAAATAAATAAATTAATCAAAAGAGCACAAAAAAGAGAACCTACTATTTAGGATATTAAGACAAAATAAATACATAACAAATGATGCAAAACAAAATGATCAAATGAACAAAATTAATAATCATTAGCTGTTAAAAAGGGCACAGAATATTTTACATGAAAACCTACCAGCACGGAGCTCTCAATAGAATGTGGAATATCCATACATATATATATATATTTTTTGCTTTTGTGATTCTCTTATTCGTTATCGAATGATATTTATCGAAATTTGTTAATGATTCATAAGAAGCATTCGAGATAAGATGTTCCATAATAAACAAACGAAAATGTAGGTTACAATTTTGACTGAATAAGAAGCAAATGTGTACATATTTTAAATTTCTTTGTGTTTCCTTAAAAATAATAAAAGGCTACTCGGAAAACTTTGTGGATGTAAACACAGCCTTGGGAAAAGGGCATAACTACGCTCAATTGGTTGTTTGACAGATTTTGGGCATTTGTGGTAATTCGAAATTTTTTAAAACATCCTTTTATATTTCTTGTATTTGTATGTTGAAATACTTTACAAAGTAAATTTGCAAAGTATTTGGTGCACAAATGCCGACGGAGTGACTTAGACTATATGCCGGCGATGTTATTAACCCGTATTTTCTTGCGTTACTGTGACTGACTGTACACGACCTATGCCTTCACATAGGAAGTAGCAACGTAGTTAACCACGGAATATTCCTCAGAAGAATTGTAAAACTATACAGTTATCTGAGGTGTTGAAATTAACTAGTGCGAGTGAGACGCAAAACTCTCGAAAGAGAGTAAACAATCAGTGGTCTGGCTGCACTTAAAAGATAATTGCCAACGAGGCTTGATGTTAACTGACTCAGAGCTGCTTTGCGACTTTCTTTTAATGTGGTTGTCGAACGAATAATGTTTGTTTACATTCTCTGTGTGCGTTCTTAGTGTTGTAAAACGTTTTTTTTAGGAGTAGGACCAGCGCTCAGGTGATGACCCCTACATATGCTTTTGGTGCAACGCTAAAGAAACAAATCGATTCTCGATTCATTTAGAATCGGATAACAGAATTGAAACATAGAAGTCAATCGAAATTGTATTTCGTTCACGATTACCAAAATTTGCCCGCAGGACGTTTTAAAATCTTTGTGTTAGTAAAAAATATATACGCTAGAGTGATTTTATACATATTTATAAATATTCTACCGCGGTTAGGAAATGTGAAAAAAAAAAATTAGTTAATTAGTGCACAAAAAAAACTCTAATAGTGTTTTCACACTGAAAGTTAAAACCTGGTTTAAGCAATAAACCCATAAACAGCTAATTTTACGTTCACACTGCAATTTGTAGTTTTAAGATACAGGCTGTATAATAAATTTGTTCAAAATAAATTTTATTGCTCATAGAAATGTGTCCATTTGTTTCTGTACATGTTCTCTATTTTTACAATAGTTAAATGACAACCTGTACAAAAGAAGATTTTGTTTGAAGGAAAAGAGAAAAAGTTTTACAATGCATTCTAAAATAGAAATTATTTTACATTTTGTGAATGAATATTTTAAAATTTTGGAACTAGTTATACAAAGTGAAGAACTGCTTAGAAATGAATTTGTTATATAAACAATACAAACTGTTTCCAATATATAACTTGGCAGCACTCAATTTGGCACAGCCAAAACAGGCAAAAATAAGGTTGCATTCCACAAAATCTACTCGATAAAGTTAATGTTGGTTTTAACAAAATCATTTTGTATTTTAAGACCAGGTTTTAACATTTGGTTTTAACTGTTATGACATTTTTTATTTGACATATTGTCACAATTCTATTTTAAATGAAATTTATTTGTTGGTGGTCAAGCTTTACCAAATCATCAGTAGACTTTAACTTTAAAGTCTACTGACATTGCTTGTCAGTGTGAAAACACAATAGCCATGGCTCTGCAGCTCGAAACCTTGGCTTGAAAATATGTTAATTTTTATTTTTCCTCATTTTCAAAAGAAATTAAAAAAAATGGTGCATGTTTAATTGTCATGTGCTTAACTACGAAAATTGGGCAATGACCCTTAAAATTAAACTCCAATAAAACTCCCAGTCAAAAGTTATTTACATTTTTGCCGCCATAATATATCATAAAACATCGAAATATATGCCCGAAAATCGCGAAAATGGCAACACTACAACAGATGACTAAACCTTTAGATAAACAATGTCAAATAGAAGCCAAATAAATAAAAGTATTAACATAAGACATTTAAGAGACAACCGCTAAAGCATTAAAAAAAGAACTATTTAGATAGATATAAAAAACAAACAGTCTGAAAGAGAACAACATATATATATAAATTAAAAACAACATATCCGAAGAATCACAATATTAAGACAATATGTATTTCAAATTAATCATCTACATACATATGTACATATGTAAATAAAGCGATGTATGTACCTATGTACAATGTACATACATACTTATACTTAAACACCGAACATTTAGCGTCATATATTCCTTTTAAAATTTATTTTCTTACTGAAATCGAACAGTGCTGCCAACAAATTTTCATTAAATACACTCAGATTTGGATATCAAACATACGGCCGTGTTTTGACACTCACATAACATTTCCGATTGTGACTTAAACTCGCAAGAGAGGTTTTCTTTGAATGCCAATCGCTAGCATCTTGGTGAGTTCAACTCGCTAAAGTAAACTGAGGTGAACTGATTAATTTATGTTAAACGCAACAACAAAAGAACAATAGTATGTTGAATAAATTAACTTAAATATGTTTTTTTTGTATCAAAACTATTAACACAATCTTATAATTTTTAATAAAAATATGAGTTTTAATATACATATGTTCTTTGTTTTTGCTTCGACATTGTTTTCTTTCACATAAGAGATTTTAATAAACAGCTGATATATGTATGTACTGAATATGGCAAAGCACAAGTAAAGCGCGTGAGTCAAAAATGTTGTCAGAAAGACTAACAAAACTTAGTTTTGTTTTTATACCCTTCAGAAAAAAGTGAAAGGGTATATATAGGTTTGTCATTCCGTGTGCAATTTCTTCGATATGTATGTAGTATATTCTGGATCCTTATGAATAGCGATGACGATTGAGCGATGTCCGTCTGCCCGTCTGTCTGTACGTGAAATCGGGTTTTCCACCCCCAGAAGAGCTAGAGACTTCGTTCTTGGACCGTTGGATTGGAAATGAACTTAAATAGAGTGCTTTTGAAATTCAGAAAGATCCGAAGTATAGTTCCAAACCTATTTCTTGCTTTGGGAAGCCTCAATGGTCTATTAAAAACTAAAAAATTATTTTTTTTTCCAGGGATGGAAAATTAAAAATTTTTTTTGGGGCCATTCCGTATTTTGTAGTACATGTAGTAACTAAAATTGTTAAAAATTTTAAGTTTTTCTTTTACAAAACCTGAAGATTTGCATTGGGAAAAAAAAATTTTTTTTAATTCAAATTTTGCTTCCAGGGGTGGGAAATTGCAATTAGTGAAAGTAATCAAACAGGCAACTGATGTTGTTTTTTTTTTTTATAACTAAGCCTGTCTTATAATTTAGGAAGGACAAAATTCGTATAAAAAATTCAAAAATAAAAAATAATATTTCGAATCCAGTGCAATATTTAATAGTACATGAAAGTGACGAAAATGGTTAAAAATTTGAAATTTTTCTTTAAAAAAATTACTTTATACCTCATGAAGCGTTGCACTGATAAAAAAAAACAAAAAATTAAAATTTCGCCTCCAGGGTTGGAAAAATTAAAGTTTTTTTTGGTACATGCAAATTTTGTAGTACATGTAATAACCAAACTGGCTCCAAAATTTGGTTTTTCTTAAACAAAACTACCTTATACCTCATGATGATTTGCATTGATAAAAAAAATTTTAGAAATTTTAATTTCGCTTCCAGGGTTGGAAAATTGAATTTTTTTTATGCATAAAAGTAACTAAAAAGGCAATTGAAGTTGTTTTTTTTTTTTAACTATTTTATATTTTAGGAAGAACAAAATTGGTACCAAAAATTTCCAAAATAAATAAAAATTTCGAATCCAGGAATGGACAAGTGCAAATTCATGAAGGTGACCAAAATGGTTGAAAATTGTAAATTTTTCTTAAATAATACTACTTTATTCCTCATGCATGGGTTAAAAATAAAACAAACAAAATTAAAATTTCACTTCCAGGGTTGGGAAGTTTAAAGTTTTTTTGGTACATGCAATATATTGTAGTACATGAAAGTGACCAAAATGGTTGCAAATTTTAAGTTTTTCTTAAATAAAACGACTTTATACCTAATGAAGACTAGGTTTGGAAAAATAAATTTAATTTCGCTTCCAGGGATGGGAAATTGAAATTTCTTTTATACATAAAAGTAACCAAAAAGACAACTAACGTCGGTTTTTTACTAATTAAAACTATTTTTTAGTTCAGAAAAAACATAATTGGTATCAAAAATGTAAAAAAAAAATCAAAGTTTAGAGTTGGATAACTGCAATATTTTGTAGTACATGAAAGTGACAAAAATGGTTACAAATATTAAGTTTTTCTTAAATAAAACTATTTCATGCCTCATTAAGAGTTGCATTGGTAAAAAAAATTTAAATTTCGTTTCCAGGGTTGGGAAATTGAAATATATAAAAGTAACCAAATAGGCAATTGACGTTGTTGTTTTTGCTAATTAAAACTATTTTATAATTCAGGAAGAACAAAATTGGTATTCAAATCTTAAAAAATCAAAATTGAAAGTGACCAAAAAGTTTAAAAATTAAAATTTTGTTGTCAAGTAAAACTATGTTACAGCTTTTAATTAAACCTACTTCCTGTTTTAGCAAGAAAGAAAGAAGAATTACATCTATGAAGGGTATTTAAGATTCGGCACAGCCGAATATAGCACTTTTACTTGTTTTATACTAAAAAGAACAAACATTATATTAAATGAACTTTATACAATAAAGAAAGTAGTATTAATAAAGTAAATCGAAATTCAAGTATTCTAAATATTTGCAACTTTTAAATAAAGTTAAAATACAATATTAACAGCAGTATTCACAAAAAATAAAGTAGACTTGATCAATACTTTAAAATAAATTTTGTATGATATTTTCACTTTAACGCACACTTGAAGTACACATTAAATTTTGTGAATACAGCAGTAAATCATCTTTTAAGCATTGAGGAAATAAGCTTTTCAATATATTCGTTCGGAGTTGCTTTCCACTGCTTTTCCAAATCGACGGAAAGTTCCTCTCCATTGCGGAAAACTTGATTTCCGATATTGCGTTTTGCAATCATCCACATGCTCTCAATCGGGTGGAGATCGGGAGATTACGGTGGCCGCGACATATCATGGATTTGGCGTTCCTACAACGAGGCTTTTACAATCCTAGCCGTGTGTTTTGCATCGTTATCGTGCTGGAATGTCCACAAAAGTGGCATTTCCCATTCAGCATACGGAAGCATAATTGAGCTTAGGAGGTCTCTGTAGATTGTGGCTGTCATTGTATCAGTAATGCGGTGAACTAGACCTATCCCATACGCCGAGAAACATCCCCACACCATAATATTTCCCCTTCCATGCTTTACTATGGCGGTTGTATATCGCGGATTAAACTTTTCACCCCGAAGTCGTCGAACATAAGATCTTCCAGCTGATCCTTGAAGATAAAATTTAGATTCGTCCGACCATAACACATTCTTCCAGTGCTGTGGAGTCCAACTTAAATGCGTTCGAGCAAAATTTAGGCGAGCGCTACGGTTCTTTTCTGAAACATACGTTTTTTTTTTGCACTTCTGTAGCTTCCAAGACCGTAATCTCGGGCTCTCCTTTTTATAGTGGAAAAACTTACGTCTACGGGAATTTCTGTTTTCGCTTCTCTGGGAACAGCGTTTGCCAATTTAAAAAAAAATTCTTAATTTTCCGATCTTCTCTTGCAGTTGTTACACGAGGTCTCCCTCACTTTGGATGTTTCCACTTTTAATTATTCGACAAATCATTGATTTATGAATGCCATATTTTCTAGAAATTCTTTTTGAGAAAGTCCACTTTCAAAATCATTTAAAACTTTTGATTTCATATCCGAATTGTATTTGTTTCCAGCCATTTGTCTCAAAAATTATTAAAGCGAGGTGAACCTCCTTAACTCTAAACTTCAACTGCATAAACATAACACTTAAGATGTTTTTTTAAATGCAACAATTAAACTATTAAAAAGAATGTGATTATATCCTAGAATTTGTTAGTGTTAATTACATAGTCAATATGTAATAAGAGAAAGGAGAGTTGCAAATTTTTTGAATTTCGACTCTACCAAATGTGATTTTTTGTTTTTGTAAAGGAACAGTATTCGTTTTTCTCTACGTCCAATAAGACCAATAAATAAAATTGAGGAATAAACATAGAAAACATTAATTTCAAAAAGGGTAAAAACAGTAATAAAATATGTTAATGTTTCTTCACGTGTTGTTGTTGTTGAACTCAAAAGATCAAGGCAGTAAATAGGTAATAAAATTGCCTTACAGTATCATAGATAACCAAATTTACATAGGGTTAACTTCGTGAAGCTTTGTTTTAAACAAATTGTAGCCAAACTCGTAAATTAAATAAAACTTGAGACCAATTTTTTTCCATACACAGATAAATCTGACAATATGGCAACAATGGATAAAAAGGGCTTTGCCAGATGGCCGCTCTATACATATTTAAGGTTCGTGAACTTGCTTGATCACCTATTCACCTTCAATTGCTGTTGGAGAAGTCACTAAATGGCCAATCTTTGAAACGGTATTTATCTCAAAGATAAGTGCAAATACAATACCCACAGGTTGACAGACAACAGAAATTTTGTCTAAACTCGCTGATTTAGATAACTTCGCTGCAACTGTAAAGCGAAAAGAAAAGCCAAGTCACCACATTCAGCCAACTTCAATAACTGAAAAGAAGCATACATATTTGAAATGTTCAATTAATATTTATAATAACTGCAATACATACAGTGAAAACTCTAATAACGGACCACCATCTTCATCTTTGAAATTATAAAAATTTAGAACTGCATCAAAATAGTTTATATTATTGCTAATTATTATACCCTCCAAAAAAGAATATGGAGGGTATATTCACTTTGTCATTCCGTTTGTAACGCAGCGAAATATCCATATGAGACCCCATATATTCTTGATCGGCGATGAAATCTAAGACGATCTGAGCGTCCGTCTGTGGAAATCACGATTCAGTACAAACGAAAAGAGCCAGAATCTTGAAATTTTGATATAAATATATCTTGAAGGATAGCACAGGTTAAGTTCGGAGATGGGCTAGATCGGACAAGAGGGGAAAAAGTTCCCCTAGGAAGAACTAAACCAACCTCTAAAAAACAACATAATTTTTAACGTTTTTTTTTGTAATTTTGTTAAGCAAATGATATATTTTTATATTAAAGAAGGCCCAACGCGTTAAACTTGGAGCCATGAAATAAAATAAAAAAAATTTGGATCCCACGCCCTTTAGTGGGCGTTATTATATGCAAAAATAGTGTAAAAATGTAACAAATTGTTTTACTTAAGCCTACATTCCTTAAAAATAACATTTTCAAGCTTTAATGACGAAGCTGAGACGTAACCTGGTACTACTCTGCCCTACCCCCTCCTCCCCCCTAAGTGCCCCTATCAAAAAAATTTTTTTTTTAATTTTGTATATAATTAATCCAAGCATTTATTTTTAAGAGTTTTATGACAAAGCTGAAATGTCTCCCCCACAGCCCTTGCCAGAGCGACCCCGCCAAAATACAGTTAAACATTTTAAATTTACTTACTAAATATTTGGAGGGTATTTAAGATTCGAACCTGTCGAATATAACGTTTTTACTTGTTTTTATATAGATTTCAAGACATTAATATTATCAATATGAAGTTTAAAAACAACAAAGAAAATGGAGTAACGGCGAATAACGATATTGTATTAAATAACAATAAGATCCGTAATGAGTGCAGCTTCGCCACTAATTCCATTCCTGCAGTTATAATTGTTAACAACAAAAACATATATCATGAAAAGACGGTGGCAGCATAAACCGAAGTAGAGATTGTTGTCATATTTAGGCCATCCCTGATGCATTGCAGTCAGTATCGTCCAGTTCGTAACTGCTCACAAAAACAAACTAAAATAATCGGCAATAGAGTACCATATCAGAGATTGACAGCATCCTAATGTTGCTAGAGTGGCCAAAATTCTCTGGGTTAACACAAATAATGACAAGACAAAAGAAATTCTAACATAATCAACCCTATCGTGAATAAACAGTGGAATTTTCGTTCACGTGAAATTTTCATTCCACTCGAAGGGAAAAATGGTATCGTGAATCTCCCGTAAGAAAATATTTCGCTATCAGTTCTCAGTAAATGTAAAAAAGAGAAAAAGTTGAAAACAATATAAAAAATTAAAGGAATTTGTGTTGAAAAATTTGCATATGGGTATTTCCATGGTTGCGCACGTGAAAGTCGCATGTATTCAACATGAAGAAAATCAAACTAAGGTCCAAAAAATTTTTTCTTTATTTAGGTTTTTGGGAAGCAATTTTAGAGCTCTTTATTTAGTGGAAAGCATGGGTGCTTGTAAGAGTCGGGGTCCTGGCATACTGGTCAACAAAAGCTGTTGCGTGACGTGACAAAAAATAGAAGTGGTGTTTTTCTACATTTACTGAAGTGGAAAAACCAGCGAAATAAGCTAAAAACTTTTATGTAACTTATTTGGATATTATTAAGGGATAGTTTAGCTTTATTTTCATAACTGTTTTTTTGATGATTTTATGTTTAATTTTATTGATACAAGGCACAATATGTAGCGTGACGTGACATTGCGTTACGAGACATTTTTTTTCCTTATGATAAATTCGAATAATTTTTGATGTACTTTGGTTTTATAGTTTTAATTCAACGAAAATAAATGAAAATTAAACTTCAGGTCAATGTTTGAAAAGGTACACAAGAATAAAAAAATAGTAAAAAAGGTTATTTATGAAATATTTCTCTTAGACGAAATTGCGGTTCGAGCTACTTTTATTTGTAAATGTTGTTCGCAGGATAAGTAGTGAAGTAAGATTCTTTGTAAGTTTCTTGCTCGTTTTAGACAATTTCAACTGCCGCTGTAGATATTTTTGTGCTCTTTTCTTTGCTTTTAAGCGATACGCATGCAATTTTACGGGATCTTGTTTCAACTTTTCCCTAAATTTCTTATCTTTGTTTTTAATTTTTTCAGAAACGGTGTCGATATACATAAAAACATTTATTGCTGATTATAAAAATTTCAAAAAATTTTAACTTACACCAGTTGCGTTACGGGACAAACTTTAATATTAAATAGAAAGGGGCTATTATTAACTTCGGTCAAAGTAATTTATTGTTTAAGTTTTATGTATAAAACTTGCTTTAATTTTAAATTTTTATTGAATTCCGTTCCACAGCGCAGAAGATATGACAAAAAATTATGCTTTTAAGGTGCGCATGTGACATTAGAATATCAAGGAAAACAAATTGAAAAATGACAGTTAGATTTCTTTCGCTTCGCTCTTTTTGCATTTTTTTTAGTTTATTGTTGTGGTAAGCAAACTATTTTAAGTAAGTTTTAAAAAATTAACCATTAAAGAGAAAATACGATTAAAAATAATCGAAAGCAAGTAACATATTATTTTGAACTTTACTGTAATTTTTCTCATTATGGGTGTTAAGTTAAGGTATAAATTCTTTAAAATAACAAAATTTCAATATTTTTCTCCCACAATATTGGATACAAATAATTGTTTAATAACTTATAATTTTTTGGCCGTGGTAGACCTTCCTGTGGAAATACCCATATACATATGTAATTGTTTAAACAAATTTTTTAAAAGTATGGCTAAATATTTAGTAGTAAAATAATTTCGATACATTTGGGAAAACGCAGAAAACAAATTAAAAATATTCTTAATGTTGAGAATTGGACCGACAAGTTTTACAAAGACGCAGGCAATCGATTTGTTGTTTGTGTCTTATTAACGGATCTTTCCCCTCAAATAAAATTTGTAAACTCTAATATTCGAATTATAATAGACTAGTAAATTCGAATTATATAAAACTAAAGGCTCATTTAGCCGAACGCTGAAATCGTAAATGTTAGGTAAATGTATCAGCTGATCCAAACTGTAATAAGGCAAGTTGTGAAAACGCTTACTTGACTTTAATAAAATATTGCCGTAACGTTGGAACATGCAGAAAATAGAATTTTATTCTAAAGTTACGTGACAGTTGTAGACAGTGATGGAATGTATGTATGTTGAATGAGAATGGGGCACAAAAGACCTCTTTTGGTACTTATTTATCTTTTGATATGTTTAGTTGATAAATATGTATAAGAACATGATATACGCATTTGATATGTTTAACTTTCTAAATAAATATTTTATTCTCAATGAAATATCGCATGTCTGTATGTGGTTGTTCGTTTCAGATGTATTCAACACTCGTTTGTATGTATATATAAACATTTTGCAATATTGCAAAACATATAATATATATTGTAAAATGGAAAAAGATTTGCCCATTTTATTAAACTTATGCCAAGGAATGACTTATTATCCTATTAGTTGTGTATATTTGTGTTTCTGATACCTCTTTGTACCATTTAATTAATTTGCGTACTTTTTCAACACGAACCAATAACATTAACATATTAAAGTGCCATCGATGTTTTAAACAGTTGTATAGAGTTTTATTGTATTTATTTTTTAAAGTGATGGGCATCAGATTTTTTGTGATAAACATATCTTCCACATTCATTATATTATATTATTTTCTTTATTAAATACACTCAATCGATATAGCTTACAAGAAACACAATATTTTGGGAATTTTTTACGATTTAGTTTTTATAAATAATTATATGTTGTTTGTTCTTGTCAAAAACATATGACACGATTTTAAGCATTCTATAAGTGTAGCAACATTTACATTTACCTAACATTTACATTTAGCTCACATTTACGATTTCAACGTTGGGCTAAATGAGCCTTAAGTAAATAAATTAAAGGGAAAAGTGAAAAAACTCGCGGAAAAAAATCATTCACGATAAGGTAAATTTAATTTTAGCATGAAATCATTCACAGGGACTTCTTTCATGATTGCAATGTTAGGGAAAAGAGAAAAATTCTTCATGATAGGGGTGAATAACAAGACGTACAACGCGCATGGGTATTGTTGATGATATAATATGTAGAGCCAGCCAGGAAGATGATGAAACACTTGTGTCACTTGTGTGCATTCAGCCAAATTAGGAGACGAATATTAAATTCTGAATTTATATCAGATATAGAATATCTTAGGGATTATAACTGGAAAGACTTAAACTGACGAAATTACAATCTTAAACTAATCAAGCTCATGAGTTGTTATATTCGGAATTTTCCAAATTCTTCAAAGAGCTCACAATGTGCCACGAGGCCATAAGTGTAGCCCGTGACGGTTTGGTACAATCTTGTGGTCCTTTTTTCAACCTAACATAACCTAACTCCATAATTCCTCTTAAGATCGAATTCGCCGCGAATATTTTCCTTTGAGTTATGCATGCTCTGCTACAGACGTAAAGGAATACTAGTGGTATTTTATGTATGTATGTAAAGTTGCGGTCACACTTATCAAATATTCCCCAAAAAAAAACGTAACCACTAAATACTAATGAAAAGCTTGTAATTCAAACAAGTGTTTATTGAGTTAAACAGTTTCCAATAATTTTAAGTTCTACGACACTGTCTATTAGTTTTGTGTTAAACTGTTTCACTTAATAAACACGTCTCTGAGCCAAAATATTTTTCATTAGTAGTTAGTGGTTACGCTTTTTTGAACAAATATTTGATAAGTGTGTCCGCACCTTAAGTATAGGTCCCTTTATTTTTCAAAAAACATGCCATGTAGTTTATCTTGTGTATAATATCCGACTTGATCAAGACATTGCAGAAAAGCAAATTTATTGCAATTGAAATTGTGGGAATTTTATATTTGAATGAGGCTTTACTGATTTTGCTTGGAAATGCACCACAGCTTCTAATAATATTTTTTCTTGCATACACAGATGTAAATAAAAAGCTGCAGCGAATTGAACCTTTATGCTGAATGGTATAGTGAATTATTAGAGCAATTCCATCTACATACATACCTTAATACTGTACTTAAAGCGTCTTTTACTAGCAAATAATCTTCCCAACATCTCAATGATATTTGTCGTTCCTTACTCGTATGACTTCCTTTTATAGTTGAAATATTTTTAAATTTATATCTTAACACTAATACTGTGTGTTGAGCATCCTTTAGTTGTCGGGTTTTATTTATTACTTGCCATTAGTTTTTAATTATGCGGAAAGGACTTGATTTGTATTATTTTCTATACCTACTCGCTTTTTAATAATTTTTAGTCTCTGTTTACGTTAACATGTGACAACAAGTACATAAAAACAATTTAACAGTGAGTCAATGAAGAAGCAAAGAATAACGCAATTTAATATATAAAGAAACGTGTATACAAACAATGCAAATGCACATGTACCAGAAATGGAAAATTGTATATTTAAAAATGATATTTTGTAATGCCGGCACGTCCACTTTTGAAGAATTTCTATCACAATGAATTTAGGGATGAGTTTAATAATTGCAGAAACTTTATTTACGCGGATTTTCAGTAAAAGGAAGTTGAAATAAATTAAACCTGTTCCGACTTAACTAATTCAGTACTTGTATAAAAAATTGTTCTATCATTAAGATGATGTTTAAAATTAATTTTGCAAACTAAAATACATTTTAACTCTTTGAGCCACGGTTTTACATATACAATGTTTTTAACAAAACTATTGCATTTTTAGTTTAATTGAGTTACTTTTATTGTAAAAAAACAGAATAAAACAAATTAGTGGTTCAGGTTTGGGGAATAGGGTGGTTAGTTATCTAACCACCGTGGCTCTTGGCATAAAAATATTAAAAAAAAGGTTAGTATCTGCAGTCAATTCAAATCAGTTCTGATAAAAGTAGGAGAAACACGTTTTATTTCTGCGTATACAACGAGGGACTTTATATGTTTTGCATTGCAATATTGTACGGTTCCAAAATAAACACCTTAAAATATTTTATTTTTATTAGGAAACCCCCGTTGAAAAATCACTGGACTGCCACTTATTCAAATATATGTGCAAGTGTAACAAATGCACCTTTCCGGCAAAACTTCTCAATAAACTATCAACAACAATGTTGTATAGTTATTGTGTACGTTTACGTAGACTACGTGAGTAATCTGTATATCTGCACAATGGCTCTACAGGTCACCCTGTTATTTAATATATATATATATAATCGATGTACATATGATTAAGTAGTTTTAAGATGAGATAAAAATAAAAGAACACTTTTGAGAAGATGGCTTAAACATAAAACATGGTGTCAGAAGTGTCTAGAAAAAATTTGAACTAAAAAGTGAAAAGATTTTTAACTAAGTGAAGAGACATTTACTGTGAAAATGTCTCGAGAAGAGGAGAAACCAAGCAGCAGTCAATTGTTTGCTGCTACTTTGCAACCTATAAACATAAAAGCGCCAAACTTGGCTAAAGAGTGGAAAATGTGGCACACTCAATTTAAAATATTCTTAAGAGCATCGGACTTGGAATCACAATCGGACAGAAGAAAGGTCGCATTGATGTTGCACTATCTTGGCAGCAAATCATTAGAAATTTTCAACTCTTTTGATTTTGATATTGATACTGTAAAGTATGAAGATTTGGTAAACAAAATGGCGGCATTTTTTGTACCCAAAATGAACATTGTCATGGAAAGACATAAATTTTTTACGTACAAGCAGCAAGAAGATCAAACAATAGATGAATTTGTTACAATATTGAAAAACTTAAGTTTAAACTGTGAGTTTAAAGATCTGCGAGAAGCGTTAATACGTGACATATTCATATGTGGTTTAGCGCCAAAATTATCGAACATACGAGAGAGACTTTTAACAGAAGGGGATGTTTCACTAGAAAAAGCAGTGTCTATTGCTAACACGATGGTGATTGCAAAACAGAATTCTACAATATTACAGCAAGATGTGTGCGCTGAAGGTGTCATCAATGTGGTCACTAAAAGAAATACCCAAAAGCAATATCAGCAAAAAAAGATTTGATAATCAAGAGAGTAGATACAAGAGTGTCAAAAACAACAACTACAATAAGACAAATTGTATGAAGTGTGGTCAAATTCACAACTTTAGATGTCCAGCAGAAGGGGCTAAATGTTATGAATGTGGTAAAATCGGTCACTTTGCTAAAATGTGTTTAGTAAAGAGAAGTATCAGGCAAGTGGTTGTCGATGGTGAAACGGAAGAAGAAGATTTATTTGTTGGAGCCGTAACTAAGGACGAGAAAAATGTAAAAGAATGGTGTGTGGAGGTAACAATAAATAGAAACAAAATATTTTTTCAAATAGATACGGGAGCACAGGCCAACATTATATCGAGGAGGACAGCTGATTTGTTAAATATTAAGAATAAATTAAAGAAGTCTAGGACTCTAATTTGTACATTTAGTGGAGAAAAAATTCCGGTGTTAGGAACAGCAGAACTAGGAGTATTATATAAAAATAATTATTTCAATACAAAATTTTTTATTGTAAACATTAATTGTAAAAATATAATAGGTATTGAAAGTGCTGTAAATATGAATTTAATCAAGCAGGTTAATAATATTTCAATAAATGAAGTTATTGAAAAGTATTCTAGTGTGTTCAGTGGCCTTGGACTTTTAAAAAATGAATGTAATTTTATGTTAAAGGATGACGTTATACCTGTGGTGGAACCTCCTCGTAGAATACCTTTTAAATTGCATGACAGTTTAAAGACAGAGTTAGACAGGATGATTAATTTGGGTGTAATTGTCCTTGAATATGAACCAACTGAGTGGGTTAATTCGATAGTTCTTGTCACCAAACCAAATGGTAGTTTACGGATTTGTTTAGATCCCAGGAATTTAAACAGGGCTATACTAAGACCTCACCATCCATTTCCTAATATTGAGGAATGTAAGGCAAAGTTGAATGGATCTAAGTATTTTTCAACATTAGATGCTAATAGCGGTTTTTGGATGATACCATTGGGTGAAAAGTCTTCAAAACTTTGTACATTTAACACACCATTTGGTCGTTTTCGATTTTTAAGGCTTCCTTTTGGTATTAATGCGACCCCTGAGATTTTTCATGCACAGATGGTTAATCTTTTTGGAGATATTTCTGGACTTGTCATTTATATTGATGATTTTTTGATATTTTCATCAACTATTGAAGAACATGGGAAAATTCTGGAAAGGGTGCTTCTCAGGGCTAGGGACGTAGGTCTAAAATTTAACAGGTCTAAGTGCAGTTTTTTCAAAACTGAGGTAAAGTTTTTAGGACATTTATTTGACAGATCAGGGGTAAGACCAGATGAGGAAAAAATCAGGGCAATACTTCAAATGCCAAGACCAGTGAATGTTAAGGATTTACAACGTTTCTTGGGAATGATAAACTACTTAGGGTCTTTTATAGAAAATTTGTCTTTGAGGAATAAAAATTTAAGGGAACTTTTAAAAAAGGAAGTTCAGTGGCATTGGACTCCAGTGCATGAAGCAGAGTTTGATAACCTTAAAAGGGCGATAACAACGACACCAGTTCTAACTTATTTTGATTCAAATAAGGAAATTATTTTATCTGTTGATGCGTCGCAATTTGCACTTGGGGCTACAATTTTACATGGAAAAAATCCTATTGCTTATGCTTCTGTTTCCTTGACTGAGACACAAAAGAACTATGCCCAAATAGAAAAGGAACTTTTGGCCATTCTCTTTGGTTGTACAAGGTTCCATCAGTATGTTTATGGGTCTAAAGTAATAGTTGAGACGGATCACAAGCCCTTAGTTAGTCTTTTCGATAAGCCTCTTTATAAAATTCCTCCTAGACTTCAACGACTTATGTTGAGATTGCAGTGTTATGGTATTTCATTAATGTACAGGCCAGGAACATGTTTGAAGATAGCAGATACGCTTTCCAGAGCACCATTAGACCATACGACATTACCTGAGATGGATGCAGAAGTTTCATTACATTGTAATTTTATTGCTTCACATATGGAAACTCCATTTGCAAATATGAATATGGTAAAGGAACATACTGGAAAGGATGGCACATTTTTGAAAATTATGACTTACGTAAGGAATGGTTGGCCTAGGAATCGGAAAGAAGTTGATGAAGAAGTGGCACCCTATTACAGGATAAAGGAGGACATTAGTATTTTGGGGGACATTTTGCTTAAGAATCATCAGATAATGATCCCGAAGAGTCTTAGAAAGATGGTCATGAGTAGGATTCATGAGGGACACATGGGGGTCACTAGATGCCAGAATCTGGCACGACAGTCTGTATATTGGCCAAATATATATAATGACATAGAAAATATAGTATCGAACTGCGAAATTTGTCTAAGACATGCGAGATCCAACACAAGGCCAGAGTTGATGCCTCATGAGATTATAGATGTGCCTTGGTATAAACTTGGGTGTGATCTTTTTGAGTTTCGAGGAAAAATGTATCTTCTAGTAGTTGATTACTATTCAAAGTTTGTGGAGATTGAATTATTAAATCAAGGTTATAGTGCACTTCACGTTGTAAAGAGACTTAAATCAATTTTTGCCAGACATGGTATTCCGTCCATTTTAATATCTGATAATGGCCCACCCTTTAGTTCAAGAGAATTTGAGCTTTTTTGTGAGGACTGGGGAATAGATCACAAGACTTCGAGTCCATATTTAGCAAGATCAAATGGTTTGGCTGAGCGGACAGTGCAGACAGTAAAAAATTTGCTGATGAAATCATTGGAAAGTAATTCCGACCCTTATATCGCCTTATTACACTATAGGACAACACCAAAAGGAAATTTGTCAAGTCCTTCGGAACTGTTAATGTCACGTTCTTTACGTACTCGTGTTCCGTCTGTGGTAGACAATTTCAGGCCAAGGTTAGTTAATATCAAGGAATATGAAAATAGATTAGAATCGAATTTGCAAAAATGTTCAGAATATTACAACAGGAAGTCTAAAAGGCATGAATTAGTTGATAAAGGAGATCAGATAATGTTTAAGAAAACACCCTTGGGTTGTTGGGTTGATGGAGAGGTAGTTGAAGTTTGCAGGGAACCTAGATCTTTTGTAGTTTTAGACAGTAAAGGATCATTTTTTAGAAGAAGCTTAGAACATATAAAGAAGTCGCCCAGGAACAGTGCGGATACTGGGAACATCATCAGTAATAGGGACTGTGAAAGACATCAGATTGATTGTGGTACAGAGGCTAACGTGAGGATGGAAGAGGTAGTGGAACAGGGAGAGGGATCTGGTTCTCAGTATGGACAGTATGTAACTAGAAGGGGAAGAATTGTAAAAATACCGGAAAAGCTTGATATATAATATGCATAGAATTTTATTAATATATAATACATATTAATATATTTAATACATAATTAATTGCTACTTTTCTTAATTTAATATTTAAAATAAAATATTTAATGCATAACTAGTTTTTAATTAATTTCTGATTTTCTAGATAATACGTTTTATTTTATTTTTATTTTGTACATTATTTGTAAAGGGAGATGTTGTATAGTTATTGTGTACGTTTACGTAGACTACGTGAGTAATCTGTATATCTGCACAATGGCTCTACAGGTCACCCTGTTATTTAATATATATATATATAATCGATGTACATATGATTAAGTAGTTTTAAGATGAGATAAAAATAAAAGAACACTTTTGAGAAGATGGCTTAAACATAAAACAAACAACTTAAAAATATCTAATTATTTTACAATTTATCAATAGATAGAGTGAAACAAGTTTTACACACTCAACAATAGGTGGTTAGATAACTAACCACCCAACCTGAAAGAGTTAAAATAATAAATACAGTCGAACTTCCGTCATTCGAACATCTGTAACTCGAATTCTCTCTAACTCGAACTACTTAGATTGACAGTAGCGTTAATAGAATAAACAACATATAATTCTCCTACCGTAACTAGAACTTCCATAACTCGTGCCAAATACAAACAATTGAATTCTATCACTCGAAGTATTTTGCTTGTTTGAGTGATTTCTTGATTTTGTGTGTTTATCTAAGGAGATCCAAAGTTATTAAATGATTACCCTTTAAAATAATAATGTGCCTGAGGTCGATTGATTTATTTGATCATTGATAGATCTTTGAAAATTCTTTACGTTTATAAAAAAAATCATATACAATATATAAGTACGTAACCACGTAGCTTTAATTAATAAAATGATTGGCCACTGTTTTCAAAAATGCAAGCCTTTAATAAATTAATTTTATAATCTGTTATACACAATAATTACCTGAATTTCTAATAGTAATTCTTGCCGTCTTCTACGTAATTCCAATAACAATTTTTGTTGTTCCGGTGTCAATTCTGGAAGAGAAATTATACATAAATAGGGGTTTTAGCGAAATAATTTAAAAAAACATGTGTCTATGTGTATGTACATACTAACTTATTTGTATATTACCTATTATTCTCTAACTATTTATCTACGTCACGTGGAAAGACAATATTCAAAATAGGACACTTACATACTCTTCGTGGAGAACAATTAACTACTTCGGTGACAGTCGGTGACTACTCTCTATGGTCTTGAACATAACAACAGGTCGTTAGATATTAATAACTGCTGGAGCAAGTGGTTTAATTTTTATATTATAAAATAGTATGAAACACATTTTAATAACTATTATTAACCCTGCTGTTAGTTTTAAAAAAATATGCGAATCTTGTATTAAGAGACCATTTGGTCCAACTTGTGCACATACAAATTTAATATTATTTTCGAATGGAATATGATTGAATACTTTAAACTGTAAACGAAATTGCAAACCATTGATAATTTATACAGCACTCAATCCAGAAAGTGACTCTGACATTCAATTGGGGTATTCACACTTCGTGCTATTTAGTCATATTGTCATAAAGTCATAATGTTTTAGACCAGTTTAAAAAAGTTGTTGTTGTGTTGCATACAAAAAAGTCATCAAATAATAGCACACTTCCGGGTATGTTTTTGTTTTGTCATAAAGTAGCTCTAGATATCCGAGTCGAACGGCTGAAAATCTTCAGGCGAGACGGCGATAGTATATATTTGCCGCCGTTACTTATATATGATTCACGACTAAAAAACGGCTAAAAAATTATTCGTACCTAGTATATGTCTGTACACAAATCACATTTTTATAACTTAAAAAAAATTAAATGATAACTAAATGGCAAAAACTAAATATATATGTACATGTGAAAAATTTTTCTCGTTTAACTTAGGTAGCTGGCAGCCACTGAACGTTTTTCCATATGCCATTCATTCAGATATTCTTCTGTACCTGAGTTTTTAGACTTTTTGGCATTTTCAAACAACTTTATTACAATTATCTTAATTATCTTTTGCTTTCATAACATCTAATTACAAATGTGTTGTTTTCTTATCAGCTGATCGATGTTTGAAATAGCATACTAAGTTATGACGGGTTGTTCACACTAGTCATATATCTCGTGCTATTATTTTATGACTTATAACTTTATGGCTACAGTGTGAATCCCAAAAATGTGATTCAGAATATTATGATAGGAGTGGTATTGAAGGAGAAGCAAATGTGGCACCATGTTTTTATACCCTTCACAAAAAAGTGAAAGGGTATATACAGGTTTGTCATTCCGTTGCAGTTTCTTCGATATCAATATAGGACTCCATAAAGTATATATATTCTGGATCCTTATGAATAGTGATGACGATTGAGCGATGTCCATCTGTACGTGAAAAATTTATACCAAAAATCAATTTTTTTTATGTTTGTAAATTAAACCTATTTCGTGCTTTGGGAACCCTCAATGGTCTATTAAAAACTAAAAAAATTAAATTTTTTTGCCAGGAATGGGAAATTAAAAATTTTTTCCGGCCTATTCCGTATTTTGTAGTGCATGTACATAGTAACTAAAATTGTTAAAAATTTCAAGTTTTTCTTTAACAAAACCTCTTTATACGTCATGAAGATTTGCATTGACAAAAACAATTTTTTTAATTCAAATTCTGCATCCAGGGATGGGAAATTGAATTTTTGTTATACGTGAATGTAATCAAACAGGCAACCGATGTTGTTTTTTTTTTGCTAACTAAAACTGTCTTATAATTTAGGAAGAACAAAATTGGTATCAAATATTAAAAAAACAACCTAAATTTCGAATCCAGGGTTGGACAAGTGCAATATTTTGTAGTACATGAAAGTGGCCAAAATGATTAAAAAATTTAAATATTTCTTAAATAAAACTACTTTATACCTCAAGAAGACTTGCACTGATAAAAAATGATAAATAAAAAAATAAAATTTCGCTTCCAGGGTTGGGAAAATGAATTTTTTTTTGGTACATGCAATATTTTGTAGTACATGTAATAACCAAAAAGGTTATAACTTTAGAGTTTTTCTTAAATAAAAGCACTTTATTCTTCATGAAGATTTGCATTGATAAAAAAAATTTTTTATATTAAAATTTTGCTTCCCGGGTTGGGAAATTGAAATTTTTTATTTTATACATAAAAGTAACCAAAATGGTTAAAAATTTAAAATGTTTCTTCAATAAAACTACTTTATACCTCATAAGGAGTAGCATTTATAAAAAAGCAACAAAAAAAATTAAATTTCAATTCCAGGGCTAGGAAATTGAAAGGTTTTTTGGTACATGCAATATATTGTAGAACATGAAAGTGACGAAAATGGTTGCAAATTTTAAGATTTTCGTAAATAAAACTACTTTATAACCAATGAAAACTAGCATTGGTAAAACAAGAAAACAAAAATGAAAATTTCGCTGCCAGGGATGGGAAATTGAAATTTTTTATACATAAATGTAACCAAAAAGCCAACTAACGTCGGTTTTTTACTAATTAAAACTATTTTTTAATTCAGGAAAGACAAAATTGGTATCAATTATTAAAACAAATCAAAATTTAGATTCCAGGGTTGGATAACTGCAATATTTTGTAGTACATGAAAGTGACCAAAATGGGTACAAATTTTAAGTTTTTCTTAAATAAACCTTATTATTAAGAGTTGCATGAACCTCATTATTAAGAGTTGCATTGGTAAAAAAAAAACAAACAAAAAAATTAAAATTTAGTTTCCACGGTTGGGAAATTGAAATATCCTTTATGCATAAAAGTAACCAAAAAGGCAATTGACGTTGTTTCTTTTTGCTAATTAAAGCTGTTTTATAATTCAGGAAGAACAAAATTGGTATTAAAATTTAAAAAAATCAAAATTACGACTCCAGGGTTGGACAAATGATATATTTTATGGTACATGAAAGTGACCAAAAAGTTTAACAATTTTAATTTTTTTTGTCAAGTAAAACTATGTTACACCACATTAAAAATTGCATAAAAATTCGCTACCAGAGTTGATAAATCGAAATATTTCTCGTACATAAAAATGCCCACATAAATTCCAAATTTTGTTTTTTAGTGAACTAAACCTATTTTATACTTCAGGAAGAATTAATTTGCTATTAAAAATTCTGTTCCAGGGGTGGAAAATCGAAATTTTTCAGTAAATAAAAGTAGCCATATAAGTTCCTAATTTTGGTTTTTTGTGGATGAAATCTTCTTTATACTTCGGGAAGAGTTAAATTGGTATTAAAAACCAAAAAAATTAAAAATCCAATTTCAGCGTTGGAATATCATAAAAGTAACCATATAATTTGCGATTTTTGATTTTTATGATGAATTATACCTACGAGTACTTTTTGTATCAGGAAGAAATAAATTGGTATTAAAAACCAAAAAAATCTAAAAGACGATTCTACGGTTGGACAATGAGAACCTTTTGGGGTACATGAAACGGTTTTTTTCTTTTTGTTTGTAAATTAAACATATTTAATATTTTTGAAAGACGTTCAGAGGTATTAGAAATAAGAAAAGCCAAACATTTAGCTTCCTAACCAAAAAATTTAAACGTTGTCTTAAATATGAAAGTAACTGATAACATAATTCTGTTTTTTTAAATTATTTTTTAATTAAAGCTACTTTCTGTTTTAGCAAGAAAGAAAGAAAGAAGAATTACATCTGCGAAGGGTATTTAAGCTTCGGCACAGCCAAATATAGCACTTTTATTTGTTTTTAGTAGGACCTGCACTCAGGGGATGGCCCTTACATATGAAGTGCACTATGCCAGAACTTCGATAGAACGGGATAGTATTGAAATATTTTATAGCTATTTTTTACTTCGCCGACAAATTTTTACCACAGCGCCAACAAAGGAGGCTGTCATTTTGCTCTTTTTAGTACATGATACTGTCAGTAACGTTGGCATATCCTTCTCCAAAAGTTTTGCTGACGGAAGGTTAAGCTGGGGAAACTTTCTTTTCTTTTTGATTTAGTGAAAAAAAAATTAATTGAAATGAAACTTCCGTTCGTAGGCACAGAGCGCCAAAATAAAAGATTCATATTTCGAAAGCTGCTGAATAGAAAAGAAATCTCTTTTGTTGGTGCTGTTGGCTGAAGTAGTAGAATACGAGACTATGAAGCGGACAGTCCTGAGTTCAAACCCGCTCTGATTCATGAAATATTGTGTTGAATTCTTCTGATCAGCATTAGTGCATGGTTTTGTTAGTTGTTTCCAGCCTGTTTCTATGATGAATGCATATCACTGGTCACTGAACATAATTGGCAACGACTGACACAATCATGTACTAAAAAGCAGAGTAACAGCACCCTCCTTCGTCAGTCCTGTAGCAAAAAAATAAAATTGCTGGCGAAGTTAAAAGGTTGAAAAAGCTACAAAAAATTCTTCTCATCTTTCATCTGTCCCCTCAATACCATCCCTTCCTTTCTAGTTCCGGCGCAATGCCCTGCTTATGTAGGTATCATCCCCTGAGTGCTGGTCCAAAAAAAAATCTACGTTTGTTTTCTGTGACAGTGCGACATTGGTGCCATAAAGCAACTATTTTGATGGGCTCAATACATAAAACAGCAACAGCTGATGACAGCGTGAGGCGAAGAAGAAATCAGAGACTGTTTCCTACTGCAATTCAACAAAAGCTATGCTTTACAGTTTCTAATGTTTTACTTCTTATGGGAGGAGTAGATACAGTTGAACAAATGATTGGTTTCCATACGGGACAGCGGAAAACAAATGAACAAATTTTATATTCATAAATACTTTGAACGCATATATACTCTTTTCTGAGATCATTAATTCATGGGCACAGATTGATTTAAATCTTCAGAGGCCAGAGTTTTTACGAAAACTAAAACTTTGTTTAGCAAACGCATATACATATGTATAATGAATAATGGATTACATCGAGAACATAATGAAGCAGATTACATTCATAAATTTGGTTAGATTTGATTAGTCAAGGCTGGCTGCCAGCAGTGACACCATACCCATCACCAGTGACATAAATTCATATGTAGTAAAAACATTAGAGTGAGTAGTTCGGTTGTATGTTTTATGGACGACAAAATTCATAGGTTAGATGCAAAATCACACGTACACAAAGTTTTCTCTCATTTTTCTCACATTGACCTTAATAAAGTGATAGAAACTTTGTTCTACATGCTGATAGAAACGTTTTCGCGAGTAACAGGCATATGACCGGCAAATAACCGATACTGTTATTGTAGGGTATTTACCTATGTACATACATACATATGTAAGTATAAAAATGTATTGAAACAACAATAAAACTAGTAAGAACATTATATTCGACCGGGTCGAATCTCAAATACCCTCCAAATATTTGGTGAATAAAACTTCTATCTTTATTTTTATGGTATTTGGCTTAAGTAATCAAGAAAAACATTTATTTTAATTCGGTCGTTTCCAATGTGTTGTGAGGAGCATGACTGAGACATCTTTCCGCCAGCATAAAAACTTACGTATTAATATTTTATATCAACGGGCTGAGATAACTTCAAAATTTTTAACCTGCTGGGTCGGAGTTCCTTTAAGACATTTCAGTGCCAGATCGTCTTAGAATTCATCACTGATCAGGAATATATATACTTTATGGGGTCTTAGAGGGTGTGAAATATACCCTCCAATTCTTTTTTGGAGGGTATAAAAAATCCCGAATTTGTTTTGGTTGAAAATTTCCAAGCGAATATTTTTATATAATTTATAAAACCTGGCGGTTATGCTTTGTCTAAAAATTTCAAAGTCTACTATGGCTTAGCTTCTGTAATTCTGAGTTGATTTTTGAAAGTTTATGCATAAGCTAAGCGCTTTTGTTATGTTGGAACTACTAATGATTTCTTGTCAGAATCAATGAAATGCTGGCACAGAAACGCCACAACAAACAAGACATAAGTTGAAGAAAGTATAAATAATTTCTTCAACTTATTACCCTTCTCGAAACGACTCGAGTGTTTGTAATAGATTAAAGAAATATCTTTTATTTTTCTTTAATTTATTACATCCTTTCGAGTCAAATCGAGAACTGTGGCTTAAATTTACATCCCGTATCATGCTCCGATTTTTATGAAATTTTTGTCATGGGTGGTACTCTTAAATCTAAGAATTATGGTATTGGAGCGGACGCACTTAGTTTGGGAGTTATGGGCCTGTAAGGTTCAAACATATACATATGTGTCTATAACTTCCTTCATATTATTGCTACATAGTTCATATGGATATCGTTGGAAAGGTCTTATAATACCTTTCAAACGATATATAACAACCTAAGGTTCTACTGATTTGGAAAGGCTAGCGGTTAAAAATGCATTTTTTTGTATTGACTTTTTTTACAAAAGTACCGTTAAATCGAAAATGGGTCTATATAATTGTATTTTATTATATAGTAAAATGAATAGAAGACATTCACACCTTTCATTTGACACATACATATATCATAAATATCTGATGGGGAATGAAGACACTACAAAGGAATTAAAACTTAAAATAAGGCCAGGTATGATTTTACTGAACGTTGAAACATTTGATACAGATGTAAAAGCAAGCCTGAGGCCGGCAATGCAGAATATCTTTACTCAGCGAAGCCATTGTTCGACATGCATAGAGGAGAAAATCCGTAAGCCCGGCCGAAGGCCGGCAATGCAGAAAATCTTTCCTCAGTGAAGCCACTGCTCGACATGCATAGAGGAGAAAATCCTTAAGCCCGGTCGGAGGCCGGCAATTGCAGAAAATCTTGCACTAATATAAAATAGTAGAACATAAAAATTATTTTAGCGAAAAGTATTTATCTGGGCTCGTTGTGGTACGAAATACTATGAGGAAGAGCCTGGTAGGACTAGATTTTCAGTCCACTATTATCACAAAAAAATTTTAAAAAATTTTGTGTTACACTTATTGTATATTTGTGTATACTTAATACGTGTAATTCTATGGAAAAATAACTGTCTTCAAGTTTTAAATCCTCTGTAGTGTATTCATTCCTTATTAGATATTTATGGTATAGGTGTCAAATGAAAGGTGTGAAAGTCTTCTATTAATTTTAGTATAAAATAAAATACCGTTATTTAGACCCCTTTTCGATTTAACGGTACTTTTGTAAAAAAAGTCAATATAATAAAATGAATTTTTAACCCCTAGCCTTTCAAAATCAGTACAACCTTAGGCTGTTATACTGTTTGAAAGGTATTTGCAAGACATTTCCAACGATATCCATATTAACTATGTTGCGTTAATGTGGAGGATGTTATAGGCATATATATGTCTTAATTTTAGAGGGCTATAACTCCCAAACTAAAAGCGTCCGCTCCAAAATTTGTCTACCATAATTCTTAGATTTAAGAGTACTACCCATGACAAAAGTTTCATAAAAATCGGAGCATGATACGGGTTGTATATTTGTTCCAGAATAACTAGAAATCATTAAATATACCCATTTATACGTTGTAGAGACAGGATTTAAAACAAAACAACAAAAGACTGACAGTTGTTTATATAGTAAAATGAAGAAGTTACTGAAGAATTTAAGAAGTTTGTTGCTTCAGCATACAATACATTTATACTCATATGTAAAACAGGAAGCAGGTATTCATTCTATAGATTGTTGGTAGTATTGTTACTATTATCAAAAACAGGCAGTATTTTTTATATAAATTAAAGCACCTTTATAAACGATGGTTACATGCGAAAAACTCACAACACCAACTAGGAGTGTCCCAGTAACGAATATAAGCTTGTAGCTACATATATAGTTAAAGTTTCAATATGTGTTGTTTTTGTTTTTTAAGTGAAGGTATGTAACACTGGACATGAATAGATATTTTCATGTTTAAGACTTTCACTTGTTCCTCCTGAGGTAACTTTTCTAAATTTTCAAGTTTTTCATTTATGTTTTTTTACCTGGCGTCGCGAATTCATTTCGACCCGTTGTTGCAGTTGTTGTTGATGTATATGACCGTGTATCCATTGTTGTTATCATAATTTCATTAATTATATCATGCTATTTACTTGTTTATATTTTATTAAAACTAAACACAAAAACTCAAGAGTATCACTTAACACATATATATTGCTAGTTCAACTCTTTTTTCTTGGAAATTTTGTATTGAAAAGTTTGCAAATTTACATAATATTGATTTTCATAATTTCTTTTAATTTAATTAAAACTTCATTTTCAATACAAATCGCGTTCACATCGAAAACTTTTTCTTTCCTTTATTCACACTTTACGTACACAAAAACTATTTTTTATTCACATTAAATTCTTGTTGTTTTCTAGTTCTCCTTTGTTCCATCTTTCTTCTCGTATTTTGACAGCCATTTTTTACGTTGTGTTTGCAGAGATGTATTTTACCATGCATACAACGCGTTGAAAGTAACCCTGCAATATGAGACAGTGCAGGTTTGGTTGCCAGATCATATTTGAAGAGTTAAAATATATAGAACGTAAAGACGTCTAAATAATCTGAGTTTTTGCAAAGTTCCCCATATATTTTAAACATTTTTATACACTCCAAGAAGGAATTGCAGGGTATATTCACTTTGTCATTCCGTGTGTAATGCAGCGAAATATCCCTCTGAGACCCCATATAGTACATATATTCTTGATCAGTGATAATATCTAAGACGATTTCGTCCGTCCGTCCGTCAGTCGAAATCACGATACAGTCCAAAAGAAAAAGGCCACACTCTTGAAACTTGGTATATATATATATATATATATATATATATATATATATATATATATATATATATACATATATATAGAATCCTATTGCGGTATCTTTTAATATTAATGGCGTCGTATTAACCACATCGGATTCAAAACTTGATCTTGGTGTTGTTTTTGATAGTTCTTTATCGTTTGTGGCTCATGTTGAGTATGTGCTTCCAAAAGCTTATAGAATACTTGGCTTCTTGAAAAGAAGTTATTCTGAATTTACTAACCCTTATACACTAAAGCATATATTTACATCCTTTATAAGGTCTAAATTAGAATATGCGGCTTTAATTTGGAGTCCTCATGCTTCTTTGTCGTATTGAGAGATTGCAGCGCACGTTTGTTAAGTTTGCTACAAGGTCGTTACCTTATTTAGTTACTGTACCATATGAGTCCAAATGTTTGTTAATTGGACTACGTTCTTTGCAATCGCGTAGAGAACTCCAATCAGCTCTACTGATTTATGGCATTATTAATGGCTGTATTGATTGCCCTGATTTGCTTAATTCTGTTCCGTTTTACATTCCACCAAGGAATCCTAGGCTGGGTAAGCTTTTCGATGTACCTTTTCATCGGACTAATTATGCGTGTAATGGCACTTTAACTCGTGCTTTCCTTCAGCTAAATAAAATCAATCTTAGTTTACAGAAACGGCATAAATCTTTTGTTGAATTCAGCACTGATAAAGTGAGGTTTAAAACTCTTCTTTCTAGTCAAATAATTTAATTATTATTCATTTAAACTTGTTCCTTGTATATGCTTATGTTATTTGTGATAATTCTACTTTCTTTAACTACTCTTATTTCAATTATTCGTTTGTAAGTACCTATGTAAATCTTAGTCTGTAAGGTTTTTATGAGACCATAGACTGAAACAATAAATACAAATACAAATATATATATATATATATATATATATATATATATATATATATGTACGTCGTTATATATATATATATATATATATATATATATATATGTGTGTGTGTATATATTTATATATCTTGAAATATAGCAAATGGGCTGAGTCGAGCCAGAGGGAAAAATTTCCTCGAAGAAGAACGAAACCAACTTCTAAAAAACAATGTATTTTGACATTTTTTTCTTGTAATTCTGTTGAGCTAATGATATACATTTATGTCAAAGAAGGTTAAAGGAACCGTGAAATTAAAAAAAATAATAATTTTTGGATCCCTCCCCATTGTCGTGCATTATTAAATACAAAAATTATTACTTAACCTTGCATTCCTTAAAAATAACATTTTTAAGCTTTTATGACGAAACTGAGACATTACCTGGTCCTCCTCAGTTAATCGATTAACTGAGCAATAATAAAATTAATCGGTTAAACCAAAACCTCGGTTAATTAATCGAACGATTAACCGATTACAGCAAAAGCCCTATTAAATGAACACCCTAGTAGCACTAGTAGTACGAGATCTGAATCCAAAAATCTTCAAGTTGAATGCCTATATCAATTTTAAAGGTTTCTGTATTAGATCTTCTGAATTTTATACCTACATATGTATGTACTTTACATATGGATATATGCACACACATAGAATTGATACATCGAATATTGATTTATTTATTACGTGAGCTGTCTTATTCAGAACTAGACATTTTAATATTAGTATGTCTCCAGTTAAAATTAACGCTTCAAATACAGCTGGTATAGTCAAATGCAACGCTGACTTAAAATTTTTGAATTAAACAAGTTCGGCTGTTTAGTCTTTTGTATTTCCATTCATTTTATCAGCAAGAAAAGTTCACAACAAAAACAAATTACTCGCTTTCAATTGCAAACGACAAGCAGTACAAAAACAAAAAGCATAAAAAACAAAGCAACACGTTACAAGTGTGTGTGTGCAATAATGACGGTAACAAATTCAACAGCCAACTAAAAGGTGCCAAAAGTAAAATGAAACGAAAACGAACATATACAGGGGGTTACTCTGTACTGCGATGCGAATGAAAAACTGGACGCATTTGTATGCTATTTACATTGAAATGCAAGCAATTCCTTTCGAATCGCATTAGAGAGTAACCCTTCAGGGTTTCCGCCGGGAAGGTATACTACTTTTTTTGCCGCCATTTTGGTAAACTTTAGTCTTGACAGTTCATATTTGGCAGTTGTGAAGTAGACATGTGGCAAACTTATTATGGAAAAATATTCGATGCCACATCTCATACAGCCGGGATTACAATGGAATTACTGCGAGACCTCTTTCCACAACAAGTTATTTCAAGAAATGGGGATGTTGATTGGCCTTCACGTTTGCCTGATTTGACTGCTCCGGACTTCTTTTTGTGGGGATATCTGAAAAACAAGGTTTATGAAAACAAACCGACAACGCTTGAGCAACTCAAACAAAATACTAGTGGTGAAATTAATGAAATACCGCGTGAAATGTGTGAGAATGTAATGAAATATGTGCTGAAAAGGGCTCGCATTTGTGAGGATAACAGAGGCGGGCATTTATCTGATATGGTATTCCATACATAATTGCCGACATTAAATAAAACATTTATCAATATAAGATCCCTTCTCTTTCATTTGTTCAAATATTATAAACAAACAAAGTAGTATACCATCCCGGCGGACACCCTGTACATCAACAATTAAAACTGTAGCTCAGCCAAGCCCAAAAGCAAGAAATGTAATGAACAGCAACACATGAATAAATAATAAAAGTGTAAGACAAAAGGCACATACAACATACATTGAAGCCAAGAGCCACGATAGTTCAACTCCAACCAGCATTTAATTCATACGCTCTATTTTAAAAAGTGGCTGAAAAGAGACTAAAAAAAAAGAAAAAAAGTTAAACAGCATTTATGTAAAATAAACAAATTATGTGGAGTTATCTAATATCTAGATTTTTTATTGCTGTTCTGTTGCATGTTTTTATTGCGAGTGTTGCTTATGATCCAAATGACAAAAAAATAGCTTCAGTCTTACCGCCGGCAGGTATGTTTGAGGCCTTTTATCCGCGTGAAACGGACGGTGTACCAAATAGTGCCTCCCGGCCAGCTCATGCTCATGGGTCGTTTTTTAAGCATCGTAATCCCGCCTTGGTCGACACAAAGAATGCAGCGGCCTATGGCTACCGATTCGATGGCAAGAGAAGATTTAATTTTGATTAAACGAAAATGTTACAACTAAAGCGCTGTAGTTGAGATTCATAAAGGCCATTGAGAGTTTGTTTTACAAATCAAGCATAAATGGTCTAAACCTGAACTGATGAGCATTCTAATGGTACATTATATTTTTATGCAATATGTGCTTGGATACCCATTTTTTTTAATAAAAAATTATATAATAAATTACTTGGTATGGTGTTGAACTTATTTGATTTACAAGGTGGTAGCGTAAGAGCAACAAATACAACAAGGCTGATTGTAAAACTTACAGAACCTTTTAACCGTTGACAAAGTCAAACCCTGTATAATATATGAAGAGAAATGTGCACGTACAAAGCAGCTTAAATAGGTACCACCACTACTACAACATTTTACAACACCAAAAGACACACGTATCATACTTGTGAATGTATTTTAGTATTATCTCAAGCACGAACAAATTTTCATTTTCATGTAATTTTTCATAGTGAGAAAGTGTAAAAAAAGCGCAATAAAAATTAAAACATGTGTGATCCATATGCGTTTTTTTGTTAAACTTTTTCTGTTTTGCTTTTCTTTTTTTTGCAAACACGCTGCGATTTTAATATCAATTTTGTTCTTCCTGAATTATAAAATAGTTTGAATTAGCAAAAACAGCAATGTCAATTGCCTATTTGGTTACTTTTATATATATATATATATATATATATATATATATATATATATATATATATATATATCAATTTCCCAGCCCTGGAAACGAAATTGAAATTTTTTTTACCAATGCAACTCTTAATGAGGCAGGAAATAGTTATATTTAAGAAAAACTTAATATTTGTAACCTTTTTGGTCACTTTCATGTACTACAAAATATTGCAGTTGTCCAACTCTGGAATCTAAATTTTGATTTTTTTTGTTAAGTTTTGATACCAATTTTGTTTTTTCTGAACTAAAAAATAGTTTTAATTAGTAAAAAACCGACGTTAGTTGCCTTTTCAGTTACTTTTATGTATAAAAAAATTTCAATTTCCCATCCCTGGAAGCGAAATTTAAATTTATTTTTTACCAATCCTAGTCTTCATTAGGTATAAAGTCGTTTTATTTAAGAAAAACTTAAAAACCATTTTGGTCACTTTCATCTACTAGAATATATTGCATGTACCAAAAAAAACTTTAAACTTCCCAACCCTGGAAGTGAAATTTTAATGTGTTTTGTTTTAGTTTTAGTATTGTTTAAAAAAAGTTTGCAATTTTCAACCATTTTGGTCACCTTCATGAACTATAAAATATTGCACTTGCCCATCCCTGGATTCGAAATTTTATTTTTTATTTTTGATCCCAAATTTTGTTCTTCCTAAATTATAAGACAGTTGTAGTTAGCAAAAAAAAAATGAAAAGTTCTGGGATACTAAAGTAAATACAACTGAACTCTTTATACCCTTCTTCCGTGTATAATTTCTTCGATATCAATATAGGACCCCATAGAGTATATATATTCTGGATCCTTATGAATAGCGATGACGATTGAGTGATGTCCGTCTGTCCGTCCGTCTCTCTGTCCGTCTGTCTGTACGTGAAATAGGGTTTCCCAAGCCCCCAAAAGAGCTAGAATCGTTCTTGGACCGTTGGATTGGAATTGAACCCAAATAGACTGCTATTGGAATTCAGAAAGATCCGAAGTATGGTTCCAGAGCTGGGAAGCTTACAACTATTTCTGGACGCAAAATTTATGCCAAAAATCAATTATTTTTTTTAATGTTTGTAAATTAAACCTATTTCGTGCTTTGGGAAGCCTCAATGGTCTATTAAAAACTAAAAAAAATAATTTTTTTTTGCCAGGGAAGGGAAATAAAATTTTTTTTGGGCTATTCCGTTTATTGTAGTACATGTAGCAAATAAAATTGTTAAAAATTTTAAGTTTTTCGTTAACAAAACCGCTTTATACATCATGAGGATTTGCATTGGCAAAAAACAATTTTTTAAATTCAAATTTTGCTTCCAGGGGTGGGAAATTGCATTTTTTTATAAATGAACGTAATCAAAGAGGCAACTGATGTTGTTTTTTTTGCTAACTAAGCCTGTCTTATAATTTAGGAAGAACAAAATTGGTATCAAAAATAAAATTTTGAATCCAGGGATGGACAAGTGCAATATTTAATAGTACATGAAAGTGACCAAAATGGTTAAAAATTTTATATATTTCTTAAAAAAAATTACTTTATACCTCATGAAGCATTGCACTGATAAACAAAAACTTAAAATTTAGCTTCCAGGGTTGGGAAAATGAGTTTCTTTTGGTATATGCAATATTTTGTAGTACATGTAATAACCAAACTGGTTACAAAATTTTAGTTTTTCTTAAACAAAATTACTTTATACCTCATGAAGATTTGCATTGATAAAAATAAAATATAAAAATTAGAATTTCGCTTCCAGGGTTGGGAAATTAATTTTTTTATACATAAAAGTAACCAAAGAGGCAATTGACGTTGTTTATTTTTTGCCAACTAAAACTATTTTATATTTTAGGAAGAACAAAATTGGTATCAAAAATTTCCAAAAAAAAACAAAATTTCGAATCCAGGGTTGGACAAGTGCAATATATTATAGTTCAAGAAGGTGACCAAAATTGTTGAAAATTGTAAATTTTTCTTAAATAATACTACTTTATACCTTATGAAGAGTTGCATTGGTTTAAAAAAAAAAATTAAAATTTCATTTCCAGGGTTGGGAAGTTTAAAGTTTTATATATGTAGGTTTAAAAAGCTACTAACGTCGGCTTTTTATTAATTAAAACTATTTTTTAATTCAGGAAAACTAAAATATCAAAGTTTAGATTCCAGAGTTGGATAACTGCAATATTTTGTAGTACATGAAAGTGACCAAAAAGGTTACAAATATTAAGTTTTTCTTAAATATAACTATTTCCTGCCTCATTAAGAGTTGCATTGGTAAAAAAAATTTCAATTTCGTTTCCAGGGTTGGGAAATTGATATGTATAAAAGTAACCAAATAGTCAATTGGCGTTGTTGTTTTTGCTAATTAAAACTATTTCAGAATTCAGGAAGAACAAAATTGGTATTAAAATCCTAAAAATTCAAAATTTCGACTCCAGGGTTGAACAAATAAAATATTTTACGGTACGTGGAAGTGACCAAGAAGTTTAAAAATTAATTTTTTTTTGACAAATAAAACTATCTTGCACCTTTTAATTAAACCTACTTCCTGTTTTAGCAAGAAAGAAAGAAGAATTACATCTGTGAAGGGAATTTAAGATTCGGCACAGCCGAATATAGCACTTTTACTTGTTTTGGTATCGTTTTAAAGGTGAAAGTGCACCCTTTAAAATTATATGCATATTGTGTTTTTTTAAGAAAATGTCAAAGGTAATTTTTTGGGGTCTTGAGTTCAAACGTCTATATCTGAAAAAGTATATTTTTTAAAATTCTTAAAAAAAATTAATGTCAAGTATTAGACCCTCTTCTACATATCCAGAAAATTTAAAGGTGGAGACTCGATTGGTGTCAGAGTTATAGACCAGGACGTGATCCTAGCCATGTTTTGTGTTCATAATCAATTGATTGTTTGTTTTGTATTTACAATCTGAAGTATTTACATATGTGCACACTTTCTGTTTCGATTGTTGTTGACATGTTGCCACTCACCATGCAATATTGACAAATCGCACCACAGAAGTCTTCACTGTCCTCTGCAGCAGCTACGATTGATCGGTTCTGCGATTAACACAAAACTGGAAAATTATTCCCACAATCCCAGTGGATTGGCTTAAGCATGATTAGAAATGCAATTATCATTTTCGAGTCAAAAATGAACGTCTAAATAGTCAGTTTAATCGAACAGAGGAGTGAAAACAAAACACAATAATTTCATAAAATGCTCACTCGAATTTTGTCATACAGTAAAATTATTAGATCCAAAGTGGAGGCTATAATAGCGAAAGGAAATTTGATAATAGCAATATCGAATTAAATAATGGTAGAGTTCAAGTTGGAGCTCAAATAGGTAAGATGCCAATAAACTATGACAAATATGAATTTGAAATCTGCAAAAAAAAAAAAAAAATTAAAGATGGAAAACGTTTGACCTTAAAGGCCATATAAATATGTATAACCACATAAATAGACAAGTAAAAGTGCTATATTCGGCTGTGCCGAATCTTATGTACCCTTCACCGACGTACGGCTGCAGTATATGCACACATTCATTCCAACCATGGAACCATCTTTTTGATCTTTATTGTTTTGAATAGTAGTTTATTTCGTTCTGAAATACAAAATATGTTCTGAAATACAAAATATTTGTGTTATTTAGTTACTTTAATATTTCAAACAAGTTCAAATTTTACATCTCTGAAGCTGTCCTATTCGCTTTCCTAAATTCTAATACCAAGGAATTTCTTTCGAAAATATCAAACAGGTTTAATTTTTAAAGAAAGAGAGAAAATTTGTTTCGATTCATTAAAAGAGGAAAAGTAACCATATATACGTTTATGTACCAAAAAATATTTGAGCCTTGGAATCGAACTTTTGATGTTTTTGAATTTTTAATAGAAATTTAATTCTTCCTGAAGTATAAAAGAGGTTTAATTTACAAAAAAACCTAAATTAGTAATTTATTTGGTTACTTTTGCGTACCAAAAAAATTTCGATTGTCCAACCCTGGAATTGAATTTCTGATTTTTAATACTAATTTAATTCTTCCTGAAGTATAACTTCGGTTTAATGATTTGGTTACTTTTATGTAAGAAAAAAATCGATTTTCGAACCCTGAAATCGATTTTTTTTAATTTTGAAAACAAATCGAATTCTTCCCAACGTATAAAATAGGTTTTATTAGCAAATGACAAACCTTTCACTTTTTTATAAAGCTTATCAAAATTATGGTAAGAAATACATAGTTCTTTTTGTTAATATGAGTAAAACCGTGATTCTCATATGTATTTTTGGTAAACATCGTTCATGTAATAAAATTCTAAAACTTTTTAGCACAAAACCCATGTACAACAAAATTACTCGTACACTAACTGCCTAATTAATCGGAAAATTGTGATTCTGAAGTTTTTGAAATGATAATTATTAATACTCGTACATAATTAATTTTTTTATCTTGAGTGTGTTTTTACGTAACTTTCTAGACTCTAGAGTGAAAGCACCAGTAGTCGGCAGTTTAACTTATTTTTCGTTTTGAAAATGATGCTCTTATGAACGAAAACACGATATTGTATTGGAAACGTTGCTATGGGCGGCACCAAATTTTCTAAGTTCTGCATTTTTGGGTCCTATCGTCGGCATTGGCTTTTTGTCTAAAAAAGTACTGGAGTTTTTCTAAAATTGTAAAATATGGAAATTAAAAAAGAACTCACTAAAGGCACAGCAGAGAGGTAAAGTGTTTATTTTAGCGAAGCAATACAGCACACATTGCCGCGTTTAGCACATACGAAATTCTTTATTTACATTTCAATAAAGAACAGAACAACAAAGCAGTTGGCTCAACTCGAAATTGGAAGAATGATGTAGTTTAAAATCGTAGTGCTGTTTACGCACACCAGCAGTCCGTCCGTCGATTTGAGTTTAAAATCTTTATGAAAATCACTCAGATTTAACTTCGTTATCTGCCTCATTTTGACTTGCACAATTTTGTTTTTGTGCGCGACTGGTATAAAAGCGTAGGAATTTTTTGAATTTTTTACACTTGTTCCGAAAAACTTAATTAGGTGAAAACTAAAAACTATCGTACAAATAAAACAAAAATGTTTTTAAAAGGTAATAATGAAAAATCTATAAACACATATTTACATACATACATACGTACGTTCATACATATGTACATATATGTATGTATGTATCCACATGCACATGTACATAATAATTATAAATTCTTTCCAAATATAATTATTAAATATTTTCCAGTGCTGCTGTGTTTGTTCCTTTCATTGTTACTTCCTTCGAGTTGGGCGGCATATACCCCCGGTGTAATTAATGATCTGACATCTGCAAACTTTACAAGTGAAGTACTGAATGATGATACACCCTGGTTGGTCGAACTTTACGCTGATTGGTGCTTCTTTTGCAAAAAAATGTTGCCTGAATTGGAAAAACTAGCGACGATCGCTGAAGGTAAATTTAAAGTGGGTCAAGCAAATGCTGATAAAGATGCGCATTTATTTAAATATGTCAATATACGAGGATTCCCTACCATTCTAGTTTTTCAAAAAACTAAGAAAACTGAATTCTTTGGCAATCGAACTGCCGTCGAAATGAAAAACTTTATTTTAAAACTGGTACACAAACATGTCGATTATTATGATATTATTTATTGAACAATTAAATTTTATTTGAAAAAAATTGAAAAAATGTGTGCAGATATTCTAAACCTATAACTATAAAATTATTTCTTTTATATTTTAATCAATATTTCGATATCCTCTGGATATCTTCTTCAGGATAACAAATTAAAATTTATAATAATATTTTAACAATAAAAAAATTTTTCAAATTATTCAAAGTTAAATATATTTGTTGTTTTTATATAAAAATTAAAATGAATGACTTATTTTTTTCTTTTTCGTTTCTTGAAATTCTTCTTCTAATCGTGCTCTTCTTTTTTTAAACGTATTTCTAATTTCAAAATCTTGATGATTTTTGTTAAAATTGCTGAAAACCACACGAAGAAAATGGAAACAAATAAAAATTCCTTTTCATCTGCCATATGTGTACATATTTCATATAAAGGTGCTATATTCGGCTGTGCCGAATCATAAATACCCTTTACAGATGTAATTCTTCTTTCTTTCTTTCTTTGTTGCCAAAACAGAAAGTAGGTTTAATTGAGAAATCAAAATGATGTTATCGGTTACTTTTATATTTAAGAAAACGTTTAAATTTTTCGACTAAGATGCTAAATGTTTGGCTTTTCTTATTTCTAATACCTCTCTCACAAACAAAAAGAAAAAAATCCGTTTCATGTACCTCAAAAAGTGCTAATTGTCCAACCGTAGAATCGTCTTTTAGTTTTTTTTTGGTTTTTTTTGGTTTTTAAAAAAAATATTTCATCCACAAAAAACCGAAATTAGGAACTTATATGGCTAATTTTATGTACTAAAAACTTTCGATTATTCAACCCTGGAACCGAATTTTTAATACAAATTTAATTTTTTCTGAAATATAAAATAGGTTTAATTCACTAAAAACACAAAATTTGGAATTTATGTGGGTACTTTAGTGTACCTAAAATATTTCGATTTTCAAACTCTGGAAGCGAGATTTTATTTTTTTACCAATGCCATTCTTAGTGAGGTCTAACATAGTTTTACTTGGCAAAAAATGTACCATAAAAAATTTCATTTGGCCAACCCTGGAGTGGAAGTTTTGATTTTTTAAGATTGTAATACTAATTTTGTTCTTCTTTTGTTTTAATTAACAAAAACAACAACGTCAATTGCATTTTTGGTTCCTTTTATGCCAAAAAAATATTTTAATTTCCCAACCCTGGAAACGAAACTTTAATTTTTTTTGTTTTTTTTTACCAATGCAACTCTTAATCAGGCATGGAATAATTTTCATTTAAGAAAACCTTGATAATTGTAACTATTTTGGTCACTTTCATGTACTACACTATACCATGTACCAAAAAAACTTTCAACTTCCCAACCCTGTAAGTAAAATTTTAATTTTGTTTGTTAATGTTTTTTTTACCAATGCAACTCTTCATGAGGTATAAAGTAGTGATATTTAGGAAAATTTACAATTTTGAACCATTTTGGTCTCCTTTTTGAACTATAAAATATTGCACTTGTCCAACCCTGGAGTCGAAGTTTTGATTTTTTAAGATTTTATTTAATACCAATTTTGTTCTTCCTGAGCTATAAAATAGTTAGCAAAAACAACAACGTCAATTGCCTTTTTGGTTACTTTTATGTAGAACAAATATTTCAATTTCCCAACCCTGGAAATGAAATTTTAATTTTTGTTACGTTTTTTTTTACCAATGCTACTCTTAATGAATCATGAAATAGTTTTATTTAAGAAAAACTTAATATATGTAACCATTTTGTTCACTTTCATGTACTACAAAAAAATTGCAGTTATCCAACTCTGGAATCTAAATTATGATCTTTTTTTAATTTTTGATACCAATTTTGTTTTCCTGAACTAAAAAATAGTTTTAATTAGTTAAAAACCGACATTAGTTGCCTTTTTGGTTACATTTATGTATAAAAAATTTAAATTTCCCAGCCCTGGAAACGAAATTTTAATTTTTTTTACCAATCCTAGTTTTTATTAGGTATAAAGTCGTTTTATTTAAGAAAAACTTAAAATTTGCAACCACTTTAGTCACTTTCATGTACTACAATATACTGCATGTACCAAAAAAAATTTCAAATTCCCAATCCTGGAAGTGAAATTTTAATTTTTGTTTTGTTTTTTTTTTACCAATCCAAATCTTCATGAGGTATAAAGTAGTATTATTTAAGAAAACTACAATTTTGAATCATTTTGGGCACCTTCATGAACCATAATATATTGCACTTGTCCAACCCTGGATTCGAAATTTTGATTTTTTTGGAAATTTTTGATACCAATTTTGTTCTTCCTAAAATATAAAATAGGTTTAGTTAGCAAAAAAAAAAAAAAAGAAACAACGTCAATTGCCTTTTTGGTTACATTTATGTTTAAAAAAATTTCAATTTCCTAACCCTGGAAGCGAAATTTAAATTTTTTAAAATTTTCTTTATCAATGCAAATCTTCATGAGGTATAAAGTAGTTTTGTTTAAGAAAAACTAAAATTTTGTAACGATTTTGTTTATTACATGTACTACAAAATATTGCATGTACCAAAAAAAGCTTTAGTTTTCCCAACCCTGGAAGAGAAATTTTAATTTTTTGTTTATTTTGTTATCAGTGCAACGCTTCATGAGGTATAAAGTAATGCTTTTTAAGAAAAATTTCAAATTTTTAACCATTTTGGTTACTATCATGTTATATTATATATTGCAATTGTCCATCCCTGGATTCGAAATTTTATTTTTGAATTTTTGATACCAATTTTGTTCTTCCTAAATTATAAGACAGGCTTAGATAGCAAAAAAAAAAACAACATCAGTTGCCTGTTTGATTACTTTCACGTATAAAAAAATCCAATTTCCCACCCCTGGAAGCAAAATTTTAATTGAAAAATTTTTTTTTGGCCAAGGCAAATCTTCAGGAAGTATAAAGAGGTTTTGTTAAAGAAATACTTAAATTTTTAACAATTTTAGTTACTACATGTACTACAAAATACGGAATAGGCCGGAAAAAAAATTTTTATTTCCCATCCCTGGAAAATTTTTTTTTTATTTTTTAGTTTTTAATAGACTATTGAGGCTTCCCAAAGCAATAAATAGGTATAATTTACAAACATTAAAAAAAGAATTGATTTTTGGTATAAATTTTGCGTCGAGAAATAGGTGTAAGCTTCCCAGCTCTGGAACCATACTTCGGATCTTTCTGAATTTAAATAGCACTCTATTCATTTCCAATCAAACGGTCCAAGAACGAAGTCTCTAGCTTTTCTGGGGGCATGGGAAAACCAATTTCATATACAGACGGACATCGTTCAATCGTCTTCGCTATTCATAAGGATCCAGAATATATATACTTTATGGGGTCCTATATTGATGTCGAAGAAATTACACACGGTATGGCAAACCTATATATACCCTTTCACTTTTTTGTGAAGGGTATAAAAAGAGTATGAAAAATAAAATCGTACGTTATCTGAAACGCATGTGTGAAATTTCGTTCTTGTGTACGTATAAATTGCAAACTACAAAAAAAAAAAAATATTGTTAAAAGTTAACTTAATTTTTATGTTATTTTTTTATTTTATTTTTCTCGTATCACAAGACTAAAATACTTTTTATAATATATATATTAAAATCTTATCTGTATTTTGTTCTAATTATTAGATAAAATTATATTATTTTGTATTTCTAATTCGCTTAAGCCATACGCTACTCCAGCATACTGACACAAACAATTGCATGTGGAATTGTGTTCTCAAATAGACATGTGCACGAGAGTTAAATTAAGCTCTCGATCATTGAGGATCTCGAAACTAAAATTTTTTTGCACGCACTCTCACTCGTAGGAATATTTAAGGCCCTTACGGAAGCATTAATTTTAATCACGTACTTTCACGCACGATGCACATAGGGGTATTTTGCAAATCTAGCCGGATATTGATTTTTAAACCCTTCACAAAAAAGTGAAGGAGTATATCTAGGTTTGCCATAGAATTTTTGTTCGACTAACAAAATAGATTTTCATACATAATTTAAAACATTGTGAGGGCACGCGTACTTGTTTACTTGTTCATTGTAAATTGTTAACGAAATTCAATTACTTGAACATAAATAACAGAAAAAACAAGTAAAAGTGCTATATTCGGCTGTGCCGAATCTTAAATACCCTTCACAGATGTAATTCTTCTTTCTTTCTTGCCAAAACAGAAAGTAGGTTTAAATAAAAAATCAAAATGATGTTATCGGTTACTTTTATATATAAGAAAACGTTTAAATTTTTCGGCTAGGAAGCTAAATGTTTATATCTAATACCTATGAACGTCTTTCGAAAATATTGTACATATTTAATTTACAAACAAAACAAAAAATCCGTTTCATGTACCCCAAAAAGTTCTAACTGTCCAACCGTAGAATCGTCTTTTACATTTTGTTGGTTTTTAATACCAGTTTACTTCTTTCTGATGTATAAAGTAGGTATAATTCATCATAAATGGCTGCTTTTATGAATCGGAAAATGTCGATTTTTCAACCCTGGAACCGAATTTATAATTACTTGATACTAGTTTAATTTTTTCTGATATATAAAATAGCTTTAATTCACTAAAAACACAAAATTTGGAATTTATGTACTTTTATATACCAAAAATATTTCAATTTTCCAACCCCGGAACCGAATTTATAATTTTTTACTACTAATTTATTTTTTTCTGATATATAAAATAGCTTTAATTCACTAAAAACACAAAATTTGGAATTTATGTACTTTTATATACCAAAAATATTTCAATTTTCCAACCCCGGAACCGAATTTATAACTTTTTACCAATTCAATTCTTAGTGAGGTGTAACATAGTTTTACTTGACAAAAAAATTAAAATTTTTAAACTTTTTGGTCACTTTCATGTACCATAAAGTATATCATTTGTCCAATCCTGGAGTCGAAGTTTTGATTTTTTAAGATTTTAATACCAATTTTGTTCTTCCTGAATTATAAAAATGCTTTAATTAGAAAAAAAAACAACGTCAATTGCATTTTTGGTTACTTTTATGCAGAATAAATATATCAATTTCCCAACCCTGGAAACGAAATTTAAGTTTTTTTTACCAATGCAACTCTTAATGAGGCATGAAATAGTTTTATTTAAGAAAAACTTAATATTTATAACCATATCGGTTATAAATAAAGTTTTAATTAGTAAAAAACAACGTCAATTGCCTTTTTGGTTACTTTTATGTTTAAAAATAAATTCAATTCCCCCGCCCCTGGAAGCGATATTTAAATTTTTTAAAATTTTCTTTATCAATGCAAATCTTCATGAGTTATAAAGTAGTTTTGTTTAAGAAAAACTAGAATTTTGCAACCATTTTGGTTATTACATGTACTACAAAATATTACATGTACCAAAAAAAATTTAATTTTTCCAACCCTGGAAACGAAATTTTAATTTTTTTTGTTTGTCTCTTTTATCAGTGCAATGCTTCTTGAGGTATAAAGTAGTTTTATTTACGAAAAATTGCAAATTTTTTACCAATTTGGTAACTCTCATGTACCATAAAATATTGCACTTGTCCATCCCTGGATTCGAAATTTTATTTTTTATTTTTGAATTTTTGATACCAATTATGTTCTTCCTAAATTTTAAGACAGTTTTAGTTGGCAAAAAACAAAAAAAAAATAAACATCAATTGCCTGGTTGATTACTTGCATGTATAAAAAAATTCAATTACCCACCCCTGGAAGAAAATTTGAATTTAAAATTTTTGATTTTTTTTAGCTAATGCAAATCTTCATGACGTATAAAGTGGTTTTGTTAAAGAAAAACTTAACATTTTTAACAATTTTAGTTATTACATGTACTACAAAATACGGAATAGGCCGAAAAAAAATTTTTAACTTCCCATCCCTGGAAAAAAAAAATTTATTTTTTTAGTTTTTAATAGACCATTGAGGGTCCCCAAAGCACGAAATAGATTTCAGTTACAAACATTAAAAAAAATAATTGATTTTTGGTATAAATTTTGCGTCGAGAAATAGGTGTAAGCTTCCCAGCTCTGGAACCATTCTTCGGATCTTTCTGAATTTCAATAGCAGCCTGTTTAAGTTCATTTCCAATCCAACGGTCCAAGAACGAAGTCTCTAGCTCTTCTGGGGGCTTGGGAAAACCGATTTCACGTACAGACGGACGGACAGACGGACATCGCTCATTCGTCATCGCTATTCATAAGGATCCAGAATATATATACTTTATGGGGTCCCATGTGCATATCGAAGAAATTTCACACGGAATGACAAACCTATATATACCCTTTCACTTTTTTGTGAAGGGTATAAAAACAAGTAAAAGTGCTATATTCGCCTGTGCCGTATCTTAAATACCCTTCAAACATGTAATTCTTCTATCTTTCTTGCTAAAACAGGAAGTAGGTTTAATTAAAAGATGTAACATAGTTTTACTTGACAAAAAAATTTTAATTTTTAAACTTTTTGGGCACTTTCACGTACCTTAAATATTTGATTTGTTCAACCCTGGAGTCGGAATTTTGAATTTTTATGATTTTAATACCAATTTATGTTCTTCCTGAATTCTAAAATAGTTTTAATTAGCAAAAACAACAACGCCAATTGACTATTTGGTTACTTTTATAAATTTCAATTTCCCAACCCTGGAAACGCAATTTTAATTTTTTTACCAATGCAACCCTTAATGAGGCATGAAATAGTTTTATTTAAGAAAAACTTAATATTTGTAACCTTTTTGGTCACTTTCATGTACTACAAAATATTGCAGTTATCCAACTCTGGAATCTAAATTTTTATTTTTTTTTTTAATTTTTGATACCAATTTTGTTTTTTCTGAACTAAAAAATAATTTTAATTAGTAAAAAACCGACGTTAGTTGCCTTTTTGGTTACTTTTGTGTATAAAAATATTTAAATTTCCCAGCCCTGGAAGCGAAATTTTAATTTTTTTACCAATCCTAGTCTTCATTAAGTATAAAGTTGTTTTATTTAAGAAAAACCTAAAACTTGCAACCATTTTGGTCACTTTCATGTACCACAATATATTCCATGTACCAAAAAAAACTTTAAATTTCCCAACCCTGGAAGTGAAATTTTGATTTTTTATGTATGAATTTCTATTTTATTAGTCTAACTTTTTCTATGCAAGTTGTATTACAGGATTTTAATTTTTTCAACGGGCTCAAGTTCAAATCTACGAAACTGCAAATCATTTTTTATTTTTATTTTAATAAATGAATTTTTTCAGATTTTATTTAGAGTGGAATATTAAGAATATTTTCAATAATCATCAAACGAGCAGAACGGATCAGTTCGGATTTTGAAGCCGCTACGCCATCTCATCAGCGTCTTTGTTCAATTCTTCCACTATTTCAAGTGGTGCTAGTTAGTAGGAATATCAGCTATTTAATTAATGTTTTTAACGAAAATTGAATATGAGAAGTTCCCACATTCATTTGTTTTAAGTTATCACCTTTTCGTTAGTACAAAATTCCCCAACCCTAACGATTAATATTCCCAATATTCCATATATCTCTTTCACTTTTTCCAGAGCCATCGGCTGCTGATAGCTAATGCATTTTTATAACCTCCAAAAAAGAATCTGGAGGGTATATTCACTTTGTCATTCCGTTTGTACCGCATCGAAAAATCCATCTCAGACCCCATAAAATATACATATATATTCTTGATCAGTGATGAAATCTAAGACGATCTGAGCATGTCCGTCCGTCCGTCCGTCTGTGGAAATCACGATTCATTCCAAACGAAAAGAGCTAGACCCTTAAAATTTGGTATAAATATATTTTGAAGCTTAGAGCAGGTTAAGTTCGAAGATGGGCTAAATCGGGCAAGAGCGAAAAAAGTTCCCCTAAGAAGAACTAAACCAACCCAGAAAAAACTACTTAATTTTCAAAGATTTTTGGTTATTATGTTAAGCAAATGATATATTTTTTTGTCAAATATGGTCCAACGCCTTAAATTTGGAGCCATAAAATAAAAAAAATAATTTTTGGACCCCGCCCACTTTAGTGGGCGTTAGTAAAGCAGAAAAAGGTGAAAAAATTTAATAATTTTTTTTACTTAAGCCTACATTCCTTAAAAATAACATTTTTAAGCCTTAATGACGAAGCTTAGACGTAACCTGGTACTACTCTGCCCTACCCCTTCCTCCCCCTTCACCCTATAAATGACCCTACCAAAAAAAAATGTTTTTTTTTTAATTTTGTATATAAAGCTCTAAAAGTTTATATGTATATAATCTTTTAGAGTTTTATGACTGCCGATTTCTGCTCTACCCCCTCCTCCCCCTTTGCCCGCTAAATGACCCTATAAAAAATTTTTTTTTTTAAATATTGTATATAATCATCCCAAGCATTTATTTTTAGAGTTTTATGACTACCTGTTTCTGCCCTACCCCCTTCTCTACTTTTGTCCCCTAATTGACCCTATCAAGAAAAAGAAATTTTAATTTTGTATATAATCATCCCAGGCTTTTACTTTTAGAATTTTATGACTGCCTATTTCTGTCCTACCCCCTTCCCCCCTTTGCCACGTAAATGACCCTATAAAAAATATATAAAATGTTATTTTAAATATAATTATTAAAATCATTTATTTTTAGAGTTTTATGACAAAGGTGAAATGTTTCCCCCACAGCCCTTGCCAGAGCGACCCCGCCAAAATACAGTTTTTATACCCTCCAAAGAGAATTTAACCCTATAAGGTAAATATGTATATTCTTGATCAGTGATGAAGTCTAAGACGGTCTAGCAATGCCCATACGTTCGTCTGTGGAAAACATGATATTGTCTATTTTTAAACCTCGCCCCCTTTAGTGGGCATTGACGTACGATATTATATAAAGGAACTCTGTTCCACCAAGTTAAACATTTTAAATTCACTTACTAAATATTTGGAGGATATTTAAGATTCGACGCGGTCGAATATAACGTTTTTACTTGTTTTTTTTTGTTATTTATGTTCAAGTACTCGTAATTGAATTTCGTTAACAATTTACAATGAACAAGTAAACAAGTACGCGTGCCCTCGCAATGTTTTAAATTATGTATGAAAATCTATTTTGTTACTCTTTCACTTTTTTGTGAAGGGTTTAAAAATCAATATCCGGCTAGATTTGCAAAATACCCCTATGTGCATCGTGCGTGAAAGTATGTGATTAAAATTAATGCTTCCGTAAGGGCCTTAAATATTCCTGCGATTGAGAGTGCGTGCAAAAATATTTTAGTTTCGAGATTCAATGATCGAGAGCTTAATTTAACTCTCGTGCACATGTCTATTTGAGAACACAATTACACATGCAATTGTTTGTGTCAGTATGCTGGAGTAGCGTATGGCTTAAGCGAATTAGATATACAAAATAATATAATTTTATCTAATAATTAGAACAAAATACAGATAAGATTTTAATATATATATATATATATATATATATATATATATATATATATATATATAATATATATATATATATATATATATATATATATATATATATATATATTATAAAAAGAATTTAAGTATTTTAGAGAAAAATAAAATAAAAAACTAGTAAAAGTGCTATATTCGGCTGTGCCGAATCTTAAATACCCTTCACAGATGTCATTTTTCATTTAAACTTTTCGGCCAGGAAGCTAAATGTTTGGCTTTTCTTATTTCTAATATCTCTGAATATATATATATATATATATATATATATATATATATATATATATAAAAAGAAAAAATCCGTTTCATGTACCCCAAAAAGTTCTAATTGTCCAACCGTAGAAGCGTTTTATAGATTTTTTTTGGTTTTTAATACCAATTTATTTTTTCCTGATATATAAAGTAGGCATAATTCATCATAGGAATCAAAAATAACAAATATTATGGTTACTTTTATGAATTAAAAAATGTCGATATTCCAACCCTGAAATTGGATTTTTAATTTTTTTGGTTTTTAATACCAATTTAACTCTTTCCGATGTATAAAAAAGATTTCATCTACAAAAAACCAAAATTAGGAACTTATATTTCTACTTTTAAGTACTAAAAAATTTGGATTTTCCAACCCTGGAACCGAATTTTTAATTTTAAAACTTTTAATACCAATTTAATACTTCCTGAAATATAAAATAGGTTTAATTCACTAAAAACACAAAATTTGAAATTTATGTGGGTACTTTTATGTACCAAAAATATTTCGATATTTACCAATGCAATTCTTAGTGAAGTGTAACATAGTTTTACTTGACAAAAAAATTCAAATTTTTAAACTCTTTGGTCACTTTCATGTACCATAAAATATTTTATTTGTTCAACCCTGGAGTCGAAATTTTGATTTTTTAAGATTTTAATACCAATTTTGTACTTCTTGAATTATAAAATAGTTTGAATTAGCAAAAACAGCCACGTCAATTGCCTATTTGGTTACTTTTATATATATATCAATTTCCCAACCCTGGAAACGAAATTTAAATTTTTGTACCAATGCAATGAAATAGTTTTATATAAGAAAAAATTAATATTTGTAACCATTTTGGTCACTTTCATGTATTAAAAAATATTGCAGTTATCCAACTCTGAAACCAAAAAATAGTTTTAATTCGTGAAAAACCGACGTTAGTTGCCTTTTTGGTTACTTTTATGTATAAAAAATTTAAATTTCCCAGCCCTGGAAGCGAAATTTGAATTTTTTTTACCAATGCTAGTCTTCATTAGGTTATAAAGTCGTTTTATTTAAAAAAAACTTAATATTGCATGTACCAAAAAAACTTTCAATTTCCCAACCCTGGAAGTGAAATTTTAATTTTTTGTTCGTTTTCTTTTACCAATGCAACTCTTTATGAGGTATTAAGTAGTGGTATTTACGAAAAATTTACAATTTTGAACCATTTTGGTATCCTTTATGAACTATAAAATATTGCACTTGTCCAATCCTAGATTCGAAATTTTGATTTTTTTTGAATTTTTTAGACCAATTTTATTCTTCCTAAAATATAAAATAGTTTTATTTTGAAGTATTTAATCAGCTACTGGCCTAAATAAAATAGTTTTTCGGCTAGCTATCCGACTGTCAGTTTTTATATATAAAATAGTTTTAGTTAGTTTAATTGCCGTTTTGGTTACTTTTATGTATAAAAAAAAATTTCAATTTCCCAACTCTGGAAGCGAAATTTTGATTTTTAAAATTTTTTTTATCAATCCAAATCTTCATGAGGTATAAAGTAGTTTTGTTTAAGAAAAACTAAAATTTTGTAACGATTTTGTTTATTACATGTACTACAAAATATTGCATGTACCAAAAAAAGCTTTCATTTTCCCAACCCTGGAAGAGAAATTTTAATTTTTTATTTTTTATCAGTGCAACGCTTCATGAGGTATAAAGTAATGCTTTTTAAGAAAAATTTCAAATTTTTAACCATTTTGGTCACTATCATGTTATATTATATATTGCAATTGTCCATCCCTGGATTCGAAATTTTATTTTTGAATTTTTGATACCAATTTTGTTCTTCCTAAATTATAAGACAGGCTTAGATAGAAAAAAAAACAACATCAGTTGCCTGTTTGATTACTTTCACGTATAAAAAATCCAATTTCCCACCCCTGGAAGCAAAATTTGAATTGAAAAAATTTTTTTTGGCCAATGCAAATCTTCATGAAGTATAAAGAGGTTTTGTTAAAGAAAAACTTAAAATTTTTAACAATTTTAGTTACTACATGTACTACAAAATACGGAATGGGCCGAAAAAAAATTTTAATTTCCCATCCCTGGAAAAAAAATTTATTATTTTAGTTTTTAATAGACCATTGAGGCTCCCCAAAGCACGAAATAGGTTTAATTTACAAAACATTAAAAAAAAATTGATTTTTGGTATAAATTTTGCGTCGAGAAATAGGTTATTTCTGAATTGCAATAGCACTATATTTAAGTTCATTTCCAATCCAACGGTTCAAGAACAAAGTCTCTACCTCTTTTGGGAGCTTAGGAAAACCGATTTCACGTACAGACGGACATCGCTCAGTCGTCATCGCTATTCATAAGGATCCAGAATATATATACTTTATGGGGTCCTATATTGATATCGAAGATATTACACACGGAATGACAAACCTATATATACCCTTTCACTTTTTTGTGAAGGGTATAAAAATGATTTGCAGTTTCGCAGATTTGAACTTGAGCCCGTACAAAAAAATTAAAATCCTCTAATACAACTTACATAGAAAAAGTTTGACTAATAAAATAAAAATTCATACATAAAAATTAAAATTTCACTTCCAGGGATGGGAAATTGAAAGTTTTTTATACATAAAAGTAACCACAAAGGTAACTAACGTCTGTTTTTACTAATTAAAATAATTTTTTAGTTCAGAAAAAAGAAAATTGGTATCACAAATTGAAAAAAGAATCAAAATTTAGATTCCAGAGTTGGATAACTGCAATATGTTGTAGTACATCAAAGTGACCAAAAAGGTTACAAATATTAAGTTTTACTTAAATGAAACTATTTCATGCCTCATTAAGAGTTGCATGGGTAAAAAAATTAAAATTTCGTTTCCAGGGTTGGGAAATTGAAATATTTTTTATGCATAAAAGTAACCCAAAAGGCAATTAACGTTGTTGTTTTTGCTAACTATTTTATAGCTCAGGAAGAACAAAATTGGTATTAAAATCTTAAAAAATCAAAACTTCGACTCCAGGGTTGGACAAGTGCAATATTTTATAGTTCATAAAGGAGACAAAAATGGTTCAAAATTGTAAATTTTCCTAAATATCACTACTTTATACCTCATGAAGAGTTGCATTGGTAAAAAAAACATTAACAAACAAAATTAAAATTTTACTCACAGGGTTGGGAAGTTGAAAGTTTTTTTGGTACATGGTATAGTGTAGTACATGAAAGTGACCAAAATAGTTACAATTATCAAGGTTTTCTTAAATGAAAATTATTCCATGCCTGATTAAGAGTTGCATTGGTAAAAAAAAAAAAAAATTAAAGTTTCGTTTCCAGGGTTGGGAAATTGAAATATTTTTTTTGCATAAAAGGAACCAAAAATGCAATTGACGTTGTTGTTTTTGTTAATTAAAAGAAAAGAAGAACAAAATTAGTATTAACATCTTAAAAAATCAAAACTTCGACTCCAGGGTTGGCCAAATGAAATTTTTTATGGTACATTTTTTGCCAAGTAAAACTATGTTAGACCTCACTAAGAATGGCATTGGTAAAAAAATAAAATCTCGCTTCCAGAGTTTGAAAATCGAAATATATTTGGTACATTAAAGTACCCACATAAATTCCAAATTTTGTGTATTTAGTGAATTAAACCTATTTTATATTTCAGAAAAAATTAAATTTGTATTAAAAATTCGGTTCCAGGGTTGGATAATCGAAATTTTTTAGTACATAAAATTAGCCATATAAGTTCCTAATTTCGGTTTTTTGTGAATGAAATATTTTATTTTTATACTTAGGGAAGAGTTAAATTGGTATTAAAAACCAAAAAAGAACTAAAAGACGATTCTACGGTTGGACAATTAGCAGTTTTTGAGGTACATGAAACGGATTTTTTTCTTTTTGTTTGTAAATTAAACATATTTAATATTTTTGAAAGACGTTCAGAGAGAGGTATTAGAAATAAGAAAAGCCAAACATTTAGCATCTTAGTCGAAAAATTTAAACGTTTTCTTAAATATAAAAGTAACCGATAACATCATTTTGATTTCTCAATTAAACCTACTTTCTGTTTTGGCAACAAAGAAAGAAAGAAAGAAGAATTACATCTGTAAAGGGTATTTATGATTCGGCACAGCCGAATATAGCACCTTTATATGAAATATGTACACATATGGCAGATGAAAAGGAATTTTTATTTGTTTCCATTTTCTTCGTGTGGTTTTCAGCAATTTTAACAAAAATCATCAAGATTTTGAAATTAGAAATACGTTTAAAAAAAGAAGAGCACGATTAGAAGAAGAATTTCAAGAAACGAAAAAGAAAAAAATAAGTCATTCATTTTAATTTTTATATAAAAACAACAAATATATTTAACTTTGAATAATTTGAAAAATTTTTTTATTGTTAAAATATTATTATAAATTTTAATTTGTTATCCTGAAGAAGATATCCAGAGGATATCGAAATATTGATTAAAATATAAAAGAAATAATTTTATAGTTATAGGTTTAGAATATCTGCACACATTTTTTCAATTTTTTTCAAATAAAATTTAATTGCTCAATAAATAATATCATAATAATCGATATGTTTGTGTACCAGTTTTAAAATAAAGTTTTTCATTTCGTCGGCATTTCGATTGCCAAAGAATTCAGTTTTCTTAGTTTTTTGAAAAACTAGAATGGTAGGGAATCCTCGTTTATTGACATATTTAAATAAATGCGCATCTTTATCAGCATTTGCTTGACCCACTTTAAATTTACCATCAGCGATCGTCGCTAGTTTTTCCAATTCAGGATGCATATTGTGGCAATTTATGCACCAAGGAGCGTAAAATTCGACCAACCAGGGTGTATCATCATTCAGTACTTCAGTTGTAAAGTTTGCTGATGTCAGCTCATTAATTACACCGGGGGTATATGCCGCCCAACTCGAAGGAAGTAACAATGAAAGGAACAAACACAGCAGCACTGGAAAATATTTAATAATTATATTTGGAAAGAATTTATAATTATTATGTACATGTGCATGTGGATACATACATACATATATGTACATATGTGTGAACGTACGTATGTAAATATGTGTTTATAGATTTTTCATTATTACCTTTTAAAAACATTTTTGTTTTATTTGTACGATAGTTTTTAGTTTTCACCTAATTAAGTTTTTTGGAACAAGTGTAAAAAATTCAAAAAATTCCTACGCTTTTATACCAGTCGCGCACAAAAACAAAATTGTGCAAGTCAAAATGAGGCAGATAACGAAGTTAAATCTGAGTGATTTTCATAAAGATTTTAAACTCAAATCGACGGACGGACTGCTGGTGTGCGTAAACAGCACTACGATTTTAAACTACATCATTCTTCCAATTTCGAGTTGAGCCAACTGCTTTGTTGTTCTGTTCTTTATTGAAATGTAAATAAAGAATTTCGTATGTACTAAACGCGGCAATGTGTGCTGTATTGCTTCGCTAAAATAAACACTTTACTTCTCTGCTGTGCCTTTAGTGAGTTCTTTTTTAATTTCCATATTTTACAATTTTAGAAAAACTCCAGTACGTTTTTAGACAAAAAGCCAATGCCGACGATAGGACCCAAAAATGCAGAACTTAGAAAATTTGGTGCCGCCCATAGCAACAAATCGTGTTGTCTTTGAGAGAAAATGTATTTTTCTGAAATTAAGGAAATGTTATTTGAGTCCAAAACTGTACAAATCACTTAGCAACGATAAATCGTTTCCAATACAATATCGTGTTTTCGTTCATAAGAGCATCATTTTCAAAACGAAAAATAAGTTAAACTGCCGACTACTGGTGCTTTCACTCTAGAGTCTAGAAAGTTACGTAAAAACACACTCAAGATAAAAAAATTAATTATGTACGAGTATTAATAATTATCATTTCAAAAACTTCAGAATCACAATTTTCCGATTAATTAGGCAGTTAGTGTACGAGTAATTTTGTTGTACATGGGTTTTGTGCTAAAAAGTTTTAGAATTTTATTACATGAACGATGTTTACCAAAAATACATATGAGAATCACGGTTTTACTCATATTAACAAAAAGAACTATGTATTTCTTACCATAATTTTGATAAGCTTTATAAAAAAGTGAAAGGTTTGTCATTTGCTAATAAAACCTATTTTATACGTTGGGAAGAATTCGATTTGTTTTCAAAATTAAAAAAAATCGATTTCAGGGTTCGAAAATCGATTTTTTTCTTACATAAAAGTAACCAAATCATTAAACCGAAGTTATACTTCAGGAAGAATTAAATTAGTATTAAAAATCAGAAATTCAATTCCAGGGTTGGACAATCGAAATTTTTTGGTACGCAAAAGTAACCAAATAAATTACTAATTTAGGTTTTTTTGTAAATTAAACCTCTTTTATACTTCAGGAAGAATTAAATTTCTATTAAAAATTCAAAAACATCAAAAGTTCGATTCCAAGGTTCAAATTCATAAACGTATATTTGGTTACTTTTCCTTTTTTAGTGAATCGATTTATGTTGTACGTCAGGAAGAATTTAATTGGTATTGAAAATCACAAACTCGATTCCAGCGTTGGACCATTGAAACTTTTTTGGTAAATAAAAGCAACCAGTTGAAACCAATTTTTTCTCTTTCTTTAAAAATTAAACCGGTTTGACATTTTTGAAAGAAATTCCTTGGTATTAGAATTCAGGAAAGCGAATAGGACAGCTTCAGAGATGTAAAATTTGAACTTGTTTGAAATATTAAAGTAACTAAATAACACAAACTTTGTATTTCAGAACGAAATAAATTACTATTGAAAACAATAAAGATCAAAAAGATGGTTCCATGGTTGGAATGAATGTGTGCATATACTGCAGCCGTACGTCGGTGAAGGGTACATAAGATTCGGCACAGCCGAATATAGCACTTTTACTTGTCTATTTATGTGGTTATACATATTTATATGGCCTTTAAGGTCAAACGTTTTCCATCTTTAATTTTTTTTTTTTTTGCAGATTTCAAATTCATATTTGTCATAGTTTATTGGCATCTTACCTATTTGAGCTCCAACTTGAACTCTACCATTATTTAATTCGATATTGCTATTATCAAATTTCCTTTCGCTATTATAGCCTCCACTTTGGATCTAATAATTTTACTGTATGACAAAATTCGAGTGAGCATTTTATGAAATTATTGTGTTTTGTTTTCACTCCTCTGTTCGATTAAACTAACTATTTAGACGTTCATTTTTGACTCGAAAATGATAATTGCATTTCTAATCATGCTTAAGCCAATCCACTGGGATTGTGGGAATAATTTTCCAGTTTTGTGTTAATCGCAGAACCGATCAATCGTAGCTGCTGCAGAGGACAGTGAAGACTTCTGTGGTGCGATTTGTCAATATTGCATGGTGAGTGGCAACATGTCAACAACAATCGAAACAGAAAGTGTGCACATATGTAAATACTTCAGATTGTAAATACAAAACAAACAATCAATTGATTATGAACACAAAACATGGTTAGGATCACGTCCTGGTCTATAACTCTGACACCAATCGAGTCTCCACCTTTAAATTTTCTGGATATGTAGAAGAGCATTCATTTTGGCGATTTTCGCTAAAACAATCTCGTACCTGCTGAAGAGGATAGTGAAAACTTCTGTGGTGCGATTTTGTGAATATTGCATGGTACGATTTCTGCACTTGAGTATAAAAAGTGGAGGCCTTGCCCATAACCAAATGCTATAGAATCTGACAATAATTTGAAATAATATACGCTTTTTTAGCCGTAAATACTTCCCCTTACCATATTGAACCATCACATTGTTAAAACGAGTATAAATAATTTCCAAATAGTGGAAAACTTTGAAACATTTTTTAAAAAAAATTTATATATCCAATTTCTAGTGTGTCCCTTTATGGATGTAATATATTTAGGTATGAACGACGTAGCCCCTTTCCAACTAAAAGGCAAAACTACAGGCAAGTCCAAGAGTAGTTCAATAGCGGGAATTACACACACTTAAGTGTAACGTTTGGTGTTTCGTCGGAAGGGATAATTTATTTTTTTAGGAGTAGGACCAGCACTCAGGGGATGACCCCTACATATGCAATGCATTGCGCCGGAACTGAAAACGAGGGAATAGTATTGAGGGGACAGATTAGGAAAGATGAGAAGATAGACAGTGGTTTTTGTAGCTATTTCAACCTTTTACTTCGCCGGCTAATTTTTGCTACAGGGCCGACGAAGGTGGGTGCTGTTACTCTGCTTTTAGTACATGATAGTGTCAGTCGCTGCCAATTATGTTCAGTGACCAGTGACTATGCCTTCATCCTTGAAACAGGCTGGCAACAACTAACACAACCACGAACTAATGCTGATCAGAAGAATTCAACACAATATTTCATGACTCAGGCGGGTTTGAACTCAGAACCCTCTGCTTCATAGTCTCGTGTTCTAATACTTTAGCCAACAGCACCACAATTGCCGCGAATTCGATTGACCCATATTTGTTTCCATCACTTTTGCTGGATATCGGACAATGTTGGAGAACTTTTTAAGGCCAGCCTTGGAAAACCGTCTGCAAGTTTGGCTCCAACATAATTACTTTTTAATTTTATATATTTGGGTATTTGTTGTTTTTCACAAAATTGTTTAATATTATTCGTGCTGATTCTTTTCCCAAATTTACAAAAAAAGTTCAAAAATGATTATTGAGGGGTTTTAGCTAGTTCCTATGCGCATTTCACTGGGGCTAATGCAGATAATCAGGGAACCTTTACCCAACATTTCTTAGAATAACTAAAGATATTATTTTAAACTTCGACTCAATTGAATCAGAAGTTTAAGTAAATATCAAAGCTATAACAAGAACTCAATAATCACTTTTTCCCTTTTTGTTTTCTTACTATGTCATACATACTACAACTGGCTGGTTTTTTTTCCAACTCTAGTTGTAGGTGTAAGAGACAAAGAAAACAACAACAGCTAATTATTCGCAGTGTTGACAACATTTTGTTATTTTTGTTATAATTACTTTTTGCCAATTAATTTTATGTACCAAAATAGGTTTAAGCTTTCCAGCTCTGGTACCGTATTTTCGATTTTTCTCAAATTCAATAGCACTCTATTTCGATACATTTCCAAACCATCAGTCCAAGAGTGGAGTCTCTAGCTCTTCGGGGGGCAACCGTATAGACAGACGGGCAGCCTGGAAAATTACACATGGAAAGACAAACCTATAACTTTTTTGTGAAGCATATAAAAGCAGAAATAAAAATTATCATGTTCAAAATAGTCTGACGTAAATTGTGTCTATATACGAAAAAGCTAAGTCAGCAAGAGTTTGACTACAGATACGAATGAAATTAGTTGTTATCTTAACACACATTTATTTCATTATGTACAAACTCGTGGATTTTGCCCTAAAAATTCTGGAATGACGTCAAACAGTTAATATGAAAAAGTTCAAACAAAACATGGTTAAATACTATTATTAATACTAATAACTGCCGTTTTTGACTGAAAAATTAAATGTGTTGTATTTAAACATTAAATTACTTTTTGCAGAGCGTATTTAAATACAACTCATGAATATCTTCAGATTCTACTTAAGGTTTTCAAACGGATGCACAGTGGTTCAAGTTTCTAAGGAAGGCGGTCAGACGTAGTTTACTCAGCTATAGTCATCACAATTAATACGAATATTTATGTTTACGGTATATATGGGCCAATTAGGGTAAAATAAGATGAGCAATCTTTAAATATGATATTATAATAATTTATTTACCAAAAATGTTAGTTATAATTTAAAAAAAAAATATAAATTTTATAACGGCAATTTAACACAAGATTTGTACATTATTTTCAAAAACGTAACATACGTAAAGCCTCAGGTGACAGCATAGACTTCTTCTTTTGTGATAATTTACGTAAAGAACAAATCAACGGGTCGGAATTTAGAAGAAGTCTATGCTAAAGATCAGTGTTAGTGACAACACGAGACATTTTTCGCGTGTTGTCTCGTCTGAATTGCTTAAATAATTTGTAACAAGTTTCAGCGGCTTCTTCAGAGAGCTCGTGTATGGAAACTAGACAGTGATCAACTATTTCCGATCCACGAATTAACACTTTATGAACTGAAGCAGGCAAATTATACCATGGATACGTACTAATAAGCATTCGCGCGGTTCCTAACGAGTAATCTCTAAATTCTATACTATTAATTTTGCTTCCCGGTGAAAGACATTGCAAAAGATGATGAAGACACCGACCAATAACTGCTTGATCTAAGCCAGTTATTTCAGATGATATAGCTGAATTAAAAACAAGTAAAAACGTTATATTCGACCGGGTCGAATCTTAAATACCCTCCAAATATTTAGTGAGTGAATTTAAAATGTTTAACTTGGTGGCCCAGAGTTCCTTTATATAATATCGTACGTCAACGCCTACTGAAGGGGGCGGGTTTAAAAATAGACAATATCATGTTTTCCACAGACGAACGTATGGGCATTGCTAGACCGTCATAAACTTCATCACTAATCAAGAATATACATATTTACTTTATAGGGTCCAATTCTCTTTGGAGGGTATAAAAACTGTATTTTGGCGAGGTCGCTCTGGCAAGGGCTGTGGGGGAAATATTTCACCTTTGTCATAAAACTCTAAAAATAAATACTTGGGATAATTATATACAAAATTAAAATTTTTTTTTTGATAGGGTCATTTAGAGGGCAAAGGGGGAGAGGGGGTAGGGCAGAAACAGGTAGACATAAAACTCTAAAAATAAATGCTTGGGATGATTATACACAAAATTAAAAAAAAATTTTATTTATATATTAAATTGAATTAAGATTCATAGGCTAATTGTTCGAAATTTGTATTTAAATCTCAGAAAGACATGATAAATATTCCAAGGCACAAAGGAAAGTCAACATCAGTTTTTGTTATTCAACTTACACAGCAGAGCAGAACAGCTGTTTTTGAAAGACGCAACCCTTTCATCATCAGTGCTCATGTGTATTGTGTTTGTCACCACTTATTAGGTGGCTTAGTTGAATTTGATAACAGTTCCTATTTACACAAATTTTATTGTGAAAAAGAATACGAGAACTGTATCAACCTGATGTTAACATGTTATTGTTATAATACCCGTGTTACCGTTTGATTATTTTTCTTCATGTCCCATTTTTCTGAATTTTTTGTTCCATCATACCTAAGTCAAACTTTTTTGGTTTGAATTTTGTACTTAAGTACATGTGAACGTTTTTCCAATTTCTGCTCTGCTGTGTAAGTTGAATAACAAAAAACTGATGTTGACTTGCCTTCGTGCCTTGGAATATTTATCATGTCTTTCTGAGATTTAAAAACAAATTTCGAACAATTAGCCTATGAATCTTAATTCAATTTAATATAGCAATATAAATGTTCGTTAAAATTCTTACTACATTAAAAAATTTAATTTGTTTGGCCAATGCAAATCTTCATGACGTATAGAGTGGTTTTGTTAAGGAAAAACTTGAAATTTTTGACAATTTTAGTTACTACAAAAAATACGGAATAGGCCGAAAAAAAATTTAATTTCCCATCCCAGGAAAAAAGTTTTTATTTTTTTAGTTTTTAATAGACCATTGAGGCTCCCCAAAACACAAAATAAGTTTAGTTTACAAACATTAAAAAAAAAATAATTGATTTTTGGTATAAATTTTGCGTCGAGAAATATGTGTGAGCTTCCCAGCTCTGTAACCATACTTCAGATATTTCTGAATTTCAATAGCACTCTATTTGAGTTAATTTCCAATCCAAAGGTCCAAGAACGAAGTCTCTAGCTCTTCTGGGGGCTTGGGAAAACCGTTCACGTACAGACGGACGGACAGACGGACATCGCTCAATCGTCATCACTATTCATAAGGATCCAGAATATATATACTTTATGGGGTCCCATGTGCATATCGAAGAAATTACACACGAAATGACAAACCTATATATACCCTTTCACTTTTTTGTGAAGGGTATAAAAACAGCTGCGCGATTAATTACAATTGCGAGTTTAATTCGTATCTGTGGAAATATTTAGAATGTATTCACAAACGGAAATACGAATATTTTGTTTTTTATAATTTATTTTTATGAGAAATATGTACTTTTCAAATGTATTGACGCATTGTGGAAAACACATGTTGATGTATGTCAATTAAGAATTGAAAGTTCTCGAAATTGACGTAAAAAAAGTTATTAGTCTACTGGCCGGGGCAGTGCTGCCATGTTGTAAGATTTGTCCGTTTTTGCATGATTTTTATACCCTCCAAAAAAGAATTTGGAGGGTATATTCACTTTGTCATTCCGTTTGTAACGCATCGAAATATCCATCTCAGACCCCATAAAGTATATATATTCTTGATCAGTGATGAAATCTAAGACGAACTGAGCATGTCCGTCCGTCCGTCCGTCTGTGGAAATCACGATTCAGTCCAAACGAAAAGAGCTAGACTCCTGAAATTTGGCATAAATATATTTTAAAACTTAGAGCAGGTTAAGTTCGAAGATGGGCTAAATCGGGCAAGAGGGAAAAAAGTTTCCCTAAGAAGAACTAAACCAACCCAGAAAAAACAACATAATTTTTATAGTTTTTTGGTTATTTTGTTTAGCAAATGATATATTTTTATGTCAAATACGGTCCAACGCCTTAAACTTGGAGCCATTAAATAAAATAAAAATATTTTTTGGCCCCGCCCACTTCAGTGGGCGTTATTATAGGCAAAAATAGCATAAAAATTTAACAAATTGTTTTACTTAAGCCTACATTCCTTAAAAATAACACTTTTAAGCTTTAATGACGAAGCTGAGACTAAACCTGGTACTACTCTGCCCTACCCCCTCCTTCCCCTTCTCCCCCTAAATGACCCTACCAAAAAAATTTTTTTTTTTAAATTTTGTATATAATCATCCCAAGCATTTATCTTTAGAGTTTTATGACTGCCGATTTCTGCCCTACCTCCCCCCCCTCTTCCTTTGCCCCCTACCAAAAAAAAAATTTTTTTTTAAATTTTGTATAGCATCATCCCAAGCATTTATCTTTAGAGTTTTATGACTGCCGATTTCTGCCCTACCCCCCCCCCCCCCCCTCTTCCTTTGCCCCCAAAATGACCCTACAAAAAAATTTTTTTTTTTTAAATTTTGTATAGAATCATCCCAAGCATTTATCTTTAGAGTTTTATGACTGGCGATTTCTGCCCTACCCCCTTCCCCTTTTCCTTTGCCCCCTGAATGACCCTACCAAAAAAAAAATTTTTTTTTTAAATTTTGTATATAATCATCCCAAGCATTTATCTTTAGAGTTTTATGACTGCCTGTTGCTGCCCTACCCCCTCTTCCCCCTTTGCCCGCTAAATGACCCTATTAAAACTAAATATACATATTTTTTCTTATTTTGTGTATAATCATCCCAAGCATTTATTTTTACAGTTTTATGTGTATCTGTTTCTGCCTTACCCCCTCTCCTCCTTTGCCCTCTAAATGACCCTTTAAAAAAAAAGAATTTTTAATTTTGTATTTAATTATCCCAAGCATTTATTTTTAGAGTTTTATGACAAAGGTGAAATGTTTCCCCCACAGCCCTTGCCAGAGCGACCCCGCCAAAATACAGTTTTTATAAGTAAATATGTATATTATTGATCAGTGATGAAGTCTAAGACGGTCTAGCAATGCCCATACCTTCGTCTGTGGAAAACATGATATTGTATATTTTTGAACGCCGGCCCCTTTAGTGGGCGTTGACATACGATATTATATAAAGGAACTCTGTCCCACCTAGTTAAACATTTCAAATTCACTTACTAAATATTTGGAGGGTATTTAAGATTCGACCCGGTCGAAAATAACGTTTTTACTTGTTTTTATATGCAAAAAACAGATGGGAAACTATGATGGTGTTAAGCGATTGGATTGGTTTGTTACTTTTATGCTGCACTGGTGCTTAAGAATTGCTATTTATATATACATCATTTTTTTTTAATTTATAGAAAGAAAAGTTTTTTGTGGAAAAGAGAGTTTTTATAGAAAGAAAAGATTTTTGTGGAAAAGAGAGTTTTATCAGATATTAAAATATATTTGGAAAACTATATGACAACGCAGCTGGAAGCTACTTGTTCTACAAGCTAATTACCGTACTGTTAAAATTGATTTATGTAACGAATGGAAAAGCTTAAATACTTACAATTATTATAACGATTCCAAAAGTCATTTATTAAATATACCGGTTCTAGCAATTGCTACGTCAGTGCTGCCAAGTTATAAATGTAAACATTTGAATACGTTGTTTTATCGGAGATATGCACCTTGTACAATTTAGTGTAGCCAACAAAAAACCGTACAACCGTTATTGTTTAACGATATGGTGGTTATTCAAATGGCGTTCATATTCTTGATGTGAATTGGTTCTGAATATTTTTTTGATTTCCTTTTTTTGTGATTCTTTACTTTCATCCCATTCTGCTTTACATATCTGACATTCGAACACATACTTTCCTAAATGTTTGTCGGTCTTTAGTATGTGTTTTCGCAAATTTTCCGATGTTGTACAGCGAAAATCACAGTGTGGACACGAGTAGGGTTTTTCTCCGGTATGCAGACGCATGTGTCTTAATAAATGGCCTTTAATTTTAGCTTTAAAGGTACATTGTTTGCAAGCGAAGAGTTTACTTTCGACGATGGGTTTATGGGAGTGCAGATGTCTGAAAGTAAAGAAAATAATTTATTCATTTATTAACAACATAAAAGAAAACACATTTTTATGCAACGATTGCTACTACAATTGTGAAAAAATCCTAAAAATCCACAAAATACTATTTAAGAGCTACAATAAACTTAATAACCTAATGAAATAATTTAAACATTTGCATAGGGAGAAAAAACTGTATGTTGATGCTTCTGATCTAATTACGGAGTAGCGTGAATACACAAATACTATGACGGAAAATCTAAGCTTTGAGAAAGTCAATATTGATCACTGTTTTCGCGGATGAGCGTTTTTACCAAAGAATTGCGTTTAGTGATGAACTGCTTTGGCAATCACATGTGTAGGTTAATACGTAAATTTGCCGTAACTGGAGCGATGTTATTGAAATTGACTGTATATAAGGTTTGTAGGCCAGCCATATTGCTAATGTAGTTACCAACATTGTTAAAAATTTTAAATTTTTCTTTAACAAAACCTCTTTATACGTCATGAAAATTTGCATTGGCCAAAAAAAAATTTTTACTAAAATTTCGCTTCTAGGGGTAGGAAATTGAAAAGTTATTTTGTACATAAAAGTAACCAAAACATCAACTGACGTTTTTTTGCTAACTAAAACTATTTTAAAATTTAGGAAGAATAAAATTGGTATCAAAAATTCAAAAATAATAAATAAAATTTCTAATCCAGGGATGGACAAGGGAAATATTTTATGGTACATGAAAGTGACGAAAATGGTTCAAAACTAGAAATTTTTCTTTAAAAAAAAATTACTTTATACCCCATGAAGCGTTGCAATGTAAAAAAAAAAAATCAAAAAATTTAAGTTTCGCTTCCAGGGTTAGGAAAATTAAAGTTTTTTCTGGTACATGCAATATTTTGTAGTACATGCAAAAACCAAAATATTTACAAAATTTTAGTTTTTCTTAAACAAAACTACTTTATACCTCATGAAGATTTGCATTGATAAAAAAAAAAATTTTAAAAATTAAAATTTCGATTCCAGGGTAGGGAGATTGAAATTTATTTTTATACATACAATTCATCTAAAAGGTAATTGACGTTGTTTTTTTTTTTTGCTAACTAAAACTATTTTATATTTTAGGAAGAACAAAATTGGTACCAAAAATTTCCAAAAAAATCAAAACTTCGAATCCAAGGTTGGTTTTATAGTTCATGATCATGGTGACCAAAATGGTTCAAAATTGTAAATTTAACTAATACTAAATACTTTATACCTAATGAAGAGTTAGATTGGTAAAAAAACAATAAAAAAAATTTAAATTTCACTTCCAGGGTTGGGAAGTTTAACGTTTTTTTTGGTACATGCAATATATTGTAGTACATGAAAGTGACCAAAATGATTGCAAATTTTAAGTTTTTCTTAAATAAAACGACTTTATACCTAATGAAGACTAGGATGGGTAAAAAAAAATAAAATTTCGCTTCCAGGGCTAGGATATTTAAATTTTGTTTATACACTAAAGTAACCAAAAAGGCAACTAACGTCGGTTTTTTACTAATTAAAATTATTTTTTAGTTCAGAAAAAACAAAATTGGTATCAAAAATTTAAAAAAAATTGAAATATTTTTGCTGCATAAAAGTAACCAAAAAGGCAATTGACGTTGTTTTTTTGCTAATTAAACTGTTTTACAATTCAGGAAGAACAAAGTTGGTATTATAGTCTTAAAAAATCTAAATTTCGACTCCAGGGTTGGACATATGAAATATTTTATGGTACATGAAAGTGACCAAAAAGTTCAAAAATTTAAATTTTTTTTGTCAAGTAAAACTATGTTACACCTCACTAAGAATTGCATTGGTACAAAAATAAAAAGTCGCTTCCAGAGCTGGAAAATCGATATATTTTTGGTACATAAAAGTACCCACATAAATAACCAATTTTGTTTTTTTTTTCAGTGAATTAAACATATTTTATACTTCGCTAAGAATTAAATTGGTACTAAAAATTTTTAAATTAATAATTCGGTTGCAGGGTTGGAAAATCAAATATTTTTTAGTACATAAAATTAGCCATATAAGTTCCTAATTTTGGTTTTTTATGGATGAAATCCTTTTTATACTTCGGGAAGAGTTAAATTGGTATTAAAAACCAAAAAAATTAAAAATCCAATTTTAGGGTTGGAATATCGGCATTTTCGGATTCATAAAAGTAACCATATTATTTGTTATATTTGCTTTTTATGATGAATTATACCTACTTTATATATCAGGAAGAAATAAATTGGTACTAAAACCAAAAAAATTTAAGGGGCGATTCTACGGCTGGACAATTAGAACTTTTTGGGTACATGAAACGGATTTTTTCTTTTTGTTTGTAAATTAAACATATATAATATTTTGGAAAGACGTTCAGAGGTATTAGATATGAGAAAAGCCAAACATTTAGCTTCCTAGCCGAAAAATTTAAACGAAAAGAATGACATCATGAAGTATATTTAAGATTCCGCACAGCCGAATATAGCACTTTTACTTGTTTAGTTTTTAATAGACCATTGAGGCTTCTTAAAGCATGAAATAGGTTTAATTTACAAACATAAAAAAAAAATATTTGGTTTTTGGTATTAATTTTGCGTCGAGAAATAGGTGTAAGCTTCCCAGTTCTGGAACCGTATATCGATTTTTCTGAATTTCAATACCACTCTATTTAAGTTCATTTCCAATCCAAAGGTCCAAGAACGAAGTCTCCAGCTCTTCTGGGGACTTGGGAAACCCGATATCACTTACAGACAGACGGATATCGCTCAATCGTCATCGTTATTCATAAGGATCGAGAATGTACATACCTTATGGGGTCCCATGTGCATATCGAAGAAATTACACACGGAATGACAAACCTATATATACCCTTTCACTTTTTTGTGAAGGGTATAAAAACAAATACAAAGCTTAAAAAATTGTAGTAAGTAAAACTTTTTAGCACAAAACCCATGTACTACAAAATTACACCAACTAATTAATCGGAAGATTTTGATTCTGAAGTTTTTAAAACGATATATATTGATTCATAATTAATTTTGGTCTCATCTTGTGTTTATTTTGGCGTAACTTTCTTCATTTTTGCAACTCAAAGTTCGAACTAAACCTAGTTTTTAATATAAATCAATAATAAATGTGTGCCCATTTTCCTTTTCCTTTGGAAATAATATGATTTTAGTTGCAACGAACTTTGAGGAATTTCGGGGATGACAAATTTAAAATTTGAGTATATGGTGTATGAAAAACTGGGAACCTTATTTTATTAACCTTTAAAAGAAAATAAATAGCCAATTTTAAATTAACCGAATAGTTAATCGGCTAGTAATTAATGGATTAAACCTAGTGATTAACTTGTAGCCAGTTCACTATGATGGTGCGCTTAAGTGCGGAAACAAACTTTAGTTCCCTTGACATTAATGAGTTTAACTAAAATGTGAACCATCAAAACCAGTAGTTAGAGGATTGCTGTACATAAAAAAAGAATAATTCACCCCTATCATGTATAATTTTTCCCTTTTCCCTAAAAATGCAATCATGAAAAAATTCCCCGTGAATGATTTCACGCTAAAATTAAATTCCCCTGATGGTGAATAATTTTTTTCCCGCGAGTTTTTTCACTTTCCCCTTTAATTTATTCACTTAGTTTTTGGTGGGGAATAGAGTAGAAAATGTAAGTATTTTCTGTAGTAAGAATTTTAACGAACATTTTATATTGCTATATTAAATTGAATTAAGATTTTATAGGCTAATTGCTCGAAATTTTTAATTTAAATCTCAGAAAGACATGATAAATATTCCAAGGCACAAAGGCAAGTCAACATCAGTTTTTGTTATTCAACTTACACAGCAGAGCAGAACAGCTGTTTTCGAAAGACGCAACCCTTTCATCATTAGTGCTCATGTGTATTGTGTTTGTCACCACTTATTAGGTGGCTTAGTTGAATGTGATAACAGTTCCTATTTACACAAATTTTATTGTGAAAAAGAATACGAGAACTGTATCAACCTGCTGTTAACATGTTATTGTTATAATACCCGTGTTACCGTTTGATTATTTTTTCTTCATGTCCCATTTTTCTGAATTTTTTGTTCCATCATACGTATTTTCTATTTTAATTTGAATATTTTAATTCGAATTAATTCCCTGCGTTTTTGTAAAACTTGTTGTTTCAATTCTAAAGATTAAGAATATTTTTGATTTGTTTTGTCTGGTTTTCAAAATGTATCCAAGTTATTTGACTACTGAATATTTAGCCATACTTTTTTTAAATTATTTTAAAATTATTGCATAAATTAAAATTTTTCAACACAAATTCTTTAATTTTTTATGTTGTTTTCGACTTTTTCTATATTTTTTTTTTGAATTCACTGAGTACTGATAGCGGGATTAATTTCTCACGGGAGATTCACTATAGCATTTTCCCCTTCGAGTGGAATAAAAATTTCATATGAACAAAAATTCACCATGTTTTTCACGATAGGGGTGATTATGTTTTACACTTAGACCTGGTGATTATATACATATATATAAATATAAAATCAATGAATGCAAAAATAAAAAAAGGGCGAACTAAACAACGAAATTCCAATAGTGATGCAAAATCAAAGATAATCATGAGAAAAGGCTGAAAAGTTTTGAAATTTGTTTAATCTTCTATGCTAAAGAAGATAGTTTAAATTTGATTTTCAAGGCAGACAGGCCTTCACGCATTCTGTATTGCTTTTCGAGCTTCTGCCAGCATGACAAATATCTCTTGCCATTACGCTGCGCTTAATTAGCAACAAATAATGCTGCTGCCTGATTTGCCACCTCGTTTTCAGAGCACGTATTTGTGTGTACTATTAGAGCGTATGCTTTACTTTAGCTCATATGAGGCAGATGATTATGTGTTTAAGTGACCATGTTTCTGTCTTAGGTACAACAAGCTGGTTAAGGATATGCAACAACAGCGTCTAAACAAGAGCTTGAGTTGGTCGATTATATGTAAGTATATCTATATATATATATATATATATATATATATATATATATATATATATATATATATATATATATATATATATTAGGGTGCGTCGATTTGTATGGGAGCCAAAAAACGCAACAATCGTATAGCAAAATCGAAATCTGCACCTGATTCTAAGAAAGTTTCCCTAAGAAACCAGGTGTCTAAAATGAAATCCTAGCTAGCGCCGCGAGGCCTGAAAATATTCACTTCCTACACATTGAATAGAATTTTGGAAAAAAAAATAGTTTTGGATATAATTCGATATCTTGAGAACTGATGAAGATATCTCAGTGAAACTTCAGGTGGACAAAGCTTTTGAGTTTCCACAAAATATGAGCTACAGTAGAGCTTAGTAGAATGCCACTGGGCTCTCAAGCGTGAAACCAATGTTTAATATCTCGAAGTAATTTTGTTCTTAAAATTCACCAAAGTCCTATTTATGCTCTGAACGTATATTAGATTATACATTTGGAAAGAGCATTCAAATATCTATTAAAACTGTGTTTGACTGTGTGAATATCTGATTTATGTTTCAAGATCTTTAGTGTTAAAACTTTGCTTCGTTCAATTATCATAAAATTTTAATATATATTTGACGAATTGTTTAGTTTAAGCTTTACAACTTTTAAATTACTTCTGAAATCAGAATTTTAAATTGTAAGAGAAGAGGCAATGAGCTTTCAGAACCTTGCCCAAACACATTAATGGTGTTCTTACAGGCCACACTATAGGGTTCCGAAATTTACACAATGAAGAAAAATCGTAGTATCATAAGGGCTTTGAAAAATTTATTTTGTTTAAAATATGTATTTATATTAATTTTTTATTTATTTAATACGATGTTTGCCGCTTCTTAATTGCACACTGATGTTTCAAAGGATTGACTTAAGTCTTTTTAGATTCCATTCGAGGTATTTGGATACGACTTTCCAAAGTCACTGCCATAACATCGTCTCGATTTTTTGCAACTACACGTCGGGAGACATGAGTTAGCAATTGGATACACCGCTCAGTCCCCTGAATATGTAGTGGAATTTCAGGATCTGAAAATGGTACGTCATCACAATTTATGTACTCCAATAAATGCTCATATGGGATGGTTGCAGTAAATGGAGGCTCAGATAAAATATCATCATCATTTAAATCGACCAATCCTGTGCACTCAAAGTTAATCGAATGTTTCTTATACTTTCTTAAATTATTCGAGTCATACAGTTGTTCTCTATAATACAAAATCTTTTTAGTAGCTCTTTCCCGAACAGACTTTCTATCGTCAAAAAGCATTGTCAACAGAACATTTTCTGGATGAGCGAAAAACGAATTGTTTTGGATTGTTCTGTTAACAATTTCTTTGAGATTTTGTGGCAAAAATCTTGTAGATTTTATAAATTTATACATAAGTGCTGCACCATATATCACGGAGTTATAAAATTTTATATTAAAGTACATCGGCACATAAACTTTCATGATGTAATTAGCTAAGATTTTTAAATTGGGTGAAGGTAATATTGTTGCAATATAAAGACGCAAAATTCTGCTTGCTTTTGTTAACCACCGAGAATGAACAACTTGTCCTGGTTTCATATTAGCTAAATCTTCTGCACACGATCCTTCCGATACTGCTTTAGATATTCTATAAAGATATAAAGCATCAGCTGTAAATATTTTTTTATCTGTGATCTCCATAGCTGGAGGCATATTGTCCAATGAAATTGCTTCAAATACAGGTAGAACCTACAAAAGAAAATTTATCTCCTTTTAAGGGACTGCTAAACAATGCTATATGTAATATTCGTATAATTACCGGAAATTGTTCACAAGACTCAATTAATTTCGCCATTTCTCCTTTTGATGTTTGTGGCCCACTTGTACCAGATTTTTCTAAGGCATTAAATAAATGGCGAAGAGGGAGTTCGTTAAAATGCAATAGACAAACAAACCAATGTAAAGGTTTGTTCAAAGAAACTTCAAACCTTCTTATTATGCCGTTTTCTACTCCAGTATTCGTGACTTCTCCATCGCAGCAAATTCCTATCAAACTAGAAAGCGATATATTTTTTCCCTAAAGAACTTATGAAGTTGTGTTTGTTTGGTATTAGAATTTTCGGTGTCAACTTTTACGTGGCCCAATAATTTACATCCCGGTTCTTTAACAATAACAATATGGGACTGTTTTTCTACTCTTGGGTGCTGTTTTCCATTTATTTCTTCCCGTATTAGAGCGTCATTTTTTCTTCCTCGCGGCGCTAGCTAGGGTTTCATTTTAGACACCTGGTTTCTTAGGGAAACTTTCTTAGAATCAGGTGCAGATTTCGATTTTGCTATACGATTGTTCACTAAAAAAATCGACCCACCCTAATATATATATATATATATATATATATATATATATATATACATATATATATATTTCTCTTTTTTGCTTTTTCTGTTGGTGAATTTCAAATTGATTTCAGTGGAATTGTGGGATTTGATTTTTAATTGAATTGAATTGAAGTAAACGAAAATGAGCAGAAGGCAAAGAGATTATTTGAATTGTGATTAAATTGAATTACGCAATTCACGATTATGAGTCAAAGTAACAAACAATACAATTATTTGCTGTTGTAAAGCAACATTGTCCCACCATAATCATCATTGTCATCATTATTCTCGATACAGACAATTGGCGTCGGTAGATGTCAGTTCGGAATACGCACTTACAGGCAAAAAAATGCCATTCCAAATGAGAGCTATGCAAAAGATTGTAAGAAAAATCGTAGTAAAACAAACAATGACTCTAAATTTAACTCTTTTCCATTGTACGTACAGAATACGTGTTCAACACATGAACATGTAAGAGATCAGCATATTTCAAGGTTAAATTGGTTGTTTGCCATAACCAACCACCGCCGCCGCCGCCGCATTAAAAATATGATTACAATTACATTGATTGCACTGTCGCATACACAAAGTATTTTCGTAGCTGATCATAGGAAAATGTTGCAAAGCGCGTAAGTGGAAAGAAAATAGCAACAGAGAAGGATTTTGGGGGAGATTAAATAGGCCTCAGCTTCATCATTCATTTTTTAAAGATCGTTTGAGCCTTTTATTTATATACAGGGAAGGTTTGATTTCAATTCAAATATTCGTGATATTAATTTATTTACATTTTTTAATTTTCATTGATCAATGGATTTCATATAAGTTTTTGTGTAAAATTAACGACTCTACTCAACTTTACTTAAATTATACCAAAACTTTGATATAACGAAATCCAAGGGGATCCGAAAATACTTCATTATAGCCATTGCTTCGCTATAAATATAATCAGCAAAGCCTTGAAATAACGAAAGTTGAAGAAATACGAAAAAAACAAGTAAAAACGTTATATTCGACCGGGTCGAATCTTAAATACCCTCCAAATATTTAGTAAGTGAATTTGAAATGTTTAACTTGGTGGGACAGAGTTCCTTTATATAATATCGTGCGTCAACGCCCACTAAAGGGGGCGGGGTTCAAAATTATACAATATCATGTTTTCCACAGACGAACGTATGGGCATTGCTAGACCGTCTTAGACTTCATCCCAATTCTCTTTGGAGGCTATAAAAACTGTATTTTGGCGGGGTCGCTCTGGCGAAGGCTGTGGGGGAAACATTTCACCTTTGTCATAAAACTCTAAAAATAAATGCTTGGGATAATTATATACAAAATTAAAATTTCTTTTTTTTGATAGGGTCATTTAGAGGGCAAAGGGGGAGAGGGGGAAGGGCAGAAACAGATACACATAAAACTGTAAAAACTTGGGATAATTATACACAAAATAAAGAAAAATGTATATATATTTTTAATAGGGCCATTTAGCGGGCAAAGGGGGAAGAGGGGGTAGGGCAGCAACAGGCAATCATAAAACTCTAAAGATAAATGCTTGGGATGATTATATACAAAATTAAAAAAAAATAAATTTTTTTTAGTAGGGACATTTAGGGGGCAAAGGAAGAAGAGCGGGGGTTGGGCAGAAATCGGCAGCAATAAAACTCTAAAGATAAATGCTTGGGATGATTGTATACAAAATTTAAAAAAATAAAAAATTTTTTTGGTAGGATCATTTAGGGGGCAAAGGAAGAGGTGGGGGGGGGGGAGGTAGGGCAGAAATCGGCAGTCATAAATCTGTAAAGATAAATGCTTGAGATGATTATATACAAAATTTAAAAAAAATTTTTTTTTTTGGTTGGGTCATTAAGGGGCGAAGGGGAAGGAGGGGGTAGGGCAGAGTAGTACCAGGTTTCGTCTCAGCTTCGTCATTAAAGCTTAAAAGTGTTATTTTTAAGGAATGTAGGCTTAAGTAAAACAATTTGTTAAATTTTTAAGCTATTTTTGCCTATAATAACGCCCACTGAAGTGGGCGGGGTCAAAAAATATTTTTATTTTATTTAATGGCTCCAAGTTTAAGGCGTTGGACCGTATTTGACATAAAAATATATCATTTGCTTAACAAAATAACAAAAAAACTTTAAAAATCATATTGTTTTTTCTGGGTTGGTTTAGTTCTTCTTAGGGGAACTTTTTTCCCTCTTGCCCGATTTAGCCTATCTTCGAACTTAACCTGCTCTAAGTTTTAAAATATATTTATGCCAAATTTCAAGAGTCTAGCTCTTTTCGTTTGGACTGAATCGTGATTTCCACAGACGGACGGACGGACGGGCGGACGGACATGCTCAGTTCGTCTTAGATTTCATCACTGATCAAGAATATATATACTTTATGGGGTCTGAGATGGAGATTTCGATGCGTTACAAACGGAATGACAAAGTGAATATACCCTCCAAATTCTTTTTTGGAGGGTATAAAAATCGTTTTAACAATAGTTTTGCACACACATTAAGAATTCGATCTTTTGATAACGGGACTTTACCAGTTTGTTATAATTTTATTCTTACTTTGTGTGTATGAGTACTTCGTTGAATAGAGGGTTTACAAATGCGCTTGCAAATTCATTTAGACTTCGCTATTTTTATAACGGGACTTTGCCATTTAGGATTTATTCTGTTTTCCTAATATTGAGGCATTTGAAGGAATATTTCGCTATATAGAGTTTTTCTTTTTTGCTCAGAATTTGTTCGTTATAGCGATAGTGTATTTTTGTATGAAAAACTTTGCCATAAAGAGGTTTTCTTAAGGGACTCAATAAAACATACGTTATATTGAGTTTTTCGTTCTATCGAAGTTTCACTGTAGTTGAAATAACTTGCTTTAAATAATAATATTTTAAGCTTGACTTAGTTTTTAAATAAAATATATTAATATCTTTTCAATGTTCCGCAATTCAATAACAAAACAATAAAAATTTCTAATAAAAAATTAACAGTAACAATTAGAGGTTTAATGGAAACATTATCAATATTTTTTATTAAATGTTTAGTTATTCTAAGTAAGTACTTATCAAAAGTTAGCATTAAATATTAATTAATTATTTAAATATGTTTATCTATTGTTAAAAAAATATTTGAAATCGAATAAACACAATTAAACTAGACTTGTGTCCAATCGACTTGTGTCCAACTAGCTTATTCGCTCAGTTTTGACAAGAACCTCTGAGCTACGTGGACTAGACTTGTGTCCAACTAGCTCATTCGCTCAGTTTTGACAAGAACCTCTGATCAAACCCATTTAAATTACATAGGTTTGATTAAAGGTTCTTGTCAAAACTGAGCGAATGAGCTAGTTGGACCCAAGGCTAACGTGGACACAAGTCTAGTGTCCAACTAGTTCATTCGCTCAGTTTTGAAAATAACCTCTGATCAAACTCAATTAAATTACATTGGTTTGATTAAAGGTTCTTGTCAAAACTGAGCGAATGAGCTAGTTGGACACAAATCTAAATTAAACATTTAAAATAGAATTGTGTCAAACTCGTTCATTCGCTCGTTTCTGCCAAGAGCCGATCTATGATCAAACTCATTTAAATTGCATAGGTGGTTTGATGAAAGGTTCTTGTCAGAACCAAGCGCATAAACGAGCTCGACACAAGTCTACAAAGCGAGCCATAAGCTAAAAGGTGGATGAACTAACTTATAATTTCAACTTTTAACGGAAGCTGCCATAAAGACATACTTTTTAGAGGCATATTATATATTTTATAGCATAGTTTAAGGAGCAGACACAAATGGCTTTCATAATCAGAATTGTGTGGTCAAAATCGAATCGAAGAAGCAAGCAATTAAATTGTTGATTTGTATCTGCTCTGATAAAATTGTATTTTATTAAACATGAGTGTAAATTTGTATTATTGGAAGTTATTAATTTTATAATTAAGATAAGAATTTTTTTATTTCAAATCTGCAATTTACAAATTAAATTATTTTAAAATTTTTATTAAATTCAAGTTATTTGATCAGGAGGGTAATATTTATAATATTTTTATACTGAATTCGTTCTTTGTTAATTTTTTTCACTCTTCACGGTCGTACTAGTCATTCGGAATATCAAACAAATTTAACAAATATTTTTATCTCACTTTTGATTAGTATGAAAATCCCTCAACCCTGACGATTATCATTTCAAATATTCCATTCATATTATATTTTAATGGGAATTTGTACATCTTACATTAATTCTCAACTTGGCAGTAGTTACCTTTTACTATCAGACTCTATCAGGCAAGTTGTTATAACGGTCCATAGTATAATATACAAACAAACAAGACATGTTTGGCATAAGTAAAAAGGGCATGAAAATTCAGAATATAATACAGGAAGAAAATAATCAAACGGCCATACAGGGAATTAAAGTATTTTAGCATCGGTTTTAGACTCCAAATCATTCACAGTCGTTTTTGACCAGAAACTATTACCAAACATTTATTGTAGTTTTCGCGAAAACAGATTTCGAAATTTATAACTGCCATCAGCATAAATTCCAAATCAATATATGTACATAATTTACAATCGCTGCCAAATTGCTGGTGTAAAGACATACTAATGTCTGTATATAACAACCATATTTCAAAATATGAAAATGTCAACTCATGGGTTAATGCAATTTATTCCAATACCCTAAAAAGGCCCCTTAATCAAGCAAATCAAGGAAATCCCTACAAAATTTTTAATACCACAATTTGAAAGCAAGTTGATCGTCATCATCGGCCACCTCATGATTTGTAACATGTTAAATTGCTTTTGTAAGACACTTAAGGTAATCTGAGAAGTCATTTGATTTATTATGTGGGTGGATTTTTAAGGACCTGTTCTTAGCACTACATTCCTGTGCTATTTGGAATAACTCTATTCCGTTGTGCACCCATTCCATTTTACTCTAGAACCATCACATAAAAAAAAATCCAAACCAAAGAGAATATTGCTGCTGTAGCGCAAAGTATTGACTTTGTTGACTTTTATTCTTCGGCTACGTGGAAAATTTCACACAATGATCTTGACTTGCCAATAAAATACTTCTGACTTTTTGAACTGAAATGGCAACACTGCTCCTGTCAAGTGTCAGTTGACTCAAGGCGAATTCATACAAGGCATGGCGTAATAAAACCAGGTGGCAGCGTAAGGGCTACAAGTACAACAATACAACAACATAGGTGTTTTTGTTTGTGTAATAAAGTTGAGATTGCCAAAACAATGAGGTAAGATATAAATGTCAAAAGCATAAGAAAAAGAAGCATTTAAAATTTAAGAAATAAAATATCTTGCATCATGGCAACATACAAAAGTGAAGAAAAAGTAAAAAAAAGATTTAATAAAAACACAATATTTTCTTGTGACCTGAAATCGGAAATGGGTCTATATATGATATGATCTGATTCTTCAAAAAGTGATCACTGCATATAAGCGAACGCTTTGAGAATTGCTTTTGGCACAAGCTACTTTTCCATTGCTATGGAGCACTTAGGCACACGAAAAAAATGAGTCGCCATTACCAGGAACATATTTTTTTTGCACAGCTCACAAAAAGGCATATTTTTATAAAATTTGATAATTAATTTTGACCAATTAAAGAAAAAATATATAATGCCACTATGAAATGCAATATAATTCCAATATTAAACGAATTTGTTCCAAATATATTGAAAACAATTTTAAAAATATATTTGAAAATAACAGAAAAACCGACTGTAGCAAACATAAAACACCTTTTATCGTGTTTAATTAGTTTTTTATCTAGATTGTTATTATTAGTATTTTCTTTTAGTTTACTTTTTTCACAACAATAATGTAAAATATTCGTTTTTCAATAAACAGTAAATCATATATCAGCTCTGAACAAAAATATAATTACGCCATACTTTGACAGTTTAAACTCACAACAAACAAAAATTCAATAGGAGCAAAAAATTGTTTACATTCCTAACGATGCCACCTGGTTTAGTACGCCCTGATACAAGGTGAACTCACTTAGGCAACTCTGTGTAAAATTTATTGAACTGTCAAATGGAATGCTTTGGAAAAAAATGGCAGCACACAAAAACGAAAAACCAGAAGAACACTTTGACAGTTCAATAATTTTGCCTTGGTAACAGCTGATCACCAATTTCTGAACTAAGGCCACCTGGTATGAATTCGCCTTGAGTTGACTCCTGCAAAAATTTTAACAATCAGCTTCATTTAGATTGTGTTTGGCAGCCGTTGATAGCAGTCTAGCGCGCATTTTCAGAAGAAAAATTGGAAAACGGTGAATTTCGTGTGCTCATTAAATATAATATTTTGGGGAAACAGCCATTACTCAAACCAAGGCTAACCTTGTTAAATATTATGCGGACTCTGCGCCATTTCCGTGGTAAAGAAGTGTTTTACCGAATTTCGATGTGGGTGTACAAGCACGGAATATGAAGAACTGTCTGGACGCCCAATAATGTAGGTCTCTACATCCGAAACAATTGAGAAATTTCACGATATGGTTTTAACCCTTGGGGGACTGAAATTTAGGGAGATTGTCATAGGCATACCACATGCCTCAGTGGTTTTAATTGTGAATGATCACTTGGATATGAGAAAGCTTTCCACAAGACTGGTGTCACGTTTGCTCACAATGCAAGGGTGCCCACATGTTCAATTTCCCCGGTAAAAGTCCTCGAATTGATCTACCAATTGCTCTCTCGTACGCTGTCTTCTCCAGATTTAGGGCCAGCTGACTATTTCTAGTTCCGAAATTTGAAGAAATGCCGCAACAGAAGGAGATTTAAATCCAACGACGAAACCGTATCACAAACAAAACAATATTTTGATGACCTCGACAAATCATATTTTTCGGAGAGGATAAAAAATTGGAGGTAGTTGGACTACGTGTACAGAACTCAAAGAAACACTGGTGAAAAATAGACTATTGACGTTCCCTCGTATCAGCGTTTGCGTTGCATTTTTGCATCCCGGCTTCATTGACAATTTTTATAAATGAATTATTATACTCTAATAGTTTTAAGCTTAAGGTCCCTTTATATTTATATAAAATATATTATTTTTCAATATTTCGTCACTCATTTGTTATTCTTTTCGAAATAAGCTGGAAGCTGTCGTTACGGTGACTGGCGAACGCTATGCTATCCCCGCACTGATTTTAAACGCAGCTAGTCTTATTCACTTCGCTTTAGCGAAACATCGCTTTTTGAAAATATCGTATTAATGTAAACCGAAAGCAAGCCCACAACCACGTTTTGTATGAAACTTACTTCGCTTTAGTGAAAAAATTGACAATGACAAATTTATTTATTAGAAATCGATTGCATAACTTAAGGCTGAAAAAAGTTTGCATGTTTGTCCATTAAAAAATTAAATGACAAAATATATTTTTCCTTTCCTTTATTGTATTTTTAAATTATATTGTCAATGCAAGTGGCTAGACATTTTCGAGGAATTCGTGAAAATTTTCAACAACAAAATAAATAATTTTTTTTTAAATAAAATTTTTACGTTAAATTGACGTAAAAAATATACTGATTTGATATAAAAATATTGTTTTACTGATTTTAAGCAGTATGCGTAACTGTAAAAAATTTCAGTAATCCGAACTACGTTTTAGAGAAAAAATCGGATAACTGAAAAAAATATTGAATTTTGTTTATTTCCAGTAAAGCGGAGTCGGCTGTATATTATTTTAAGTTCTTATGCAAAAATATCCGATTCTCTCGAAAGCCCAAATTTAAGGCTTTAATTACCACTGTAACTGATAATGAAAGCGCATTTTGTGTCCGGTGCTAGTCTATGTAAAGGAAATTTTTTTTGGACATGCTTTAACCCACCCAAGACAAATTTCCTAGTAATGTCGCTGCTTATTCATACAAATAGCATGGAAAAAAACCAGCTGCGGACCTTCTTTCTGTACCGGAAACCACAAATCGGTTATCTATGAGCACTAGACTTGGGTCCAACTAGCTAATTAGCTCAGTTTTGGCAAGAACCTTTAGTCAAACCTATGTAATTTAAATGGGTTTGATCAGAGGTTATTGTCAAAACTGAGCGAATGAGCTAGTTGGACATAAGTCTAATGAGCACTTCTTTCTACAGATATAATATCCAGAGTGGTGGTGAAAAATAATATTCTCTATGTAAAGGCACACTGCTGAAAGGAAATATCACCTTGGGATACAGTAGACTTGGGTCCAACTAGCTCATTCGGTCAGTTTTTAACCTCTGATCAAACCCATTTAAATTACATACGTTTGATCAGAGGTTCTTGTCAAAACTGAGCGAATGAGCTAGTTGGACACAAGTCTAGGATACACAGAGGAGTTTGATGGTGGTGCACATTGCAGCAAAGGAAATTTTGGCAATAATTTATTCGAATGTATTAAAAGCAGCTAACTTTTCAGTATAACCTCGTGTCGTACGCCTTTTCAACGTATTTAGATTATTCGCATTGAGTTCTTCCTTTCATACAGTGGCAATTGCATTTAAATGCAATTGGCTGGCTACTTTTTATTTCGCGCTGTTCTTGTTTTACTCTGCTCTGCTTCAATGTTTTGCTACTCTGGACATGAATATGTTTTGAAATTCTTTGTCTTCTGTTTTTTTAGTTTGTTTGATTTTCTAAAAATGTATTGGCCTGCGAGCGAATGATATCGATGTGTGTAAAAATTCACAGAACATATCAAAGCGATCGATAAGTCACGTTTTTAGAGGCTGAATGACTTGTTGTTATTATTGTTGTATGCCGTTTATGCATTTCCATTCGTTTATTATTATTATTTCTTTTATAATCTTTTTTTTCTTAACTTTTAAAGGACATTGTCGGTATTTTAATCTTCAGCTTGGCTTGGCTTTTAATGTCTACCATATTGACTTGCACTTCTTTTTTGTTTGTTTTTTTTTTGGAGACAGTTTTTGTATTGTTGTTGCTGTAGTTGTTGTTTTATTTAAGCCACAGTGGCCGAAATATCGACGCTTTATAGATCAGTTAACATAAATTCACAAAACTGCGTGCTCAAATGTGATTTAAATTTTTAGTTGTTTACAGAATAATTTAAAAGAACACAAACGGCCAAACCGCATGTTCCTTAGGGTTCTTTTAAATAGTAAATTTTAATGAAGTGCAATATTTTAAGGCTGCTCTAAAGAGCACTTTTTGTAAAAAAAAAAAATTTGTTACAAAAAGTGTTGTTTTCTAAATGAGAGATTTGTAGGCAATCAGATAAGTAGCTGCCAATTTCAAATACCTTGCTTCTTTGTCAATTTCATAAATAAATCTGATGACCTGCAAGGCCAATTGGTAGGCCCATTTACCGAAATAACCAAATTGACAGTCAAAACACAATATTGCAAGAAGCCATCAGGAGAAATTTGAACCACGTATTGGTTGCACGATTTGAGAACTAAATTTGAAAGCGTCAATATGATTTGCTGGAGTGTGCTGATTAGGGTATTCATTCAGTTAACAGTTGCTTACTACTCGACTAATTGATCGGTTAATTGAAAATTTAATATTTCCGCTGTAATAAACGTTGTAACAAAATTTTTAATTTTATTGTAGTATTTTAACATATTTTTTGTGTTTTTAATTAATTGCTTCGTTTTATATAAATACAATAGGTATGCCTTTCGAAAATATTTTTCCGTACAAACAAAGAAAGCGTTCTTTTTAATAGGTTAAATAAGAAACAGCAAAACTTAGAAGCGAAAGAGTATGTATTGCCTTATGAATGAAGTAAAACATCATTGATCATCTTTAACCAAAATGATGGACAAATTCCTTCGCATATACGAGTACGAGTACGAGTATAAATGTGTGAGTCATGTTCTGACTAATTTTGATTTAAAAAACTTAACCAAAACCCCAGGATATGGATATAAAAGGGTTTTGTAAGGACTCTGCTACTTTAATTGAACTTATTAAGTTTTTGATTAACAATGTAATAAAAGCTAAAGATATAAATAAAAATCTTAGGACTAGATTTAAATATTCTTATTTTATACCTCCACTCAGGCATATGCTCTTCTACCAAAGAAATTCCTAAAATCCAGTACAAAAACAGTACCCTACAATTATTTAATAAATAAATTTAAAATGGTGCGACAGAGTTCCTTTAAGACAACTCTGTACCCAATTTTAAATCTCTATTTTGACAGACTCATTCTGAGAAGGCCCTTCTGCAAGATCAGAGAACATCTCAGCTTCTTATAGACTTAAGGAATACAAGTTGTTCAATATTTACACTATTTTTGCATATAGTGTTGTACGTCAACGCCCACTAAAAGGGGCGGGGTCCAAAAATAGACAATATCATGTATCCCACAGACGAACGTATGGGCATTGCCACATCGTCTTAGACTTCATCACTGATCAAGAATATATGTATATACTTTATGGGGTCCAATTCTTTTTGGTGGGTATTAAAACTGTATTTTGTCGGGGTGTCTCTGGCAAGGGCCGTGGGGGAGACATTTCACATTTGCCATAAAACTCTAAAAATAAATGGATAATGGTATAATTATAGGTACAATTTATTTTAATTGTTTAATAATACCCTCCAAAAAAGAATCTGGAGGGTATATTCACTTTGTCATTCCGTTTGTAACGCATCAAAATATCCCTCTCAGACCCCATAAGGTATATATTATATTCTTGATCATTGATGAAATCTAAGACGATCTGAGCATGTCCGTTCGTCGGTCCGTCTGTGGAAACCACGATTCAGTCCAAACAAAAACATATATATATACCAAAACGAAATTTGGTATAAATATATCTTGTACAGGTCAAGTTCAAAAATGGGCTGAATCGGGCAAGAGGGGAAAAAGTTCCCCTAAGAAGAACTAAACCAACCTCTAAAAAACAACATAATTTTTAAAGTTTTTTGGTTATTTTGTTAAGCAAATGATATATTTTTATGTCAAATACGGTCCAACGCCTTAAACTTGGAGCCATAAAATAAAATAAAATTATGTTTGGATCCCGCCCACTTTAGTGGGCTTTATTATATGCAGAAATAGCAGAAATAGCATAAAAATTTAACAAAATGTTTTACTTAAGCCTACATTCCTTAAAAATAACATTTTTAAGCTTTAATGACGAAGCTGAGACGAAACCTGGTACTACTCTGCCCTACCCCCCTCTAAATGACCCTACCAAAAAAAAAAGTTTAATTTTGTTTACAATTATCCCAAGCATTTATTTTTAGGGTTTTATGACTGGCGATTTCTGCCCTACCCCCTCCTCCCCCTTTGCCCCCTAAATGATCCTACCAAAAACAAAATAAAACATTTAATTTTGTTTGCAATTATCCCAAGCATTTATTTTTAAAGCTTTATGACTGCCGTTTACTGCCCTACCCCCTCCTCCCCCTATGACCCTACCAAAAAAAAAATTTAATTTTGTATGCAATTATCCCAAGCATTTATTTTTAGAGTTTTATGACTAACGATTTCTTCCCTAGCCCCTCCTCCCCCTTTGCCCCCTAAATGACCCTACCAAAAAAAATAATAAAAAATTTAATTTTGTTTACAATTATCCCAAGCATTTATTTTTAGAGCTTTATGACTGCCGAATTCTACCCTACCCCCTCCTCCCCCTTTGCCCCTAAATGACCCTACCAAAAAAATTTAATTTTGTATACAATTATCCCATGCACTTATTTTTAGAGTTATATGACTGCCGATTTCTGCCTTCCTCCCCCTTTGCCATTTAAATGACCCTATTAGAGTTTTACGACAAAGGTGAAATGTTTCCCCCACCGCCATTGTCAGAGCGACCCCGCCAAAATACTGTTTTTATACCCTCCAAAGAGAATTGGATCCTATTAAGTAAATATGTATATTCTTGATTAGTGATGAAGTCTAAGACGGTCTAGCAATGCCCATACGTTCGTCTGTGGAAAACATGATATTGCATATTTTTGAACCCCGCCCCCTTTAGTGGGCGTTGACGTACGATATTATGTAAAGGAAGTCTGTCCCACCAAGTTAAACATTTTAAATTCACTTACTAAATATTTGGAGGGTATTTAAGATTCGATCCGGCCGAATATAACGTTTTTACTTGTTTTAAACTCCAAATAATAAACAATTTATAAATTTTCATTTATTGAAATTATTAAATTTCTTAGTCGAATAACTGATTAATCGATTAACTGATTAACAAAATTAGTCGATTATTAACCGTTTAAGGCCGTGTCAGATAAAACTTTTGCTTCGCGTTGCGTTATAGTTTCACTTTGACATTTAAGATGAAATATACATACCTATATGAAAGATGTCACATAAAGTACTTTTAACGTAACGCGAAGCGTAAAGTTGGGCAACTCTCATCTTTTTGCGTGCTTTCACAATCAGCGGGAATCTCTTTTTTTTATTTTGCCAAATTCGGACGTAAATTTTAAATATCTGAATGTGTTTTAATAAAAGCTAAATATATATGTACAATTTATGCAATAAATATTAAAAAAATATATATACTACCAAAATTATCAACCACTTTTTATGGAAAAGAAACAATGTACGGGTGTTGTCAAAGTTTTTATTGTGGCATACACCTTTTGCTTTGCGCTTTTCTGTTAAAGTTAGAAACGTCACGCAAAGCGAAAAAGTTCTATCTGGCTCGGCCTTTAAACCAAAACCTCGGTTAGCTTATCGAACGATTAACCGATTAAAGCAAAAGCCCAATGCCGAGACACATAGAATCCGATATACGTTATCCGTCGTCTTTTTCAACTGACAACTGAGTTGAAATACATGCTTTCTTATGCGAGCTGTCACATTCAGAACTTCTGTGTCAACGCAAAGTACGTAAGTTGGCCAACTTTTAACTTTTGAATAGCGTTGAGTACTTAGACAGACATCAGCAAGTTTTTCAGATTCTTTCGATTAATTTTTTTGTATTGTGGGTTCGGGAAAAATTAAATAATATATAAAAAATTTTATAAAATAAATCAAATAAAAATTATATAAATGAAATGGAGAAGACGCAGCTGATTTAATATCCGTCAACAAAGTACTTGTCATGTCAGTTAAAAAATGCGTCGCATAACGAATGACGGATTCTATATGTCGGCCTTAAATTTCAAAGAAGGAACGCAGTGTGACAGTTGATTTCACTGTGAACCATTTCCTAAGTTCCATGGGACTTAAAATCAGCCTTGATTTATTTTAAAATTTTTACAGTGTTATTGATTGTCATGACACAATAATTCTAATTCTCTACAAAAAAACGTATAGCCGAGGAAATCGCTTTTGTATGTGTGTAGAAATTAATTAAATTTCGTTTAAAAACTTACCTTTTCAAATGCAAATTACTCTTGCCCACATAAGGACAACTCGCTTGCGTGCACTTGAAACTTTCCACAGAATGTGACTTCAAGTGTATTTTGAGCAGGGATTTATTTACAGACGCGTACTGGCAACCGTCATGAGCACATTGGAATAGACGACGCTCTTCTGTTGGTGTCGACTCCGATGCATGATGTGTCAGATGGTGCATTTTCATGGAATGCCTAAAAATGAATAGAAAGAAAATAAAGTTATTTAACAAAAATTTAGAACAGCATGTGTTTCTTTTGGGCATGTGAATTTGAGAGTCACATTTTCTAACGAAGTTGTATTTTATTACAGGCAAAAGTGAATACAAAAATTTTATATATTTTAATTTAATTTTATTTTTGTGAACTATTTAATTAGATTAAATCAAAGTTATTAGAAATTCGAAGTAAATTTTTCCAGTCACGTTTATTTTTGGCAAGAAAGTTGGACGTGTCGTTAAAAATGTTAGTGTTAAATCCTTTTATTCTTGTTGTTTTCTATGAGCTGCAACCGAAGGGAGGTGTGGTATTTGCGAACAAGTGACCAATTTTAAAATTCCACTTGAATAAAAGGGCCGACGTTACAAATATTATAAAACTACATGTAAAACAAACACGAAGCTGAAAAATCGATTAAATGACTCTTTAAAGTAAACAAAACAATATATTTTTGTTAAAAAAGAATTCATTAGAGTAATATATGTAAAGGGTGTTTATTTAAACGCACGGGAACTCAAAATGATAATGCAAAACAGAACTATTGTTGGAATGAAACCTTTTATTATAACCTTCACCAAAAACAGTGAAAAGTCTATCCTTCCAGGTGTAATTTCCATAATATTAACATGTGATCCCATAGATTATCTAAAGGGTGGTCCCACCAAGACCCACGAAGTTAATGGTAAATAAAACAAAAAGTTTTCAGACAATTATTTTAATATTTTTTATTATGGCCAAATGCTCGCCACGGCTTCGGTGGTATAACTCTATTTGATGGGCCATATTTTCAATGATTCTGAGAAGTAGTTTTTTTTTTGGACATGTTTTCTTTTAATATCCGTAAAGAAAGAAGTCCAAGCAGTTTAAAATTGCCATTGTTTCGTTGGCCGCGTGGCAAATGGCATCATCCTGAGATTCTTATCCTCAATTTCAGACCACAAGATAGCAAAAACTATTCACCATAGACGTTGGGCTATTTAAGAGTTTAAATTTAAAAATGCAATAAAACAAAACCAATTTAAAATTTTGCCAAATTTAACTTCTGAACCAATTGAACTTTGTAGGGCGTCATACCGAGATCTTTACGTAAAATTCGACATATTTCACGCATCAGTGAAATGCTTGATTAGTGAGAACGATGATGAGTTGATGTTGATGGGTTCTCACGCACACTCTCACACAGCTTCCATATTTTCGGGAGTACGCACGAGCACGCCCACATACTTTTTTTTTTTTGCCCCGGACCAGCACTCAGGGGATGACGCCTACATATGCAGCGCATTGCGCTGGAACTAGAGAGGAGAGGATATTATTGAGAGGCCAGATGAAGAAAGATGAGAAGATAGAAAATTTCCAATAAATTCCAACGCTGCTTAAGCGAAAATCGATTTGATTTTTTTCAGTGCAGATAACACACTGTATTTTGTGGCAGAATAGAATGACACAAGTATTGCCAGATTCGAAATAACAGGTGGTTCAAATTTAAGACGATAGATGGCCCTGCCGACCATATTTTCAAAGACATGACGGCGCCAGGACATAAACCGCAACATACAGTCACTGTTTCTGGATGCATCGGATTTTCAATAATCACTCGTGAATAGACTTGTGTCCAACTAGCTCATTCACTCAGTTTTGACAAGAACCTCTGATCAAACCTATGTAATTTAAATGGGTTTGATCAGAGGTTCTTGTCAAAACTGAGCGAATGAGCTAGTTGGACCCAAGTCTACTCGTGAATTCTCAGTTGCCCAAAAGCGGCCATTCTGCTTATTAACGAATCCATAGTGGACACATTTGGCCAATTATTATCACGAAGTGCACGAAATATGGCTCCAACCTGTTGGAACCATACGTGCAGATGGTTTTCCACGGCTGGTTTTAAGCAATTTTTCAACATTGTCCGATATCTAGCAGCAGTGATGGAAACGGTAATACCGTGTTTTTTTTTTGTTCAAAAAATTATATGGCCCGGTTATCCTCTCCGATGAAACATCGCACCAAACGCTACACTTAAGTGTATGTGGTTCTCTCTATTGAACTACTCTTGGATTTTCCACAGCCGTAGCCCAGATCCTGCAGTTTTAACTGTTAGCGAATCCATATGATTGGAAATGGGCTTCGTGGTGTTAATTAAATTATGAACAGAAGCATGATTTCCATCTGTTTTTTTGGCGAAAATAATATGGCACTTTGTTCAATTTTAAATTACCCAAATCTTATGTACAAAAGACTGAACACAAAAAAGTTATAGGGAATTCAAACCACTTCGGTCATTTTGGGTCACCCTGCTCCAAGGTAATGAAATAGGGTAAGGTATCCCTTAAAAAGAAAATACACTTGAATGCTTCTTTTGCGACATGAAAAATATGGTCCGTTCAGTTGGCATCACACTGCACAACATCCAGAGTCCCTGATTCCTTAATACTTATACCACCCGTAGAACCTGTAGAAGTAGCAACCTGGTCAAAACACTTTTAAACAAGTAAAAACGTAACATACGACCGGGTCGAATCTTAAATACCCTCCAAATATTCAGTAAGTAAATTGAACATGTTTAACTTGGTGGGACAGAGCTCCTTTAAGACATCTCTGTGCCCAATTTTAAATTTCTATTTTGACAGAGTCATTCCGGGAAGAGCCGTGGGGGAGACGTTTCACCTCCGGAAGATCAGAGAACATCTCAGCTCCTTATAGGCTTAAGAAATAAAAATTGTTCAATATTTACACTGTTTTTGCATATAATATGTACATAAACGCCCGCTAAAGGAGGCGGGGGTCCAAAAACAGACTATATATTGTTTTCCACAGACGAACGTATGGCCATTGCCAGATCGTCTTAGACTATATATACTTTATGGGGTCCAAAGCTATATATACTTTATGGGGTCCAATTCTGTATTTTGTAGGGGTCTCTAGCAAGGGCCGTGGGGAAGACATTTCACTTTGCCTTAAAACTCCGAAAATAAATGTTCGGAATAACTATATGAAATATTTATTAAAATTTTTGGGCGGAAAAGGGGGAGGAGGGGATGGGGCAGAGGAGTAGCAGGTCATCATTGAAGCTTCAAAATTTTATTTTTAAGGAATGTAGGCTTAAGTAAATCAACTTGTTAAATTTCTACACTATATTTGCATATAATAACGCCCACTAAAGGGGGTGGGGTCCAAAAATTATTATTTTTTATTTTATGGCTCCAAGTATAACGCGTTGGACTTTCTTTAATATAAAAATATATCATTTGCTTAACAAAATTACAAAAAAACTTTGGAATTGATGTTATTTTTTAGAGGTCGGCTTAGTTCTTCTTAGGGGAACTTTTTCCCCTCCTGCCCGATTCAGCCCATTTCCGAACTTGGCCTGTGCTATCCTTCAAGATATATTTATACCAGATCGTCTTAGATTTCTTCACTGATCAAGAATATACAAGGGCCGATTGATATTGCAGCTACCTAGCGCTAGATGGCAGCACAAACACAAAAACTTAATTTTTTATGGAAATTGCGATCTGTCAAACGTCAGCTGTTAAAATTTCTCGCAAATTCATCGATTAGTTGCTTTGTTGTAGTCGTTTGAAGTAAGCAACTTTTACTATTATTTGAAAGGGAAAACGGCGAAAGAGACAAAAGAAAAGCTCGATAAACATTACGGTGAGTCTGCTCCGTCAAATTACATGGTAAGATATTGGATTGCTGAATTTAAACGCGGCCGAACAAGGACTGCAACAATACCATCAACAGGAAGGCCAAAAGAGGTGGTTACTAAAGAAAATATCAAGAAAGTCCTCGATATCGTTATGAATGATCACCGAGTCAAGTTACGTGAGATTGTTGAAATGGTAAACATATCATATGAACGTGTGTTCAACATTTTGCATGACCATTTGCATATGAAAAAGCTATCGGCAAGATGGGTGCCGAGTTTGCTCAGTGTCGAACAAAAACGAGTTCGACCGACCACTTCACAGCGGTGTTTGGACATGATAAAGCGTAATCCTGTTGATTTTTGGCGTCGATTAATAATTGTATAGGAAACGTGGGTCCACCACTACACACCTGGGACCAAAAATCAATCAAAACAATGCGTGGAAGCTGGTGGAACTGCTCCGAAGAAGGCGAAGACAGTAAAATCGTCTGGCAAGGTTATGGCCACTGTAATTTGGGATGCACACGGAATATTGCTCATCGATTATCTTGAAAAAGGATCCACAATCACAGGAAATTATTATCGTGCATTATTGGATCAATTCATTGATGCAATTCAGAAAAAACGACCACATTTAAAGAAGAAAAAAGTGCTATTTCTTCAAGACAACGCACCGGTACACACGGCATTAGATACGATGCTAAAATTACGTGAAATACACTTCGAATTGGTTGATCATGCACCTTATTTAGCTCCTAGTGACTTTTTCCTGTTTCCGAGATTGAAAAATTGGCTCGCAGGAAAAAGATTCATGTCAAACGAAGAAGTGATTACCGAAACTAACGCCTATTTTAAGGGGTTCCCAAAATCGTGTTATTCGTGTATATAAAAAAGTTGGAATATCATCTTACTAAGAGTATTGAGCTAAAAGGAGACTATGTTGAGAAATAAATGGTTTTTGAAAAAAAATTTTTTTTTCCTATTTAGGTAGCTTCAATATCAATCCGCCCTCGTATATACTTTATGGGGTCTCAGATGGATATTACGCTGCGTTACAAACGGAACGACAAACTGAATATACCCTCCAATTCTTTTTTGGACATTCTGCATGACACGAGCGAATTGTTGATATTATAAATATTTTCTTTTATAGCGATTCTACGATTCTCCATGAAAATTTTCGATTCTTGGCATCATTCACATTTTCTCGACGTTTCGAAAAGCATGCTCAAACATGCTGCAGAGTACAACTTAGACCGAGACGAGTGGGCCAACAGGATAAATCTTAATCGAATATATAATAGATATTTTATTTAAAATATAAATATATAGACTGTTTTTGAACAGACCTCGGACATAAACCTTCTTTTGACTCCTTGCAATATTTAAAGGCAGCCCTTTCAATTCAAAAACTTCATTCAGTGTGTATGACAGTTTTGTTTAAAAGAAAACAACGTGTTACTGAGGAAAGCGAGAGATATTTCAGATCTCACTTACTCATAATCACTGCCCTTTCCTAATGATTTACATGACATGCATTTCATATTAGAGCGCTAAACATTACGAAAGAAACGAATTTTAATTTTAAACATCTACCAGAACACTGCATTCACATGTACGCCTGCATGTTTCGCTAACACCGTCTTAGTCGTACATTCATTTACTTTAAACAAGTGTCATAAATATTTATGCGAGTTTTGGGAATACCAGTTATTCGTACAGAACAAACAACCAAAGAATAAAACATTTCAAAATGCCAAAAATCTTCTACACCATATGAAAAACAAAGCATGTCTGCCACCATGTCGAGGAAAAAGAAACAAGCGAAAGAAAGCTTTCAACTAAAAGTCCCAAGACATGCGACACCTACAAACGACGCAGAACAATACAAACGACTGCTTTGAAGAAAAAAGCAAACAAAAAGAAAAAAAAATATTAAGAACAACAAAAAGGAAGAAAACTTTGATAAAACTCCGGTTAAAACATCGAACATCCTGATGTTGACACAGCGTCTAATGAAGAGCAGGATTCTTATTCTAATGCAGGATGTTAACTCCGCCTCGGATAAAACTTAATCAGGTAAACAACAGCGACAAGAAGCGTGTTTGTTCGGTGCATGTTTCAAAACGTTCAAAAGCATTTAACATGCTTGAGATTGTCATGCTTTTATGGAGTTTGGGACTTGTGTTCAGCAAAAATAACAAAAAAAATTCATGTGCATATTAATAATAGTGCAGAGCAAAGATACACCAAAATAAAAACTTAATGCAGTTTTACTTTTTATCTTCTGCGAACTGAAAGCCGTTTTTAGAAGTCTGAATACCAAACGCAGCCAAATCTTGCAATTTCTTAAAGAACTCCTAACGACTTGTCAGCAAAATGTTTCAATTTCCGAATTTTATATGAAGTGTTAAATTCATGGTATAAAAGGTGGGCAAATTTGAGGTTCGGAAGTAGATTTTCTTACAAATGCAATTTTTTTGACAAATTCAGTTTTGTTGACACCAGTGTAAATCAGAAATATGGGAATTAATAAAAAAAGATAAGATGCCGGGCAAATATCCACTTTAACAGACATCTGCTCTTTTCATAAAATTTTCAACCACATTTTCCAACAAAGCTTTGCTTATCTCGTCAGTGCAGCGCCGAATTTGATCTTTCTACGCGTCATTTGTGCGTAGTTTGTTCACATAAACAAATGACCTCAGAGAATATAATTCAGTGGCGTTAAATATCAAGAATGAGGCATCGCCATCGAGAAATTAGGCGACCTGGAAATTTCGCATGCAATAACTGAATTGTTTTTCCCGTTGTGTGGCTTGTGGCACCGTCTAGCTGAAACAAAAGGTCAGTGATGTCAACATTAGCCCCTTGTGGCCTCAAAGAAATCGAAGAATTCACGGTAATGGCCCCCCCGCTGCGACAATTTTGCGTGTTTACATGAACGCAGAATTGAAAAATGCGTTGCTTTCGTTCAGTTTTTAAACAGCCCATTCCCGAACGTTCGGCGCAAATAATGCTCGGCCGGTTTTAGGTCCTGAACGAGTTGAACCATAGAAACGTGAAGATGAAGATCTTTATGAAAAATGTTGCGCAAAGTGCCTCTGGTCATGCCCAATTGTTGCGAACCTCGGCGAGTTGATGTTCTCATTCTCTACACTCTGCTGTACGGCGGCCATATTTGTATCAATACGCCACTATGAGCGTATTGTTTTGGTCTATTGTCAGCAAGAATGATAAAATAAAGATTCCGCCAACAAGCTGAAATAAAAATACTTTTCTGCGCATGATGGTACTCTGACGTCACTCAACATGTGTTCTGATTAGCTAATAAAACTCAGCTGGAGAACTATTATGTTATTGTAAAAACAGGACAGTGGGGCAAATTGCGATTTTTATACCCTCCAAAAAAGAATTTGGAGGGTATATTCACTTTGTCATTCCGTTTGTAACGCATCGAAATATCCATCTCAGACCCCATAAAGTATATATATTCTTGATCAGTGATAAAATCTAAGACGAACTGAGCATGTCCGTCCGTCCGTCCGTCTGTGGAAATCACGATTCAGTCCAAACGAAAAGAGCTAGACTCTTGAAGTTTTGCATAAATATATTTTAAAACTTAGAGCAGGTTGAGTTCGAAGATGGGCTAAATCGGGCAAGAGGGAAAAAAGTTCCCCTAAGAAGAACTAAACTAACCCAGAAAAAACAACATAATTTTTAAAGTTTTTTGGTTATTTTGTTAAGCAAATGATATATTTTTATGTCAAATACGGTCCAACGCCTTAAACTTGGAGCCATTAAATAAAATAAAAATATTTTTTGACCCCGCCCACTTCAGTGGGCGTTATTATAGGCAAAAATAGCATACAAATTTAACAAATTGTTTTACTTAAGCCTACATTCCTTAAAAATAACACTTTTAAACTTTAATGACGAAGCTGAGACGAAACCTGGTACTACTCTGACCTACCCCCTCCTTCCCCTTCGCCCCCTAAATGACCCTACCAAAAATATTTTTTTTTTTTAAATTTTGTATATAATCATCCCAAGCATTTATCTTTAGAGTTTTATGACTGCCGATTTCTGCCCTACCCCCCCCCCCCCCCCGCTCTTCCTTTGCCCTCTAAATGACCCTACCAAAAAAAAAAATTTTTTTTTAAAATTTTGTATATAATCATCCCAAGCATTTATCTTTAGAGTTTTATGACTGCCGATTTCTGCCCTACCTCCCCCCCCCCCTCTTCCTTTGCCCCCTAAATGACCCTGCCAAAAAAAAAATTGTTTATTTAATTTTGTATATAATCATCCCAAGCATTTATCTTTAGAGTTTTATGACTGCCTGTTGCTGCCCTACCCCCTCCTCCCCCTTTGCCCGCTAAATGAACCAATTCAAAGTAAATAAAATTTTTTGTTTATTTTGTGTATAATCATCCCAAGCAGTTATTGTTAGAGTTTTATGTCTACCTGTTTCTGCCCTACCCCCTCTCCCCCTTTGCCCTCTAAATGACCCTATCAAAAAAAGAAATTTTAATTTTGTATATAATTATCCCAAGCATTTATTTTTAGAGTTTTATGACAAAGGTGAAATGTTTCCCCCACAGCCCTTGCCAGAGCGACCCCACCAAAATACAGTTTTTATGCCCTCCAAAGAGAATTGGGATGAAGTCTAAGACGGTCTAGCAATGCCCATACGTTCGTCTTTGGAAAACATGATATTGTATATTTTTGAACCCCGCCCCCTTTAGTCGGCGTTGACGTACGATATGATATGCAAAAATAGTGTAAATATTGAAAAATTGTTACTCCTTGAGCCTATAAGAAGCTGAGATGTTCTTTGATCTTGCTGAGGTGAAACGTCTCCACCCGGTTCTTCCGGGAATGACTGTCTGTCACAATAGAGATTTAAAATTGGGTACAGAAATGTCTTAAAGGAACTCTGTCCCACCAAGTTAAACATTTCAAATTCACTTACTAAATATTTGGAGGGTATTTAAGATTCGACCCGGTCGCATATAACGTTTTTACTTGTTCAAATTAAATTTGTTTGATAATAAACAATTTTAAAAAGTTATTTTATTTTCCACTTTTTTTTATTTGAAATTGTTAATTTATAGTTATTTCATATAAATATTGAACCCAAGTGCTAATTATTTTTCTTTTTTCCCCATTCAAAACAAATTTTTTTGCTTGCAAAATATCAGCTATAACTTCCTTTGAGCTTCATTTCTTGGAAAACTATAAAACGACACAGATTTTTGAAAACAAACAAAACTTTGATAAGAATATTACATTTTAACACAATTATTTCTCACTTGTTTGTTTGCTGTCACTTTGTTTGCAATTGCCCACTGCACATATCATGCTTGCTCTTTTTGTTCTCTTTCCTCTTTACGAGTAATTAAGGTTTTTTTGTTTACAGTTTATGAGCTTTAAAAATCAAGTTTTAATAAGTTTTTCACACTTTAAGTTATTTAAAAATTATTTTAATATATTTATTTTAAATTATAACACAATTTATTATAAAATATAACACAAAACTTGCACTTTCATAAATCCGATTTCATTTGCTTGTTGGAAATCTCTCTGAGTAAATCGGAAACCTCTCTGAGTAAATTGAGTGAAGAGTTGCCAACCCTGGAAACGAAATTTTAATTTTTTTGTTTTTTTTTATCAGTGCAACGCTTCTTGAGGTATAAATTAGTTTTATTTAAGAAAAATTGCACATTATTGTATTCTGATATTTTTAAGCTTAAGGTCTCTTTATTTTAGTTTAATTTTTAATTTCAATTATAAAAATAAAAATAAAAATATTCAATTTCCCACCCCTTGAAGCAAAATTTGAATTAAAAAATTTTTTTTTGGCCAATGCAAATCTTCATGACGCATAAAGAGATTTTGTTAAAGAAAAACTTAAAATTTTTAACAATTTTAGTTACTACATGTACATACTACAAAATACGGAATTAGCCGAAAAAAATTTTAATTTCCCATCCCTGGAAAATTTTTTTTTATTATTTTAGTTTTTAATAGACCATTGAACCTTCCCAAAGCACGAAATAGGTTTAATTTACAAACATTAAAAAAATAATTGATTTTTGGTATACATTTTGCGTCCAGAAATAAGTGTAAGCGTGCCAGCTCTGGAACCATACTTCGGATCTGAATTTCAATAGCACTCTATTTAAGTTCATTTCCAATCCAACGGTCCAAGAACGAAGGCTCTAGCTCTTCTGTGGGCTTGGGAAAAACGATTTCACGTGCAGACGGACGGACATCCCTGAATCGTCTTCGCTATTCATAAGGATCCAGAATATATATACTTTATGGGGTCCCATGTTGATATCGAAGAAATTACACACGGAATGATAAACCTCTATATACCCTTTCACTTTTTTGTGAAGTTTATAATGAAAGGTAAGACTCCATATTACCAATTTAAAAAAAAGCGTAAATAGTTAATAATCTTTTATAAAATCATAAAATTAAATTATTTATAAAATAGCTAGTTTAAGTAAAGAAACAAAGTTGTGGGAAAAAATATAATATGGGTTATATGGGCGGTGAGTGGAGGGCCAAATTTCAAAAACTTTGGGCCAAAAATAAATTTTGGTTTCTATGGGCGGTAGATAGTGGGAGCCAATTTTGATGAAACTTTATTTTATTCTTAATTGACGTAATAAAAGGCTCTGTGCAAAATTTCAAAAACTTTGGGCCAAAAATAAATTTTGGTTTCTATGGGCGGTAGATAGTGGGAGTGGAAAATTTTGATGAAACTTTATATTATTCTTAATTGACCTAATAAAAGGCTCTGTGCCAAATTTTCGAACATCCCTCCTACATATACTTTGCACTAATTGGTTGCCGCAGCAGTAATGTACGTTCAACTTAAATACTGTTTGCGTTAACGAATGGTGCAATACTGTTGTATTATTTAGGTCAATAGAAAATAGCATAATTGCAATATATTATTTTATAGTTAATTTTAAGAAAGTATAAATAGCTAGTTCTAAGTTAGTTAAGCACAGTTGTAGTAAACCAAGTTCCAATAAAGAACCTGCGAATCCCACGGGACCCTCCAGGTAAAAAGAAGTAACTATTGCCTTTTAAACTACACTACAACAACCAAAGGCTCAGAGCAAAATTTCAACATTCAACGAGCACTCTATATCTTTTGCCAAACATTGCATGAACAAATCCCACTGTGCGCAGCCAGATGGGGTGCTGTCACCTTTATTGTGGCCATAAATATTCTGCATAAAAATTTTAAAACCATTACATACGCAGACGATGTGGCGATTTCAATATCAAGCTTCCACTCAGACACTATAGTGTACTTCCCATATGTGCAATGCACATCGTATAGCATACTTTGCAAAGTGTCGTATGCTGACATCATTAGTTTACAACGAATATCAATGGCAGCATACATGTGAGGCAAATGCTGCATTTGGATGAACTGGAATAAGTTAAAAAGCCTAAGTTATATATGTAAAAGTAGTATGTAAACGTAGCGTCACAGCGCATGCGCATTGCGTATTTTGAGCGAGCGATTTGAGGGCATGGTAATCTCACTTGGAGCTGATATAAACTTGGCACCGAGATCGTACGATTTGTGGGGTTGTCTTAAGTCTCAGGTGTACGTGAACCACAGCGATCCTCAAAGCCAACTTAACCCATGCCATCGGCCAAATTCAGCCTGGGGGGCTATTGCATACTGCGATGCGAAAGGAATTGCTTTCGCATTTCAATGCAAATAGCATACAAATGCGTTCAGTTTGCCTTTAACATCGCAATACAGAATAACCCGCCCCCGAATTGGACCCTAGATGCATAGAAAATTATACATTTGGGATATGCTCCACGCAGACAAAGACGTGGCGGACATTTGAAGGACGTGATATTCCACACATATTGACAGCAGTAAGTGTTCGCCAGGTATCCAGACGGGCGATGAAATTCTCTTGCATGCCCATTTTTCTTGGGTGTATTTTTTAGTTAAGAAATCATATTCCAAGAAAGTTAATAACAGAGTTGCACCTCAACCAAAATACTCAGGATGAAAAAATTACCGTTCAAACTGCAAGAAAAACATCAGTTTGTTTTATCTTCATTAGAATGGAAGCAAGTGTGGAACATTTCATCAAGTTTTTTGGCAAATGAGCTTTGCATTGTTATCCCCCCAATTGCATCCTGTACATTTCAACAAACTTGTCAACATTTTAAACAATTTTTGTATTCACTTTCTAGTTTAGTTGAAGACGTCTGTCTGAATATGCTGATATGAACGTTTAGTTGTTGTTAAGGTTTCGCTTGACTTACGAAAAAAAAACAAGTAAAAACGTTAAATTCGACCCGGTCGAATCTTAAATACCCTCCAAATATTTAGTAAGTGAATTTGAAATGTTTAACTTGGTGGGACAGAGTTCCTTTATATAATATCGTACGTCAACGCCCACTAAAGGGGGCGGGGTTCAAAAATATGCAATATCATGTTTTCCACAGACGAACGTATGGGCATTGCTAGACCGTCTTAGACTTCATCGCAATTCTCTTTGGAGGCTATACAAACTGTATTTTGGCGGGGTCGCTCTGGAAAGGGCTGTGGGGGAAACATTTCACCTTTGTCATAAAACTCTAAAAATAAATGCTTGGGATAATTATATACAAAATTAAAATTTCTTTTTTTTGATAGGGTCATTTAAAGGGCGAAGGGGGAGAGGGGGTAGGGCAGAAACAGATACACATAAAACTGTAAAAATAATTGCTTGGGATGATTATACACAAAATAAAAAAAAATTTATATTTATTTTTAATAGGGTCATTTAGCAGGCAAAGGGGGAGGAGGGGGTAGGGCAGCAACAGGCAGTCATAAAAACTCTAAAGATAAATGCTTGGGATGATTATATACAAAATTTAAAAAAATTTTTTTTTTTTGGTAGGGTCATTTAGTGGGCAAAGGAAGAAGCGGGGGGGGGGGGGGGGGGTTAGGGCAGAAATCGGCAGTCATAAAACTCTAAAGATAAATGCTTGGGATGATTATATACAAAATTTAAAAAAAAATTTTTTTTTGGTAGGGTCATTTAGGGGACAAAGGAAGAGGGGGAGGGGGGTAGGGCAGAAATCGGCAGTCATAAAACTCTAAAGCTAAATGCTTGGGATGATTATATACAAAATTTAAAAAAACATTTTTTTTTTGGTAGGGTCATTTTGGGGGAAAGGAAGAGGGGGGGGGGGGGTAGGGCAGAAATCGGCAGTCATAAAACTCTAAAGATAAATGCTTGGGATGATTATATACAAAATTTAAAATAAAAATTTTTTTTTGGTAGGGTCATTTAGGGGGCGAAGGGGAAGGAGGGGGTAGGGCAGAGTAGTACCAGGTTTCGTCTCAGCTTCGTCATTAAAGCTTAAAAGTGTTATTTTTAAGGAATGTAGGTTTAAGTAAAACAATTACATTTTTATGCTATTTTTGCCTATAATAACGCCCACTGAAGTGGGCGGGGTCAAAAAATATTTTTATTTTATGTAGTAAGAATTTTAACGAACGTTTTTATATTGCTATATTAAATTGAATTAAGATTCTATAGGCTAATTGTTCGAAATTTTTAATTTAAATCTCAGAAAGACATGATAAATATTCCAAGGCACAAAGGCAAGTCAACATCAGTTTTTGTTATTCAACTTACACAGCAGAGCAGAACAGCTGTTTTCGAAAGACGCAACCCTTTCATCATCAGTGCTCATGTGTATTGTGTTTGTCACCACTTATTAGGTGGCTTAGTTGAATGTGATAACAGTTCCTATTTACACAAATTTTATTGTGAAAAAGAATACGAGAACTGTATCAACCTGATATTAACATGTTATTGTTATAATACCCGTGTTACCGTTTGATTATTTTTCTTCATGTCCCATTTTTCTGAATTTTTTGTTCCATCATACCTAAGTCAAACTTTTTTGGTTTGAATTTTATACTTAAGTACATGTGAACGTTTTTCCAATTTATTATTGGTAGCTCAGAGCTCAACGCTCTGCTGTGTAAGTTGAATAACAAAAACTGATGTTGACTTGCCTTTGTGCCTTGGAATATTTATCATGTCTTTCTGAGATTTAAATTAAAAATTTCGAACAATTAGCCTATAGAATCTTAATTCTATTTTTATTTTATTTAATGGCTCCAAGTTTAAGGCGTTGGACCCCACTTCAGTGGGCGTTATTCAAAAAATATTTTTATTTTATTTAATGGCTCCAAGTTTAAGGCGTTGGACCGTATTTGACATAAAAATATATTATTTGCTTAACAAAATAACCAAAAAACTTTAAAATTTATGTTGTTTTTTCTGGGTTGGTTTAGTTCTTCTTGGGGGAACTTTTTTCCCTCTCGCCCGATTTAGCCCATCTTCGAACTTAACCTGCTCTAAGTCTTAAAATATATTTATGCCAAATTTCAAGAGTCTAGCTCTTTTCGTTTGGACTGAATCGTGATTTCCACAGACGGACGGGCGGACGGACATGCTCAGGTCGTCTTAGATTTCATCACTGATCAAGAATATATATACTTTATGGGGTCTGAGAGGGATATTTCGATGCGTTACAAACGGAATGACAAAGTGAATATACCCTCCAAATTCTTTTTTGGAGGGTATAAAAACCGGAAGCACATTTTTTTGTAAAACACCTCGACTCTTTTTTACTACATTGTGTAGTTTTGATGTCGTTGTGATTGTGTCCTTGGTGTTGCTTTGCAATCTTTTAACGATTTTGTAATTTTGCAATTCTTTCTGTTTTCTGGTGTTAAAGCGATTAATGCAACGGATGTGTGAAGATGACACGATGCGACAGAGCTTTTCCACTGCTTCTATTTGTAAAATATAATAGTGAGCAAATAATCAATATAAACACTTTTTCTTAACCCAACTTAAGGAATCTTTATACTTTTCCATTTCAAAATTCCAAAATTTCCATCGGCTGGGTAAAAGATTGTCTTACATGTTGTTAACAAGTAGAAACTTAAAGCCCGTTAAACATTTTCTTAGAATTCAAAAACGTTTGAAAGTTTTTTATAGTTAAAAAATTTATCAATTGATATTATTTTTAATTTTCATAGATTTTTTCGTCTTAAACTCTGATTTCTTTGCTAAATTAAGGTTGTCGTATTTAATTTCAGAAATGTGATTCTGAGTGTTCCAGTTAGACCGATTCTTTTTTATAGCCTCCACCAAAGCTAGTGAAAGGATATATTCCGAATCCGTCTGCCCGTCTATTCGCTTGCCAGTGCGGGTTTCCCAACCTCTGACTAATGGATTGAAAATGAGCCTAAATAGAGTGCTATTGAAATTCGGAAAAATGCAAAATACGGTTCCAGAGCTGACAAACTTACACCCATTTGTGGACGCAAAATTAACTTGTAAAAACTAATTATTTAATTTTTTTGTCTTGATTAAACTTATTTTATACTTTGGAGATTATTAAATTTGTATTAAGAGTTAAAAAACACAAGTAAAAGTGCTATATTCGGCTGTGTCGAATCTTAAATACCCCTCACAGATGTAATTCTTCTTTCTTCCTTTCTTGCCAAGACAGAAAAAAGGTTTAATTAAAAAATCAAAATGATGTTATCGGTTACTTTTATATTTAAGAAAACGTTTAATTTTTTCGGCTAGGAAGCTAAATGTTTCGCTTTTCTTATTTCTAATACCTATGAACGTCTTTCGAAAATATTTTATATATTTAATTTACAAACAAAACAAAAAATCGGTTTCATGTACCCCAAAAAGTTCTAATTGTTCAACCGTAGAATAGTTTTTAGATTTTTTTTGGTTTTTAATACCAATTTATTTATTCCTGATATACAAAGTAGGTATAATTCATCATAAAAATCAAAAATGACAAATAACATGGATACTTTTATGAATTAGAAAATGTCGATATTTTAATACCAATTTAACTCTTCCCGAAGTATAAAAAAGATTTCATCCACAAAAAACCAAAATTAGGAACTTATATGGCTAATACCGATTTTCCAACCCTGAAATCGAATTTTTATACCCTTCACAAAAAAGTGAAAGGGTATATATAGGTTTGTCATTCCGTGTGTAATTTCTTCGATATTCACATGGGACCCCATAAAGTATATATATTCTGGATCCTTATGAAAAGCGATGACGATTGAGCGATGTCCGTCAGTCCGTCTGTCGGTTTTTCCAAGCCCCCAGAAGAGACTTCGTTCTTGAACCGTTGGATTGTAAATGAACTTAAATAGAGTGGTATTGAAATTCAGAAAGATCCGAAGTACGGTTCCAGAGCTGGGAAGCTTATACCTATTTCTCGACGCAAAATTCAATTATTTTTTTGATGTTTGTAAATTAAACCTATTTCGTGATTTGGGAAGCCTCAATAGGCTATTAAAAACCAAAAAAATTAAATTTTTTTTCCAGGGATGGGAAATTAAAATTTTTTTCGGCTCATTCCGTATTTTGTGGTACATACAGTAACTAAAATTTTAAAAATTTTAAGTTTTTCTTAAATAAAATCTCTTTATACGTTATGAAGATTTGTATTGGTCAAAAAAAATTTTTTAAATTAAAATTTCGCCTCCAGGGGTGGGAAATTGATTTTTTTTTTATATAAAAGTAGCCAAAAAGGCAATTGACGTTGTTTTTTTGCTACCTAAAACTATTTTATAATTTAGGAAGAACAGATTTGGTATCAAAAATTAAAAAAATTAAAAATCAAAATTTCGAATCCAGTTTTGGACAAGTGCAATATTTTGTAGTACATGAAAGTGACCGAAATGGTTAAACATTTTAAATTTTTCTTAGATGAAACTACTTTATACTTAATGAAGAGTTGCATTGATAAAAAAACAAAAATAATTAAAATTTCGCTTCCAGAGTTGGGAAAATGAAAGTTTTTTTGGTACATGCAATATTTTGTAGTACATGTAATAACCAAAATGGTTGCAAATTTAAAATTTATCTTATATAAAATGACTTTACACCTAATGAAAACTAGCATTGCTAAAAAAAAGAAAAAAAAATTAAATTTCGCTTCCAGGGATGGGAAACTAAAATTTGTTTATACATAAAAGTAACCAACTAACGTTGGGTTTTTACTAATGAAAACTATTTTTTAATTCAGGAAAAATCTAATTGGTATCAAAAATTTAAAAAATATCGAAATTTCGATTCCAGAGTTGGATAACTGCAATATTTTGTATTACGTAAAAGTGACCAAAATGGCTACAAATTGTAAGTTTTTCTTAAATAAAATTACTTCATGCCTCATTAAGAGTTAAAAAAAAGCAAAATAAAAACTTCGTTTTCAGGGTTGGGAAACTAATTTTTTTTAACATAAAAGACACCAAAAAGGCAATTAACGTTGTTGTTGTTTTTTTGCTCATTAAAACTATTTTATAATTCAGGAAGAATAAAATTGGTATTAAAATCCTAAAAAACAATGATTCGATTTCAGGGTTGGACAAATTATATTTTTTATATTATATGAATGTGACCAAAAAGCTTAAAAATGTTAATTTTTTCTCAAGTAAAACTAAGTTATACGTCACTAAGGATTGCATTGGTAAAAAAAAATAAAGCGAAGTTTTTCCAGAGTTGGAAAATCAAAATTTTTTGGTACATAAAAGTACCCACATAAATTCAAAATTTTGTGTTATTAGTGAATTTAACCTATTTTATACTTCAGGAAGGATTAAATTGGTATTAAAAATTTTAAAATTTAAAAATTCGGTTCCAGGGTGGGAAAATCGAAATTTTTTGTACATAAAAGTAACCATATAAGTTCCTAATTTTTATGATGAATATACCTACTTTATATATCAGGAAGAAATAAATTGGTATTAAAAACAAAAAAAATCTAAAAGACTATTCTACATTTGGACATTTAGATTTTTTTGGGGTACACGGAACGGATTTTTACTTTTTGTTTTTAAATTAAAGATATTTAGTATTTTTGAAAAATGTTTGGAGGTATTAGATATAAGAAAAGCGAAACATTTAGCTTCCTAGCCGAAAAATTTTAACGTTTTCTTAAATATAAAAGTAACCGATAACATCATTTCGATTTTTTAATTAAACCTACTTTCTGTTTTGGCAAGAAAGAAAGATAGAAAAATTACATCTGTGAAGGGTATTTAAGATTCGGCACAGCCGAATATAGCACTTTTACTTGTTTAGATATTAAATTAACTAAATAACGCAAATTTCTTTCTTTGGTAATAAAATATATTTTCTAATTTAGGAAGAAATGAATCAGTATTGAAAATCAGAAAGATCAAACAGATGGTTCCACGTTTGGAATGAAAGTGTGTATACACTCCAGCCGTATGTGGCTGAAGGGTATATAAAATTCGGCACAGCGGAATGTAGCACTCTTATGGTGTTTTATTTTCTGGAAAACATGTAACATTCTTTCACTTTATTTCTAAAAATTTACAGTTAGGCGGAGTCTTAAAACACAAATTAATATTCCCAAGGGATGGCAGCTTATTTTCTAATAAATTCACTATTTTGAAATGATATAATACTTACATTTTTCCATACAGGGTGCACAAAATGTTGCACTGTTTTTCAGAAAAGAAAACAACATTAGTTTTTTGATTACTGTTTGGGTTTTATAGCATATTAGCGTATAACTTCAATCTGGAGGCTGCGAGGAATTAAGCTGCTGAGGATCTTGTGAAACAATACGAAAGAATTTTTTGAATAACTGAAGAACAGATGCGATCGTTCAGGGAATAATTCACATGATAGTCGTCGGTTAAAAGAATAGGTGACACAAAATATTATAATTTTATGTGTTGCCGTCATTTGCAAAAACTTGTACAAACATGGGCTGACAAGACGAATCAAGTCCTGTACTTTCAGAATTGACACATAAAATGTTTGTAATCCACAACCCTGACAATCAGCCGACTTCTTTCGTTAATCTTAGGCTCACATTCTGCGAATCTCGTTATTTCAGATGTCTAAGATAATTTTCCATTCTACTCTCTCTCTCTGACAAATACTCATCATAAAGTAGTGACGCGCGACAAGAATAAACAATGCAGTCAGGCTGAAAATTAGCAAGGACTTGCGTGTTTTTTTCCCTTTTCATTTTATAATAAAATGGAATTAACAAACAGTCTTTGGTACGAAAAGTTTTAAGGAAAGGATATGTGTGCTTTAAGAACTTACGTGCAGTGCAGTATATGTGTGGAAAATAAATGCGCCATTTAAACTCTTGCATGCATTTTTAATGAAAATGAAACACAAACAAGGATTTTATGAAATTACTTTTGTAAGTGTAATTGGAGGGCACACATGTTAATGAGATTGGACGGATTCGAAAGAACAATTTTAAGACGCATAGAAAGAAAAGAAATTTAAATAAAACTTTAAAAGCAGTTTTCATATTTCAATCGTAATACGTACGAGATTTGAGTTTTCAAGTTTGGTGGAATGCATGCAGCCGACTAGCGTTTTCTTCTTTTATGCTGGTCATGAAAGGCCAAAATTGTTTGGTGTGTTTGAAAAGGAATGAATCAAAGAATTTTCCCAAAATTGTATACAAAAAATGAAATTAAGTGCTCAAAAGCACTTCTTGATAATGTTGTCGGTGACTTTCGCTCACAAAAATGCAAGGTGACGACCTTTCACGGGCCGATGATGCCTGCTGGCCACAGCTGTCACTTGCTTTGGATATAATTGTTTTTCAATTAGTGGATTTTGTGGATCCCGTTTGCAATAATTTTGTTTGTTTACATGAACGCAAAATTGAAAATGGTCGTCATCGCTTGAAAAATGCGTTGCTTTCGTTCAGATTTCAAACAGCCCATTCCCGAACGTTCTGCCGATTTTAGCTCTTGAACGAGTTGAACTTTATAAACGTCAAGATGAAGATCTTTATGCAAAATGTTGCGCAAAGTGTCTCTGGTGATGCCCAATTGTTGCGAGCCTCTACGAGTTGATGTTCCAGGCTCATTCTCTACACTCTGCTGTACGGCGGCCATGTTTGTATCACCACGGCTACTTCGAGCGTATTGTTTTGTTCTATTGTCAGCAACAGCCTCGAATTTAGCGATTAAATTACGTACAACGATCACAGAAGAAGCCTGATTACGAGGAAAAGCTGCTCGAGTTTTACAAAATGATACAGTAAAATTTTCACCAAGAGTGTTAAAATTTTTTCCTAAGTAAATGTGTAAGAACAACAGCTCAGTTCTTGACATTTCATGATTAGGCGATTGATTCAATTCCTAACCTCAAATTTGTCCACCCTCTGTTATTTCCTTTGAGTTCTTATAGGGATACTCGCTATTTCAGAGATTGGCTAGCAACATTTAGAATTTTAGGAGTTATTTGGAAAACACTTCAGGCTTTGAAAAATTGAATAATACTTTTTCCTATAAAGAAACAAGATGCGCATAAAAATCACCAAGATGATGGGACAACAGAGTGGTGGTAATATGATTTCTCAGATGTTATTCTGATTTTATGAAAAATCATAGAAGTAAAGTAATTACGAGACTATTATTTTAAATTTTATGTGCAAATTCTCCAGTTTCTTTATTCAGAAGCAAACACGGAAACCAGCTCATATATATTTAAAGAAGTCTGTAACAGTTACAAAAGTTGCGAGAAAAGCTAATATTTTCAATTTAAAAATCTTTAAAATCCAAAGAAAGAAGGAAAATATTTTTTCCCATTAAACTTTGATGAAAGTGTGATTATTATAAAACTATTTTAAATATTCCACGTTGCAGATTTGAACTTGAGTCTGAATAAAAAACTTCTTTATTGAATAATAAAACTAACAAGTTCGAAAAATAAAAAATTTACATTCAGGTTTAAAAATAAATAAATTTAAATCTGTTTAAAACATATTTGCAATGCACAATTTAAACATTTTCTCTTCACCAGCTTTTGGAAGTTATTTTGAAAATTTCCTTTTCCTTTTTCAATGCTATTTTTCCTTGTACATATTTTTCTTCAGAAAAATTTATTTTTAATGTTCATCGAAAATTATTGTCCTTGTTCATCTATTTTGATGTTTGTGTTATATTTTCTTTATTCTCTTTTATTTATAAAATTTTCTTTGTAGGATACTTAAGTTTTACGACTAGCGAGACTAGCAAGCAAACATACACGCACACATACACAGCTACTTGTTACCCTGCAGTTTCACAAGTAGTGGCTGGCAACTTTCCCCGACTACATCGCCATTGATTTTTCATTGACTACATCGCCGATTACATTGGTACTCAGTGGTAATCTGTAAGGTAGTGTCAGAGAGAAATGTAACCGATAAATACGTCGATGAAGTAATCGACGAACAGTAAGGCATTACCAATGCGGACATCGCCTTGTTAAATTCGCCGCTCAAAAGCATTTCTGGTAGTTTAGCGAGTCGTCGACGAAAGGTTTGTGGTAGTCGATGAACTCATCGGCGTAGAGTCGATTACCAATACTGCAGGGTATATTTTAAACACTAGAGCACTTGAAACGACCACACTTGCATCATACCATGCCGCCTCTGAAAATCGAGTGTGAAGTCGTCACTCACTTTGGCCAGCAGATAAAGAAGAGATGATACTCTGCGCCATACACTTCCGGAATTGTAGACGAAACCTAGAAATTCAAAGAAAAAACAGAAACTAAACTTATAGAAAAGCTCTTAGTGAATCGTCATCATCTCGTCGTATTGTATATGAATAAAAATAAAATACATTTGGAAAAACTTTGATTTTCTTTTGTTTGTAGTTTCGATACAGGGACGTAGAAAACAATTATGGAGGAACTTTTAGAGTCCTGCTAAAGAAAATTATTGAGCTTATGTCATATATAAAATTTTAACAAGAATAATCTTTTCTGGCACAGTGGTTTTTCTTTTGGAATGATATTAAAACAAGTAAAAGTGCTATATTCGGCTGTTCCGAATCTTAAATAACCTTCACAGACGTATTTCTTCTTTCTTTCTAATATATAAAATAAGTTTTTTAATACTAAACAAGTAAAAACGTTATATTCGACCGGGTCGAATCTTAAATACCCTCCAAATATTTAGTAAGTGAATTTAAAATGTTTAACTTGGTGGGACAGAGTTCCTTTATATAATATCGTACGTCAACGCCCACTAAAGGGGGCGGGGTTCAAAAATAGACAACATCATGTTTTCCACAGACGAACGTATGGGCATTGCTAGACCGTCTTAGACTTCATCACTGATCAAGAATACACATATTTACTTTATAGGGTCCAATTCTCTTTGGAGGGTATAAAAACTGTATTTTGGCGGGGCCGCTCCTGCAACGGCTGTGGGGGAAACATTTCACACTTGTCATAAACATACAAAGTAAAATTGTTTATTTTTTATAGGGTCATCTATGGAACAAAGGGGGGAAGGGGTAGGGCAGAAACTGGCAGTCATAAAACTCTAAAAATAAATGCTTGAGATAATTGTATACAAAACTAAAAATTTTTTTTTTTTGGTAGGCTCATTTAGGGGGCAAATGGGGAGGAGGGGGTAGGGCAGAAATCGGTAGTCATAAAACTCTAAAAATAAACGCTTGGGATAATTGCATACAAAATTAACTTTTTTTTTGGTAGGGTCATTTAGGGTCAAAGGGGGAGGAGGGGGTAGGGCAGAAACGGGCAGTCATAAAATTCTAAAAATAAATGGTTGGGATGATTATATACAAAATTAAAATTTCTTTTTTTTGATAGGGTCATTTAGGGGCAAAGGGGGAGGAGGGGGTAAGGCAGAGTAGTACCAGGTTTCGTCTCAGCTTCGTCATTAAAGCTTAAACATTTTATTTTTAAGGAATGTAGGCTTAAGCAAAACAATTTGTTAAATTTTATGCTATTTTTATACCCTCCAAAAAAGAATTTGGAGGGTATATTCACTTTGTCATTCCGTTTGTAACGCATCGAAATATCCATCTCAGACCCCATAAAGTATATATATTCTTGATCAGTGATGAAATCTAAGACGAACTGAGCATGTCCGTCCGTCTGTGGAAATCACGATTCAGTCCAAACGAAAAGAGCTAGACTCTTGAAATTTGGCATAAATATATTTTAGAACTTAGAGCAGGTTAAGTTCGAAGATGGGCTAAATCGGGCAAGAGGGAAAGAAGTTCCCCTAAGAAGAACTGAACCAACCCAGAAAAAACAACATAATTTTTATAGTTTTTTGGTCATTTTGTTAAGCAAATGATATATTTTTATGTCAAATACGGTCCAACGCCTTAAACTTGGAGCCATTAAATAAAATAAAAATATTTTTTGACCCCGCCCACTTCAGTGGGCGTTATTATAGGCAAAAATAGCATAAAAATTTAACAAATTGTTTTACTTAAGCCTACATTCCTTAAAAATAACACTTTTAAGCTTTAATGACGAAGCTGAGACTAAACCTGGTACTACTCTGCCCTACCCCCTCCTTCCCCTTCGCCCCCTAAATGACCCTACCAAAAAAATTTTTTTTTTTTAATATTGTATAGAATCATCCCAAGCATTTATCTTTAGAGTTTTATGACTGTCGATTTCTGCCCTACCCCCCCCCCCCCCCTCTTCCTTTGCCCCCAAAATGACCCTACCAAAAAAAAAATTTATTTTAAATTTTGTATATAATCATCCCAAGCATTTATCTTTAGAGTTTTATGACTGCCAATTTCTGCCCTACCCCCCCCCCCCGCCCCTTTTCCTTTGCCCCCTGAATGACCCTACCAAAAAAAAAAATTTTTTTTTAAATTTTGTATATAATCATCCCAAGCATTTATCTTTAGAGTTTTATGACTGCCTGTTGCTGCCCTACCCCCTCCTCCCCCTTTGCCCGCTAAATGACCCTATTAAAACTAAATATACATATTTTTTTTTTATTTTGTGTATAATCATCCCAAGCATTTATTTTTACAGTTTTATGTGTATCTGTTTCTGCCTTACCCCCTCTCCCCCTTTGCCCTCTAAATGACCCTTTAAAAAAAAGAATTTTTAATTTTGTATATAATTATCCCAAGCATTTATTTTTAGAGTTTTATGACAAAGGTGAAATGTTTCCCCCACAGCCCTTGCCAGAGCGACCCCGCCAAAATACAGTTTTTATAAGTAAATATAAGTAAATATTATTGATCAGTGATGAAGTCTAAGACGGTCTAGCATTGCCCATACGTTCGTCTGTGGAAAACATGATATTGTATATTTTTGAACCCCGCCCCCTTTAGTGGGCGTTGACGTACGATATTTTATAAAGGAACTCTGTCCCACCAAGTTAAACATTTCAAATTCACTTACTAAATATTTGGAGGGTATTTAAGATTCGACCCGGTCGAATATAATGTTTTTACTTGTTGCATATAATAACGCCCACTCAAGTGGTCGGGGTCCAAAAATTTTTTTTATTTATTTTATGGCTCCAAGTTTAAAGCGTTGGACCGTATATGACATAAAATATATCATTTGCTTAACAAAATAACCAAAAAATTTTAAAAATTATGTTGTTTTTTCTGGGTTGGTTTAGTTCTTCTTAGGGGAACTTTTTTCCCTCTTGCCCAATGTAGCCCATCTCCAAACTTAACCTGCTCTAAGTTTTAAAATATATTTATGCCAAATTTCAAGAGTCTAGCTCTTTTCGTTTGGACTGAATCGTGATTTCCACAGACGGACGGACGGACGGACGGACGGACATGCTCAGATCGTCTTAGATTTCATCACAGATCAATAATATATATACTTTATGGGGTCTGAGATGGATATTTCGATGCGTTACAAACGGAATGACAAGGTGAATATTCCCTGCAAATTCTTTTTTGGAGGCGGGTATAAAAAAAGTTTGTATATTTGGCTTTTCTAATTTTTAGTAATGAACTAATGAACTTCTTTCACAAATATTTAATCTGTTTACTTTATAAACGAAAGGAAAAAATTCGTTTCTGTTGGTTACTTTTATGTACCAAAGAAAGTTGCAATTGTCCAACTCTGGACAACTTTGATTTTTTTGAAATTTTCAATACCAATTCTATTCCGTCTGAACTATGGAATAGGTTTAAATCACAGAAAAACACAAAAATTAGTAATCTATTTGGTTACTTTTATGTATGAAAGAATGTTCAATGGTGTAACCCTGGAGACCATTTTTTTATCCTAATTTTAATGCCACTTTTTCTATCAAAAACATTTTGTTTTCCAACCTTGAAATAGTATTGTGAGTTTTTAAGGTTTTTAAAACAAATTCAATTCTGTAAAATAGGATTAATTCACCAAACACACCAAAGTTAGAAATATGGTTATTTTTATGTATCAAAAAAACTTCGATTTTCCAACCCTGGAATCGAATTTTTAATTTTTATGGTTTTTAATACCCATTTTATGTAATATAATTCACTAAGGAAACAAAATTTAGAAAATTACGATTTTCCAACCCTGGAATCGAAATTTAAAATTTTTTGGTTTTTTACGAATGTAATTCCTGAAATATAAAAAAGGTTTAATTCACGAAATAAAGTAATATTAGGAATTCATATGGCTACTTTTATGTTCCAAAAAAGTTTTATTTTCCCAACCCTGGAATCGAATTTTTAATTATTATTTTTTTGGTTTTTAACACCAATTTAATTCTTCCTGAAGTATGAAATAGATTTAAGTCACTAAAGAAAACAAAACTTGGAATTTGTGTGGTTACATTAACGTAACAAAAAAATTTAGTTTTCCAACTCTGGAATCGAATTTTTAATTTTATTTTGATTTTATTCACGAATGTAATTTTTCTGAAGCATAAAAAAGGTTTAATTCACAAAAAACAAAGGTGACTTTTTTGATTGATTTTATGTACCAAAAAAATAAATCCATTCCGTTCTTTCAGCCCTGGATTAAAATGTTTTATTTTTTACTTTTAAAAGTAATTCAAATTTTAGCGAAGTATAAAATAGTCTTCCTTAAAAAGAATTAAAGTTATTAACTTTTTGGTAAGTTTTATGCACCAAAAAATAATTGAATTGCCAAACCCTGGGATCGAAATTTTGATTTTTTTTTATTTTCAGCAAAAATTTTGTTCTTCCTGAATTATAAAATTCTTTTAAGGTCAGTTAACTTTTTTGGTTACTTGTTTAAAAAAAATAACAATTTCCCAACCTTGAAAGCAAATTTTTAATTTTTCTGCTCTTTTTTTTCTCAATGCAACTCTTAATGAGGTATAAAATAGTTTTTATTAACAAAAATTAAAACTTGTAACCTTTTCAGTCACTTTAACGTACTACAAAATATTTCCGTTCTCCAACCCTGCGTTACAATTTTTATTTATATTTTTTTAACACGAATTTAATTTTTAGTGGAGAATAAAATAGTTTTACTTAACAAAAATTAAAAAAAAAATGCGCTCATCCCTGGAAAAAATTTTTTTATTTTTTTTTAGTTTTTAGGTCAAATTTAATTCTTTAATTAAAAAAAAAAACAAAAACTAATTCCCCTTCACAAAAATCTAAAAGGGGTTGTCATTCCGTGTCATTCCCAATTTTTTGAAAATTTCCAATTTTCTTAGCGGGAAATTAAAAACACATAGTGATCCTTTTTTTGTAATTTGCTCAAATTTAACTACCCGTTGCCCTGCGATATATTACAAACGTCCCTGCCAAACTAAAGAAAACTTTTGCAAGAAACTCAAGTTACTTTCAGTTGGCTGTTTTTTGTTATTTGCTGGCAATTCATTTTTATTGAAATGGCATAAAATGTTCTGAACAAAGTGCTCTATATTGTTGTTGTTGTTATTTTCTGCAATTGCTAGATTTGCTTTTGTGCGGCTGTGAAAAGAAATACTTTCGTAAAATAACGCTCGTTTGTCTCTTGCAATATATCAGTTACATAATTTCTAGTTTTCCCAGTTACTCGTGAAATAGTGAGCGCCTTCAAATGGATGCAATGGAAGGATGAACCGTTCTGTTCATCATGAATTTCGAACAGCAAAAGGCCAACAAGAAGAATGCAATCATCGTGTTGATGTTCCTCTTTCGGCCATTATTATTTTAATACTTTCTCATCTCTGTAGTTTTACAATTTATTTCTAAATTATATGTTATTTTCAATTGCTTCTGTGTACTTCTATATGTGTGTGTGTGTGTTTCTGTGCTTGTATTTGTGGCTTTTACATGCATTTCAAATATTTTCTCTTTTGCACAAGCAATACAATTTTTCTATCAAAACGCCACTCGTCGTCAGTCAAACACTATGCAGTGCACTGATTGCAATACATATTATATTTCCCCCGGATGTTCGGTTAAATTTTTGGGGTCCTTTGGAAACGATATTCCAAATTCCATTTTCTTAATTTGATTGTAATGAAATAAATACTCAACATGACCAGACTTACACTTCCTTTAGTATTTTGGCCCTTAACAAAGATATTTAATCGGTTAACCGGCTATCAATTAATATAAAAAAGTTGCACTGACCGAGCAACCCATGGCTATCAAATGGAATTTTTTATTAATTCGAAAGACATTTGATGTCAATATGTGTGGAATATAACATCCTTCTAATGCCCACAACGGCTTCTCTGTATGAAGCACATCCAAAGTGTCCAATTTTCCATGACTGCCACTGAATTTGACCGATGCACAGTGGGGGTTTTGATGGCTAATATGGGAATTAATTCGTGGTGACTTTCCCTGTTTATAATTTTAGATTTTTTTTGGTCAATATCAATTAAAGAGAGCGATTTTCGAAGTTGGGTAAAAAAATTGGCGGAATAGGACTGCGGGAAGGAGTAGTCCCCATACAAAATAATATTAAAAAATCTGCTACCTAGAAACCTCTGATATTAAGAGGCTTCAAATTATTATTATTTTTATACCCTTCACAAAAAAGTGAAAGGGTATATATAGGTTTGTCATTCCGTGTGTAATTTCTTCGATATGCACATGGGACCCCATAAAGTATATATATTCTGGATCCTTATGAATAGCGATGACGATTGAGCGATGTCCGTCTGTCCGTCCGTCTGTACGTGAAATCGGTTTTCCCAAGCTCCCAGAAGAGCTAGAGACTTCGTTCTTGGACCGTTGGATTGGAAATGAACTTAAACAGGCTGCTATTGAAATTCAGAAAGATCCGAAGTATGGTTCCAGAGCTGGGAAGCTTACACCTATTTCTCGACGCAAAATTTTTACCAAAAATCAATTATTTTTTTTAATGTTTGTAAATTAAACCTATTTCGTGCTTTAGGGAGCCTCAATGGTCTATTAAAAACTAAAAAAATAAAAATTTTTTTCCAGGGATGGGAAATAAAAAAATTTTTTTTCGGCTTATTCCGTATTTTGTAGTGCATGTAGTATCTAAAATTGTTAAAAATTTTAAGTTTTTCTTTAACAAAACCACTTTATACGTCATGAAGATTTGCATTGGCAAAAAAAAATTTTTGTTTTTAAATTCAAATTTTACTTCCAGGGTTGGGAAATTGCATTGTTTTTATAAGTGAAAGTAATGAAACAGGTCTAGCCAAGCCCCCAGAAGAGCTAGAGCCTTCGTTCTTGGACCGTTGGATTGGAAATGAACTTAAACAGGCTGCTATTGAAATTCAGATAGATCCGAACTATGGTTCCAGAGCTGGGAAGCTTGCACCTATTTCTCGACGCTAAATTTATACCAAAAATAATTTATTTTTTTTAATGTTTGCAAACTAAACCTATTTCGTGCTTTGGGAAGTCTCAATGGTGTATTAAAAACTAAAAATATAAAAAAAAAGTTCAGGGATGGAAAATAAAAATTTTTTTTTCGGCCCATTCCGTATTTTGTAGTACATGTAGTAACTAAAATTGTTAAAAATGTTAAGTTTTTCTTTAACAAAACCTCTTTATACGTCATGAAGATTTGCATTGGCAAAAAGAAAAGAAAATTTTAGATTCAAATTTTGCTTCCAGGGGTGGGAAATTGAATTTTTTTTATACATGCAAGTAATCAAACAGGCAATCGATGTTGTTGTTTTTTGTTTTTTGCCAACTAAAACAGTCGTATAATTTAGGAAGAACAAAATTGGTATCAAAAATTCAAAAATAAAAAATAAAATTTCGAATCCAGGGATGGACAAGTGCAATATTTTATGGTACATGAAAGTTACCAAAATGGTAAAAAATTTGCAATTTTTTGTAAATAAAACTACTTTATACTTCAAGAAGCATTGCACTGATAAAAAAAACAAACAAAAAAAATTTAAATTTCGTTTCCAGGGTTAGAAAAATTAAATTTTTTTTGGTACATGCAATATTTTGTAGTACATGTAATAACCAAAATGGATGCAAAATTCGACTTTTTCTTAAACAAAACTACTTTATACCTCATGAAGATTTGCATTGATAAAGAAAATTTTAAAAAATTTTAATTTCGCTTCCAGGGTTAGGAAATTGAAATTTTTTTAAACATAAATGTAACCAAAAAGGCAATTGACGTTGTTTTTTTTTGCTAATTAGAGCTGTTTTATAATTCAGGAAGAACAAATTTGGTATTAAAATCTTAAAAATCAAAATTTCGACTCCAGGTTTGGACATATGATATATTTTATGGTACGTGAAAGTGACCAAAAAGTTTAAAAATAGTATTTTTTTTGTCAACTAAAGCTATGTTACGCCTCACTAAGAATTGCATTGGTAAAAATATAAAAATTCGCTTCCAGAGTTGGAAAATCGAAATACTTTTCGTACATAATAGTACATACATAAATTAAAAATTTTGTGTTTTTAGTGAATTAAAGCTATTTTATATATCAGAAAAAATTTGATTAGTATTAAAAAATTAAGAATTCGGTTCCAGGGTTAGAAAGTTGACATTTTCTGATTCATAAAATCAGCCATTTTATTTGTTATTTTTGATTTTTATGATGAATTATACATACTTTATTTATCAGAAAGAAGTAATCTGGTATTAAAAACCAACAACATTAAAAACCAAAGACGATTCTACGGTTGGACAATTAGAACTTTTTGGGGTACATGAAACGGATTTTTTGTTTTGTTTGTAAATTAAATATATATAATATTTCTGAAAGACGTTCATAGGTATTAGATATAAGAGAAGCCAAAAATTTAGCTTCCTAGCCGAAAAATTTAAACGTTTTCTTAAATATAAAAGTAACCGATAACATTATTTTGATATTTTAATTAAACCTACTTTCTGTTTTGGCAAGAAAGAAAGAAAGAAGAATTACATCTGTGAAGGGTATATAAGATTCGGCACAGCCGAATATAGCGCTTTTACTTGTTTTACTATTGTTAGTTCATTTTTTAATGCAAGTTTATTGGCAGTAGGTTAAAAAGGGAATAAAAACACATATTTGAACAGCTCTATTACGTATCTAATGCTTATCAATAACCATAATCATCTGTATAATTGGTATAAATATCATAATCATCATCACTGGCATTTTCTTCGCTATCGAGACTTGAATCAAATATTAAAAATTGAATTGCTTCCATAGGAAAATGGTGGGTTTTTTCCTCTTTAAATTTTCTAATATATGATATTACAGGATCTGAAGTAACTAATAGTCTTTTAAATATATTTTCATTTGATTTTTCTCTAGAACATATTCGCGAAAAATGCTGCGTAAAACTTTTTAAATCTTTGTTTCGAGCTTCCTGTGCTTCTTCCATCAACTGTACAATTGGTAGTAAAGCGTGTTTTACTATTTCTGGTCCATGAATTAACAACTTATGGATAGTTGAGGACATATAATACCAGGAAGCGAAATCTTGAAAGGCATTAGTGTTTATTTGAAAACCACTAGAAATGGTAACCATAATTGAATGCAGTTGTCTTACCAATTTTGTAATATTAGCTTAGGTTTGTTTGTTTGAATGAAATACTTTACAAAGTAAATTTGCAAAGTATTTGGTGCACAGATGCCGACGGGGTGACTCAGACCATATGCCGGCGATGTTGTCAACCCATATTTTCTTCCGTTACTGTGACTGACTGTACACGACCTATGCCTTCACATAGGAAGTAGCAACGTAGTTAACCACGGAATATTCCTCAGAAGAACTGTAAAACTATACAGTTATCTGAGGTGTTGAAATTAACTAGTGCGAGTGAGACGCAAAACTCTCGAAAGAGAGTAAACAATCAGTGGTCTGGCTGCACTTAAAAAATAATTGCCAACGAGGCTTGATGTTAACTGACACAGAGCTGCTTTGCGATAGAGTTGTGTCACTGAGCTATGAGCTAGTTCAATTGAACGTTTCAGTGAGCTGAGCGAAATGAGCGCTCACTACAATAGATGATTTTAGCTCAGTACTGAGCGCTTTTGTGTCAGAGCGCTTTTGTTTCAGAGCTCTTTTGTTTCAGAGCTATTTTGTTTCAGAGCGCTTTTGCTTCAGAGCTGAGCGGTTTTGATAATTTTTGTCATAATTGTAATGATACCACAGTTTCTTAATATGCTGCCAGACAATTATAAATACGTCATTGAATATGTTATTGTGGCATGTCTACAGAACCAATCTTTATGCATAGAAATTTTTTTACAAATAAAACTGGTGCGATGAAACCATGCAAGGCAGTAAATCTGCCTTGAAACCATGTTTTGAAAAATACCAGTACATGGGAATGGTTTTATTATAAATATAAATATATTTATATATATGTGTATATATATATATATATATATATATATATATGTGCATATGTATATATATATATATATATGTATATATATATATATATATATATATATATATATATATACACATATATATATAAATATATTTATATTTATAATAAAACCATATATAAATATATATATATATATATATATGTGTATATATATATATATATATATATATATATGTGCATATGTATATATATATATATATATATATATATATATATGCATATATATATATATATATATATATATATATATGTATATATATATATATATATATATATGTATATATATATATATATATATATATATATATGTATATATTTATATATATATGGGTGCTGTTGGCTGAAGTAGTAGAACACGAGACTATGAAGCGGAGAGTCCTGAGTTCGAGCCCCAGCTGAGTCATGAAATATTGTGTTGAATTCTTCTGATCAGCATTAGTGCGTGGTTGTGTTAGTTGTTGCCAGCCTGTTTTCAGTGATGAAGGCATAGTACTGATCACTGGACAATTACTGGCAGCGACTGACCCAATCATGTACTAAAAGCAGAGTAACAGCACCCACCTTCGTCGGCCCTGTAGCAAAAATTAGCCGGCGAAGTAAAAGGTTGAAATAGCTACAAAAAAAAAAAAAAAAAAAAAAAAAAAAAAAAAAACATCTGTCTATCTTCTCATCTTTCCTAATCTGTCCCCTCAATACTATCCCCTCGTTTTCAGTTCCAGCGCAATGCATTGCATATATAGGGGACATCCCCTGAGTGCTGGTCCTACTCCTAAAAAAAAAAAAAAAAAAATATATATATATATATATATATATATTTTATTTTCTTTTAAAATAAATATATTTATATGTATATATATACATGTATATATATATATATATACATATATATATATATATATATATATATATATATACTATATATATATATATATATATATATATATATATATATATATTTTATTTTCTTTTAAAATATATATATTTATATGTATATATATATATACATATACATATATATATATATATATATATATATATACATATATATATATATATATATATATATATATATATATATGCATATATATATATATATATATATATTTAGTTAATGGTCCACCTCTTCAAAAAGTCACATTATTGACTGATTTAAAATATATTGAAGGCAATATTGGATTGTATTTGTCTCTGAAACTCCACGAAATTATTATTATCGTTTTTGCCATATTTAATAAATATGGTTACAATGTCTTTAATCACCCTTGGTGTATCATTATAACTGAGCTACTGAGCCACTGAGCTACTGAGCTATTAAATGAACTAGCTCAGTAAACTGAGCTGAGCTAAAGTGAGCGCTCAGCTCACTGAGCTAAAAAGCACAACTCTACTTTGCGACTGTAGCTTAGGTTACTTATTGGTTTTGTTGCTATTATTGTTAAAAATTTTTATTGTTTTTCCTTTCTTCTTTTAATATGTTTTTATCTCGTCTAATTTAATAATTAAACCCAAGCTCTCATGAAAACAAAAGCAATAATAACACTAATGTTTGTATTGCTTTTTATAAAAAGTTGGTTTTTTATATGTAGATGCAACAATACATTTGAATTTTATTTCAAAATGTGCAAAAAAGTGCAGACAAATTTTTCATACACATTTTCAAAAGCGTTTATATATTTAGAAACGTAATGGGTTTTTTCTTAATTTGGCTTTATTCACAACTATTTATCGACATATTTCCCGAAATTCACTAATTTATAGGCTTACGCGTGAAAATTAATTAAAAATAATAACTCAAATTACACATAAAACAAAAAACATAAATTAATCCTACTAACCTGATATTGAACGTTCAATTAAAATATTTTTAATTATCACTTTGGAAAACACTCAAAACTAATTTTTAAGACACCAAAAGTTGAAATTTATATTGCACGCGAAGAAAACGTCAAATAACTCAAACTTTAAAATTGTATAGTGACATAACGGTAGTTGTTAAAAACAAAATGTTTGCACTAGTGATGTGGAATGTTGTGTACTTTTACCGACTACAAAAATTTATTCGGTTCTCCTAAATTTAATTTTCCAATTAATTCCCATTTTTGGTATCAAAAACCCCACAGTGCGATGGTTTGAGACGCTGTCGATCTTGGATTATTCGCATACATGTGCGATTTAAAAAAATCCCTCAAGAAAAAGTCTGATGCAGTCAAATAGCACGATTTTGGTGGCCTGTTTACATCACCCCCACGTCAGATGACGTGGGGCATAAACTGTGTATTATCAAACCACATGTCACTTGTGTTTAGGTTATCTAATTCGGGCCACAACGAATTGGTAATCATCGATATAACGTGCTCGCCGATGACAATGAGTATCTTCGTTTTCAACAGAATATGGACCAATAACACCGCCAGTGACCTTTTCGGGATGCATTGGATGCTCTTGGATATCATGTGGATTGGCATCGTCTCGAACTCATTTCATCATTTTCGATCCTAATCGCTGAAGAAGATTTTACACGCGGTACTTTGCCCGTACTGGAGACCCATTTTGTGTTGTTGAATGCTATATCCATTCATCGGAAGTCCCTGTTGGAAGGCCATTTAGAAGGAGACCTCTTCACTATCATCCATCTTTTTGTCGACGAAAGAATGAAGTGCCACATGTGACACGATCTGAATGAACGTCCACAAGTGTGGAACATCAAACCACAATGAAACGGACTTGTGATATCGTGCTTGCTGTCGAACATCGCATTGTTCTCTGATGGTCATACCGGATCCCATGTTACGAATTTCGGGTTACTAGTCAAGCAGTTTAATATAAAGGTTGCGCAAATTTAAGGTTAGGAAGTAAATTGGTTTAATAGCATAATTTTTTTTGTTGATATATTCAATTTTATTGATGCAACTGTAAAGTAGAAATATGGGAATTAATAATGGAATATGATGTCGGGAAAATGTAGGCAGACGTCCGCTCTTATCGCAAAATTTTGAACCATATTTTGCAACAAAGCTTCCCCTATCTGGTCAAGGCAGTACCGAATTTCATCTTCCCCAGCGTCAGATGTTTGTGCTTTGTTCACGTAAGTACGGTCTATTGAATGGGCTAAGAGAATATAGTCTAGCGGCGTTAAATCACAAGACCGTGCGGCCAATTGACATCCCCAAATCGAGAAATTACGCGACCGGGAATAACTGAATTATTTGACCGATTAGGTGGCAGAAACTAAACTGATGTCAACATTAGCCAATTGTGGCTACAAAAAATTGGTTGTCATGGTTCGGTAGTGCAGAGAATTCATGGAATTTTCGAAAAAATACGGGACGATGACACCGCCGAATGCTCTTGGACGATGCTGCTGACTGAAGTAGTAGAACAAGGGACTATGAAGCGGAGGGTCCTGAGTTCAACCCCGAGCTGAGTCATGAATATTGTGTTGAATTCTTCTAATCTGCATTAGTGCATCATGGTTGTGTTAGTTGTTGCCAGCCTGTTTCAATGAAGAAGGCATAGCACTGGCCACTGAACATAATTGGCAGCGGCTGACACGATCATGTACTTAAAAGCAGATTAACAGCACCCACCTTCGTCGGTCCTGTAGCAAAAATTAGCCGGCGAAAAATTATCTATCTATTTAATACTATCCCCACCTTTCTAGTTCCAGCGCAATTCTCCGCATATGTAGGGGTCATCCCCTGAGTGCTGCTCCGTGATAAAAAAATTGTGTTTCGAGAACAGTAGATTTTTTGAGCCCTATATGCGACAATTTTGTTTGTTTATATAAGCGTCTAATTGACAATGGGCCTCATCACTGAAGATGATTTTGTTGAAAAATACGCGGCTTTCGTTAAATTTTTCAAACAGCCAATTCACAAACGCTAGAGACAAACAATGGTCGGCCAGTGTTTCATGGTTAGCATTTCCCAACACTTTATTAAATAAATGTCAAGAGATGACAAATCAGTTCTTGCCATTTCCTGACTTGACAGCCAATTTACTTCTTAACCCCAAATTTGCCCACTTGTAATTTCAAAAATTGGGCAGTAATGAACACGATTTATGGGTTGTCAGCGAACATTAAGGTCTAGGGTAACGGTCTATCCTAGAATTTAGTGCAACAAGGTATGGCCAGGTTTCCTCTCGTAGTCCTTAGAGAAGCTATAGCTAGTTACAGATGGCCGCGAATTATGTGATAAGAAATTTGAAAAAAAATACAATAATAATAATAATAAAAATTTGCACAGAAAATATTTCATACAGCCAACACACTGGCGATTGCCGTTGTCTGCTGTTGGTAAAATCCATGTAAGAATTTGTTTGTAACTTCTAGCGTAACATGCAGGCCATGTCAGTTTGAAGGCAATTCGTTTTAATGATTCTTTCTCATCACTGGCTGCTTCATTTTATTCCATTCAACTCAGTCGGTTGATTTTAAGATTTTATTATATTTTTTTCTTTTTCATAAACACATACTCTTGCACACGAGTATATTTCTCGTCATCACTTGAGACTCGATTTAATACAATTTGGTTTTCCTTCTTTTGGCTCTTGGCATCCTAAAGCGAATAAGGAAGTGAGAGAGAGAGTGAAAGCGACGAGGAGTGCTTGAAGTAAAACGAAGAAAAACTTAACATCCTTTAAAGCATCAGTTATTTGTTGAGTGCATCATGGACGTTGTTGTCGTCATAAGTTTTTCGTCTTCATTTATTTTATGGTATTGAAAAATTGCCATAGACAAGCCACTGATATTGAATTATAAGAATGGGGCAAGACAAATGCATGTACGAGTACATGTGGTTCAGTTGCACTCCTTATAATGCTGTTATTGTGAGTTTCTTGCTGTATTTTGGAATTTATGAAAAGCCATTATAATGGAACAAGTCAGCATTAATATTGGAAAACATTTATTGTATTATACATTTGAAGTTCTTTATGATTTGTTTTCACATTTTTTATTATAGAAAATAAAATTTCAATATACTCGTACACTTGTTTCATCGTTCAAGTGTTTGTGCGTTATCATCAAATTTTATATACAATTTTTTATGTTGGTGTGCGTTACAAATAGGAAAAGAAAGAATTGGCATATATATTTTGAGGCATATAGAGTGCCCAGTATTCCATAAAAAGTCGGCGCCGTAGAACTATAAAGTAAAGGTGCAAAATTCATTAAGGAGTGAATCAAAAATGTTGAATCATGCGTTACCAAAGCGACTGCGTGGTTTGGACTAGGGAGATAGCTGATAACGATGTATAGGCGATACTTAAGTTTTCATCGGTTAGCCGATTTCGGCGATGCTGCCCTATCGCTATAACGATAACTTTTAAGTTTTACAAAGAGTTGGACCTCGTGGTCGGCGATGTTGCAAGATATCGTTCGATCGAAAGAATAAGATTCTTAAAATTGTTCCTTCATAATTTTGTACTCCACAGGAATGTAATTTTAAAGTTCCGCAGGAATTTACAAAGCAGCTTTACAGCCCCTCCCCCCTAGAATCGTTAAGAGTTTCAAACCGTAAAACTTTAATGAAGTATATTTTGTTTATCTTAGCAAATTATTGACAAATGCGTATAATAATAAAAGATAATAAAAGTGTCACTTGTCTCGTCAGAAAACATTTTAAATCCTGCAGCTTCATCGATTTCTCATGCGAGAGCTGATCAGAAAATAATTTGAATTTCCCAATTTCGATTTTTTTATGGTGCCACATTCGTCTCGATACTGAGTTTTTTTGGTGAGGGCCATAAAGGCTACAATTGTTTGGCATGTTTAGAGATCTTCTGCTGGCGGAAAAAATGGATAAGAAAATTGACATCAAATTCTGTGTAAAACTTGACCCCAAAGGTCATACCGCTAATTTTAACCAAATCGTAACATGGATAACGATGCTAAAGTTGAAAAAAAACACTTTTTTAAATTTCTTCGTTCGCGAAATCTCACGAAAGCATTAACCGATTTTGATTCGGTTAGTGACGATCGACTGGTTTTTTGAATGTCGAAACCTGGGGCCAATTACCGCCCCCAGAAGAGCTAGAGACTTCGTTCTTGGACCCTTGAATTGGAAATGAACTTAAATAGAGTGCTATTCAGAAAGATTTGAAGTATGGTTCCAGAGCTGGGAAGCTTACACCTAGATCTCGACGCAAAATTTATACAAAAAATCTAATTTTTTTTAATGTTTGGGGAGCCTCAATGTTCTATTAAAAACTAAAAGAATAATAATTTTTTTTCAGGGATGGGAAATAAAAATTTTTTTTTTCGGCCTATTCCGTATTTTGTAGTACATGTAGTAACTAAAATTGTTAAAAATTTTAAGTTTTTCTTTAACAAAACCTCTTTATACGTCATGAAGATTTGCATTGGGCAAAAAAAATTTTTCTAATTCAAATTTTGCTTCCAGGGGTGGGAAATTGCATTTTTTTTATACGTGAAAGTAATCAAACAGGCAACTGATGTTGTTTTTTTGTTGCTAACTAAATCTGTCTTATAATTTAGGAAGAACAAAATTGGTATCAAAAATTCAAAAATAGAATTTCGAATATTTAATAGTACATGAAAGTGGTTAAAAATTTTACCTAAAAAAAATTACTTTATACGCCATAAAGCGTTGCACTGATAAACAAAAAATTTAAATTTCGCTTCCAGGGTTGAGAAAATGAAAGTTTTTTTTGCTACATGCAACATTTTGTAGTACATGTAATAACCAAACTAGTTACAAAATTTTAGTTTTTCTTAAACAAAACTACTTTATACCTCATGAAGATTTGCGTTGATAAAAAAATTTTAAAAATTAAAATTTCGCTTCCAGGGTTAGGAAATTTAATTTTTTTTATGCATAAAATTAACCAAAGAGGAAATTGACGTTGTTTTCTTTGCCAACTAAAACTATTTTATATATTAGAAAGAACAAAATTGGAATCAAAAATTTTCAAACAATATCATAATTTCGAATCCAGGGTTGGACAAGTGCAATATTTCATAGTTCATGAAGGTGACCAAAATGGTTCAAAATTGTAAATTTTTCTTAAATAATACTACTTTATACCTCATGAAGAGTTGCATGGGTTAAAAATAAAACAAAAATAAATAAAATTTCACTTCCAGGGATGGGAAATTAAAATTTTTTATACATAAAGGTAACCAAAAAGGCAACTAACGTCGGTTTTTTACTAATTAAAACTATTTTTTAGTTTAGAAAAAACAAAATTGGTATAAAAAAAATCAAAGTTTAGATTCCAGACTTGGATAACTGCAATATTTTTTAGTATATGAAAGTGGCCAATATGGTTACAAATATTAAGTTTTTCTTAAATAAAACTATTTCATGCCTCATTAAGAGTTGCATTGGTAAAAAAAATAAATTTCGTTTCCAGGGTTGGGAAATTGGAATATATAAAAGTAACCAAATAGGCAATTGACGTTGTCGTTTTTGCTAATTTAAACTATTTTATAATTCAGGAAGAACATAATTGGTATTAAAATCTTAAAAAATCGAAATTTCGACTCCAGGGTTGGACAAATGAAATATTTTATGGTACGTGATGAAAGTGACCAAAAAGTTAAAAAATTTAAATTTTTTTCTCAAATAAAACTATGTTACATCTTTTAATTAAACCTACTTCCTGTTTTAGCAAGAAAGAAAGAAGAATTACATCTGTGAAGGGTATTTAAGATTCGGCACAGCCGAATATAGCACTTTTACTTGTTTTATATATATATTTTTGTTGCACATCCGCAATGAAAAAAATTAATATTTTGCAATCTTCATAGCTGAAGAAAATGAACGAACAAAAACAACAATAAATTGTATCGCTAAACACAAATTATAATCTTTGTTTAGGAATAATAAAATAATAAAAAAAGAATGGAAATCAAGATACTAAAATCCTGTAATGACCAGTGCCTGCAGTAAAACTCACAACGTTTTGTTGCAAATTATTATCCTTAAATGAATGCACACAAAATCTCCAAAAAAAGACAAATATTTCTTGCTTGGTTGCATGCATAATTGCTTGCGCAGTGGTGGGAGGACAGCAAAAGGGAAAATATTTCAAAACAAAGATTGCATTTTTATTGGCCGCAAGCGTGATTTAGTGAATGCACTGAAATACTTTTTAAGAGACTCACACATTTATTCGCAAATGCATAAGTGCTTAGAGCAAACCGCCATAAGTTGAAACATCATTCGTAAGGGTCGGGGACTGGGAAGATGTTTGGGTTCCCTTTTTTGTTTGCATACACTATTTCAAGGAATGTCCTGCTAGAACTTAATGAGTTATTTTATTTTTGTTCATTTTGTTAGTTAATTTGTCCTTTTTCCGAGAGGAAAATGTTGTTTGTTTATTTATTTGTTTCATTAGTGGTTGTGTATTTTTGGAATTTTTTAATTTACCCACTATAGCACACACACATACATACATAGGCATGATTCCACATACGTTTTAATAACAGCGCGGTTGAATTGCTCAGCTCCAAACTTTCAATTGCATTGTGGTCATTGTGTGGGAAAAATGTTTTCCATTCTTTTTAATGTTCTTTATCAACAGGCAAATGGTCTAAATTAAAAACAGCTACAAAAATCTGTATTATACAACTTATTTTCATATATAAATTGCAATAAATTGTGTGACAAATTTTAATAAGAGCAGGGGAAATTTTTGTTAGTTTGCTTAGTAATGAATTGTACAAAAAAATATCTTTCTATTAAATCCTATTAATAATCATAGGCTAATTGTTCGAAAATTAGTTTTAATTTCAGAGAGACATGATAAATATTCCAAGGCGCAAAAGAAAGTCAAACAACAGTTTTATGAATCCAACTTACACAGCAGAGCAGAACAGCTGTTTTTGAAAGCCGCTACACTTTCATCATCAGTACTCATGTGCAGTTTTTCTTTGTTACCACTTATTAAATGGCCTAGTTGAATACGATAAGAATTTTTATTTATAAAAATTTTATTAAGAAATAGCATAAGAGAACTTATTCAAAAACCATCGTCAATATGTTTGAATTTTCCAAACAATACAAAAGGATCAAGGCATTTGGAATTAAGATGGTTTTCGAACTTTTGGCGAATATTTCTGACAGGAACTACTTGAGAAAAACTATAGCCAGTGGAATTAAATGAACTTTCACTCAGTAAAGTCGCGGTATATAATTCGACCTCATAAGTCAAATAGAAAGAAAGAAGAAATACATCTGCGAAGGGTACTTAAGATTCGGCATAGCCGAATATAGTACTTTTACTTTTTACATGTTAATTTATTTATTTATTTTTTTGGCAAGAATAAAAATAAAACTGGCGGTATTGGATGCACTTTACATGTTCGAAATTCACAGGTTTGATAGTAGGAGCTTGTAATTTTGCTTAAAACATAATATGATATGAATTTTTAACTTCTTAAAATTTCGACGCTTTGAGTTCCAAGGAAAGTTTCCTGAATATTCCTGAAAAGGTATGGCTATGTCTATATCATAGATGATGAAGCTTCTCTTGCCCTATACCGCGTTATAGGAAAGCACGAAAACAAATTCTGCTTACGCAGCAAACAAATATTTATACAAACAAAAAAGTTGTTTCTCTCGCTCTCCTTAGGGTTTGCTTCTCTTTAACATACTAGAGTAGGATAACAAGTAATTTTCAATTTTATCTATATTTCGAGTTGAAGGGGTTGTTGCTACTACTCGTATGTTTTGCATTTATAATTGTATTTAACACAATATATTTATTTATTAGCATCGGACTGATGCAAATTTTATTTATTTTGCAAACTCGTTTATAATAAATGTTTATTTCAAATAAATATATATTAGCTCATCCAGATATATATGGCTTGGGTACTCTTTTGTTCTTGCGCACTTTGCTTAGAATTATTTTCATGGTAGACAATGCTGTTTCACAATTATATGTGGTACCAAACATTGAATACAATTTGTAGATTTCTGTCTTCAGTTTTTTTTGGTAAACAGAAAGTGATTCAAAAGCATTTCCACCTCTGTTGAAGGTAAGCAGAGGTTTTTCTCTGCGCCACACACAAGCGCAACTGTGTTTATGTGCCAGTGCACATCACTGGTCTATATGTTCCTTCGAACTTAGATTTCCTGTGAACTGGAACCACTCCGGACCGGTACAACTTCGGTAATATAAAAATAAAGTAAAAACGTTATATTCGCCCGGGTCGAATCTTAAAAACCTTCCAAATATTCAGTAAGTAAATTGAAAATGTTTGACTTGGTGGAACAGACCTCCTTTAAGATATCTCTGTACACAATTTTAAATTTCTATTTTGATAGAGTCATTCCGGGAAGGGCCGTGGGGGAGACGTTTCACCTCTGCAAGATCAGAGAACATCTCAGTTTCTTATAGGATTCAGGAATAAAAATTGTTCAATATTTACACTATTTTTGCATATAATATCGTGCGTCAACGCCCACTAAAGGGGGCAGGGTCCAAAAATAGACTATATCACGTTTTTCACAGTCTTAGACTTCACCACTGATCAATAATATATACATATATTGTTAATTTTTTCAACGGGCTTAAGTTCGAATCTGCATGACTGCAAATGATTTTTTATTATATTTTTATTAATAAATGAATTTGTTCAAATTCTATTTATTATTTTTTATATTAAGATAATAACTTAATAACTTAAAAATATGAATGTGGGAACTTCTCATATTCAATTTTCGTTAAAAAACATTCGTTAAATAGTTGATATTCCTACTAACTAGCACCACTTGAAATAGTGGAAGAATTGAACAAAGACGCTGATGAGATGGCGTAGCGGCCTCGAAATCAGTACTGATCCGTTCTGCTGGTTTGATGATTATTGAAAATATTCTTAATATTCCAATCTTAATATAAAAAATAGAAATTGAACAAATTTATTTATTAATAAAAAAATAATAAAAAATCATTTGCAGTCATGCAGATTCGAACTTAAGCCCGTTGAAAAAATTAACAATTTACATAAGAAAGTTCGCTAATAAAAATTCATACATAATAATATATATACTTTATGGGGTCCAATTCTTTTTGCTGCGTATAAAAACTGTATTTTGTCGGGATCTCTCTGGCAAGGGGCGTGGGGGAGAGATTTCTCCTTTGCCATAAAACTCTAAAAATAAATGTTTGGAATAATTATATGTAAAATTTATTTAAAAATATTTTTTTATCATCTAGGGGCAAAGGAGGAGGAGGGGGTAGGGCAGATGAGTACCAGGTTACATCTCAGCTTCGTTATTAAAGATTAAAAATGTTATTTTTAAGGGATGTTGGCTTAACTAAAACATTTTGTTAAGTTTTTCACAATTTTTGCATGTAATAACACCCAATAAAGGGCGCGGGGTCCAAAAATATTTTTTTTGATTTGATGGCTCCAAGTTTAACGCGTTGGACCTTCTCTGACATAAAACTATATCATTTGCTTAAAAAAGTTACCAAAAAAAGCTTTAAAAATTATGTTGTTTTTTAGAGGTTGGTTTAGTTCTTCTTTTTTTTTGGTTCCTCTGGCCCTACAGCCGATTTACGAACTTGACCTGTTCTATCCTTCAAGATATATTTATACCAAATTTCAAGAGCCTGGCTCATTTTTTTTGGACTTAATTGTGATTTCCATAGACAGACGGACGGAAGGTCATGCTCAGATCGTCTTAGATTTCATCGCTGATCAGGAATATATATACTTTATGGGGTCTCAGATGGATATTTCGCTGCGTTACAAACGGAATGACAAAGTGAATATACCCTACAATTCCTTTTTGGAGGGTATAAAAATGTAATTCAAAAGGGATTTTCTTCGAATAACTTTTAAACGGCTTTGCCGATCGTTTCCAAAAACTAACCAGCTCTTGACAATCAAATACGTCGAGCGCTGTTTACCGGGCCAAATCGGTTGATGAGTTCGCAAGATTTTGTGAACGAAAAAATTCGAAAATAGTGTTTTTTTCAACAGCTTTGAAATGTCTACTTCGACCGATTCCAGAAACAAATCAGCTCTTGATAAGCAAAAACCATGTTGGGCGCTACCAACCGGTTTAAAATCGGTTCACGCTTTCGTGAGACATCGAAAACGGAAATATGCAAAACAAGTGAATTTTTCAAAACACGCCGAAATTATAAGTGTGATCAATAAGTGTGTCCGATTCTGCTATAGGTATCGAAGAACTATATTAATCACGTGGCAGTTATGAAATTAAAATAATTAAAATAAAACCAATAATATGTTGGAAAAACGTTCACTTGTACTTAAGTATAAAATTCAAACCAAAAAAGTTTGACTGATCGAACAAAAAATTCAGAAAAATGGGACATGAAGAAAAATAATCAAACGGTAACACGGGTATTATAACAAGTAACATGTTAACATCAGGTTGATACAGTTCTCGTATTCTTTTTCACAATAAAATTTGTGTAAATAGGAACTGTTATCACATTCAACTAAGCCACCTAATAAATTGGTGACAAACACAATACATATGAGCACTGATGATGAAGGTGTTGCGGCATTCGAAAACAGCTGTTCTGCTCTGCTGTCTAAGTTGAATAACAAAAACTTATGTTGACTTGCCTTTGTGCCTTGGAATATTTATCATGTCTTTCTGAGATTTAAATTAAAAATTTCGAAGAATTAGCCTATAAAATCTTAATTCAATTTAATATAGCAATATAAAATGTTCGTTAAAATTCTTACTACATAAAATAATACCATTTTCAAGATTGTTTGCTCCTCAAAATCATTTAGACGTATATTTTCCTATACACCAAATTAATTAAAAAATATTTAATAACAATTGGCTTCGAAAAGTAACAGTGGCTACTTAAAGTTTTTACCACTATAAATGAATTCTACTCACTTGGTTCTGAAAACTTTGTCGCATGATGTACAGGGAAACGTTCTAACAGCTGCAGCATCTGCATCACTTTTAGGAGCAGCTGTTCTGGAACTCTTTTTGCCATCACCGTGTATATTTCTGATATGATCTTTCAAATTATACGGGCGGGAAAATGAAGCACCACAAATTTCACATTTAAAGAGTGTTTCCTTTGTGTGATTATGCAAATGAAAACGTAAGGATTGCTTGCGGAATGTCTTGTCACATAGAGGGCATGGCAGTAACTGGTTCCTACCCGCACTGGCATACGAATGAAAGACACGATGATAGAGAATCTCTGACCGGAAGGGTGCTCTGTAACAAAAAGTAGCAGTAAAAAAAAGGTAATATGTTACTTTACAGGGACGTACTTGAAGCCGCATAATTCGCACAGCCAGAGCTTTTCCCCCTGCTCTGTTGTTACTTCCTGTAATTGTATGGGCAATTTGACGTGTTCTGGCTTGGCAATGATTTTCGGCTTGCAAGTTCTTGTGTGTCTTCCCAGTTCCTGGGCACTTGTGAAATTGGTATTACACAAAATACAACTATGTTGCGAACAGATGTGCTCCCGTTGGCCATGTGTTTTAAATTCGGCTAACGAAGGGGTTGTGAAAGGACAATCTTTGCAATTGTAGTTGACATCAACTGGTGGAATTATCAGCTTCGAAAGCTGCCGGCTTGCTTGCTGACTTGTGCTCGGCTTATCATCTAGGTTGGGGTCCTCTGTGGGTGCAGGACTGCGTGGCAAGTCGTACGAAAAATGTCAAAATATTAATGGAATTTATAAATATTTTTAAATTCTTACCTAGTTGCTTTAAGTTTTTCCGTTTTCTCTGGTTTTTGATCTGCAGGCAAAGCCTTTTGCTTATGATCCACAGTTTTGCGATGCCGTCTGGCTTGGCAAGGACTATTAAACTCCAAATTGCATAGAGAGCAGAAATATTTAATAACGGAATGTTTATACTTTGCATGTCTTTGCAGGCCAACTTTGGAAGTCAAGACCTCAGGGCAAGAGAGACACCTAAACTTTGATTGGTATACGTCGGAAGCTGTACCCATAATTTCAATGTCGTTGTGATAATTTATAAAATGCCGTCTGAGCTCGAAATTGAAACGAAATGATTGGTCACACTTGGGACAATCTATATTCAGTCTTTTGCTTATACAAATGGGCACTGAACGATTAATGGCTAAAAGGACATCTTCATGTTCGGGCCCTAAGAGATGCCGGCGCATTTGGTTATTATCTTCGCATTCAAATTGGCAGTAGGAACACCAGAAGCGTCCTGGACCCTCAGATGCATCCAAATGAGAGCCAGAATTCCAATGCAATAAAAACATCTCCTCGGTATTGGCATAGAAGCGACAAGGACGACATTGAAATGGTGATTGCAAAACAATGGAATGTATATTTTCCAGTATCATGGGTAGCGAAAGTCCTGGAAACATTTGCATGCGCCGATAGTGGTAGTGGGATATCAAGTGTTTTCCTATCAAATGTCTCTGGGTTACATATTTACATATGCCACATTTTAAATAGGAGCATCGCCTCTTTCTCTTCTTGCTATTCGTAGAGCTTGTAATGGAGAGGGGTTTGAATTCGGCAGCTGCACAAGTTCTCTTTAGATCATCTTTGGAAAACTCCTTAATGACTGCCTTTTCTAATTGTTGTTCTGGTTCGGCCCTTTTTAAATGGTACGAGGTCTTCAAGTGATTTTCGTAGATAGTTTTACTCTTCAGCTTGCGGCTACAAATATTGCACCAATAATCCGGACTGCTTTTGCTGCATTTGGCTAATTCCACCACTTCTTTGTACTCCAGTCTTTGTAATTTAGTACCGGGTATCCATTTGCCTTTGGTGTGGTCATCCGGAGGATTTTGATCCTCGTGGGCATCTGCATCCTCCAGGTTATCGTCCCAGATAGGTGAAGCTCTGGTAAGCTGAGAATGGGCGACTCTTAGATTAGGGCGATGTTCGGGTTTCCATTTGCCGCCGGTGTGAGACACAGGCACGACGGGTGGTGAGTGCCGCATTACAGGCAATTTCCATTTTCCTCCAGAGCCATGAGTTTCAGCCATTGGATCGTAGTCTTCATCATCATCGTCTATTTCAACTTCTACCTCTTCTTCTTCCTCTTCTTCTTCCGTCACCTCCGGCGACTCACGTTCATATGTTATGGTCTTGAAGATATTTTCTTTCAGAAAATTTTCACCACTATGTCGATGAGGTGTTCCGCTATTGATCCAATTTACACCAGCTTGTGCATTTGCTTCAGTTTCTAGTTGCATAGACTTTTGACGCGTCATGGGGCCCACATGTGTTGAACTTCCGGTCTTGCCGCCACTTGTGCCAGATACATGTTGTCCCATCGTTGATTGCACACTTTGTAATTGAAGTGACGAGAAAAACACATCAGCTTCTAGTTCATAAGGCAACTCGTAGCTCTCGCCTAAAGTTTTAGAGGTTTTGCCACCGTGACTTGTTTGGGGATTTGGCACTTCAGGCTCGTTAAAACTAAACGGCTCATAAGTTATGGCTGGAGTAGCATCAGCATGCTGCTGATGTTGTGCTGAAGTAGTTATTGGGTCGGTGCTTTTTGTGGGCTCACCAGCGGCAGACGTTGTAGGTATTGAACAGTTTTGTTGGCGATGTTTTATATAATTGTCGATACCTTGGATTGTCCGTTTGCACTTAATACAAAGATGCGTATCGTCTAATTCGTCCTCCATTTTATGGGACATTCTGGGAGAAAAGAAACAAAAAACTAAAAACTTTTTAATCAAATATAATACAGATTGGGGTTTAAATAAGTCCATATGCCTGATGGTCTCTGGCTTAGCCAGCAATAAAGAAAGCAAATATCTTATAAATTAACTGAGACAATCGGTAATTCGGAAACGGAATTGTTTCCGTATTTTGGTTCCTGAGAAAACAAAGAAGGAAACAACTTTTCATTCATGACTGTAAAAATGGGTTCATTTCGAAAAATTGTTTCGTTTATCGAAATACGGAGTCAATTCCGTTGCGAATGAAATGCTTTAACATAAATATTATATTTCGTTTGCCTAATTGAATATTTATTTTGTTTGCCGATGGTAAATTAATTGTTTGATATAGTGTTCAGATCTGCATTTTTAATTGAGCCAGAGCCTTGAAATTTGGCAAAAATAAATATTGAAAGATAGCACAGGTCATGTTCGAAATAGGCTATTCTATGCCAAAGAAGGCCCAAAGTTTTTGGACACCGCCCTTTTAATGGTCGTTAAGGTAACATGGAAAAATAATGTAAATATTTGACAAATTTTATTCCTTAAGCCCACATTCCTTAAAAATTGAGAGACATGTCTCCACCCAGCTTTGCACCCTAAATGACCCTATACAAAAAGGTGATAGTAGCTGGCTAATTTTAGAAATTAGGAAAATAAAGTAAAATTGGTATTAAAATTTAAAAAAAAAATCTATATTTCGATTCCAGGGTTGGGAAATTTAAGTATTATTCGTTCATTGAAAGTGTTAAAAATAGTTATTTTTTAATTAAAACTATTTTATACTTCACAAAAATTTATATGCTATTCAAAATTCAAACAAATTAAAAAAATTTGAGTCCAGGGTTGGAGAACGGTAATTTTTTTGGCACATAAAATAAAATAAACCATGATTTTTGCTGTTTTAGGTGAATTAAACCCTTTTTATGTTTCAGCGGGAATTAAATTGGTATTAAAAACCAAAAAAATTAAAAACTTGATTCTAGGGTCGGAAAATCGGTGAATTAAACCTATTTTATGCTTCAGGAAGACGCAAATTGGAATTAAACAAGTGAAAGTGGTACATTCGGCTGTGCCGAATCTTAAATACCCTTCACAGATGTAATTCTTCTTTTTTTTCTTGCTAAAACAGGAAGCAGGTTTAATTAAAAGCTGTAATATAGTTTTACTTGACAAAAAAATTTAAATTTTTAAACTTTTTGGTCACTTTCACGTACCATAAAATATTTTATTTGTGTAACCCTGGAGTCGAAATTTTGATTTTTTTAAGATTTTGTTCTTCCTGAATTATAAAATAGTTTGAATTAGCAAAAACAACAACGTTAATTGTTTATTTGGTTACTTTTATATATTTCAATTTCCCAACAATGGAAACGAAATTTAAATCTTTTTACCAATGCAACTCTTAATAAGGCATAAAATAGTTTTATTTAAGAAAAACTTAATATTTGTAACCATTTTGGTCACTTTCATGTACTACAAAATATTGCAGTTATCCAGCTCTGGAATCTAAATTTTGATACCAATTATGTTTTTTCTGAATTAAAAAATAGTTTTAATTAGTACAAAGCCGACGTTAATTGCCTATTTGGTTACTTTTATATATTTCAATTTCCCATCCCTCGAAGCGAAATTAAATTTTTTTTTTACCAATCCTAGTCTTCATTAGGCATAGTCTTTTTATTTAAGAAAAACTTAAAATTTTCAACCATTTTGGTCACTTTCATGTACTACAATATATATCATGTACCAAAAAAACTTTAAACTTCCCACCCCTGGAAATGAAACTTTAAATTTTGGTTTGTTTTATTTTTAACCTATGTAACTCTTCATGAGGAATAAAGTAGTATTATTTAAGAAAATTTTACAATTTTCAACCATTTTGGTCACCTTCATGAACTATAAAATATTGGACTTGTCCATCCCTGGATTCGAAATTTTAATTTTTTTTTGGAAATTTTTGATACCAATTTTGTTCTTCCTAAAATATAAAATAGTTGTATATAGCAAATAAAAAAACAACGTCAATGGCCTTTTTGGATACTTTTATGTATAAAAAAAATTTTCAATTTCCCAACTCTGGAAGAGAAATTTTAATTTTTAAAATTTTTTTATCAATGCAAATCTTTTTGAGGTATAATGTAGTTTTGTTTAAGAAAAACTCAAATTTTGTAACCAGTTTGTTTATTACATGCACTACAAAATATTGCATGTACCAAAAAACACTTTAATTTTCCCAACCCTGTAAGCGAAATTTTAATTTTTTGCTTTTTTTTATCAGTGCAGCGCTTCATGAGGTATAAAGTATTTGTTTTTTAAGAAAAATTTCAAATTTTTAACCAATTTGGTCACTTTTATGTACTATAAAATATTACACTTGTCCAACCCTGGATTCGAAATTTTGATTTTTTTTTTTAATTTTTGATATCAATTTTGTTCTTCGTAAATTATAAGACAGGCTTAGTTAGCAAAAAAAAAAAAGAAAAAGAAAACAACAACATCAATTGCCGGTTTGATTACTTTCACGTATAAAAAAATATAAATTTTCCCACCCCTGGAAGCAAAATTTGAATTTAAAAAATTTTTTTTTGGCCAATGTAAATCTTCATGATGTATAAAGAGTTTTTGTTAAAGAAAAACTTGAAATTTTTAACAATTTTAGTTACAACATTTACTACAAAATACGAAATGGGCCGAAAAAAATTTTTAGTTGTCCATCCCTATCCCACCAAATTAAACGTTTTCAATTTACTTACTAAGTATTTGGAGGGTATTAAAGATTCGACCCGGTCGTTTTTACTTGTTTTATTTTTGCAAATCTGGGAAAAGAATCAAAGTTGTTACAAATATGTCCCAGTACTTTTCCATAGCCATTTGCTGCAACAAATTAAATTTAATTAATTCGATATCATTAAAATACAAGCTTTTCAATTCATTTCAAATTAATATCATCTACATGTAGAAATCTTGTTGCATACCGCAACAAAACATGGCTTAAAAAGTGGCTTATACGCACACATACACACAGATTAAGATGCAACACGTAAGTTACCTTGCAGTTTTTATCTGGCGGATAAACACCTCTCTCATTATCACCGTGATGTACGATAATTTGAAATTTCATATCAAAATTTATTACGAAGCATATCATGCCAATCGAATGTAATCAAGCTGAGATATCTGCACTCATAAAAGAAATGAGATTAGACAATCTTGTTGTTTAATTGCCCATAGATTAGGAGATCATTTAAACGATACTTTCGTACCATACGCCCAGCGGTCTTTGCAGTCAACCAAACAGACTTCAAGAGAAGAAAGTCATATCTAATCATGTGCGTACGAATTATGTTTATATTTTGCAAAGCGGTTTTATTTCCCTTTTTGTTCGTGCTTTTCTTGGCTGGTGTGAGCCAAGAAAAGTCATTTACTGATTCATGAGCCATCATGCCAAGACAACGATGACAACGACAACTTTATTCGCTGCCTCTAAAGTATGAAGGCTAAATTGACTGCAGCCAGTTTTGCTGGTTGCTGATGCGATGCCAGCGAACTGGTTTCTGGTTTCTGTTTGCAATTTAGTTTGTTAAGCTGGGGAGGTAAATTTATTGGGAATTGACTCATTGTGGTAATATTCATAATTTAAGACATTCTATTTACCAAAAAAAAAAAAAAAAAAGAAATGAAATAAAACAAATAAAAATGAGAGAATTAATGCAGGCTCAGCTCATGCTGCGGTAGTAGTTCGCCATAAATTCTCAGCTCTTTTGAACGGCTCTTAAAAAGTCTTTCTTCATAAGCAACAAACCAGCGCAGTGTTTTCGATGATTGAGTCTTAAAACAGTCGTTGCTTTGCAGCCGGCTGGCCGTTTCGTCTGTTGGCTGATCAGTCGGCATGAATGAAAGCTCACTCATAATGGTTTGAAAGTGTTATTTGTTACCACTGCATTGTCATAAGTTGTTGCAAAATTGTTGTGTTATTAAACCTGCTGAGATTCAATATACTACTTCAGCTACATCTCTGCACCGCCACAATTCAAAAACAAGCATACAAATGCTACAGGAAAGAAAACAAAACAAAACCAAAATAAATGTTCATCTTGTGTTTTTGCAGTTTGCTGCTAGAAATGAAATGCGTTTGTGCCACATATATTCCCGTAAAAGCCTTGTAACTCAGAAATCATTAAATAAAACAGGCGAATAAACGATTAAATGAACTAAAGACAACCCAACCCAAACCAACCAACTCTAAAATCAAACCAAACATCCGAGCAAAAATTTCAATCTTTCTGTCCGTCCATCCAACCGATTGTTTATGAATTTGTAGGTTGGCGTGAAATATAGACACGAAATGTATCTTCTCTAGTAACGCAATCGTCTTAATGCGAATTATGAATATTTATACAATAAAACTGAATAAATTGAACAAATGGCTGCTTCTACGGATTGAATGAATGAATATAGCTGTTCCTCATTTTCGAACTAGGAATTGTTGCTTCAGTTGTTTGTTGTTCGTTGCAATTGCCTGAGAACACTTAAAAGTTGTTGTATAAATTATTGCTAATGATTTGTTGTTAATATGGCTCATAATTTTCGTGTCATTCAATGTTTATTGTTACTACACACACACACATATACACACACACACACAGTGAAACATACCAACACAGTTTCTTGGTAATGCTTTTAAAAACTTTTAAAATCTTAATAAATGACACATAATTTACAAAACGATTTCCATTCGAATGTTAATTTTGTAAAAAATAATAAATACTTCAAATAGTTATTTGGTTTATGTGCCATGATTTCTAAAAAGTTGCCAAGCACTTTATGTCATTCCTAATTTTGTAAAAAAAACATTTAGCTGTTTTCTAACCGAACCAGCAACTGTTTCAAAATATGTGTTTTTCATTTTTCCGAAGAAGGCTTGACTTTTGTGCTTATACGAACCCCTCTGTAGAAATACAAATCGCTAATAAGACTATTATTTTTTAAAGTGTAACTAGTTCTTTAAAGCGCTAACAGAGTAGTTCAGAAATTATTCCTTTTAGAAATAGATTTGAAATAATAAGTAAAAGTGCTCTATTCGGCTGTGCCGAATCTTATATACCCTTCAACGATGTACGGCTGCAGTATATACACACATTCATTCATTCGAACCCTGGAACCACCTTTTTGATCTTTCTCGCTTTCAGTGCTAATTTATTCCTCTCTGAAATTATTTTTATGTGCTAAAAAAAGTTTCAATTATCTAACTGGAATCTAGTTTTTGATATTTATTTTTTTGATACTTAAACACATCAAAAAAATAACTCATTTGTATACTTTTATATATCAAATAAATTTAAATTTCCGAACCCTGTAATCGAAATGTTGATTTCTTTTGGATTTGTAAAACAAATTTGTTTCTTGCTGAACTCTAAAGGTTTAATTAAAACAAGTAAAAGTGCTATATTCGGCTGTGCCGAATCTTAAATACCCTTCACAGATGTAATTCTTCTATCTCTCTTGCTAAAACAGGAAGTAGGTTTAATTAAAAGATGTAACATGGTTTTATTTGACAAAATATTTAAATTTTTAAACTTTTTGGTCACTTTCTTGTACCATAAAATATTTTATTTGTTCAACCCTGAAGTCGAAATTTTGATTTTTTAAGACTTTAATACTTTTCCTGAATTATAAAATAGTTTTAATTAGCAAAAACAACAACATCAATCGCCTATTTGGTTACTTTTATATATATATATATATATATATATATATATATATATATATATAAATTTCCCAACCCTGGAAACGAAATTTAAATTTTTTTACCACTGCAACTCTTAATGAGGCATGAAATAGTTTTATTTAACAAAAATTTAATATTTGTAATCATTTGGTCACTTTCATGTACTACAAATTATTGCAGTTATCCAACTCTCGAATCTAAATTATGATTTTTTTTTAATTTTTCATACCAATTATAATTTTCCTGAACTAAAAAGTAGTTTTAATTAGTAAAAAACCGACGATAGATGCCTTTTTGGTTACTTTTATGTACAAAAAAATTTCAATTTCACAACCCTGGAATCGAAATTTTAATTTTAAAATTTTTTTTTATCAATGCTAATCTTCATGAGGTATAAGGTAGTTCTGTTTAAGAAAAACTCAAATTTTGTAACCAGTGTGGATATTACATGTACTACAAAATATTGCATGTACTAAAAAAGACTTTCATTTTCCCAACCCTGGAATCGAAATTTTAATTTTTTAGTGTTTTTATCAGTGCAACGCTTCATGAGGTATAAAGTAATATTTTTTAAGAAAAATTTCAAATTTTTAACCATTTTGGTCAATTTCATGTACTATTAAATATTGCACTTGTCCATCCCTGGATTCGAAATTTTATTTTTTATTTTTGAATTTTTGATACCAATTTTGTTCTTCCTAAATTATAAGACAGGCTTAGTTAGCAAAAAAAAAAAACATCAGTTGCCTGCTTGACGTATAAAAGAAATGCAATTTCTCACCCCCTGGAAGCAAAATTTTAATAAAATTTTTTTTTTTTTTTTGGCCAATGCAAATCTTCATGACATATAAAGAGGTTTTGTAAAAGAAAAACTTAAAATTTTTAACAATTTTAGTTACTACATGTACTACAAAATACGAAATGGGCCGAAAAAAATTTTTAATTTTCCATCCCTGGAAATTTTTTTTTTATTTTTTTAGTTTTTAATAGACCATTGAGGCTTCCCAAAGCAAGAAATAGGTTTAATTAACAAACATTAAAAAAATAATTGATTTTTGGTATAAATTTTGCGTCGAGAAATAGGTGTAAGCTTCCCAGCTCTGGAACCATACTTCGGACCTTTCTGAATTCTATTTAAGTTCATTTCCAATCCAACGGTCCAAGAACGAAGTCTCTAGCTCTTCTAGGGGCTTGGGAAAACCGTTTCACGTACAGACGGACGGACAGACGGACATCGCTCAATCGTCATCGCTATTCATAAGGATCCAGAATATATATACTTTATGGGGTCCTATATTGGTATCGAAGAAATTACACACGGAATGACAAACCTATATATACCCTTTCACTTTTTTGTGAAGGGTATAAAAAACTATCGCTATATGGACGACACTCTCGTGGTAGTATCGACGTTCTTTTGTCTCTGAAAGATCGCATTTATTTGCACTTAAATTAAAAAATAAAATATTTTTCAATAAAACAAAACAGAGGGCAAGTCACGCCATTCGTTATCGATTGAAATTTATATCCCAATTGCATTGAAACTTTGATTGACATCAAATGCCGAACTTATTTTTTTAGCCTTGCTGAATATTTTTACGGAAATTTGACATAAAAATATGTATATCATTTGCTTAACAATATTACAAAAAAAAATTTTAAAATTATGTTATTTTTTAGAGGTTGGTTTAGTTCTTCTTAGGGGAACTTTTTCTCTCTGGCCCGATTCAGCCAATTTCCGAACATGACCTGTGCTATCCTTCAATATATATTTGTACCAACTTTCAAGAGTCTGGCTGTTTTCGTTTGGACTGAGTGGTGATTTCCACAAACGGACAGACGGACATGCTCAGATCGTCTAAGATTTCCTCACTGATCGAGAATAGATATACTTTATGGGGTCTCAGATGTATATTTCGTTGCGTTACAAACTCTAGTTCTTTTTTGGAGGGTATAAAAACTGTGCTGGAATAAGAGTTAATAAAATTCTGTCGTTTCAACCTGCAAATAAAGAGTGAAACGACTACAAGGTGAATTTGAATATATTCAGTGATGGAATTTCGCCTAGGACGGTGTGGCCCGGCCATAGTCCAGCATGATCTAAAGGGCGGAACTTTTCAGAGTTCCAGAGTATGTAATGACGTCTAATACAACAACAAGATGAAAAAATGTTGCTCTGGAAAATATTTTACAATGAATAATTGCTATTATTCAATCACTCATAACAAGAGGGTTACCATTTAGAATACATTTAGACATTTCTTGGGAACGCCCGAGGTTCTTTCTGAATTTTATGTGACAAAGAAGGTCCTTATAAAAATTTAATTAAAAACATCATAGAAAGTTCTTATTTTTGTTTTTAAAAGGCACAGTAATCATGTCTCGGACATCACATTTACTGAATTTGGCTCTCGCGATTTTTTCCTGTTCTCCAGATTAAAGAGAGTTGGGAGAGGACGTCATTTTGATAGGATTAAGGAAATAAATAAAAAGCCTATGACGGAACTCAGGGGCATACGAAAAAGGTGCACAGCAGAATTGCTGCGAGGATCGGAAAACACGATAGCACAAGTGTATGGTCTTCAGCACATGACCACAGAAAATATTTTAAAGAACATATTTTGTGTGTTTTCACCGCATGAGTGATAGTACACCGATTTTTTTTCTTTCATCTAATATGGATTTAAGAATATCATAAAAATCCTTTTTACTTTAAATATTTACTGAAAAAAATAAGATTTTTTATTTTCATTTCATTAAACTACACGATTGTCACACATGCAAATAATTGCTCTATTGTATTCCATTTCAAATTGTTCAATTTCCTACGATTTTCATGCTATTGTTGTTGTCGTTGTTGATGCTTTTTAATATTTCGTTTTTGTGTGAATGATGCTCCTGATATTGTTGTTTGTTATTTGTTGTCATACAATTGGTTTTAATATCCTAAATCAGTGGTCATACTCACATGCATGCTAATATTTTGCTCTCTGCATGCATGGACACTCATTAGGTTTGAACACAATAATTTTTTTAGTACGAGTCATAGAAACTGTTCAGAAACAAAAATAAAAACAAAACCTTTGTTAAAAATTCATATTTTTCTGCATTGCTTTACAAGACGCTAAAGAAAGTCTTGCACAAGTCTGGCAGACTTTAAAAAGTCAGAAAACAAAACGAAACAAATTTTATTTTCTGAGAAATAAAATATATAAAAATCAACAGAATTTTTTTATTTTCTTTGGAATTAAAAAAAAAATTTAAATATTTATAACTCTTATTTTCTGTTTTATGAGGAATAAATGAAAAACAAGAAATTTTCATTTTGTAAGCAATAAATAAAAATCCAGAAATAACTTTTATTTTCTGTAAAATACATGAAAATCAAACAATAACTGTTATTTTCTCAGGAATAAATAAAAATCAAGAAATAACTTTTATTTCCAGAGAAATGAATAGAAATCAAAAAAGAACTTGTATTTTGTGAGTTTTACAAATAATTAAAAATATTTCGTTTTTTCTGAGGAATAAATAAAAATCAAGATATAACTTTTATTTTTTGAGGATTAAATAAAAATAAAGAAATAATTTTTATTTTGTGAGGAATGAATATAAATAGAAAAATAACTTTTATTTTGTGAGTTTTACAAATAATTAAAAATATTTCGTTTTTTCGGAGGAATAAATAGATATTAAGAAATAACTTTTATTTTTTGAGGATTAAATAAAAATAAATAAATAATTTTTATTTTGTGAGGAATAAATAAAAATTAATATATGACTTTAATTTTCTCAGGAATGTATGAAAATCAAAATATAGCTTTTGTATGTAGTAAGCATTTTCACGAACATTTATATTGCTATATTAAATTGAATTAAGATTCATAGGCTAATTGGTCGAAATATGTTTTTAAATCTCAGAAAGACATGATAAATATTCCAAGGCACAAAGGAAAGTCAACATCACTTTTATGCAACTTACACAGCAGAGCAGAACAGCTGTTTTCAAAAGCCGCAACACCTTCATCATCAGTGCTCATGTGTATTGTGTTTATCACCACTTATTAGGTGGCTTAGTTGAATGTGACAACAGTTCAATATATAGCTTTTATTTTCTGAGGAATACATACAAATAAAACAAGTAAAAACGTTATATTCGACCGGGTCGAATCTTAAATACCCTCCAAATATTTAGTAAGTGAATTTGATATGTTTAACTTGGTGGGACAGAGTTCCTTTATATAATATCGTACGTCAACGCCCACTAAAGGGGGCGGGGTTCAAAAATATACAATATCATGTTTTCCACAGACGAACGTATGGGCATTGCTAGACCGTCTTAGACTTCATCACAATTCTCTTTGGAGGCTATAAAAACTGTATTTTGGCGGGGTCGCTCTGGCAAGGGCTGTGGGGGAAACATTTCACCTTTGTCATAAAACTCTAAAAATAAATGCTTGGTATAATTATATACAAAATTAAAATATTTTTTTTTTTGATAGGGTCATGTAAAGGGCAAAGGGGGAGAGGGGGTAGGGCAGAAACAGATACACATAAAACTGTAAAAATAAATGCTTGGGATGATTATACACAAAATAAAAAAAAATTTATATATATTTTTAATAGCGTCATTTAGCGGGCAAAGGGGGAGGAGGGGGTAGGGCAGCAACAGGCAGTCATAAAACTCTAAAGATAAATGATTGGGATGATTATATACAAAATTTAAAAAATTTTTTTTTTTGGTAGGGTCATTTAGGTGGCAAAGGAAGAGGGGGGGGGGGGGGGGTAGGGCAGAAATCGGCAGTCATAAAACTCTAAAGTTAAATACTTGGGATGATTATATACAAAATTTAAAAAAACATTTTTTTTTTGGTAGGGTCATTTTGGGGGCAAAGGAAGAGGGGGGGGGGGGGGGGGCTAGGGCAGAAATCGGCAGTCATAAAACTCTAAAGATAAATGCTTGGGATGATTATATACAAAATTTAAAAAAAAAATTTTTTTTTGGTAGGGTCATTTAGGGGGCGAAGGGGAAGGAGGGGGTAGGGCAGAGTAGTACCAGGTTTCGTCTCAGCTTCGTCATTAAAGCTTAAAAGTGTTATTTTTAAGGAATGTAGGCTTAAGTAAAACAATTTGTTAAATTTTTATGCTATTTTTGCCTATAATAACGCCCACTAAAGTGGGCGGGGTCAAAAAATATTTTTATTTTATTTAATGGCTCCAAGTTTAAGGCGTTGGACCGTATTTGACATTAAAATATATCATTTGCTTAACAAAATAACCAAAAAACTTTAAAAATTATGTTGTTTTTTCTGGGTTGGTTTAGTTCTTCTTAGGGGAACTTTTTTCCCTCTTGCCCGATTTAGCCCATCTTCGAACTTAATCTGCTCTAAGTTTTAAAACATATTTATGTCAAATTTCAAGAGTCTAGCTCTTTTCGTTTGGACTGAATCGTGATTTCCACAGACGGACGGACGGACGGACATGCTCAGTTCGTCTTAGATTTCATCACTGATCAAGAATATATATACTTTATGGGGTCTGAGATGGATATTTCGATGCGTTACAAACGGAGTGACAAAGTGAATATACCCTCCAAATTCTTTTTTATAAAAACAAATAAAAGTGCTATATTCGGCTGTGCCGAATCTTAAATACCCTTCACAGATGTAATTCTTCTTTCTTTCTTGCCAAAACAGAAAGTAGGTTTAATTAAAAAATCAAAATGATGTTATCGGTTACTTTTATATATAAGAAAACGTTTAAATTATTCGGCTAGGAAGCCAAATGTTTGGCTTTTCTTTTATCTAATACCTATGAACGTCTTTCAAAAATTTTATATATATTTAATTTACAAACAAAAAGAAAAAATCTGTTTCATGTACCCCAAAAAGTTCTAATTGTCCCACCGTAGAATCGTCTTTTAGATTTTGTTGGTTCTTAATACCAGTTTACTTCTTTCTGATATATAAAATAGGTATAATTCATCATAAAAATCAAAAATAACAAATAAAATGACTGCTTTTATGAATCAGAAAATGTCGATTTTCCATCCCTGGAACCGAAGTTTTAATTTTTTAAAACTAATTTAATTTTTTGTGATATATAAAATAGGTTTAATTCACTAAAAACACAAAATTTGGAATTTATGTATGTACTTTTATGTACCAAAAATATTTCGATTTTCCAACCCTAGAACCGAATTTTTAGTTTTTAATATTTTTAATACTAATTTAATTCTTAGCGAAGTATAAAATAGGTTTAAGTCACTGAAAGAAACCAAAATTGGGAACTTATATGGTTACTTGTATGTACTAAAAAATTTCGATTTTCCAACCCTGGAACCGAATATATAATTTTTTGATACTAGTTTTATTTTTTCTGAAATATAATAGGTTTCATTCACTAAAAGCACAAAATTTGGAATTTATGTATGTACTATTATGTACGAATAATAATTCGATTTTCCAGCTCTGGAAGCGAATTTTTTATTTTTTTACCAATGCAATTCTTAGTGAGGTGTAACATAGTTTTACTTGACAAAAAAATTAAAATTTTTATACTTTTTGGTCACTTTCATGTACCATAAAATATTTCATTTGTCCAATCCTGGAATCGAAATTTTGATTTTAATACCAATTTTGTTCTTCCTGAATTACAAAACAGTTTTAATTAGCAAAAACAACAACGATAATTGCCTTTTTGGTTACTTTTATGTAGAACAAATATTTCAATTTCCCACCCTGGAAATGAAATTTTAATTTTTGTTACGTTTTTTTTACCAATGCAACTCTTAATGAATCATGAAATACTTTTATTTAAGAAAAACTTAATATGTATATGTAACCATTTTGGTCACTTTCATGTACTACAAAATATTGCAGTTTTCCAACTCTGGAATCTAAATTTTGATTTTTTTAATTTTTGATACTAATTTTGTTTTTACTGATATATAAAATAGTTTTAATTAGTAAAAAACCGACGTTCGTTGCCTTTTTGTTACTTTTATGTATAAAGAAATTTAAGTTTTCCAGCCCTGGAAACGAAATTTTCATTCTTTTAACCAATGCTAGTCTTTTCCATCCCTGGAAAAATTTTTTTTATATTTTTAGTTTTTAATAGACCATTGAGGCTTCCCAAAGCACGAAATAGGTTTAATTTACAAACATAAAAATATAATTGATTTTTGGTATAAATGTTGCGTCGAGAAATAGCTGTAAGCTTCCCAGCTCTGGAACCGTACTTCACGGTTCCAAGTGTCACATTTATTTGATGTTAATAACAAACTATGTGTTGGCTAAAATCTATGCTTCCAGTTATCATACAAATATATCAGTCTGCTGTTGCTCTGCTGGACCCAAATTAAAGTTATTATTTAGATCGCATAGTGTGTCAAAGATTCGTCTATATATTTCCATTTTACATTTTCATCTCATTCAATATTTAATATCCATATTTTACTGATACGAATACCATTTAGTTGTTTTAGAGTTTTTCTTTGTTGTTTGTTTTGTAAATTTTACAAATATTCATTGTCTGACAATGACAATTCATTTCAAATATTTCTGTATAGCATTTGCAACGGCGAATAACGACGCTGTTGCTGGTCACAATTACCATAAATGTGAAATTGTCAAGTGTCAACGACGTAGAGTAGATGACATGTTTGACACGATACTTTAGAAAAAGAACTCACAATGATAGTGTCATGTTTATGCATGCATCTGCTTGTGTGTATGCAAATAATATTTGCATGAATTTTTTTCTGTTGTAGAATAAATTTTGCAGAATTTTTATTAATATGCACAGAATATGAATATGTTCGACATGTTGTTTAGATTAGAGAAAAATAGCGCAAAAATAAATAAAAAAACATTAAAATGAAACAACTGTAAATGGCAATCAAATTATGTCATTAGGAAAAAAATTGAGAGCAATTAAGTTTTTGACAGCTTAACAACAAACACAACTTTATATTCACGAATGTATGTATAAGTATAATGCATGTATGTATGTAATTATATTACGAATTTTTTCAATAAAATCTTTTTATTTGAAAACGATTAGGCACTACGTTAACGACACAAAGTTCCTGTAAATGTGGAACATTCGATTTCTGTCACTTCCGGACTCATAAGAGTCCTTTAAAATTGAAATTTTTGCCTGGACAAAATATTTTTCGATTTGTAATTTGGCAATTCTCATATTACGGATGAAAAAAAATTTCGAAAATTGTTGATCTTAAAGGTCATCCCTGCAACCTCCCGCTAATTTTTACCGCTTAAAATTGTATTATTTTAATTTTAAAACTGCTATAACTTTCGAATGGATCAGCAGATTTCCATATGGTAACGGGTGATTGCGATACCTAAAAGAATCGAGAACACTAATTAAGCACATATGTACATATAAAGTTTCGGAGTGTTTTTAAAAATATACTTTATCGAAATTTTCGTTCACGATATCTCAAGAAATCGCGAACCGATTTTGGGTCGGTTAGTGCGCTCGACGTGCTTTTTGATTGTAAAGGGCCAATTAGTTTTTGGAATCGATCGGAAAAACGCACACACACATATACAGACATAGTGACGGCTTCTCAAGCTTCTTTTTATACCCTCCAAAAAAGAATTTGGAGGGTATATTCACTTTGTCATTCCGTTTGTAACGCATCGAAATATCCATCTCAGACCCCATAAAGTATATATATTCTTGATCAGTGATGAAATCTAAGACGAACTGAGCATGTCCGTCCGTCTGTCCGTCCAAACGAAAAGAGCTAGACTCTTGAAATTTGGCATAAATATATTTTGAAACCTAGAGCAGGTTAAGTTCGAAGATGGGCTAAATCGGGCAAGAGGGAAAAAAGTTCCCCTAAGAAGAACTAAACCAACCCAGAAAAAACAACATAATTTTTAAAGTTTTTTGGTTATTTTGTTAAGCAAATGATATATTTTTATGTCAAATATGGTACAACGCCTTAAACTTGGAGCCATTAAATAAAATAAAAATATGTTTTGACCCCGCCCACTTCAGTGGGCGTTATAATAGGCAAAAATAGCATAAAAATTTAACAAATTGTTTTACTTAAGCCTAAATTCCTTAAAAATAACACTTTTAAGGTTTAATGACGAAGCTTAGACGAAACCTGAAACTACTCTGCCCTACCCCCTCCTTCCCCTTCGCCCCCTAAATGACCCTACCAAAAAAAATTTTTTTTTTTTAAATTTTGTATATAATCATCCCAAGCATTTATCTTTAGAGTTTTATGACTGCCGATTTCTGCCCTACCTCCCCCCCCCCACCTCTTCCTTTGCCCCCTAAATGACCCTACCAAAAAAAAATTTTTTTTTAAATTTTGTATATCATCATCCCAAGCATTTATCTTTAGAGTTTTATGACTGCCGATTTCTGCCCTATCACCCCCCCCCCCCTCTTCCTTTCCCCCAAAATGACCCTACCAAAAAAAAATGTTTTTTTAAATTTTGTATATAATCATCCCAAGCATTTATCTTTAGAGTTTCATGACTGCCGATTTCTGACCTACCCCCCCCCCCCCCATCCCCCTCTTCCTTTGCCCCCTTAATGACCCTGCCAAAAAAAATTTTTTGTTTTAAATTTTGTATATAATCATCCCAAGCATTTATCTTTAGAGTTTTATGACTGCCTGTTGCTGCCCTACCCCCTCCTCCCCCTTTGCCCCCTAAATGACCCTTTCAAAAGAAAGAAATTTTAATTTTGTATATAATTATCCCAAGCATTTATTTTTAGAGTTTAATGACAAATATGAAATGTTTCCCCCACAGCCCTTGCCAGAGCGACCCCGCCAAAATACAGTTTTTATAGCCTCCAAAGAGAATTGTGATGAAGTCTACGACGGTCTAGCAATGCCCATACGTTCGTCTGTGGAAAACATGATATTGCATATTTTTGAACCCCGTCCCCTTTAGTGGGCGTTGACGTACGATATTATATAAAGGAACTCTGTCCCACCAAGTTAAACATTTCAAATTCACTTACTAAATATTTGGAGGGTATTTAAGATTCGACCCGGTCGAATATAACGTTTTTACTTGTTTTTTTATTGGAATGACACCCAAGTAGGGTATTCATAGAATCGGGCTTTGGTTAATCGGTTAATTGCTCGATTAATTAACTAAGAATTTGGTTCGATAGATGGTTTTTTTATTGATTTTTATACTGATTAATAAAGTTCTTTTTTTTTAACTAACTGCCGATTTCACTTGTCGACAGAGTTCTTTCTTTCGTATAAATACATTATAAATACAAATAAATAAATAAATACAAAATAATATTTTAGAAAAATAATTTGGCTTAAACGTTTAGGATTTAGGCGACTCTTTTCAATTATGTGTTTTTTTTGTCAAGCGTGACCTAAATTTTTTTATAAAAAAGAAATTTTCTTATCCGATATTTCGATATCCTCTGGATGTCTTGAGACAATTAGAATTAAGATTAATATAACAATATTTTTTTTTAAATTTATAACAGAAAAATAATTTTTTGTTTTTTTTGGAAACATTCAACAAAAAAAAAAAAAAAACAGGAAGCAAAAACATTATTTTAAATAAAGCAAAGTCAACATCAGTTTTTAGTTATTCAACTTACACAGCAGAACAGCTGTTTTCGAAAGCCGCAACGCTTTAATCATCAGTGCTCATATGTATTGTGTTTGTCACCACTTATTAGGTGGCTTAGTTAAATATGAACAGTTCTTACTTAAACAAATTTTATTAGGAAGTTGCATACGAGAACTGTATCAACCTGATGGTAACACATTATTGTTTAAATACCCGTGTTACCGTTTGATTACTTTCTTCATGTCCCATTTGCTGGATCTTTTGTTCCATCATACTTAAGCCAAACTTTTTTGGTTTGAATTCTATTTTCATTTTATAAAAAATTCTTTATTTTTTTTAATTATGATTATTGCCCTGAAGAAGATATCCAGAGGATATCCAAATTTCGCATAAAAAATTCTTTTATAAAAAAGTGACCTAAAGCTTGATAAAAAATACAGATAATCAAAAATCTAAAAGGTTGAAGAACCAGCAGTCAAATAACATTTCTTGGAAAATATTCTTTCAATCGAAAAAATCGAAAGTAACCCATGATACGCAATATTTAATTTCTCAATCATGTATCTGCATTTTTCCAAATATATAAAATATTTTATTAAGCCATTAGAGTCCTGTTTTAATTTTTTAAAAACTTTTAACCCTTCTAAAGTTTCGGTTAATTCTGTCAGAAGATTGCCTGTGTTACTGTCAGATGTTTCGTTTGTTGTTACGCCATCTTGGCAAAAAAGTTTACTTCCGAATTGTTTGGCTTTTATGTATCTCGGCACTGTATTTTAAAAATATTTTGCTAGAAGAAAATTGGCTAAAGCCTAGTACTCTGTTTGAATTTGTGGAATATGTTGCGCAACATGACTTATTTCAGTTTCAGTTTTTTTCCTTTTTAATTGAAATTATGTTTTCTATTTTCAATGAGAATTTTTTTTTTTTCGTTCGAAATAAATAACATTCATGTTATTTCACATGTTTTTCATAATTAAAACAGAGTACTAGTCTAGCAACATTTTTCCACAAATATTTCGATTGAATATTTTTTGTATGGGTTCTGTCAGAATTTCACATGAAATTTGAAACAGAATACTAGGCTTAAGTCGTTGACAATAGTTTTATTGGTTTTTATTAAGTTCCTAATCAAAATCTTAATTTCAATTAAAGTAACTCTTTATACGTTTATACAAATCCAAGCCAGCCAGGACATGACCCACACATTTGTACTCGTATATACGAAGGAATTGTTTTGAACAGGATGACCAACAATATCTTTTTTTTTTTTTTTTTTTTTTTAGGAGTAGGACCAGCACTCAGGGGATGTCCCCTATATATGCAATGCATTGCGCTGGAACTGAAAACGAGGGGATAGTACTGAGGGGACAGATTAGGAAAGATGAGAAGATAGACAGTTTTTTTTTTGTAGCTATTTCAACCTTTTTTACCTCGCCTTCTAATTTTTACTACAGGGCCGACGAAGGTGGGTGCTGCTACTCTGCTTTTAGTACATGATTGGGTCAGTCGCTGCCAGTAATTGTCCAGTGATCAGTACTATGCCTTCATCACTGAAAACAGGCTGGCAACAACTAACACAACCACGCACTAATGCTGATCAGAAGAATTCAACACAATATTTCATGACTCAGCGGGGGCTCGAACTCAGGACCCTCCGCTTCATAGTCTCGTGTTCTACTACTTCAGCCAACAGCACCCACATCCTGTATAATTCCAATACAATTAAAAATTTTGTTATATCGGTTAATTTTGTATAATAATTATTTGTTCGCTTGTGGGGGCTGTTGGCTGAAGTAGTAGAACACGAGACTATGAAGCGGAGGGTCCTGAGTTCGAGCCCCCGCTGAGTCATGAAATATTGTGTTGAATTCTTCTGATCAGCATTAGTGCGTGCTTGTGTTAGTTGTTGCCAGCCTGTTTCAATGATGAAGGCATAGTCGCTGAACATAATTGGCAGCGACTGACACTATCATGTACTAAAAGCAGAGCAACAGCACCCACCTTCGTCGGCCCTGTAGCAAAAATTAGCCGGCGAAGTAAAAGGTTGGAATAGCTACAAAAACAACTGTCTATCTTCTCATCTTTCCTAATCTGTCCCCTCAATACTATCCCCTCGATTTCATTTCCGGCGCAATGCATTGCATATATAGGGGTCATCCCCTAAGTGCTGGTCCAATATAAAAAAACAGGTAAATACAAAATAAGTCCCCCAAAAACATCCAGAAGTTTCTATTCGAGTTACGGAATATGGCTGCTGATCCCCTAATTGAAAGCACTTCTGAGGAAGCACCAAACGAAGGCATAGTGAGATTAAATATAATTTAATCTCACTTACGGCTTCGAGGTGGATCGAGTGGAGGTTTTTGTTTGTTTTGTGGGTTAAAGAAAGCATCAGCGAATTTTAACAAAAATTTAATTAGATAAAGCAAAAGAACGAAGCGACGACACTGATTTAATGTCAAAAGAGGACAGGCAGATTGACCATAATGTTAGCAGGATTCATAGTGAAACTGAAATATTAATTAAAATTAATTTTATCTCTGTTTCTTGATTTTCTTCTATTCTATTTCAATAAATAACACGATTATCATTTATTCTTATATGGCGAAATTCTCTAATAAAATCTATGCTTCAGACAAAATCAATAATTTTGAAATAAAAAATTTAATTTCTTTTTAATACAGAAACTGTCTGATACACTGTGACCAGCAGTCAGTGGGATATGAGACAGATCATCATCAAAATGTTGTAAAAGTAAAAAGCAATTCAATTTTATGCAGACTCGAGCTTTTGGAAAAAATGAACAAAAATATGTTAAGAAAAATATTAAATTCATTAAATAAATTAAGTCTAAAATTTACAATAATTGCAGCACCATAAAATTTTTCTCATGTTTTCTGGCATATATTTTTCAATATTATTTTTCCAAGGAATAATGACACTTAAAGGTACAAATGCACACTAGCAACTGTTTCTTTTCCTTCTTTTTTTTAGGTTTAACAATGGCATGATGTTTTTATTGGTTTGGCAAAACAAGAAAAAAATTAACACTAAAAGAAGAATTCATTTAAAGGTTTTAAAACATAAAATTTTAATCAGCCATCGAAATAAATTATTAATCAAAAGTCGTAAAAAAATTCTGAGTTGGTGGAAAGAAATACTTTAGATAAACGGACGGACGGATAATCATATATACATGGCCATAAATTCATTATAAGCAACTAAATATATAAAAGAAAAGTGAGACAGTCCCACAAGAAAGCAGTTAAATGAAAAAGAGCTGGACGGACGGACGGACGAGCGGACGAAGAGACTGATTGAAAGGCATTCAGTACACTTAATTCTTCTCAACTCTGTTGAAAAATGCATCCTGACGAACAACGTCAACAAAATTTTACGACATTTTTATTTAAGATATATAATAATCATAAAGCAGATGACGGATCCGCCTATGAGGAGTAGTAGATGTTTATGTATTGAGGCATTTCGAGTTTGGCTGTGTGTCACGTGGAAAAAAGACGTTCACTTCATATGTGTTTGATATAGATTTGGTGTTGATGAAAAAAGTTTATATATTATTGCTATTAAATGCCGAAACAGCCGGCCATTTGTGTAATAAACTTTGGGGACTGGTGCAGCCAACCAAAGGCACCTTATATTTAATATGGCGAGGCGAAAACAAATAACAGAAATCACAAGAAATTAATAAGTGGCTACAATCAAAAATGCACATGAACACTGATGATGAAAGTGTAGCGGCTTTTGAGAACAGCTGATTCGCCCTGCTGTCCAAGTTAAATAATTCCTTTGTGCCTTGGAATATTTATTATGTCCTTCTGAATTTAGCCCATCAATTTTACTTGAATTTAATAATTGAATCTCACTTATTGGACAGCTAATAACTCTTTCAAGGGAGCGGCAGTTTTTGCAGGGTAAAATATTCTATAGAGAAATCAGTTGGCGGACTTTACAGGCTAATGTGAATAGGATTTATATGGAAAGTCATATATTATTCAAAACTAATGTCAATCCTTTTCATTGATTTTTACAATCCTCCGAAAACGAATTGGAGGGTATATTCATTTTGTCATTCCAAGTGTAACGAAGCGAAATATCCCTCCCAGACCCCATAAAATCTATATATTATATTCTTGATCAGTGATGAAATCTAAAACGATCTAGCCACGTCCGTCCGTCCATGTTGTGGAAATAAAGATACTTGGTATAAATATATTTTGAAGGATAGTACAGGTCATGTTTGTAAATGGGTTGAATCGGGACAGGGGGGAAATGTTCTCCAAAGAAAAACTAAACTAACCTCTACATAATAAACATAATTTTTAAAGTTTCTTTTGTCATTTTGTTAAATAAATGATATAAATATTTTTATGTCAAAGAAGGTGGAACGCGTTAAACTTGGAGGAATAAAAACGAAAAAATTTATTTTTGGACCCGGCCGCCTTTAGTGTTCGTTATTATATGCAAAAAATGTGTAAAAACTTAACAAGTTCTATTACTTAAGCCTACTTTCGTTAAAAATAAAATTTACAAGCTTTTATGAAGATGCTGAGCCGTTATCTGATCCAACTCCGGCCCAGCAGGTTAAACATTTTTAACTTATCTCAGTCCCTTTTGTTTGCATTGATATAAAATATTAATACGTAAATTGCTTTTATGACCGCATAAAAATTAATTTTTTTCTTTGCTTACTTAAGCCAAATACCGTACGAATTTAAATTTTAATAAGAACAAAAACAGAGGTTTTATTTACTAAATATTTTGAGGGTATTTAGGATTCGACACGGTCGAATATAACGTTCCTACTTATTATACCCTTCACAAAAAAGTGAAAGGGTATATATAGGTTTGTCATTCCGTGTATAATTTCTTCGATATCAATATGGAAACTCATAAAGTATATATATTCTGGATCCTTATGAATAGCGATGACGATTGAGCGATGTTTGTCTGTCCGTCCGTCTGTACGTGAAATCCCAAGCCCCCAGAAGAGCTAGAAACTTCCTTCTTGGACCGTTGGATTCGAAATGAACTAAAATAGAGTGGTATTGAAATTCAGAAAGATCCGAAGTACGGTTCCAGAGCTGGGAAGCTTACACTTATTTCTCGACGCAAAATTTATATCAAAAATCAATTTTTTTTAATGTCTGTAAATTAAACCTATTTCGTGCTTTGGGGAGCCTCAATGGTCTATTAAAAACTAAATAAATATAAAAAATTTTTTTCAGGGATGGGAAATACATTTTTTTTTTTCGGCCCATTCCGTATTTTGTAGTACATGTAGTAACTAAGATTGTTAAAAATACCAAGTTTTTCTTTAACAAAACCTCCTTATACGTCATGAAGATTTGCATTGACCAAAAAAAAATTTTTTAAATTCAAGTTTTGCTTCCAGGGATGGAAATTGAATTTTTTTTATACGTGAAAGTAATCAAACAGGCAACTGATGTTGTTTTTTTTTGTTGCTAACTAAATCTGTCTTATAATTTAGGAAGAACAAAATTGGTATCAACAATTAAAAAAAATCAAAATTTCGAATCCAGGGTTGGACAAGTGCAATATATTGTAGTACATGGAAGTGGCCAAAATGGTTAAAAAATTTAAATTTTCCTTAAATAAATCTACTTTATACCTCAAGGAGACTTGCACTGATCAAAAAATAAAAGATTAAAATTTCGCTTCCAGGGTTGGGAAAATGAAAATTTTTTTTTGGTACATGCAATATTTTGTAGTACATGTTATAACCAAAATGGTTATAGATTTTGAGTTTTTCTTAAATAAAATCACTTTATACTTCATGAAGATTTGCATTGATAAAAAAAATTTTAAAAATTAAAATTTCCCTTCAAGGGTTGGGAAATTAAAATTTTTATACATAAAAGTAACCAAAATGGTTAAAAAATTAAAATGTTTCTTCAAGAAAACTACGTTATACCTCATAAAGAGTAGCATTTATAAAAAAGTAACAACTTAAATTAAATCTCAATTCCAGAGCTGGGAAATTGAAAGGTTTTTTAATACATGCAATATATTGTACAACATAAAAGTGACAAAAATGGTTGCAAATTTTAAGATTTTCGTAAATAAAACTACTTTATAACTAATGAAAACTAGCATTGGTAAAAAAAGAAACCAATAATGAAAATTTCGCTCCCATGGATGGGAAATTGAAATTTTTTTTTATATATAAAAGTAAGAAAAGATGCAATTGACGTTGTTGTTTTTGCTAATTAAAACTATTTTATAATTCAGGAAGAGCAAAATTTGTATTAAAATCTTAAAATATCAAAACTTCGACTCCAGGGTTGGACAAATGAAATTTTTTATGGTACGTGAAAGTGACCAAAAGGTTTAAAAATGTTAAGTTTTTTGTCAAGTAAAAGTATGTTATATCTTTTAATTAAAGCTACTTCCTGTTTTAGCAAGAAAGAAAGAGGAATTACATCTGTGAAAGCTATTTAAGATTCGGCACAGCCGAATAAAACACTTTTACTTGTTATGATTTAAACTTGTTTCACCCTATAAAAAACACCCTATATCAAGGCAGCAAGTGTTTTAATTTTTATGTACATACAAATTCATTTAGAGACTCTTGGGCTCCAGAAGGCAAATTTAATTAATCATTTTAAAAGGAAATAGAGTTTTTTTCATTTGTAAACAATTTTATTGAAATTTTCTTAATTTCTTTTGCTTTGATATCAGATCATTACAAATGCATTGTTTTCGTACCAGCTGATCCAATTTGGGAATAGCAGACTAAGCTATGGCGGTTTGTTCACACTAGTCATATTTTTCGTATTATTAATTTATGACTACTGTGGGAATGCCCCCCTTGTCTCACTTAATTTTTCAAATGTAATGTCTATGTTTTTGTTGTGCGGCTCAGTACGCCCATATGCCTGCATTTTGAAGTCCACTGATGATTGTGTGTAAGAACCAATGAAATGCGGGCACATAGAAATTCTTAATTTTTCTTCTGATTTATAACAGTTTAATAAAACAAATTTTCATACAAAAAATTATTTTAAATTTTCATACAAAAATTTATTTTTTATTCTTGTGAATAAAAAAAATTTTTTTTTACACATAAATTCGGCTATAAAACTTTGAAAATGGTTGGTGTATCGGTAGGTACATTAGTCTAACCACAAACACACTGACAGTAAAGTCAGTCATCTTATCATAAGCAGCGGCGACGGCTCAAACAGTTTCACAATTTCCATAATCATCAGACTCATCATCATCAGGTAACAAACACATTTCTGGGCAATAAATAAAGGCCATGTAAATTACCTCACGAATAAAAATGCAAATCGAATGCATTAATTTAATAATAGCAACCAGGCCGTCATATCGATCCAAATCCATATAAATGAATGAACTGTACGAAAAAATAATCATCATTAATATCATCATCGTCATCATCATCATCCACTTGGTCATCGTCGTCAGGCGAATGATAATGAGAGGAGGAGTATGACAACGTTTGTTTTATATGTGTACGAGTATGAATATAATTTTATAAATAAATATATATGCCAGGACTTTTATGATTTTCTGTAAAGGGTGTAACGAAAGGATGAGTGCACAGCAATCTCAAACAATTTAGTTCGACAAATGATAAAGATATTCTACCTCAAGCCTCCTGAAAATAAATAACATCAAAAGGGAATCGATTTAACCCTTTACGAGCTCCCATGGATAAAAAGCACACACATGCATAAGGGGATATACACAACAATCACTCGTATTTTTTTGTCAGGGATGAAAGATGTATTCCTCTCATTTGTCCACACTATTCTCTAATGTTTGATGGCGGTAGTACCTCTGATTGGCCGTTTTGTCACTTCCAAGCCTGATCGAGCTTACGAAAGTGAGCGCACTTTTCGACACTTATGATCTTTATGCTCTGAGCTATCATCTTGAAAAGACGGCAGCTTAAACAACAATACAGAATTATCAAAATTTGTTTAAACTAGTAAATGTGCTGCACTTATGTACGTCTGGAGCCATCTATTTGATATTTCTAATTTTTAATACTAATTTATTTTTTTCTAATATATAAAATATATTGAATTACCCAAAAAAAAAAAAATTTTAATTATAATAACAAATAGTTTTATTTAGTCACTTTAATATTCCAAAAAATTTTAATTTTCCAGCTCTGGAGCTGTCTTTCTGAACATTTTTTTTTTAATTCTCAATAGCAATGAATTTTTTTCAAAACATCAAAGACGTTTAATTTATAAAGAAAGAATTCATTTCAGTTGGCTACTTTTATGTACCAAAAAAGTGAGTCAGTTGTCCAACCCTGGAATCGTCTTTTTGATTTTGTTTGAATTTTCAAAACATTGTAATTTTTTCTGAAGTGTAAAACAGCCCTAATTTCCAAAAAAAACAGGACTAGGTAGTTACTTTTTATATACCAAATATAAGTTAACGTATTCCAGCTCTGTAGCCGTATTTTCGATTTTACTGATTTTCTATAGCACCCTTTCCAAAATATCAATAGGACCACACACGTTTCTTGCAGGAAACCATTTCATGTGTCTGTCGTTCTTGCCGATTTGACTCTGTAGCAGTTGGAAATTGTTCCAGTGTTTTTGAACCTACTATTTTTGGACCCCGCCCCCTTTAGTGGGCGTTGAGTTTACCTGTTATATGAAACAATAGTGTAAATATATAACAAAATTGTATTCCTTACGCCTACATTCCTTATAAATTTAATTTATAAGCGTTTGCAACCAAGGTTTGCAACCAAGGTTTGTTTTCTGATCTTGCCCTGCCCTAACCCTCCACCGCCCTTTGCCACTAAATGACTTTATAAAAAAAATTTATTTTTTTTCTGCACTTAACTATCCCGAAAACTTCGTTTTTAAGTTTTTACGATTTAGGTGACATGTCTCCGCCACGGCCTTTTCAGAGTGATCCTATACAGAGTCAGCAATGTCTGAAAGGAAGTGTGACCCAGCAGGTTAAACATTTTTAACTTATCCTAGTCCCTTTTTTGCAAGTTGATATAAAATATTTTTTATATTTTCTTGCTCCTCCCAAAATGAAAGTTTTAATAAGAACAAGTAAAAACGTCATATTCGACCGGGTCGAATGTTAAATACCCTCCAAATATTTAGTAAATAAATTTAAAATGTTTGACTTGGTGGGACAGAGCTCCTTTAAGAGATCTCTTTACCCAATTTTAAATGTCTATTTTGACAGACGCATTCCGGAACGGAATGGGGCAGACGTTTCACCTCTGCAAGATCAGAGAACATCTCAGCTTTAGGAATAAAAATTTTTCAATATTTACACTATTTTTGCATATAATATCGTAAGTCAACGCCCACTAAAGGGGGCGGGGTACAAAAATAGACTATATTATGTTGTTTTGTAGAGGTTGGTTTAGTTCTTCTTAGGGGAACTTTTTTCCCTCTTGCCCGATTTTACACATCTCCGAACTTAACCTGTGCTATGCTTCAAAATATATTTATACCAAATTTCAAGAGTGTAGCTCTTTTCGTTTAGACTGAATAGTGATTTCCACAGACGGATGGACAGACGGACGGAAATGCTCAGATCGTCTTAGATTTCATCAGTGGTCAAGAATATATATACTTTATGGGGTCCCAGATGGATATTTCTCTGCGTTACAAACGGAAGGACAAAGTGAATATACCCTCCAATTCTTTTTTGGAGGATATAATAAAAATAGAATTTTGATTTATTAAATATTTGGAGGGTATTTAAGACTCGACTCGATTGAATATAAACTTTTCTAATTGTCTTAAATATTTATTTTTTATAATTCCAGATTCGTAACAAGGACGATTTACAAGAAATTTCGACTCTTTTGCTATACCCTGTGGCAACTCAACGAAAATTGTCAACTGGCAATTGTTATTGGTAGCTGTTGTTTGTCGTGTCTCATTTTGGCATCATAAAATTTATGGCACTTTCAATATAAATTTCCTTAATTTGCAACGAAGTCATAAAAATGAGATTCAATCATGCCGTATTCGTTAATGATGGGCCGGCTGCATAAGAGCGTTTCTTTTTTTTCTGTGTTTTGCTGTTTGCTGCTTTTATGCATTTAATCGTTTTGAGAAATATGGGCAAAAACAACAGCAAATAAGTAACAAATATATATAAAAAAGTTATTAAATTTGAATATGATGAAAGCAAATTATATATGATCCTTACGATTGCTATTATTTACGAATTATTTTAAAGCATTTTAATGCATTTAGAATATTGAGTTGTGGTTGGATATTAAAGTTGTTTCTTGTTTAATTGCATTTGCTCAAATACGTTTTTGTTTTTGTTGAAAATTCTTCAGAGACTAAAAATGTCGTAAAACTTGCCGATGCACAGAAGAAGTGTGATAAGGTTTCTGGGAATTAAGTGATATTCAAAATTACACGTGGCCTGGCTTCGTCAGCATTCAATTCACAGTTGATCGTTATTAATAATCATTTTTAGGGCATCAATCGATTGAAATTGTTTCCCTATCTTTTTTTATTATTATAATTTTTTTTCTTTGCTTAATTAATATTATCTTTAACACATTTTATTCATCTTGCAAGTTTACTAATGATGAGTATGTATATGTTTTCTGAAATCCCAAAGTTGATCTCAATTTTCCTTTGGACAGAACTGGTCAGTGTTTCAAAAATTATTTCGACTTAAGTTGTAATACCACGTGCGGTCTATAAGCAATCCATCATAGGGCCATTATTACAACTTAACGATAAAGTTCTCAATAGTTAACCTTAACATTAGCTAACGTGAACTATAAAGTGACCTTTAAAGTTTTTCCATTATTACAACTGTCAGATAAAATAAAAAATCTAATTTATATATTGTGGCAACATTGCGGTGGATACCGACTACTATTAGTGATTTTAAAAAAGCGTAGTGGCAACGATTTACTTTTGTTTATTTCTTAAATTGAAAACGTTATTATCTTTTCTGTGTGTTAAATTATTTTGCTACTTGTGTTAAATGCTTTTGTTGTTTGGGTAAATTGTGTTATTGAAAATGATGTCGAAACTAAATAATACGACTGAATCGGAAAGAAAGAAAGCGAAAAATATGTTCTAAATTATTTAAATAAAATAAACGTTGTCTATTGTCCATTTTTAGGTTGAAAAGTTAGAATTATTTAATTTGACGTACAAATTTTGTAAAAGTTACCATATTTTCAGAAGAAAATATGGCAGCTTCATTTGCTTAAAGTTAACTTTGAAAGTTATCATGAGGATCAACCTCCTGTTAGCTTATCAGTTACCATTAAGGTTAATTTTAACTTGTAATAATCAAATAACATTTATCTGCCAGATAGCATCTTATTGTTAACTATTTGTAAGTTGTAATAATGGCCCATAGTGAATAAAATGTTAATAATAAAACAAGTAAAAATGTACCAGGTTACGTCTCAGCTTCGTCATTAAAGCTTAAATATGTTATTTTTAAGGAATGTGGGCTTAAGTAAAACAATTTGTTAAATTTTTACAAGATTTTTGCATATAATAACGCCCACTAAAGGGGGCGGGTCCCAAAATTGATTTATTTTTATTTTATGGCTCCAGTTTAAGGCGTTGGACCGTATTTGACATAAAAATATGTATATCATTTGCTTAACAAAATTACAAAAGAAAACTTGAGAAATTATGTTGCTTTTGAGAAGTTGGTTTAATTCTTCTTAGGGGAACTTTTTCCCTCTGGCCCGATTCAGCCCATTTCCGAACTTGACCTATGCTATCCTTCAAGATATATTTATGCAACATTTCAAGAGTCTGGCTGTTTTCGTTTGGAGTGAATCGTGGTTTCCATAGAGGAGGGTATAAAAATTTTTAAAGGAAATATATAAGCAAAGAAATTTATTATGAAATTATAATCACGATATTCTGATCTTGCTCTACAATACCACAACTTCTCCTTTCGCTGTTCTAAAGTTTACAAATATTTGCCATATCAATAAATCATTTCCCTCGTAGAGTCCTCATTTGTTTTTTTATTTTTCCCGAATATAAAAGGTAAACGATTTACGAGCTCTGAAGCAGCAGTCGAAGCGTAGAAACACCATGTTTTGGCGGTGTCCCAACAGGGATGAAAGAACTGCTGTGACAACTAGTTTGGACGAGTGCAAAAGTGCATTGATCATCCAGGGGAATATTTTGAAAAAAAGTTATTTTTGTTTAAAAATTTAAAAAACTACCCCTCGGATCAATTACGCTGCTCGTGATGCCTTTTTTTAACTTCCCGCTAATAAAATTGAAAATTTTCAAAAAAAAGTTACTAGTTTTAGCCCGTTTTGAAAAAAAAATATCGAGTTTTCACCAGATCTCGACGTTTTGAGTTCCTAGGAAGCTTTCCTGACTATTCCTGATAAGCCGCCATTATGTCTATATGTATGTGTGGGTGTATGTGCTAAGTAAAGGGTTTTTTATGAAGTTTTTTTTTTATACGAATCACTCTGTTGTCTGACAGCTGTTTTGACAGTTTAAAGTGACGTCTCTACTCAGTATTGTTTGGCAAATCATCACGAACAGGTTAACTCCAGAACAACGCTTCCAAATCGTGGAAATTTATTTTCAAAAACAGTGTTCAATTAAAAATGTTTATCCGCTTTTTTACCGCAAAATTCCGTATTTGGAGCAAAGATAATCCACACGCCGTTCAAGAATTACCAATGCATCCCGATAAATGTACTGTTTAGTACGGTCTATGGGCTGGTGGAATCATCGGTGGTTATTTCTTTAAAAATGAGGAAGGACGAAGCGTTACCGTGAATAGAAATCGATACAGAATCATGACCAATGAATTTTTGGTGCCAAAACTTCAAGATATGGATGTAAACGAAATGTGGTTTCAACAGGATGGTGCCACTTGTCATAGTGCGGGCGACACAATGGACTTATTGAAAGAACATTTCAACGACAACATTATTTCGAGAAATGGACCGGTGAATTGGCCTCCGTGTTCGTGTGATTTGACGCCACTCGATTATTTTTTGTGGGGATACCAGAAATCATTGGTTTACGTGGATAAACCAGCAACGATTGACGCTTTGGAAACCAGTAGTCAACGTGTCATTGCTGAAATACGCCCTCAAATGCTTGAAAAGGTGGTTGAAAATTGGACCCCCAGAATGACCTTTGTGCAAAATAGTCGTGGTGGCCATATGCCCGAAATTATATTGAAATGTTAAATGACAAGAAATTATCTACCAAATAAAAATTTTTTTTGGCCATTTCATAATTTGGCATATGTTTTATTTAAATTTCAAATCAGCAAGCTCTTATAAAAACTCTCTTTATATGGTCCGCTTATAACTATTGAATGGCTGAACCGAATTCAAGCAAACTAGTCGCGTTCCAAAGGAAACTTATATTTGCTGTGAACCGGTTCGGACCGGCAAAAAATTTGTTTTTCAAAAGTTGGGTTTCTTAGAATAACTTTTAAACGTCTTTTGCTGATCGAAACTAATCCGTTCTTGACAATAGAAAATCACGGCGATCGCTTTCAACCGGATCAAAATCGGTTTACGCGTTCTTGAGATATTATCAATGAAGAATTCGCAAAATGAGAATTTTTCAAAACACCCCGATATTATATATGTGGGCAATTAGCGTTCTCGATTTTTTTTATAGGTATGGAACAACTACATCAATCAAAGCTTACCACGTGAGAATCGGCTGATCCATTCGAAAGCTATAGCAGTTTTAAAATAAAACTATTATCATTTTGGACCTTAAGATCAACCGTTTTCCATATATTTTTTTGTGATCTTCTGAATAATATGTCGATTGTATTCACATTACAAATCTAATAGAAGTACAAAAGAATGTGTTTTCTTAATTATCCCGCGGTCCACGTGATGGCAACAATTCGGTGGTTGCGAAAAATTCCCACTAGAGTTACAGAATATGGGTAATGGTCCGAAAATGTTTCATAGTTATAAATACTATTTATTAATATCAATCTGATTATGAATATGATGCTCTGAAGCCTCAGAAAAAACCGATATATCGTACAATTTTCAATTGTTTTTGTAGCTACATTCGCTTACGCAATTTTGGCCTTTCCCTCGCCTCCAACCTTTAAGTGAATGTTCGCATTCTACCAGCACAAGTTATTTGATGGACTATCGGTATTGATCACGAAATTCCCTAATGCAATGGCTTTGTGAATGAGATCGTTTTGCCAGGCAAAAACGAAATCTAATAATATTCCATCACATATCTAATTTCCTGAAAACTAACGTTTGCGTTAACCCTACAGAAGTCTAAAATAACCTTTGCACTTTATTTAGTAATAAGTGATTAAAAACTGGTCATAATTTAAATCACCATCTGGCAGAACGTTTATCGCTTTCAACCCTTCGAGAAGATTTGCTTGGTTTTGCAAATTTGAAATTCATTGGAATGGTTTCAGTTTGGGAGGATTTTGTAAGCAATTGAAAAAACGGAATTGATTGTGTACAAGTGATGTGCCAACTGTTGGAAATTAAAGAGTGTCTTCCAGGAACCAGATGTTCCGCTTGAATAGAATTTTTCAAATAACTGACATGTTTTCCAGTAAATTTACCATCAAAATGATACGGTTGGATTATGCAAACGAAGTTTTCGTGTATGCGCTAATACTCACGTAAACATAAGTAGTGGTAAATTCGTCATTATTGTAAATTTTCAAGAAAACTACTGCTTAAAGCGCTCTTAAGGGGTAAATGCTATTGCAACCGCTGTCTTTATAAAATAAACTGAAATTTCAGTGAAATAAAAGGACATACAAAGTCTTACACCCAATTCACACGATGAGTTTTGTGACGTTTAATTTTGGTAGTCAATTGTTATTAGGCAGTGAAAGATGTAGTGAAGCAATAAATAGACTTGATTTCTGTTTTCATGTTTCTTTTCACATCTCTCTTTACACTTATGCCTGTTCAGTTGCTACGCTTTGGAAACTTTTTTTACTCTTCGCCAAAAATGGCATATAAGTTTGTCATTCAGTGTGTAATTTCCTCAATATTAACATGGGATCCCAAAAATATATATACATATAAAGGGTGTTTTTATAAGAGCTTGCTGATTTGAAATTTAAATAAAACACATGCCAAATTATGAAATGGACAAACAAAAATTTTTTATTTGGTAGATAATTTCTTGTCATTTAACATTTCAATATAATTTCGGGCATATGGCCACCACGACTATTTTGCACAAAGGTCATTCTGGGGGTCCAATTTTCAACCACTTTTTCAAGCATTTGAGGGCGTATTTCAGCAATGACACGTTGACTACTGGTTTCCAAAGCGTCAATCGTTGCTGGTTTATCCACGTAAACGAATGATTTCAGGTATCCCCTCAAAAAATAATCGAGTGGCGTCAAATCACACGAACGCGGAGGCCAATTCACCGGTCCATTTCTCGAAATAATGTTGTCGTTGAAATGTTCTTTCAATAAGTCCATTCTTTCGTCCGCAGTATGACAAGTGGCACCATCCTGTTGAAACCACATTTCGTTTACATCCATATCTTGAAGTTTCGGCAACAAAAATTCATTGATCATGATTCTGTATCGATTTCCATTCACGGTAACGCGTCGTCCTTCCTCATTTTTAAAGAAATAAGGACCGATGATTCCACCAGCCCATAGACCGCACCAAACAGTACATTTATCGGGATGCATTGGTAATTCTTGAACGGTGTGTGGATTATCTTTGCTCCAAATACGGAATTTTGCGGTAAAAAAGCGGATAAACATTTTTAATTGAACAGAGTTTTTGAAAATAAATTTCCACGATTTGGAAGCGTCGTTCTGGAGTTAACCTGTTCATGATGATTTGCCAAACAATACTGAGTAGAGACGTCACTTTAAATTGTCAAAACAGCTGTCAGACAACAGAGTGATTCGTATAAAAAAAACTTCATAAAAAACACTCTTTATATATATATATATATATATATATATATATATATATATATATGTATATATATATATATAGTTGTTGTTTGCTTTTATTGACCTTTTCTTATATATGTATTTTAGAATGATTGAGCTCGAGGTCGATATTCGAAAAAATTTTTGTCATATTTCAAAACCAATTTATACAGAAAATTTTAATTTTCGATTGTTATTCCTGATGATGTCAACAAATTGTTGACGAAATATCGAATAAAATAGAAAAATTATAACGATTTTTAAAAAACGACCTCGAGCTCAATCATTCTAAAATACATATATATATATATATATATATATATATATATATATATATATATATATATATATATATGTATATATGCATATGTCAAGCCAAGTCTATTTTCTGCTAATATTGAGCCAATAGAAATCACTCACTTAAATGTTGCGTGCAAAATGGATGCCATATGAAAATTGATGCCGCAAAAAGAACAACACCAACTACTCCGACACCACTTCTATCAGTGTTCCAAAGGCACCGCAGTGTAAAAACGTCACAATAAAATTTTGCATTTATTTTTTCCATTTGCAAAGAAAAAATTAAACAACAAGAATTGTTTATTGTTTGTTCATTTGCTTTAGTTGCTTGTTGTATGTAAATGAAAACTTATTGTTGGTTTATTTTTGTTGTTGCTGTTATTGCTGTGTTGTTGCCGGCATATAAATAATTGCAATGTGTTGCCAACACGTTAATTGTTAAACAAATGCGCTGCGCGTTTATCACTCACCAAATAACACAACAGCAAACGTTAATGGAGATAGAAATGTAGTCGTCGTATATGTAGTCGTGTGCCTGTGTATTTGTGTTAACGGCATGCATGAATTGCAAAAGTGTAGCAACAGCAGTTAGAGGACCACATAACCCCCTTAACCCTAACAAATTATATCAAATGAACCATTTCCCTTCGCTGGATGAGTGAGTGGTGGGTGTCTTCAGCAATTACACGGTGTATAAGGGAACAATTCCAAATGTTATTTTAGGTGTAAATACGAGAACGTGTGATAAAAAAATTTATTTTTGCTATCGTAAAAAATTGTACACGGCGAAAAATAATTACATTTGGACCGTAGCCGTTCACTGTCTCCTTTTAGACACAAATACATCAAATCAATGTAATTTAAATAATGGGGTTTTGTCTAAAATTAACAACTGAATAGACTTGGGCTAAATTTATTCGTCCCCCTTTTTTTAAAAAAGCATATGATCAAATCCGTTTAAATCATATTGGATTGGTCATACGAGTAGGTTCTTCCATGGCTACATCTAATCAGTGAGATTCACATAGTCAAAAAGTCACGCCCATTTGAGTCGTTTGAATTTGATCACTGTTTGCTTGTCTAAAATGATTCAGTTCGATTGTGGCGTCAAACACCCAAAAAGATTTTCTAGTAACAGCGGCACGATGTTAAAACTCACTCGACAGTAGGGCGGAATATGTTTCCACCCCAAACATCGACATTTATGACTCACGCGAAACTTAAACACAAAAAAGGATGGAAGTTCATGCTACAAAATAATTAATTTATATTGTTTTCAGCTGGAAGAATAATAAGTGGTGTCAAACAAAACACATTAGTGCTGAAGATAAAAGTGTTGTGGCTTCCGAAAACAGCTGTGCTGCTGTCTTAGTTGAATAATTAAAAATTAATGTTGACTTTCCTTAGTGCCTAGGAATATTTATCAAGTCTTTCTGCATTTAAACAAATTTTCGCGCAATTTTAGTATAAATCCTAACTAAATCATATTTTCTGCACTGCAAACAGGGATGGAAAATTCAGTACAATGGTAAATTTATCATAACAAATTGCACTGCAGCGTAGCAATAATATTTTTAGTACAATATAAAAATATTTCCAATTTTAACTTCAGTAACTCGTATTCATTGTCCTTGAGATCCTGCTATCTCACAAAAATTGTTTAAATGAAAGCTGAAAATATAAATTTTTGACCTTATATCGGCAAATGTGGAATAGTTTTCTCACGTGTTACAAAATAAAAGACCCCATTTTTTTACACGAACTTTAAAAGTACATTTTTTGTATATAATCTATAATTTGCTTTTGTCTTATCAGTAATTGGGTAAAACCAGAGATTCTTGCCACTCCACCGACAGTAGAGTTCTGTCAATGTCTGATGTGTTGTTCTATATCCCATTCTTTTAAAAAAAGGTTCAGAGCTGTAAAATTTTATTATATTTATATTAAAATAACGGTTGGCTGAAGTAGTAGAGCACGAGACTATGAAGCGGGTGGTCCTGAGCTCAACCCCGCGCTGTGTCATGAAATATTGTGTTGAATTCTTCTGATCACCATGCATCCCCCAGGGGTGCCGTTGGGGAGCTTGGATATGATGTCAGGCCTCGGTCCAGCACAGATCCGGGAAAGGGTTATGTAGTTTTTTACAGACGGTGCTTTTGCTGATAACCCATAAAACTCATATGTTACCTGCCCAATCCCTGAAGATGCAGTGCAACGGGAGGGCATATAAGTAATTAAAAAGTAGTAGGTATACCTCCCCAGAAAGTACACCGCCTAGTACGATCCCTGCATGTAGGAGTTTCCTCCGCTCCGAAGCATATCCGAAAGTGGGTCGAGTAGAAATTTGGCAGAGGTTTATTCCTATGCAGTCTGTTGTAAGAAAGTAGGTTAAGGACGCCTGGTACCGTAAGAGGGCCAAAGTCAATAGAGAGCTGAAAACCTATACTGGTTTTGCTCTCGGGGGTTACAGAGTTTTCTCAAACATAACTTTTGCTGGTAAACCATAAAACTTATAAGTACCTACCTGGCTTCCGAATAGGACCCGGGATAGGTCCCAGTAGGAAACTTAGCTGGTCTACTGTAAGAGATCTAAAGGAGTAGGGGGCCTACGTAAGTTTGAAATAAGAAAGGAGGTCCAAGGACGCCTCGATGTAATTAAGAGTTCAAAAGTCAATAGAAAGTTGAAACCTATAATGGTTGGCTTTCGAGGGGTTACGATGTTTTTCAGGCAGTACTTTTGCATGTACCCCCGTAAAACTTATATGTTACTGCCCAAGCTCTGTTACAGTGTAACGGATGTGCATATAAGAATATTAAAGTAGTAGGTTCGCCTACGTGCCTGAGTAAGAACCAATAGGTGAAGCGACACCTAGGTTTGGGTAAAAAGAGAAACCGAAGTCGATAGAAAGTTTATAGAACCTCCACTGGTTTGACTTTCGAGGCTTTACCAGTAGTTGGAACTGGTACCACGGGATCTAGTACAAGCCCCGCAGTTTACTGCGGCTGGATATTGGTGAGGTCTCCCTGGGGAGTACACGTGGTGGTTGTGGTCACCAATTTGGTGGAAGGTTTGTCAGATAAGGATTGATGTTCAATCCTTGCGGTTGGACTTCGGTCCGGCTGATAGTAGCAAAACCTATGTGTTGTTGTGAATCAACAAATAAAAGATCATCTAGATAGGATCGGCACTCTACCAAGGTGTTAGATCATGGGGCTTACCAAATCATGTCCTAGAAATTGCCACCTGGGCGACCCGAGGTGCTAAGGGAATTGCTGGTAACACTTAATTTTCACCCGATGTTAAGAGCATCGTCAGGTTAGGCCAAAAGGCAGGAACTGACGTAAATCAAAGACATATTTGATCACCATGCACTAATGATTGTGTTAGATGTTGCCAGCCTGTTTCAAATGAAGGCATAGCACTGGTCACTGAACATAATTGGCAGCGACTGACACGATCATGTACTTAAAAGCAGAGTAACAGCAGCACCCTTCTTCGTCGGTCCTGTAGCAAAAATTTGCCGGCGAAGTGAAAAGGTTGAAATAGCTACAAAAAATTCTCGATCTTCCCATCTTTCTTCATCTATCCGCTCAATACCATCCCCTCCTTTCTGGTTCCGGCGCAATGCCCTGCATATTTTGGTGGTCATCCGCTAAAGAATATTTTCTATTTTAGAAAGAAATAAATTAGTATTGAAAACGAGAAATATCAAAATGAAGGTTCCAGGATAAAAGTGAATGTGAAGGGTATATATGATTCGGCACAGCCGAATATAGCACTTTCCTTTTGAAGGACTTTGATATTATCTTTCATTATGATTGGAGATGTTGAGGCTCATTCCCTAGTTGTACTCAATAGTTCTTCTACAAAGGTCCAAACTCGTTGGCCCTTAATTGCCCTATATTCTCTGTGATGCTTCCAGGATAATCGCTAATCAAGTATCCATTCTAAGTCTTAGGGATTTTTATTAATTTGTAATGTTTTATTCTGAATACAGGAGGAACAATTTCTGTTCTGGAGGGTGCTGTAGTTAACACGAGACTATGAAGCGGAGATTCCTGAGTTCAACCCCGCGCTCAGTCATAAATATTGTGTCGAAATATTCTGATCAGCATTAGTGCATGATTGTGTTAGTTGTTGCCAGCTTGTTTCAATGATGAAGGCATAGTCACTGGTCACTGAACATAATTGGCAGCGACTGACACTATCATGTACTATGCTTCGTCGGCATTGTCGCAAAAATTTATCCGGCGAAGTAAAAAGGTTCAAATTGCTACAAAAAATTCTCTATCTGCCCATCTTTCCCCTTAATACTATCCCCTCCTTTCCAGTTCCGGCGCAATGCATTGCATATGTAGGGGTCATCCCCTGAGCACTGGTCCTATTCCTAAGAAAAAAAAAATGAATTTACACAACAAGAGGGAAATTTCGAAAATGCTCGTGGTATTTGTGTATGCGATTTGATTCTTGGGATACCATCCCCACGACTTGTTATCTTCGCCAAATAGAATGCAATCATTAAAGTTTAGGAGGGCGCTAAAACACTTGACATCATTGTATTGTACTCTTATTAAACTTTTTGTCCTCAAAGGAATGTACACTATTGTGCGAGGACTTTCTTTCTAGGTTGCTTTTTGTTTTTTGCCTGTATTATTTCTTTTTGTTTTGTTCAGGTTTTATAAAAAAAAATGTTTATTTTATATTTTATATCATCTCACTTATTTAACCTCAGAGAATTGTTAAAGTCCTCCCAGTGCACAAGCAAACATATGAATTTTTCAACACATCCTGAAATATGCTGTATTCCTGCAATTGCTCTTGTCTAACGATAAAAGTATGAGTGTCTTTGAAAGTTATTAGTTTTGGGGGGAGAGGGAAAAAAGTTGCAAAGAAACAACTATAATTTTTAGCACAGAAGAATTCCATTGTTGCTGTTGTTGTTTTGTGTAAAAATCCAAACAATAACAGAAACATCATTCATTTTACACACGTCGTTCTAATGCCCATTCCCTGAAATTATCTTCTATGCCGTGAATGCTCCAACCGAATTACATGCAAGAAAAAGATACAATATACAAAAGCACATATGGTGGAAATGACATACGTAGACGAGGACATATGAAACAACAACGCTAACAATTCACAATTCAACTGCAACCTCCAGGATAACGATGATGATAATGATGACGAGGGCAACTACTCGCGCCACTTTATAAATGTTTATGCCACAACAATGGCGTTACACTACGAGTTGTAGACGTAATAAACTTCAGTTTTGACAGCACATAACACACCAAAGAATGTCGACGCGTATGTTACCGGTGTGCATGTGTAGTATAAATGTTCTCATTGCTCTCTTTGTTGTTATTGTTATTAAAGATTGTTGTTGCTGTAATGGGAGGTCGTTCCTTCATTTGGAATTCGTTGGTTTGTCGAGGCATCATGTGACACATAAAATATTGTCAATGATGTGGATTGCTCATAAAAAGTAAGCGCCAGAGAAAGAGCTCATAATATATTCTAGTTAATCATAGAAATATGTATTTAATCGTTTATTTATTTGGAGCCAGTTGTTATTTTAATTAAAACTGGATACGAATTGTTATGAAGAAATTTACTGCTATAAAGCTAATTGTTTGGTGGTGGAGACACGAGAAGTGTTTAACGTGAAATTTGTACGTAAGTACAACATTAAAATCGACAATGGACAAGAGGACGAGATTGGCTAGAATTCCAATATTGAAAAATTTTTAATAAATAAAATATTATAGCTTATTAATTTTATTAGTAAGGTAAGAATTTTTTGTTCAGACTGAAGTTCAGATCTACAAATTATTTTTAAAAATGTCTATAAAATTAATTGAAATAAAGTATTATTCCAATCTTCATTCTGTCTTATTATAGTTCTGCTTATTGTACCCTTCCCAAAAGAAGTAAAAGGGTTTGTCATTCTGTGTGTAATTTCCGCAATATATTTTAAATCTTTTTAAAAAGAGAAGACGAATAAGCGACGTTCATCTATCCTTCTGTCTGTATATTTTACCAAGCACCTACAAGAGCCGCAGACTTCATTCTAGGAGTGACGGATTGAAAATGAGCTTAAATAGAGTGATATTGTAATTGAGGAAAATCCAAAGAACGGTGCCATAGTTGGAAAGTTTAAAGCTTGATCTAAAAATTTAACCAGCAAAAACTAATTACCCTTTTTTTCTTAATTAAACCTCTTTTATATTTTGGGAAAAATTTAATTTGTATTAGAAATCCAAATATATCGAAAACTCAATTCCAGGGTTCGAAAATCGATATTTTCTTTTGGTACATTATTTTGGTCTTTTTGTGAAATAAATCCATTTCACGATTCAAGAACAAAAAATATCGGTATTAAAAATCCAAAAATGTCAACAACTCGATTCCAGGGTTCGAAAATCGAAATTTGTTTTTGGTACATAAAACACATCAAATCAGTTACTTATTTTGGTCTTTTTGTGAATTAAATCCATCTTATGATTCAAGAAGAATGAAATCGGTATTGAAAATATAAAAAAATATCTAAAACTCTATTCCAGGGTTGGGCAATTGAAAAATGTTTTGGTGCACAAAAGTAACCAAATAAGTTAAGGCGGATTCACACATGTTTTCCGAACAAAAGTTTTGTCCGGACAAAATTTATTTTACTGAGAATTTTCTGCAGCACGATTCTCTCATTTCGATAAATTTGTCCGGAAAATCAAAGTTGCCATTCATATAAAAAATGAGTTTTGCAAATTTTTTATGTTTTGCAGCGATTTTTTATGTTTTGCTTCCTTTTCTTGATATTTTAGATATTTGGATATTACATATTTTAAATTTGTAAGAATTTGTGATAATAATAATGGACGAGAAAAGTAAATTGCTTTACCTTATGGCCATTGAAATGCATAAAGCATTGTTATTAGCAAAATACATATAAAAAAAGAAACAAATAGATAATATTAGTTCCCAAAATTTATTTTTTTAGTCTCACACACAATTTAATATATCAAAAACAAAATGACACCTCAACTTTATGTGAACAAGTTTAACGTATTGGCAACTCAGTTCAATTTTGTCCGGACAAAATATAAAATTAAACCAATTCAAGCTGAGAGTTGTTCGTAAAAAATATTTTCTCTCTCTCAAGAAGAGAGACGTCAAACAACATATAAAAAAAATTGTCCGGAGAAAAATTTTGTTCGGAAAACATGGGTGAATCCGCATTTAGTTATCCAAATAATTAAAAATCCAAAAATTTCAAACACTCGATTCCAAGGAACACAAATCCACATTTTTTTTGTGGTTTATAAAAGTAACTAAATAATTTACTAGTCTTGTTTATTTGGTGTATTAATCCTATTTTATACTTCGGGAAGAATTAAAATAGTATTAGAAATAAAAAATTCGATACCAAAGTTGTAAAGGGTGCTTTTTATAGAGAGATACAACTTTGTGTTGGCATCACTGCTTTATTTGACCACCCATTTAACAGCTGATCGTTGCTTTTTGTTTAGTTTGCTTTAACATCTCATTATGGATCGACTTACATCAGAGCAACACGTGCAAATTGTGGAAATTTTTAATCAAAATAATGGTTCTATTCGTCAAACTCATCGTGCACTTCTTCCATTTTATGGCATACATAATCGTCCTTCGAAGAACAATAGAGCGTTTTCGGACCACATTTACTGTTACTGATAATGTGAATCGCGTGAGACGATAAACAGCGCTTACTGAAGAGTCTATAGCCTCTGTACAGGAAAGCATTGAAGATAATCCTCATCAATCAATTCGTCGCCGTCCTCAGCAACTGGGATTGTGTCCTCCCACTTTATGGACGATTTTTCAAGTTGTTGAAAATTGGTGTTCCAGGTTGGGCCTTGTACGCGCCCAGCCGTGGCGGCCACATGGCCAAAATCATATTTAAACATTAATGTCATAAAATGTTCTATCCAATAAAGACCGTTTCATTGATATCAAAAATATATTACTATGTTTTACTATGATTTAAACTTCACTTTGTCATTCCGTTTGTAACGCATCGAAATATCCATCTCAGACCCCATAAAGTATATATATTCTTGATCAGTGATGAAATCTAAGACGATCTGATCATGTCCGTCCGTCCGTCTGTGGAAATCACGATTCAGTCCAAACGAAAAGAGCTAGACTCTTGAAATTTGGTATAAATATATTTCAAAACTTAGAGCAGGTTAAGTTCGGAGATGGGCTAAATCGGGCAAGGGGGAAAAAAATTCCCCTAAGAAGAACTAAACCAATCCAGAACAAACAACATAATTTTTAAAGTTTTTTGGTTATTTTGTTAAGCAAATGATATATTTTTATATCAAATACGGTCCAACGCCTTAAACTGGAGCAATAAAATAAAATTATTTGTGGACCCCGCCCACTTTAGCGGGCGTTATTATATACAAAAAATAGCATAAAAATTTAACAAATTGTTTTACTTAAGCCTACATTCCTTAAAAATAACATTTTTAAGCTTTAATGACGAAGCTGAGACGATACCTGGTACTCCTCTGCCCTACCCCCTCCTCCCCCTTCACCCCCTAAATGACCCTACCAAAAAAAAAAAAAAAAATTTTTAATTTTGTATGTAATCATCCCAAGCATTTATTTTTACCGTTTTATGACTGCCTGTTTCTGCCCTACCCCCTTTTCCCCGTAAATTACCCTGTAAAATAAAATAAAAAATTTTATTTTGTGTATAATTATCCCAAGCATTTATTTTTAGAGTTTTATGACAAAGGTGAAATGTTTCCCCCACAGCCCTTGCCAGAGCGACCCCGCCAAAATACAGTTTTTATACCCTCCAAAGAGAATTGGACCCTATAAAGTATGTATATTCTTGATTAGTGATGAAGTTTAAGACGGTCTCGCAATGCCCATACGTTCGTCGGTGGAAAACATGATATTGTCTATTTTTGAACCCCGCTCCCTTTAGTGGGCGTTGACATACGATATTATATAAAGGAACTCTGTCCCACAAAGTTAAACATTTTAAATTTACTTACTAAATATATGGAGGGTATTTAAGATTCGACCCGGTCGAATATAACGTTTTTACTTGTTTTTTTTTTAACATAAAAGTAATCATATAAGTTGCGAGTTGTTGCTTTTTTGTGTTAATTAAAATTTTAGATATTTTCTGTAGGGCAAACGAATGCTGCAATTATCAATTTGGTATAATTGGAAAAATATGAAATGTAGTAGGAGAAAATAAAGCCGTTCTGGAAGTGATATTACAATCAGTTCATGAAATTCCGTAGAAAGTTCAATATAAATCTATAGCAAAACTCACCGATAACGGAAGCCATAATTTAAAATGCTTTGGCAGTATACATATACAGCCATCACCATATTTGCGCCGTTATAGGAAATAGAGCGGCAGCACTATTTGTCGGAAAGGAAGGCCAGTAGGTACCGTATAGAGTGTCCAATGCGATCTTTAAGAAACCTATTTTACTTAATATTTCTCTAGGTGTAATTTCACGATACTTTCCGCCACTTTAGAACGCGCACAACAGAACAATATATGAGGATTGAGCGGTCATTTTCAGGGTTATAGGTGTCTCCTTTCTTGGGGGGATTGGGGTTACATGAGCAAGATCACCCCACGATGGGAACTCATTTGCATGGAAGACGTTTGCTAAAGAACATGACAGCTTCGAAGTAGAAATATTCAAGACCAGTCCTGGAATTCTATGCAGCCCAAGAGACTTATTTATATTTAGATTCGTTAAGGCTGTCGGGACATCGAAAACATATCACAGGCATACTTACAGATCCTTATTGAATTCAGGACAAGGGAGAATATTGTAGCTAAAAGCTTAGCTTTTTCAACAACGTCAGTGAATAATGGGGCATATTTAAAATGAGCCGGAATTGAAGTATGAAGTAAATTAAAAAACAAATAAAACCACAACTAAACGGAAAATAAGTTCATCACGCAGCTGGTATCAAAGGAAACAGTTGAAACAACAATTACAGGACATGAATGAAATGTTGTTACAGCGAACGTGTAGTTGGAACCACAACATCGATTACATTATGGTGACGGAGTTTTCATATGCTGTAGAATTAATGTTAATGGTGTTGCTGTTCTACGGTTTGTTAAAGAACGTGAGTGACAATAAAATTTGTTAACTGCCTGTTCGGTTGGTTTGTTGTTTATTTATCAAAAAAATTTTCAAGCTTATGGTTCTCTGCAAAAATAATTACAACAATAAAATACATGCACTGAAAAAAAAATAGTTTAGGACAGAAACAGAAAGACGAAATGTCTACATTAAAGAGCTTTCAAAGGTTGTGTGAAATAGCTGCCAGTGATACAAAACCTAAAAAAATATTAAAAAATCATCCAAGAAAATTTTATAAAATCAAAGAGAAATGAAATTGCATGCTCAAGCCTAAAAATGTTACCAATAAAAGTTGAGGTTATTGGAAAATTTCTTTTGCCCTTCGTAAAAATGTTCCCCTCCAAAGGATTTATAAAATCGTGTCAGCCCCAAGACACAATCTTCTTTTCTCCGACAAAAGACTAAAACGGTTTTTGGAAGTGAGGAAACTGTGAAATCAACGAAATCGAAAGTAGTTATTTCGACTGATTTACTTTTTGATCGTGAAAAACAAATTGAAATTTTCCAAAACGCCATTTCCGCCCTTGTAGAGTTATTAATTTTCGAACGTCTCCACTAGGCAATTACTCGGCAAATGCCTCTTTATCGTGTCTTTCTTATCATTTTTATCGTCCTAACGTGCTCAAACACTACCCTCGTATGCATCGATGCAGAGCAAAGCTCTGACTGTTAGTCGAATAATAAAATAAAAGACACCCTAAATAATAACATATATGTATTTTAGAATGATTGAGCTCGAGGACGTTTTTGTAAAAATCGTTATAATTTTTCTATTTTATTCGATATTTCGTCAACAATTTGTTGACATCATCAGGAATAACAATCGAAAATTTTCGATTGTTATTCCTGATGATGTCAACAAATTGTTGACGAAATATCGAATAAAATAGAAAAATTATAACGATTTTTACAAAAACGACCTCGAGCTCAATCATTCTAAAATACATATATAAGAAAAGGTCAATAAAAGCAAACAACAATAATAACATATAAAATCTCTAAACACTTTTATTGAAGACCAACAACCGCAATTTAAGTTTCAAGTTGTAAATATATTTTTCAGAAGTGCACAAAAGCACAATAAAAACCCACGCGCTGCACATGCGCTAGATACATTAAAACCTTTAAAGGAAGTCAATGTTTTAACACTTGAAACTCTTTACGACAATCCAAAGTAAACACTATAAATTAAATAATTTGAAACTCATAACTCAATGAATAAAACGACGAAAACATCATAAAGCAGTTGAAAATCTCGCCACGAGAACTTTAAAACATTTCAGTTCCATTCCTGCTGCACGTCAAGCACCTCATTACAAGTTCAATGCAAGAAGAAGAAAAAGCCGAAAAAAAGAATTTAAAATACATTTATCGTTTTGATGCAGGCATTTAAAGTTAAGCCGTAAAATGAAATGACGGTTGCTGTGTGTGCAGCGTTTTTAATATTCTGTGTAAACATTCAATTTTAGTGCTCATTAACGCTGCACTTAACGCGGATTTATTGCTACCGCCTACGTTACGTTCGCTCGCAGCCATATTAAGATATATGGCATGTTTTATGATTAGTTTTTATGGAAGAGCAGCACACACCCATGATTTGTTAAATACAAATTATTGTTGTTTGTTTAACTCCTTCTGTTCAGGAGTTAAGGATGATTTAAAAAATTGACTTGTCAAGTTGACATTTTAATGAAGTTTCAAATTTGCCTCATCAGTTTTTTGCCAAAATATATTAGGAACAAAAGAAGCAACTGAGGTTTTTTTAATTTGATAATTAAAACTATATTATAGTTCAGGAAAAATAAATACTGGTATTAAAACGTAAAAGAAAAATTAAAAATTAGCTTCCAGGCTTGGGAAATAAAACCTTTTTTTTGCTACATGAAAGTAACCAAAAAGGCAACTGACGTACGAGTATTTTTCACTAATTAAAACTATTTCATAATTCATATAAATATTTTATAATAAATAACGAAATTGGTATTAAAAAATACACAAGTAAAAGTGCTTTATCCGGCTGTGCCGAATCTTAGATACCCTTCACATATGTAATTCTTCTTTCTTTCTTGCTAAAACAGAAAGTAGGTTTAATTAAAAAATCAAGAGATCTTATCGGTTACTTTTATATTTAAGAAAACGTTTAAATTTTTCGGCTAGGAAGCTAAATCTTTGCCTTTTCTTATTTCTAATACCTCTGAACGTCTTTCAAAAATATTAAATATGTTTAAATTAAAAACAAAAAGTAAAAATCCGTTTCATGTTCCCCAAAAGTTCTAAGTGTCCAACCGTAGAAGCCTTTTAGATTTTTTTGGTTTTTAATACCAATTTATTTCTTCCTGATATATAAAGTAGGTATAAATCATCATAAAAATCAAAAATAACAAAAAATATGGTTACTTTTATGGATCAGAAAATGTAGATTTTCCAACCCTGGAACCGAATTGTTAGTTTTTAAAATGTTTAATACCAATTTAATTCTTAGCGAAGTATAAAATATGTTTAATTCACTGAAAAAAAATACAAAATTGGTAATTTATCTGGGTACTTTTATGTACCAAGAATATTTCGATTTTTCAACTCTGGAAGCGAATTTTCATTTTTTTACTAATGCAATTCTTAGTGAGGTGTAACATAGTTTTACTTGACAAAAAAAAATTAAATTTTTTTGTCACTTTCATGTACCATAAAATATTTCATTGTCCAACCCTGGAGTCGAAGTTTCGATTTTTAAAGATTTTAATGCCAATTTTGTTCTTCCTGAACTATAAAACAATTTTAATTAGCAAAAAAACACAGCGGCAATTGCCTTTTTGGTTACTTTTATGCATAAAAATATAAATTCAATATCCCAGCCCTGGAATCGCAATTTTAATTTTTTTTAACAATGCTAGTCTTCATTATGTATAAATTCGCTTAAAATTTGCAACCATTTTGGTCTCCGTCATGTACTACAATATATTGCATGTAACAAAAAAACTTTAAATTTCCCAACCCTGGAAGCGAAATTTTAATTTAAAAAAATTTATATTAAATTGAATTAAGATTCTATAGCCTAATTGTTCAAAATTTTTAATTTAAATCTCAGAAAGACATGACAAATATTCCAAGGCACAAAGGAAAGTCAACATCAGTTTTATTCAACTTACACAGCAGAGCAGAACAGCTGTTTTCGAAAGACGCACCCCTTTCATCATCAGTGCAAGTTGAATAAAACTGATGTTGACTTTCCTTTGTGCCTTGGAATATTTGTCATGTCTTTCTGAGATTTAAATTAAAAATTTCGAACAATTAGCCTATAGAATTTTAATTCAATTTAATATAGCAATATAAATGTTCGTTAAAATTCTTACTACATAAAAAAATTTATTTTATCAATGCAATTCTTCATGATGTATAAAGTAGTTTTGTTTAAGAAAATTTTTAAATTTTTAACCATTTTGGTCTCTTTCATGTACCATAAAAAATTTTATTTTTTATTTTTGAATTTTTGATACCAATTTTGTTCTTCCTAAATTTTAGACAGTTTTAGTTAGCAAAAAAAAACAACATCAGTTAACTGTTTGATTAGTTTCACGTATAAAAAAAATTCCGTTTCCCACCCCTGGAAGCAATATTTGAATTAAAAAATTGTTTTTGACCAATGCAAATCGTCATGAAGTATAAAGAGGTTTTGTTAAAGAAAAACTTGAAATTTTTAACAATTTTAGTTATTACATGTACTACAAAATACGGAATGTTCAAAAAAAAACTTTTACATTCCCATCTCTGGAAAAATTTTTTTATTTTTTTAGTTTTTAATAGACCATTGAGGCTTCCCAAAGCACGAAGTAGGTTTAATTTACAAACATTAAAAAAAATAATAAATTTTTGGTATGAATTTTTCGTCGAGAAATAGGTGTAAGCTTCCCAGCTCTGGAACCATATTTAAGTTCATTTCCAATCCAACGGTCCAAGAACCAAGTCTCCAGCTCCTCTGAAGGCTTGGGAAAACCGATTTCACGTACAGACGGACGGACAGACGGACATCGCTCAATCGTCATCGCTATTCATAAGGATCCAGAATATATATACTTTATGGGGTCCCATATTGATATCGAAGAAATTACACATGGAATGACATACCTATATATATACCCTTTCACTTTTTTGTGAAGGGTATAAAAACAGCAAAATTTCGATTTCAGGGTTGGGCAATTAAATATTTTTTTGGTATATAAAAATGATCAAAAGGCTTGAAATTTTAATTTTTTTGTTAAGTAAAACAATTTTATACCCCATTAAGAATTGAATTGGTATTAAAAATCAAAGAAATCAAAAATTCGATTCTAGGGTTGGATAATTGAAACTTTTTTTGTTACATAAAAGTAACGATAAAAGTTTCTAATTTTTATTTTTTTTTGGTGAAATAATCCTTTTATCTGATTCAGGAAAAATTAGATTGGTATTAAAAACCAATAAAATTAAAAAAATCGATTACAGGATTGGAAAATCGATTTTTTTTTTTGCTACATAAGAGTAACCAAAAAGGGTATCTGACATTTATTTCACTAATTAAAACTATTTTATGGTTCAGGAAGAACAAAATTGGTATTAAAAATTAAATAAATCAAAATTTCGATTCCAGGGTTGGGCAATTAAATATTTTTTTAGTACACAAAACTGACCAAAAAGGTTAAATATTTTAATTATTTGTTACGTAATATTATTTTATATCTCATTAAAAATTTAATTGGTATTAAAAATCAGAGAAATCAATATTTGATTGCAGGATTGGAAAATTGAAATTTGGTTGGTACATAAATGTAACGGTATAAGTTCCTAATTTCAATTTATTTATTTTTTGGTAAATTAATTCTATTTTATGCTTTACGAAGAATTAAGTTGGTATTCAAAACCAATAAAATGAAGAAATCGATTACAGGGTCGGAGATCGAAATAGTTTTTTGCTAAATAAAATTAAATATATAAGTTTCTAATAAAGTAATAAACTTTATTAAATGTATTTTATACGTCAAGAAGAATTTAATTGAAATGTATTAAACACTAAAACTCGGTTACAGGGTTGGAAAATGAAAATTTTCGTGGTACATAAAAATAATAATATCAATTCGTAGTTTTGGGGTTTTCAGTGAATCACACCTGATTTATACTTCAGGAAGAATAAAAGCGGTATTGAAAATGTAAAAGCGACAATTCCAGGATTGGACAAGTCAAACTTATTTTTGGTACATAATAGCAACCAAGTGAAACAAATATTTTATTTTTGCTTACAAATAAAACCTATTTGATATTTTTGAAAGAAGTTCATTAATATTAGAAATCAGAAAAGCAACAAGGCCAGCATAAGTAACTATATGACAAATTTGTTTCCTTGGCAATAAAACATATTTTGTATTTTAGAAAGAAATAAATCAGTACTGAAAACAAGAAATATCACAAAGAGCCGTACCCGATGAAGGGTATACAATATTTGGCACGGACGAATATATCACTTTTACTTGTTTTTATTAAAGATTAATTAAAAACTTGCTGCTGTAATTTGTATGATAATTATATTTCAACAAGTTTTGACTATATTTTTTTAAATACGGTCATTAGACTTCAAGATGAAAACAAATTAGATTGTAATCAAAAGATAACGAGAACAGTAGACTGTAGGCTAAATCTGCACACGTTTCTGCAAGAAGATGTGACATCTGAAATTTTATGTTTGTCCCCACAAGAATGAAAATATTACTGTAGTTAGTCAGTGCAAGTATATCCTATAGAAATTAATTTGTCAGAATGACCGTACCCTCAACTGGATTCCAGCACACGACAACTGATGAGACAACAAAGGAGCAGGCGGACTTTCCCTTCTAAGCACGCACGTCTGTTATGCCATTTGTCACTGTTAAAAACAGCATCTTCACGCATTAGCTGGGAAGCTCCAAGGCTTTACAAGTATCTAAAATTAAATATATGTTTTGCTTGTTGCGCCTAACGCATATTCAGGACTATAGGCCTACTTCAACCGCAACAAAAACAAGTAAAAGCGCTATATTCGGCTGTGCCGAATCTTATATACCCTTCACAGATGTAATTCTTCTTTCTTTCTTTCTTGCCAAAATTACAAACAAAACAAAAAATCCGTTTCATGTACCCCAAAAAGTTCTAATTGTCCAACCGTAGAATCGTCTTTGGTTTTTAATGTTGTTGGTTTTTAATACCAGATTACTTCTTTCTGATAAATAAAGTATGTATAATTCATCATAAAAATCAAAAATAACAAATAAAATGGCTGATTTTATGAATCAGAAAATGTCAACTTCCTAACCCTGGAACCGAATTCTTAATTTTTTAATACTAATCTAATTTTTTCTGATATATAAAATAGCTTTAATTCACTAAAAACACAAAATTTTTAATTTATGTATGTACTATTATGTACGAAAAGTATTTCGATTTTCCAACTCTGGAAGCGAATTTTTATTTTTTTACCAATGCAATTCTTAGTGAGGCGTAACATAGCTTTAGTTGACAAAAAAAATACTATTTTTAAACTTTTTGGTCACTTTCACGTACCATAAAATATATCATATGTCCAAACCTGGAGTCGAAATTTTGATTTTTAAGATTTTAATACCAAATTTGTTCTTCCTGAATTATAAAACAGCTCTAATTAGCAAAAAAACAACGTCAATTGCCTTTTTGGTTACATTTATGTTTAAAAAAATTTCAATTTCCTAACCCTGGAAGCGAAATTTAAATTTTTTAAAATTTTCTTTATCAATGCAAATCTTCATGAGGTATAAAGTAGTTTTGTTTAAGAAAAAGTCGAATTTTGCAACCATTTTGGTTATTACATGTACTACAAAATATTGCATGTATCAAAAAAAAATTAATTTTTCTAACCCTGGAAACGAAATTTAAATTTTTTTGTTTGTTTTTTTTGTCAGTGCAATGCTTCTTGAAGTATAAAGTAGTTTTATTTACAAAAAATTGCAAATTTTTTACCATTTTGGTAACTTTCATGTACCATAAAATATTGCACTTGTCCATCCCTGGATTCGAAATTTTATTTTTTATTTTTGAATTTTTGATACCAATTTTGTTCTTCCTAAATTATACGACTGTTTTAGTTGGCAAAAAACAAAAAACAACAACATCGATTGCCTGTTTGATTACTTGCATGTATAAAAAAAATTCAATTTCCCACCCCTGGAAGCAAAATTTGAATCTAAAATTTTCTTTTCTTTTTGCCAATGCAAATCTTCATGACGTATAAAGAGGTTTTGTTAAAGAAAAACTTAACATTTTTAACAATTTTAGTTACTACATGTACTACAAAATACGGAATGGGCCGAAAAAAAAATTTTTATTTCCCATCCCTGAACATTTTTTTTATATTTTTAGTTTTTAATACACCATTGAGACTTCCCAAAGCACGAAATAGGTTTAGTTTGCAAACATTAAAAAAAATAAATTATTTTTGGTATAAATTTAGCGTCGAGAAATAGGTGCAAGCTTCCCAGCTCTGGAACCATAGTTCGGATCTATCTGAATTTTAACACCACTCTATTTAAGTTCATTTCCAATCCAACGGTCCAAGAATGAAGTCTCTATCTCTTCTGGGGGCTTGGCTAGACCTGTTTCATTACTTTCACTTATAAAAACAATGCAATTTCCCAACCCTGGAAGTAAAATTTGAATTTATAAACAAAATTTTTTTTTTGCCAATGCAAATCTTCATGACGTATAAAGTGGTTTTGTTAAAGAAAAACTTAAAATTTTTAACAATTTTAGATACTACATGTACTACAAAATACGGAATAAGCCGAAAAAAAATTTTTTTATTTCCCATCCCTGGAAAAAATTTTTTATTTTTTTAGTTTTTAATAGACCATTGAGGCTCCCTAAAGCACGAAATAGGTTTAATTTACAAACATTAAAAAAAAATAATTGATTTTTGGTAAAAATTTTGCGTCGAGAAATAGGTGTAAGCTTCCCAGCTCTGGAACCATACTTCGGATCTTTCTGAATTTCAATAGCAGCCTGTTTAAGTTCATTTCCAATCCAACGGTCCAAGAACGAAGTCTCTAGCTCTTCTGGGAGCTTGGGAAAACCGATTTCACGTACAGACGGACGGACAGACGGACATCGCTCAATCGTCATCGCTATTCATAAGGATCCAGAATATATATACTTTATGGGGTCCCATGTGCATATCGAAGAAATTACACACGGAATGACAAACCTATATATACCCTTTCACTTTTTTGTGAAGGGTATAAAAAATATATGTTTAATAAATTTTATATATTCGTTTATAAGTCAATATAAAAGCAAAATTCTAAATTTCTGCTTACAATTCGTATCAGTTAAAGAAATCAAGCTTTCATTCCTATTTTATCTTTTGCATATCAGTTGGCTATCCCTTACATAAATATTTTATATGCCTCATCTCAAACATAAAATGTTTCCTCAGCACCTTCCAACGAATACACTCTTCGGCATAATTACAATTGACAGATGTTAAATAAAAATATGGTCGATATTAAATTATAGTCAATAAGAAATAAAAAGACGATGTAAAGGCCATAAAAAACGCAAGAAATACCACAAATAATTTATGAGAAATAAACAAGATGATTGTTTTTGCTGGTGCTGCTGCTGCTGTCGCCTGTAAAATATACGCAATTCATATGAAATGCAAGCAACATCTCGTTTAAAAAGTTGCAACACGTCAACTTAAGTGACAATATAAAGGACATACTAAATATTTCAAATATTTTAGTACAGACTGCAATAACTGACACTTTAGTGAATATGATGACGATTAAGTAACATTGAAAATAAACAGCTGCACAAGCGGACAGTTTGCGAGTCCGCAAAAAAAAGTTTGTTATCGATATTATTTCATGTGTTTATAAAAGTACATAATAGGCAAGTTTGAGGTGGGGAAGGGAATTGGCTATCATATGATGAAATCACAAAAACTGAGCTGTCATTATATGACATCTATTTAGCAAAAAGTTGGGAAATTTTAACCATTGAAAGCCAGCTGACCATTGACCAACGCATTTTTCAACAAAGTAAGCAAACAAAACAAATAGTCCTCGAAAAAATATTACATCCAAAGAACGTGGCCGTATGGTGACCGCTTGTGGTCAGGCGGCATTATCGGCCCGTATTTTTTTTTCAAAAATGAGCCAGGAAACGCCATCACCGTGAATTCTTAGATTTTTTGTGGTCAAAATTGGCTAATGTTGACATCACTGGTCTTTGGTTGGTTTCAGCAAGACAGCGCCACAAGCCACACAGCCAGCCAAATAATTCAGTTACTGTATGAGAAATTTCCCGGTCGCGTAATTTCTCGATTGATGATTTAACGCCGCTGGATTATTTTCTCTGAGGCCATTTGAAAGACCGGTATTACGACTGTGACTAGTACTAGCACTTACCCATGACTTAGTGGGGAATCGAACTTGGAATTTTGTGTCTAACTGAGTTTAAGTTGAAGGAAACCACTTTTGAATCAAACTATATTATGCCATCATACACTTTTGACAGCTGAAAAGCCTAAAAAACTAATTAAATAATTCTAGCTGTGAATGATTTTCCATTGTCTCATATAAATTTTGGTTTGCTCACAAACGGCATTGGGCTACTACCAGTAGTTGATTTGTCATTGAGAGAGAAATTGACGCGTGATGACGGACAAGCGTTACCCAATTAAATAGACTCACCTGAGAAGAAATATACAGCACTTAAAGATATTCTAATTGTACGAATAGCTCATTTGTCCCATAGTGCACTGTTGGTATTGGTAATATATCCAAAGTAATGCTAGCAAATTTTATTTACTTAGAAGAGCATAGAGAGGATCTGAATATTTATTTTCTTTCTCATAATATTATTTGTCAGAAGCTTAAAGGTATTTAAGTTTTTACATTCCTTTTAATTGTTATGATGTGTGCTATATATTAAGGTACAGATTAGAGTTGTGCAAAACAACCCTTTTCCCCTCCACTAATTAAAATAATAAGTGCTGAAATATGTATCACATCAGAAATATTTTAAATTTTTTCATATGACAACTTTAAGAATTTAAGGAATTGCAACCATGTGTGAAGGGTAAAAAAATCTCTCTGGGGATGAAGCACCTATTCAATCATAAATATTTTTATACCCACCCTTCACAAAAAAGTGAAAGGTTACATAATATTATGGGTTTATCATTCAGTGTGTAATTTCCTCGATATTAACATGGGACCACCATAAAGTATAGATATTCTGGATCCTTAGAGCTAGAGACTTCATTCTTGAACTACTGGCTTGGAAATGAACTTAAATAGAATGGTATTTAAATTCAGAAAAATTCACAAAATACGGTTCCAGAGCTGGGAAGTTTACACCTATTTGTGGACGAAAAATTAAGTAGCAACAACCAATTATTATTTTGTTCTTTTTTTTTAATTAAACCTATTTTATACTTTGGAAAGAATCAGATTTGTACTAATACCTAAAAAATAAAAATATTTCTTCCAGGGATGGGAAATTGATTTTTTTGTACATACAATTAATTTTGTTGTTGTATATTTTCCCTTTTTTTAGCCTTCACAAAAAAGTGAAAGGGTATATATAGGTTTGTCATTCCGTGTGTAATTTCTTCGATATTAATATAGGACCCCATAAAGTATATATATTCTGGATCCATATGAATAGCGATGACGATTGACCGATGTCCGTCTGTCCGTCCGTCTGTACGTGAAATAGGTTTTCCCAAGCCCCCAGAAGTGCTAGAGACTTCGTTCTTGGACCGTTGTTTTGGAAATGAACTTAAATAGAGTGCTATTGAAATTCAGAAAGAGCGGAAGTATGGTTCCAGAGCTGGGAAGCTTACACCTATTTCTTGACGCAAAATTTATACCAAAAATCAATAATTTTTTTTAATGTTTGTAAATTAAACCTACTTCGTGCTTTGGGAAGCCTCAATGGTGTATTAAAAACAAAAAAAATAATTTTTTTTCCAGGGATGGGAAATAAAAAGTTTTTTTTCGGCCTATTCCGTATATTGTAGTACATGTAGTAACTAAAATTGTAAAATATTTTAAGTTTTTCTTTAAAAAAAACCTATTTATACTTCATAAAGATTTGCATTGGCCAAAAAAAATTTTTTTTAATTCAAATTTTGCTTCCAGAGGTGGGAAATTGATTTTTTTATACATGAAAGTAATCAAACAGGCAACTGATGTTGTTGTTTTTTTTGGTAACTAAAACTATTTTAGAAATTAGGAAACATAATACATAGGTAGTAAAATTAAAAAAAAATTTAAATCTCCATACCAGGGTTAGGAAATTGAAATATTTTTGGCACATAAGTTCCTAATTTTGTTTCTTTTAGTAAAATAAACCTATTTTATACTTCAGGAAGAAATAAATTGGTATAAAAAAATATTATAAAAATTTTATTCCAGGGTTGGAAAATCTGAATTATTTCAAGACTTAAAAGTAGTCCTATAAGTTCTTAATTTTAGGTTTTTAGTGAATTAAACCTGTTCTACGGGAGAAATGAAATGGGTGTTAAACACCGAAAAAAAAACTCCATTCCAGGGATGGAAAATACAAATTTTTTGGTACATAAAAGTCACCATATTATTTAATATTTTTAATTTTTATGGTGAACTATAGCTTTTTAGCGCTTCAGGAAGAATGAAATTGGTATTAGAAACCAAAAAATTAAATATTCGACTCCAGGGTTGGAAAGTCGAAATATGTTTGGTACATTAAAGTAGCCATATAAGTTCCTAATTTTGGTTGTTTTAGTGAATTAAACTTATTCTATACTTCAGGAAGAATTAAATTGGCTTTAGAAACCAAAAAAATTTAAAATTCAATTCTAGGGTTGGACAATAGAAATTGTGTAAGTATATGAAAGTAACCATTTTCGTTGTTAATTTTTTTCAACGGGCTTAAGTTCGAATCTGCATGACTGCAAATTATTTTTTTTTATTATTTTATTAATAAATGAATTTGTTCAAATTCTATTTATTAATTTATATTAAGATTGGAATATTAAGAATATTTTCAATAATCATCAAACCAGCAGAACGGATCAGTACTGATTTCGAGGCCGCTACGCCATCTCATTAGCGTTCTTTGTTCAATTTTTCCACTGTTTCAAGTGGTGCTAGTTAGTAGGAATATCAACTATTTAACCAATGTTTTTAACGAAAATTGAATATATTTTATAATACAAGGAGAATTAAATTGGCATTAAAAACCAAAAAGATTTAAAATTCGATTCTAGGGTTGGACAATAGAAATTTTTAAGTATATAAAAGTAACCATTTTCCTAATTTTGATTTTATTACTGAACTAAACCTATTAAAAGAATTAAATTGGTATTAAAAACCTAAAATATCAAAAATTCTATTCGAAATGTTTTTGCAACATAAAAGAAAAGAAAACGGCTACTAATTTCTGCTTTTGTTTGCTCTTAAAACTATTTTGTGCTTAATACTATTTGTATTAAGATGCTAAAAAAATGGTCTCCAGGGTTGGACCATTAAACATTTTGTTATACATAAAAGTAACCAAATAGATTACGAATTTTGGCTTTCTTTGTGATGTAAACCTATTTTATACTTTTTTAACTTGATCTATACCTATTTTATACTTCGGGATGAATACAAGCGGTAATCGGAATTCAAAGGAAAATTATAGGGTTGAACAATTAGAACTTTTTTTTGGCACATAAAAGTAACCAACTGAAACGATTTTTTTTCTTTTTGCTTGTAAATTAAATATATATTTACCCCCTTATTCATAAAAATTATGACAGGTTTATAAGAGTGTAATAGAGCAAATTTCATATGAAATGTTGTTTTATTACGTTGTTATTAGACTCTTTTAATTTTTATGAATGAGGGGGTTAATATTTTTGAAAGACTCTCATTGGTATTAGAAATAAGAAAAGACAAAAATACAGCTTCAGTGCGGAAAAATTTTAATTTTTTCTCATATATGAAAGTAAAATTTTGCTTTTTGCTAATTAATACGATTTTCCACATATTTATGAAGAGAAACGATTTAAAAATATGTAAATGACAAGAACAAGGATACGATTTGGTAGAATATAGTGCCTTGTAATAGAAATTTGTAGGGGATTTCAAAATATGGAAGCCAAAACATAGGAAACCTCTGAAATTTAGCTAGGTTTAGAACCTGCATAGTCTCTGCAATACATTTTCTTGAGTTTATTCAATCTGAATACCAAAAATGTTCTAGAAAATATTTCCCACCTGGAGGAGTGGTATTCTAACTGAATGCTGGCAGTAACATAAGGAGTGCTCTAGTGTTTCATCATCAAGCGTATTACAAAGATCGGAACGTAAACATATTTTATTTGCTCTGTGTAGTTTGACCTTGCACTGTAATATATTACGCCTGTTTGAAAATATTGCACTCCTTTACATTAGTTTTCTGCTCAATGTGATTACCAAAATATCCAAAAGGTGTAAATTTACTCACTTCACTTTCCGTTTTAAAAAAACACACAATTTATTGATGGCAAGGGATACGAAAGTGTTTGGTGAAACTCATATTTCTTAAGCTGCCAAAACCACAATGTAAACTATTCACAAGCCAACCAAGAATGAGTCGAGCCAAGATGTCACTAAGTCTTACGTTTCCAGCACGAAGTTTATGTTATTTTCTTAGCTGACTGCTGGCGGTGTTAGTCCATTTTATGGCTGTCATACCGTTGTGTCACTTGATTTTACGATGCTTGTTTAAGGCAACTCATAAAGTTAAGAATTTTATGATTTTCTTTATGATTTGACGTTTACGGTTAATGACAAGAAATGTAAACAACTACTCCCGCCAAAAATAAACACACAAGCACATATACACCCCGTTTGTCTTAAAACTCATGCAACAAAAGCAAAAATTCAACAAAGAAATTTAAATCTGTTGCGACACATAAAATATGAGTTTTTCAAGGCACTTTCAAATGCAAAGACATCATGTAATTTCAAATAGTTTTAATGAATAGACAGACAGAACTTTTTCTTATTTACCTGCCGTCTACATAAAAGGTGTCATATATAGTAACTGTTAAGTGTCAATTGTTTATGTCAATTTTATGTGAATGTTTGCGTCTATGCTGTCACAATGAGCGATTTCATAAATGTGAAGGTAAAACATCAACTATTTGATGGTCATAAAATTATTTAAAAATCCATAAATGTCAACCTGAAAAAAACATTTTTTCATTCCATTTTAATTGTGTTGAATTGTTTTGTATGTTCGTTTTCATTTTTCAAAGAGGGTTTCTTTTTAAAGCTGATTATTGCTGTTATTGTTACACCGCCCGCCCGTGGAAATAATCATAAAATTAAATTTTATGACCTTTTGCTAAACAGTCATTCATACATTAACACATTCAATCGTTCTCTGCTGTTGATGATGATGAAAATTATGCTGGATCAGAGCTGGATTACTGAATGCAGTTGTAGTATTACATCTTTTTATACCCTTCACAAAAAAGTGAAAGGGTATATAAGGTTTTGTCATTCCATGTGTAATTTCCTCGATATTAATATATATATTTTGGATCCTTATAAATTGCAACAAGGAATGAGCGGTGTCCGTCTGTCTATACGTGAAATCGGGTTTCCCTAACTCCCAGAAGAGATAGAGACTTCATTTTTGGTTTGGAAATGAACTTAAATAGAGTTGTATTGAAATTCAAAAAAATTCAAAATAGGATTCCAGAGCTAGGAAGCTTACACCTATTTCTGGACGCAAAATGAACTAACAAAAACCATTTACATTTTTTGTCAATTAAATCTCTTTGATACTTTGGAAAAAATAAACTTTGTATTAAGAGCCAAACAAATAAAAATATTTTTTCCAGGGATGGGAAATTGAAAAAATAAATTTTTTTTTTGTACATCAAAGTAGAGTTTTTTTTGCTAATTCAAACTATTTTAGAATTTAGGAGAAAGAAAATTGGTGTTAAAATTAAAAAAATTACAATTTCGATTCCAGGATTGGAAAAGTAAAACTAACTCATACCTCATAAGAGTTGCATTGGTAAAAAACAACAACAAATAAATTAAAATTTCGCTTCCAAGGTTGGGAAATTAAAATTTCTTTTTATATATAAAAGTAACCAAAAACCTGACGTTACTTTTCTTGCTAATTAAAACTATTTCATAATTCAGGAAAAACAAAATTGGTACAAAAAATTTTAAAATATCAAAATTTCTATCCCAGGCTTGGACAATTCATTTACTTTTTGGTGCATAAAAGTGACCAAAGAGGTTAATAACTTCGACTTTTTTAAGAAATACTATAATATACTTCGCTTAATTTTGAGTTGCTTTTAAAAATAAAAATAAAAAATTAAAAATTTGAGTCCGGGGCTGGAGAACGGAATTTTTTTTTTTTGGTACATAAAAAGAATCAATAAAGTCACTATTTTTGTTTTGTTTTGTGAATTCCTCAGAACGAATTACATTCGTGGATAAAATAAGAATAAATAAGAACTCGATTTCAGAGTTGGAAAATAGAAATCTTTTTGGTACATAAAAGTACCCTAATTTTGTTTTTTAGTGAATTAAACTTATTACATATATACAGGGTTTTGCCGCCATTTAGGTAAACTTTAGTCTTCACAGTTCATATTTGGCAGGCGTGAAGTAGACACGTGGCAAATTTATTATGGAAAAATATTCGATGCCAGATCTCATACAGCCAGGATTATAATGGAATTACTGCGAGACCTCTTTCCACAACAGGTTATTTCAAGAAATGGCGATGTTGATTGGCCTCCACGGTCGCCTCATTTGACTGCTCCGGACTTCTTTTTGTGGGGATATCTGAAAAGCAAGGTTTATGCAAACAAACCATAAACGCTGGAGCAACTCAAACAAAATATTTGTGATGAAATTAATGAAATACCGAATGAAATGTGTGAGAATGTAATGAATTGTATGTGCTCAAAAGGGCTCGCATTTAAGAGGGTAATAGAGAAGGACATTTATGTGATATTGAATCTCATAAATAATTGCCGGCATTCTCTTTCACTTAATCAAAAATTAAACAAAGTAGTATACCTTCTCGGTGGACACCCTGTACAAACTGAACAACTTCTTGGAAATCAAGTTGTTATTTATAAAAATATTAACAATTTATAAAAAACAACAAAAAAATTTGACAGGTCTTAGAATATATTATTATTAACATAAGCAATAGCAGTTGTTTCCCATATACAACTTTTTTTTTTATCTTGGACCAGCACTCAGGGGATGACCCCTATATATGCAATGCATTGCGCCGGAACTGAAAACGAGGGGATAGTATTGAGGGGACAGATTAGGAAAGATGAGGCTAATTTTCGCTACAGGGCCGACGAAGGTGGGTGCTGTTACTCTGCTTTTAGTACATGATAGTGTCAGTCGCTGCCAATTATGTTCAGTAATCAGTGACTATGCCTTCATCATTGAAACAGGCTGACAACAACTAACACAACCACGCACTAATGAGACTTGGCAGCACTCAACTTAGAACAGCCAAAAACAAGGTTGCATTTCATAAAGCCAATACGAAAGTGGTTTTAAGTTGGTTTTAACAAAATTATTTTGTAGGGTAAAACCAGGGATATACAATCGAAATTTTTTGGTACATAAAAGTAACCATTTTCCAAATTTTGTTTCTTTTAGTGAAATAAACCTATTTACAGAATTAAATTGAGGTTATAAAATTCAAAAATTCTATTCCAATGTTGAACAATACAAATGTTTTTTTTTAAATAGAGGAAAATAAAACGCCTACTAATTTTTCAAATATAAATTTTCCATGCCTGATTGCTGTACTGCTGATTCAGAAGTGACACTTTGTGTGTTTTAGGCGCGTTTGTATGTATTGCAACGAAATTATTACTGATCCTGCTGTTTTACGAGGAAATCGCTTTCAAGCAGTTGTTGCCTTAATTTGTGCAATTTTGCCTTTTTTTCCTGCTGTCGCAAGCGACTGCTGTTTATTTTTTCCCCCCCTGAAAAGTTTTTAAATGCACTTTTTTCTTGCAAATGTTCTACCAAATGCATTTGGCATTTATGAGATTTTAGTTACTGGCACATTTAGTCCATTTAGCGCCTTTTAATAATTATACTTCTACTTGCGATTAGTCATTATGAAAATTGTTCTCACATATGGAATTGATTGTAATATTGCGTTTCTGGCAAAGTACAAAGTGGTTTTAATTATCATCAGGCTAGAAAAAATTGTTGGTATACCATTAATTAATAACACAATTACAACGATTGCAGACAATGTAAAAATTAAACAAGAAACTGCGAAATATTCATTAAGTTCCATGATTTTGCGATTGCATCCTGGCATACACAAAAGCAAAGAAAGATCAGTAAACATTGAGGATTTAAAATATTGTCAACTTCATATCCCATTTCATTTCAATGTGTGAGGTGGTTCATTTCTAATAAATATGTTTATTAAAATTTTTTATATTCAATTTAATTACAATTTATAGGATATTTTTCGTAATGTGATTTAATTCAGGAAGTCTCCACAAATACTCCAAACCGCAAAAGAAAGCCAACATCAATTTAATTATCCGAATTCCATAGCAGAGCAGGCCGCTACATTTTCATCATCAGTACTCATTTGTTATTGTTTTCTTCACAGGTTTACCGCAATGCAGAGTTGTCAATTACTTACTGATTTTTAGTTTAAATCTAATTATCTCTAAAAAAGTTTTTATTTCGGTACACACTCGAGCTTTTTTAAGTAACTTCGAGTTCATCGATAAATTTAAGTCAAATTGGAGCTGCTGCTGGACATGAATAAAATAATCAAGCGGCAACACGTGAGTTACCAATTAATTTAATACATTTCTCCTATGCAATTTTCATATACGAATAAAACTTGTAAAAGTTAAATACTGATATCAGGTTCATCTAAGTGATGACAAACAAAATACATATGGGTACTGATGATGGAAGAGTAGTATAGGTTTGTCATTTCTCGTGTAATTTCCCCAATACATATTAACATGGGAGCCCATAAGTCATATAAATTCTGGATCTTTATAAATAGCGATGACGAATGTCTGTCTGTCTGTACGTGAAATCGGTTTTCCTAAACCCCCAGAAAAGCTGGCGAAAAGAGGTATTGAACTTCAGAAAAATCCACAAAATACGGGTCCAGAGGTGGGAGGCTTACACCTACATATATGTGGACGCAAAATTAACTAGCAAAAACCATTTATTTAATTTTTTTTGTTAATTAAGCCTCTTATATATTGAAAAGAATCAAATTGGTAATAACAACTAAAAAAATAAAAAAAATTATTCCAGGGATGGGATATTGAATTTTTTTTTTTTTGGTACAAAGAGGTAAATTAAAAAAAATCGCAATATCAACTCCAGGGTTGGGAAATCAAAATATTTTTCGGTCATTGAAAAAAATCACAAATTTTATTTTATTTAATTTTTTTTTGTCAGTAAAACTACTTTATAATCTACTAGAAATTGATATTCTGTTCAGAATTTAAAAAAAACAATTTTCTGAATTCAGGGTTGGAGAATGAACAATGTTTTGGCACATAAAATAATAAAAACCATTCATTACTGTTGGTGTTTTTGATGAATTAAACCTTCTTCATGCTGTTATAAAAATAAACAAAAAATAAAATTTGATCCCAGGGTTGGAAAATCGATATGTGTTTGGTACGTAAAAGCAGCTATATAAATTCCTAACTTTGGATTTTTCAGAGAATTAAACCTATTTTATACCTCAGAAATAATTATATTCGTGTGAATAAATAACTACAATTAAAACTCCATTCCAGGGTTGGAAAATCGAAATATTTTTGGTACATAAATATTGCCACATTAGTTCCTAATTTTGTTTTTTTTAGTGAACTAAACCTATTTTATAATTTAGGAAGAGTTAAATTGGTATTAAAAACCCAAAAGATTAAATATTCGATACCAGGGGAATCGATACATGAAATTATATAAGTTCCTAATTTTGTTTTTCTTTTTAGTGAATCAAATCTATTTTCTGTTTTAGGAAGAAAGATGAAATGCATCTGTGAGAGATATTTACGATTCTGCACAGTCGAATATAGCACTTTTAATTGTTTTTCTTATATTTCACTCAAAGAGATTTACGTCCTTTGTTTTATTACATTTTCTTATCTGGCATTTGTCAATATGAAGTCTGTAATTGATGTTGAAAATAGCTTTCAATTAAAAAATATGTGAAGATAGCCGGTTATCAAAGATAACGAAGACGAGTTAAAGAGCCTAAATTTATTAATTTTTAATTGTTTTGTTTAAAAAAACGTTTTGCCACAATATCTATACAACTACCTTTAGATGCTTGTATACCCAAATACGGAAGATGCCGAACATTCTGGACACCCAGTGGAGGCCTCTACTTCTAAAACAATTGAAAAACTTCACGATATGGTTTTATTCCATGGGAGATTGAAAATGAAATAGATTGTAGAAGCCATAGACATCTCAAGTGCCTCAGTGGTCCCAATTCTGAATGATCACTTGGTTATGAAAATTGGTCTAGAAATCAAACCCCCCCCCCCCCCCCCCCCTCCTCGTCACTATTCTGCAGATCTAGCACCGAGTGTTCCCAAACGTGAAGAAATGGCTCGGCGGAAAGAGGTTTGCTTCCAACGCCGAAATCGTCGTACCAACAAATGCCCATTTTAATGACATCAAAATAACAATATTTTTCGCAAGGTAAAAAAATATTGGAGAAAAGATAAATTGACTTTATATTCAACACAGCCGGATATAACACTTTGATGTCAATTGAAAGGATATGATGATAATTTTTTGTTTGTACAGGTTTTTTATAAATATTAATTACTATGAACTAATTGGAGCGATATTATTATTATTATTATTATTATTATACTCTCCAAAAAATAATTAAAGGGTATATTTACTTTGTCATTCCGTTTATAACGAAGCGAAATATCCATCTGAGTCCCCATAAAGTATATATATTCTTGATCAGTGAGGAAATCCAAGACGATCTGAGCGTGTCCGTCCGTCTGTCCCTCCGTCCGTATGTGGAAATCACTATTCAGTCCAAACGAAAAGAGCTAGTTTCTTGAAATTTGGTATAAATATATGTATCTGGAAGGATAGCACAGGTCAAAATAGGGCCAGAGGTAAGATAGTTCCCCTAAGAAGAACTAAACCAACCTCTAAAAAACAACAAAATTTTTTAAGTTTTTTTATAATTTTGTTAAGCAAATGATATATTTTTATATTAAAGAAAGTCCAATACGTTAAATTTGAAGCCATAAAATAAAAATAAAATTATTTTTGAACCGCGCCCCCATTAGTGGGCGTTATTATATACAAAAATAGTGTAAAAGTTTAACAAATTCTATTACTGAAGCCTACATTCCTTAAAAATAACATTTCTAAGCTTTTATGACGAAGCTACGTAAACTGATCCTGAGACGTAACCTGATCCTCCTCTGCCCTACACCCTAATCCCCCTTTGCTCCCTAAATTAAATAAATTTGACATTTATTTATTCCGAGCATTTATTTTTGAAGTTTTATGGAAAAGTTGAAATGTCTCCCCCACGGCCCTTGCCTGAGAGACCCCGAAAAAATACAGTCTTAATGCCCTCCAAAATGAATTGGACCCCATAAAGTATATCTATTCTTGATCAGTGATGAAGTCTAAGACGATCTGGCAATGCCCATACGTTCGTCTGTGGAACACAATACATAGTCTATTTTTGGACTCCGCCCTCTTTAGTGGGTGTTGACGAACGATATTATATGCAAAAATTGTGTAAATATTGAACAATTTTTATTCCTTAAGTCTGTAAGAAGCTGAGATGTTCTCTGATCTTGCACAGGTAAAATGTCCCTCTGATGGCCCTTCTCGGAATGACTCTGTCAAAATAGAGATTTAAAATTCTGTACAGAGATGTCTTAAAGAAACTCTGTTACACCAAGTTAAACATTTTAAATTTACTTACTAAATATTTGGAGGGTATTTAAGATTCGACCCGGTCGAATATAACGTTCTTACTTATTGTTGTTATTATTATTATTGTTATTGTTATATATTACTAAATGGAAAAATCAACTTTAAATGGAAAACAAGTAAAAGTACTATATTCTTAAATACACTTCACAGATGTAAATCTTTTCGTTTAAAATTTTCGGCTGGGAAGCTAAATGTTTGGCTTTTCTTAATACTAATAACTCTGAACGTCTTTCAAAAATATTAAATATGTTTAATTTGAAAACAAAAAGTAAAAATCTGTTTCATGTACCCCAAAAAGTTCTAATTGTCCAACCGTAGAATCATCTTTTAGATTTTTTTGGTTTTTAATACCAATTTAACTCTTCCGAAATATAAAAAAGATTTCATCCACAAAAAACCAATATTAGGAAGTTATATGGTTAATTTTATGTACCAAGAAATTTCGATTTTCCAACCCTAGAACCGAACTTTTAATACTAATTTAATTTTTTCTGATAAATAAATATGTTTAATTCACTAAAAACACAACATTTGGAATTTATGTGGGTACTTCTATGTACCAAAAATATTTCGATTTTCCAACTCTGGAAGCGAATTTTTATTTTCTGGCCAATGCAATTCTTAGTGTAGCATACTTTTACTTGACAAGAAAATTTAAATGTTTAAACTTTTTGGTCACTTTCACGTACCATAAAATATTTTATTTGTTCAACCCTGGTGTCGAAATTTTGATTTTTTAAGATTTTAGTACCAATTTTGATCTTCCTGAATTATAAAATAGTTTGAATTAGCAAAAACAACAACGTCAATTGCCTTTTTGGTTATTATATAAATTTCTATAAATTTCTATTTCCCAACCCTGGAAACGAAATTTAAATTTTTTACCAATGCAATAGTTTTATTTAAGAAAACCTTTTTGGTCACTTTCATGTATCCAACTCTGGAATCTAAATTTTGATTTTTTTTTAATTTTTGATACCAATTTTGTTTTTCCTGAACCAAAATATAGTTTAATCAGTAAAAAACCGACGTTAGTTGCCTAATTGGTTACTTTCATGTATAAAAAATATAAATTTCCCAGCTCTGGAAGTGAAATTTACAATTTTTTTACCAATGCTAGTCTTCATTAAAATTTGCAACCATTTTGGTCACTTTCATGTACAAGAATATATTGCATGTACCAAAAAAACTTTCAATTTCCTAACCCGGGAAGTGAAAGTTTAATTTTTAGTTTGTTTTTTTACCAATGCAACTCTTCATGAGGTATTAAGTAGTGTTATTTAAGAAAAATTTACAATTTTTAACCACTTTGGTCACCTTTAGGAACTATAAAATATTGCACTTGTCCAACCCTGGATTCGAAATTTTGATTTATTTTTCAATTTTTGATACCAATTTTGTTCTTCCTAAATTATAAGACAGTTTTAGTTAGCAAAAAAAAAAACAAAATCAGTTGCCTGTTTGATTACTTTCACGAATAAAAAAAATTCAATTTCCCTCCCCTGGAGGCAAATTTTGAATTAAACATTTTTTTTTTGGCCAATGCAAATCTTCATGACGTACAAAGAGGTTTTGTTAAAGAAAAACTTATTATTTTTAAAAATTTTAGTTACTACTTGTACTACAAAACACGGAATGGGCCGAAAAAAAAAATTTTAATTTCCCATCCCTGGAAAAAAAATTTTATTTTTTAATTTTATTTTTTAGTTTTTAATAGAGCATTGAGGCTTTCCAAAGCACGAAATAGGTTTAATTTACAAACATTAAAAAAAAATAATTGATTTTTGGTATAAAGTTTTGGTATAAATATGTGTAAGCTTCCCAGCGTTGGAACCGTACATCGGATGTTTCTGAATTTCTATACCACTCTATTTAACTTCATTTCCAATCCAACGGTTCTCTAGCTCGTTTAGGGGCTTGGGAACAGACGGCCGTCGCTCAATCGTCATCGCTATTCATAAGGATCCTGAATATATATGCTTTATGGGGTCCCATATCGATATAGAAGATATTACACACGGAATGACAAACCTATATATACCCTTTCACTTTTTTGTGAAGGGTATAAAAATATATAAAAGCAATTTTACGTTAAAAAATCCGGCAAATACGACATAATTTTAGAACAATGCGAGTATAAAATTTGGAAATTAAATAGCAAGTGAGAAGGCATTTTTCTCTCACATTTCACTGAGAAATGTATTAAAAATTTTTCATTTAAAATCTTCTGAAAATAGACTTCAAATACATTTTTTTGCGAATATGGGAGTATAAATTGTGTATCAATCAAGCTGGGTCAAGTGGTCCACTCATAGGACATCGCATTGTAAATTGGAGTATGTTTTCTCCAAGCACTTTGGTTACGTTATCGAGTAGTCCTACTCCATTATGAAGTAATCTCAAGTTTTGTAAGGCAATTCATTCCATAAAGTCAAATACTTACAACTACAATTTGTTATTGAAAGTAAAACTTTCATTTAAGGTATTTATTTCAAGCTGTGTTTTACTATAATAAATTCAATTAAGATTAATGGCAAACAATTCGTTCCACGTTGTATTCAGAAATACAGGATACATATTCCAATCAACCTCTTTTCAGTTGTTGCTCCTATTCATTAAATACATTAGAAACCAAATATTCGATAATTCTCCATATAGTTTTATGATCCGTAAAATAAGAAAAATCCTTTTTAGCAAAACCAAAACCAAACATTTTTATAGCATTTTTATGGCCAAAACTTTGATCACACGACTTTGCTACAAAGCACCCGCCTATTTTTGAGAGATTTTAACAGCCATATTGTGTTTTTATGCTCCTACTTTTTACATAAAAACCGACACTTCCTACTTAAAAACCTCAAACATTCAAAGGCGTAAGGGACAACAATACATCAAATAAAAGTGCAGTAAAAATACTTTCGTCTCACCACCACTGGTTGGATGGACCAACGAGCACACACACACTTAGAAGCAGCCCACACGCACACACAAAAACATACTCTGGCACGCATTCACGAACAACAGCTGTCAATCAGGCATAAATCAATTTGGACGCCATTGTCTATAGAAATAAATAAAAACAATGGAAAAGAAGCTGGAGGAAAGATTGATAAATAAGGAAGAAAAAAATTATTTGAAAATTGAAATGAAAAGAATTGAGGAATGAGTTTACAATAACAACAAAAATGCACCAGCATAAATGCATGCATAAGTATGTATGTTGGACATGTGCATGTATGTGTGTGCACATATATAAATAAATCACTAAAGGATGACAGGAATAACGTTGATGTTGATGATGCTTCTAGGGGTGTGGTAAACACTCTAGCAACGCATTCGAGTTCTCGGCGCACGATTTATACATTTTTATCTTAAGAAACATAAATATTTGGATTACACATTTCTTGTATTTATTTCAGTTGTTATTTTTAACTTTAAAAACTCGTGTGATATACTAACTCGTAAAAAGTCATCTATGAAAATGTGTCATATAGGCAGATTTACGTGATAGCTTGCACAGTGGGGTCAAAGGTGACAACATTCAACTTATATTTATTTATAAAAAACACAACTATTCTGCGTACATATTATATCCCAGCTAGCCAAGAGCTGTTTAATAGACGATTGTGACTAAAATACAATTCCCAAACGAAACTACTGATGATTATTTGACGGGTTACAATAACAAAACGATTTTTATTCTTTTGTTTATTTTAAGTTTTTAGGCACGTTCGCCGTTTAATCTTGCAATGATTAATATACAATACTTTAAAGATATTTCTGATGATCTTTTGAAGATTTATATTTCATCTTTCTTTGAAAGGATTGGTTTTTAATCTTGCAATGTTTAATCGGCGATTTTATGCCAAAATATTTTTGTTATTGTTTTTATTTTCATGCAATTAACCGTTAGGATTTTTATTTATTCTTCTTTTGTTCGTTGATATTTGCATTAATGTTTTGATTAAGACCCGTGCTGGTTGTGTAAAGTGGTATTTTTTAAGAATCAAATTCGTTTCTTAAGATATCTTAAGATATTATTTGTTTATTACTAAAAATTGATTTAAGAAAATAAAATAAAAAAGTTTTTAAATGTGTGTTATTTTTGATTAATTTTTGTTTTTTATAGATCTGTGCCATTCCAAATTCGCAAATTGTGATGATACTATTATTAACAGAACTTTGCAGCAACACTTCGTACATGCTAAGGACCGCATCGAAAGACGTTTAACAAAGAAAAATCAAACAAAATAACTTCCATTATTTTTCAATATCAGGAGGCTGTTATATCTATATGACTTTTTACATATACCATAGTTTGAATTAATTTTTTGTTTTCTTTATTCATTTTTTTCGTTTCATGATATATTCTATGCTCATTTGTTTATAAAGTACTTTATATTCAATAAACGAGAAGTGTTTTTATTAATTAATTTGTAATACGAAAACTGAAACTGATTTCTTAATACATAGCTTGCAAAATGAACAGCTCGGTAGGAGCATTGCCGGGTTCGACAAATTATCATCAAATGATCCTTTTATGACTCTTTCAATGAGTTATATAATAATAACATGAAGAGCAGTTCAGAAGTTGTAAAATAATCTCTGCATGAGCCCCAGACGATTCTTCATGTTCTTAATAAAAGATTTGTAAGATAATCTGTAAATAAATCTTCTATCTACGATTAATACAAGCGTCTTTCACTGCGTTGTGGAAGACTCTCGCAGACGAATCATCTACATGTAACAGTTTTTCCCGTACGCTGTATCTTCCACGATTAAAAAATGCGCTCGTCGACGATTAAAAACGCTCTGCATAAGATTCGCAATAGACTCTTCAGCGATTGAAAAGGCTAGCTGGGTATCTACCTTTATGTTACATATGCATACGAGGTCTGTTCAAAAAATTAAGAAAACTTTTGTATATCCCGGTATATATATATATATATATATATATATATATATATATATGTATATATATATATATATATATATATATATACATATATATATATATATATATATATATATATATATATATATGTATTCGGTTAGGGAGGCTTTTTTGGCGGACACAATCACCATGCAAGTTAAACGTAATTTGCGTGCTCGGCACTTTTGCTCAATACATTAGCTAATTTACATAAATTTTTTTGCAAAAAAATGGAATTAATTGCTCAAGAGGGCTTGAAATGTTGATATGAATGAATGTTATTCACCCCTATTCTGCGTTTCGATTCGAATCGAAATTTTCTCCGTTCGGCAACTTTTGTTTTGTTCTTGTTTTCTGTACTCCGTTTTGTTTCATTTCGATTTGTTTATACGATTTTATCGAAATTTTCTCCGTTCGGCAACTTTTGTTTTGTTCTTGTTTTCTGTACGATTGTATGTATTTTGCGTTACGATCGCAGCTACGTTTTTTGTGGTTTTTCTAAGTTGTGTATGTACTAACGGACATTTTTTCGATTATTTGTTTTGTGGTTAAAAAAGTGTATAATTAAATAAAATGTGTGTATAAAATGCTATAAATTTATTTTAAATTATGTATGAATTTATATTCTATTAGTCGAACTATTTTCTTGCGTACAGGACGTTAATTTTTCAACGGGCTTAAGTTCAAATCTGCTAAACTGCAGTTTATATTTTTATTTCTCATATTCAATTTTCGTTAAAAATATTGGTTAAATAGTTGATATTCCTACTAACTAGCACCACTTGCGAGAGTGACAAAATTGAACAAAGAACGCTGATGAGATGGTGTAGCGGCCTCGAAATCAGTACTGATCCGTTCTGCTGGTTTGATGATTATAAGAAATATTCTTAATATTCCACTCTTAATATAAATAAATAGAAATTGAACAAACTCATTTATCAAATAAAACTATAAACTGCAGTTTAGCAGATTTGAACTTAAGCCCGTTGATAAGTTTATTTTGTAATAAATTTGTTTTTTTTTTGTTACTTTAAAGCTATATTTAATATATTGCAGATCAAAAAACACAACACCCGAGCAGTATGAAAAGCTGGCGAGTTTAATAGCAACGAAGGATAATATTGCGTCTGGATATCATAAGCATCCCAAGGAAGAAGTACAGACATTCAGGGAAAAAGTTGCAAATGCACTTAACGCAATAGGGCCACGAATAAAAACTGACGTTTCATTAAAGAAGCAGCTACAACTCGGTTGAGCGTTGTTAAAGATGCTAACGTATTGGACGGTGCTTCTGGTGCAAAAGTACTTGAAGGCGTCTTTATTTATAAAAATTAATTAAATTAATAAAAATTAAATAAAACGTAATTAATTTAAAACAAATATCTTATAATTTATCACTCATCACGAATGGATTGCAACTATCTCTCAATTTCCGCTTTTCTGTTCTTGATTCTGCCTTCTGGACCACGTTGTTCTCCTCTTCCAACAACTATCGATTCCATTTCTTTTCTAAACTAAATTTTTATTTTGCAATGATGTGTAGAAAATGAAAATTTAACTCCGGCGCTTCAGGATTCCTCACACTGGAATAGTTTGGCCACAAATACCGTTTGCTTATAATCTGGCTATTGTCTTCCATTCTGCACTAACTGATGAGTTTATTTAATTATAGTTACCACAATATTTAGTTTTTTTATATGCATTTATCACTGTTTATTCATAAAATGTTACTTTTTATAGTTTAGCAATTACAATGTTTACAAAATTGTATATTTTTAATGTTTCTATTTCATTCGTTTCATAACAAAGCAGCTGGTTTAAACATACTCTTCTCTTCTTCTTTTTTATACCCTTCACAAAAAAGTGAAAGGGTATATATAGGTTTGTCATTCCGTGTGTAACTTCTTCGATATGCGCATGGGACCCCATAAAGTATATATATTCTGGATCCTTATGAATAGCGATGACGATTGAGCGATGTCCGTCAGTTCGTCTGTCCGTCCGTCTGTACGTGAAATTGGCCCCCAAGCCCCCAGAAGAGCTAGAGACTTCGTTCTTGGACCGTTGGATTGGAAATGAACTTAAACAGGCTGCTATTGAAATTCAGAAAGATCCGAAGTATGGTTCCAGAGTTGGGAAGCTTACACCTATTTCTCGACGCAAAATTTATACCAAAAATCAATTATTTTTTTTAATGTTTGTAAATTAAACCTATTTCGTGCTTTAGGGAGCCTCAATGGTCTATTAAAAACTAAAAAAATTAAAAAAAATTTTCCAGGGATGGGAAATTAAAAATTTTTTTTCGGCCTATTCCGTATTTTGTAGTACATGTGGTAACTAAAATTGTTAAAAATTTCAAGTTTTTCTTTAACAAAACCACTTTATACGTCATAGAGATTTGCATTGGCAAAAAAAAAAAATTTTTTAAATTCAAATTTTGCTTCCAGGGTTGGGAAATTGCATTGTTTTTATGAGTGAAAGTAATCATTCTTTGACCGTTGGGTTGGAAATAAAGTTAAATAGAGTGGTATTAAAATTCAGATAGATCCGAACTATGGTACCAGAGCTGGGAAGCTTGCACCTATTTCTCGACGCAAAATTTATACCAAAAATAATTTTTTTTGATTGTTTGTAAATTAAACCTATTTCGTGCTTTGGGAAGTCTCAATGGTGTATTAAAAACGAAAAACATAAAAAAAAATTTCAGGGATGGGAAATTAAAATTTTTTTTTCGGCCCATTCCGTTTTTTGTAATACATGTAGTAACTAAAATTGTTAAAAATGTTAAGTTTTTCTTTAACAAAACCTCTTTATACGTCATGAAGATTTGCATTGGCAAAAAGAAAAGAAAATGTTTTCAAAATTCGAGTTTTTCTTAAACAAAACTACTTTATACCTCAGGAAGATTTGCATTTATAAAGAAAATTTAAAAAATTTAAATTTCCCTTCCAGGGTTGGGAAATAGATTTTTTTTACATAAAAGTAACCAAAAAGGCAATTGACGTTGTTTATTTTACTAATTGAAACTATTTTTTAGTTCAGGAAGAAGAAAATTTGTATCAAAAACAAAAAAAAATCAAAATTTAGATTCCAGAGTTGGATAACTGCAATATTTTGTGGTACATAAAAATGACCTAAATGGTTACATATATTAAGTTTTTCTTAAATAAAACTATTTCATGATTCATTAAGAGTTGCAGTGGTAAAAAAATTTAAATTTCGTTTCCAGGGTTGGGAATTTGAAATATTTATTCTGCATAAAAGTTACTAAAAAGGCAATTGACGTTGTTTGTTTTTGCCAATTAAAGCTGTTTTATAATTCAGGAAGAACAAAATTGGTATTAAAATCTTAAAAAATCTAAATTTCGACTCCAGGGTTGGACAAATGAAATATTTTATTGTACATGAAAGTGACCAAAAAGTTTAAAAGTTTTAATTTTTTGTCAAGTAAAACTATGTTACACCTCACTAAGAATTGCATTGGTAAAAAATAAAAATACGCTTCCAGAGTTGGAAAACTGAAATATTTTTGGCACATAAAAGTATTAAAATTAACATAAATTCCAAATTTTGTGTTTTAAGTGAATTAACCCTATTTTATATTTCAGAAAAAATTTAATTAGTATCAAAAAATTAAAAGTTTTGTTCCAGGGTTGGAAAATCGAAATTTTTTGGTACATAAAAGTAACCATATAAGTTCCCAATTTTGGTTTTTTTGAGTGAATTAAACATATTTTATGTTTCGCTAAGAATTAAACTGGTAATAAACATTTTAAAAACTAAAAATTCGGTTCCAGGGTTGGAAAATCGACATTTTCTGATTCATAAAAGCAGCCATTTTATTTGTTATTTTTGATTTTTATGATGAATTATACCTAATTTATATATCAGGAAGAAATAAATTGGTTGGACAATTAGAACTTTTTGGGGTACATGAAACGGATTTTTTATTTTTGTTTGTAAATTATATATATATATATATATATATATATATATATATATATATATGTAATATTTTTTAAAGACGTTCATAGGTATTAGATTTAAGAAAAGCCAAACATTTAGCTTCTTAGCAGAAAAACCTACTTTCTGTTTTGGCAAGAAAGAAGGAAAGAAGAATTACATATGTGAAGGGTATTTAAGATTCGGCACAGCCGAATATAGCACTTTTACTTGTTTTCATTTGATTGTTTACTTAGAAAAATTTTTATTTTTAATTAATAATTTTACGTTATCAACGTTATTTTTTCAAATTAGAAAATATTGCTACTTATGTATAAATATATAATGCACCATTATCTCTCACACGCTTGGCTTTTTGTTTGGTGGGTAGCTCGCAAGCTCAACACATACACAATTTACTAATACATTGACGGTGCCCACCACTGATTTAAAGTGATAGTACAATCATTGCACTTTAATTTACAAAAACAATCCCATTTATTTATTACATAATTTTCAGGCATGCACACCACTGTGCCAGAGTAACAAAATAAATGGGTTTCATATGTGATGGTTCTTTTTTAATATTTATGTATTTGGATGTTAGTTGCTGCATGTGGCTGCTGTTGGTTTGAAATCGTGCAAGTGTGCGCGTTTGTTTGTTTGTTTAATTATTATACTGGTTTTGGTTTAAAATATTTTCAACTGCTTGGAAATCATATCATATCACAATGTCATTAAAATATAAAGAAGAGGCAGTAGAAAAAAAACAACTAGTCAGAGCATAATTATGGCATTAAGTGTGCTAATGTGAATTCATGTCCTGCGGCATCATCAGTTGCTAAAGCAAGTACAAGCTGTAGCAGTAGTAGCAGCGGCTTTGCTGCCATCTGAAAGGGAATCATCAGTAGTCAGGCAAACAGGCAGGCAAGTCAGTTTTATGCTCATTAACGTAATAATGCTTCACTTTTATGTGAATGTATAGACTCGTGCAAGTGTGAGTTTCACATAAACATATTTAAGCACTTTCATAATTCTCACATAAGCATCCAACAACTTACCAACACTGGCGCATAATATCTACACATGTACACTTATTTAGCACTGTCATTTAAACAAAAATATATTCATTTAGCTAGATTTTATTACAGTCCTCAGAGTTAAATCATTCATATTTTGCTAGGCAGGCAATCAGAAAAGTTCTTCTTCATATTCACTTTAATATTCCATGTGTAACACAGCGAAATATACCTCTAGGACTCTCAAGGTCTATATATACATATATATTCTTGATCAGTGATAAAATGTAAGACGATCTAACCAGGTGCTTCCGCTGTCTGTTTAAAGCCCGATTCAGTCCAAACGAAAAGAGCCAGACGCTTGAAATTTGGTATAAATATCTTTTGGAGAATAGCACAGATCAAGCTCGTAAATGGACTGAATGGGGCAAGAGGGGAAAAAGATCCCCTAAGAAGAACTAAACCAATCTCTAAAAAACAACATAATATTTAAAGTTTTTTTTGTAATTTTTTCAAACAAATTATATATTTTTATGCTAAAGAAGGTCCAACGCGTTAAACTTAGAGCCAGAAAATCAGAAAAATCCATGTTTGGACCCCGCACCTTTTAGTTGAAGTACCATATAATATAGAACAAGTAAAAACTTTATATTCGACTAGGTCGAATCTTACATACTCTCCAAATATTTAGTACGTAAATTCTAAATGTCTACTTGGTGGGACAGAGTTCCTTTAAGACATTTCTGTACTTAATTTTAAATCTCGATTTTGACAGAGACATTCCGAAAAGGGCCGTGAGGGAGACGTTTCACCTCTGCAAGATAAGAGAACATTTCAACTTCGTATAGGCTGAAGGAATAAAATTGTTCAATATTTACACTACTTTTGCATATAATATCGTACGCCCCCTAATGGAGGCGGGGTTTAAAAATAGACTATATCATGTTTTCCACAGACGAACGTATGGGCATTGCCAGATCGTCTTAGACTTCATCACTGATCAGGAATAGATATACTTTATGGGGTCCAATTCTTTTTGGAGGGTATTAAAACTGTATTTTGTCGGAGTTTCTCTGGCAAGGGCCATAAAACTTCAAAAATAAATGTTTGGAATAATTATACGTAAAATTAATCTCAGCTTCGTCATCAAAGCTTAAAAATGTTATTTTTAAGGAATGTACGCTTAAGTAAAACGATTTGTTAAATTTTTACATTATTTTTGCATATAATAACGCCCACTAAAGGGGGCGGTGTCCAAACATGGATTTTTCTGATTTTCTGGCTCCAAGTTTAACGCGTTGGACCTTCTTTGGCATAAAAATATATCATTTGTTTAAAAAAATTACAAAAAAAACTTCAAAAATTATGTTGTTTTTTCTGGGTTGGTTTAGTTCTTCTTAGGGGAACTTTTTTCCGATTTTTCGATTTAGTCCCTCTCCGAACTTCACAAGATGTATTTATACCAAATTTCAAGAGTCTAGCTCTTTTCGTTTGGACTGAATCGTGATTTCCACAGACGGCCGGACGGACGGGCATGCTCAGATCGTCTTAGATTTCATCACTGATCAGGAATATATGTATACTTTATTTGGTCGCCGATGGATATTTCGCTGCGTTACAAACGGAATGACAAAGTGAATATACCCTCCAACTCTTTTTTGGAGTGTATAAAAATAGTGTAAGAGGTTGACAAATTATACTTGTTAAGCCTACATTCCTTAAAAGTTTAATTTTTACGGCGCTGTTAAGACAAAGGTAGGGCAATGGAACATCAGAGGCCCCTCCACTCCTCCTTGTCCTCTAAATGACGCTATCAAAATAATATTTTTCTACATTTAATTACCCAAAAAATTTACTTGGTTTAGTTATTGGGACAAAGTCGGCAGAACCAAAAAAAAAATAAAGTTTTAAAATTGAGCCCAGAAATATCTTTAAGGAGCTCCGATCCAACAGTTTAAAAATGTTGATATAAAGTATTAACTGCTTTGATGCTGATGGAAATGTGTCTCAGACATATTGAGACATTGGAAAGTTGAACCCTTTCCAAGATACACTTTCGACCAGGAAAGCCGTGAGCCGTGAAAGAAGAATGAACCGCAGGACAATGGTCAAGAATCACTAAAACATGTCATAAAATTACCGGCCGCTGTGAACTACAGATGGAAAACTATCGATAGTGTTATAATCGAAATATTTCGATAGTGTGAAAAATATATCGATATATGAATCCTGATCATCAAAATTTAGAGAAATTACCGCTATATAGACAATGCTATCGTGATAGCATCAACGTTTTTTTTCTCATAGATCGCATTTATTTGCACTTATATTGGGAAATAAAATATTTTCCAATAAAACAAAAGCGGCAGCATATCACGACATTCGCTATCGATTGAAATTCGCATCTCAATTGCATCGAAACTTTGATCGATATCGAATGCCACAATAATTTCTGCAGTATGAGTGAATTTTTTTTTAGTAAATTTAACGATTTTGTGGGCCAATGTTGGAAAATTATTTTACATCTTACAATCGATGGTGATTAAAAAATATCGATTGCTTTTATACACCAAAAGATTGCAATATAAAGTCATTCATAGAAATAAATGATTATGCCAACTGATTTCCGGTTTTTGAAGTCGTCATTAGCATTTCCTTTACATTCAATTCACCTGAGGCTCCCATTTTGCTATAAATGCACACGCCCATGTACATTTTCACATAACAATAGCTGGTTCACTTTAGTTGAGTAAAATATTCACACATTTTCTGAAAATGGATTTGTATCTTTAGAAAGTAATTTTCAGTCCAGCTTCGCATGGTCATAAATTTTGATGCTTTGAATGCATGCAGAATATGTGTGTATGAGTGAATATCAAAGTGTGTGTGCATGGGGTTTTGTGTAAATGTGTGTGCTAGAGTTTTTGTATAAGACTGTGTGTGTTTCTGTTTTAATGTGTTTGTGTACAATTTCATTTCTATATTTTAACATGAGGCACTGAGCTCGCATAAATCACTCATTATGAGGCGTAATTAATGCGACTATATGGCGACCTAAATTTTATATAAATCATTAGATTAGGCAAACACAATCTTCTTCTTTTCCATCTACTGTCTCCCATCTCTTTTCATCTCATTCTCACTTTATCAAAATCACACAGAATATTGTACGCACATACGAACATAAATGATTTTATGTATAATAACAGTCGTAAATGTTTCAAACAAACATCTCACATCATCTTACAAAAAGAACGGCAGCAATTTTTTGGTAACACATACATTTGTACATATTATTTTGTGTACGAGTGTAACTAAATTTCAGACATCAGAAAATGCCGCCTGACGACTGCCATGGGAAACCTTTAAGTCAAATTAGGATCATAAAATTTGATTATGATTGTTATCGTTTTTATATTTAATTAATAATTTTAATTATATTTTAATATGTTACAGTTCAAACATATTGTTCCATGCGTTTTATTTTTTAAAGCGGTTATTCCCAATATGACTTGATAAAGGTTTTATTACTGGTTTTATTTTACGGCCGTATGATTAATTTATTGATTAAAGTTTAATCATTAAACTTAGAGTTCGTTAGCATGCGGTGATCATACCTACTCTGATTAAAAAACAAGTAAAAGTGCTTCAATCCCCTTCACAGATGTCATTCTTTTCGTTTAAATTTTTCAGCTAAAAAGCTACATGTTTGGCTTATTTATATCTAATACCTCTGAAAGTCTTTCAAAAATATTATATATGTTTAATTTACAAACAAAAAGAAAGAATCCGTTTCATGTACCTGAAATAGTTCTAATTGTCCAACCGTAGAACCGTCATTTACATTTTTTTGGTTTTTAATACCAATTTATTTCTTCCTGATATAAAAAGTAGGTATAATTCATCATAAAAATCAAAAATAACAAATAATATGGTAATTTTTATGAATTAGAAAATGCCGATATACCAAACCTGAAATTGAATTTTTCATTTTTTTGGTTTTTAATACCAAATTAATTTTTCCCAAAGTATAAAAAAGATTTCATCCATAAAAAACCAAAATTAGAAACTTGTATGGCTAATTTTATGTACTAAAAAATTTCGATTTTCCAACCCTGGAACCGAAATTTTAATTAAAAAATTTTTAATACCAATTTAATTCTTAGCGAAGTATAAAATATGTTTAATTTACTGAAAAAAAAACCAAAATTGGGAATTTATGTGGATACTTTTATGTACCAAGAATATTTCGATTTTCCAACTCTGAAAGCGAATTTTAATTTTTTTACCAATTCAATTCTTAGTGAGGTGTAACATAGTTTTACTTGACAAAAGAAAAATTTAAAATTTTAAACTTTTTGGTCACTTTCATGTACCATAAAATATTTCATTTGTCCAACCCTGGAGTCGAAATTTTGATTTTTTAAGACTTTAATACCAATTTTGTTCTTTTCGAATTATAAAACAGTTTTAATTAGCAAAAAAAAAAAACAAACAACGTCAATTGCCTTCTTGGTTACTTTTATGCAGAAATAATATTTCAATTTCAGAACCCTGGAAACAAATGCAACTCTTAATGAGGCATGAAATAGGTTTATTTAAGTAAAACTTAATACATATTTGTAACCATTTTGGGCACTTTCATGTACTACAATATAATGCATGTACCAAGAAAACGTTAAACTTCCCAGACCTGGATGTGACATTTTAACTTTTTTTGTTATTTTTTTACCAGTCCAACTCTTAATGAGGTATACAGTAGTACTAGTTAAGAAAAATTTTCAATTTTGAACCATTTTGGTCACCTTCATGAACTATAAAACATTGCACTTGTCCAACCCTGGATTAGAAATTTTGATTTCTTTTGAGATTTTTGATACCAATTTTGTTCTTCCTAAAATATAAAATAGTTTTAGTTAGCAAACAAAAAAACAACGTCAATTGCCTCTTTGGTTACTTTTATGTATAAAAAAATATTTGAATTTCCCATCCCTGGAAGCAAAATTTTAATTTAAAAAATTTTTTTTATCAATGCAAATCTTCATGAGGAATAAAGTTGTTTAAGAAAAACTAAAATTTTGTAACCAGTTTGGTTATTACATGTACTACAAAATATTGCATGTACCAAAAAAACTTTAATTTTCCCAACCCTGGAAACGAAGTTTTAATATTTAATTTTTTTATCAGTGCAACGCTTCATGAGGTATAATGTAATTTCTTTTGAACAAAAATTTTAAATATTTAACCATTTTGGTCACTTTCATGTACTATAATATATTGCACTTGTCCATCCCTGGATCCGAAATTTTGTTTTTTATATTTGAATTTTTGATACCAATTTTGTTCTTAATAAATTATAAAATAGTTTTAGTTAGCAAAAAAAAAAACGTTTGTTTCTGTTTTGGTTACTTTTATGTACCATATGAATTTTTAATATCCCACCCCTGGAAGCGAAATTTTAATATACAAATTTTTTTTTTGGCCAATGCAAGTCATCATGATGTATAAAGAGGTTTTGTTAAAGAAAAAACTAAAATTTTTAACAATTTTAGTTACAACATGTACTACAAAATACGGAATGGGCCAAAAATAAAATTTAAATTTCCCATCCCTGTAAAATTTTTTTTATTTTTTTAGTTTTTAATAGACCAAAGCACGAAATAGGTTTAATTTACAAACATTAAAATAAAAAGTGATTTTTGGTATAAATTTTGCGTCGAGAAATATGTGTAAGCTTCCCAGCTCTGGAACCATACTTCGGATCTGTCTGAATTGCAATAGCACTCTATTTAAGTTCATTTCCAATCCAACTGTTCAAGAACGAAGTCTCTGGCTCTTCTGGGGGCTCGGGAAAACCGATTTCACGTACAGACGGACGGACAGACGGACATCGCTCAATAGTCATCGCTATTCATAAGGATCCAGAATATATATACTTTATGGGGTCCCATGTGCATATCGAAGAAATTACACACGGAATGACAAACCTATATATACCCTTTCACTTTTTTGTGAAGGGTATAATAAATACAAATTTAAAAATGGATTTATCAAGTTTTGCTGCGATCGGATTGCTTTTTATTAAGTTTTGTGTTAAACCACTAAGGATTAATCTTTCTTTAGCTTATGTTAAATTAACCATCTTAACTATGCAGACACATAAAATCAGACTAAAACTTAACAGATGTCTTTTATCTGTAAACCTTCACCAGGAACTTGTTGTACAACATGAAGTTCGATCTTTAATTCTTACTCGACATATTTGATGAACGACTCATACATAAAATTGCGAAGTACTTTTATAATTGACCAAACAACAAAATTGTTCCTCGATGTTGTTATTTTATAAAATAAGTACAACATTTTGTTGTAGAGCAGATTACAGTAGGAAAATATGTACAAGCTTTGCGATATTAGGAGTACTTTTTTCTTCAAATACATTTATGCAGAGGTCTAATATACAATATGATTTGACCGCGACATACCTTCTTCTTTTAGGTAAAGATATTTCATGCAAAATAGTCGATTTCCAATCAATTTATGTTTATTAATTTGTAAAATTTACAAACTGGGGTTCAAATTCTAAAGAACTATTTGCTATGAAATATTCATAAGGAACAGTGCAACAACAGCCATCTACTCGTATTCATATCTATCGTTGCCAGTAATTTTAGACAAAACTTTGTCTTTTGAAAATATCATTAATTGGAATTTATTTCGTACACAACAATGTAATTAATTTTAATCAAATCTATTTTTATTGTCTTAAAGTTTAACTCCGATATATACTAATTTAGCACGTTTTAAGTTTCGGCAAACATATTTTATAATTTTTATTGCATGTAAGAATATATGTGTATTTTTTTACACAACTGTGTGTGTACACATTTATAAACAAATATGTGTATGTAAAACTTTGGATATAAATGTCAAAAATTAAATGTATGAAGTCATACTTCATATTAACTGCTCCCCAACTACAAGGCAAAAGAAAAAATGACAGAGTTTTCTACAACTGAGCGTAGGAGTCCATTAAAGGGCGAGGAAAAATTTATAGATGAAGCAAGGAGGCCTCTAAAGTCATTACAGGAATGAAGGCAGAGTGGCAAAACAATTGCAGGGTAATTTGATTTGAGCATAAGCACAAAACTAGCACGGACAACTACCTGCCTCTTATCAGTGAAAATAACCATTCCCATTAAACACAAGCAGTTTTTTATTTCTGACAGGTAGCATATTTTAGCCTCTGTCTTCTAAATGTTTACATGGATATTCAATTGCTCAGCCGCTTTTATAATATTCCCTAAATGTATAATATACCAGCTGCTTGGACCCGGCGTTGCCCGGGTTCCCCAACTATTCGACTTTGTACAAAAGGTTTTCTTTACTAAGAAAATATTTTTGAGTTATATGGGCGGCGGACGATGGGCGTGGCAAAATCCATACAACTTGCCAAATGTTTCAATTTCATAACACTGATAATTTTTGCAAAGTTTCATAGTTTTTGGTGTAGAAACTAAAATTTAGGACCACAAAATATTTCCGAGTTATATGGGCGGGCGGAGATGGGCGTGGCGGATTTCCACGAAACTTTCCAGATATTTTAACTTCATAATACTGATAAGTTGTGCCAAGTTTAATAACGTTGGGTAAAGGAACAAATATTTTCGGGTTATATGGGCTGGATGTGATAGGCGTGGCAGATTTCCATTAAACTTTCCAAATATTTCAATTTTATAATACTGATATATTGTGCCAAGTTTCGTAACATTTGGTAAAGCAACAAAAATTTAGGACTAACAAATATTTTCGGGTTATGCGGGCGAGGTGCGGTGGGCGTGGCCTATTTCTATGATATTTTCTTGATATGTCAATTTCATAATACTGATAACTTGTACCTCGTAACTTTTTGTGAAGAAACAAACATTTGGGCAGCAAAAATATTTTTAGGTTATATGGGCAGGATGCGATGGTCGTGGTCATCTTTGATAAAACTTAAAATATTTCTTGACTGAGTTGATCAAAGGATTTCAGCGTTCTACGACTTCTTGTTATACTTTTTGCCAAAAAATGCCATGGGATGTCTGACGAAATCCCACTGTGTGCCACACCCACTTGAGATATCAAAAATAAAATAAGCCTATTTTACCCCTAAGATATCCCGTAATATGGTGTCAAAATATCAGAAAAATCGGCTGGCTAGTTAAGGCGCCCATAAGTAACAATTCCTCAGACAAACTGACAGACACGGATTGCTTTTTATATAATTATAAAATTTTTTATTTGACATATTGTCACAATTCTATTATAAAAATGACATTTATTTTTTGGGTGGTCAAGCAATGTCTATATGCATTTCATTGGTGCCGTGTGTAATTTCTTCGATATTCACATGGGACCCCATAAAGTATATATATTCTGGATCCTTATGAATAGCGATGACGATTGAGCGATGTCCGTTTGTCCCTCTCTCCGTCTGTCTGTACGTGAAATCGGAAGCCCCCAGAAGAGCTAGAGAATTCGTTTTTGGACCGTTGGATTGGAAATGAACTTAAATTCAGAAAGATCCGAGGCTTCCCAGAGCTGGGAAGCTTACACCTATTTCTCGACGCAAAATACTTACCAAAATCAATTTTTTTTTAATGTTTGTAAATTAAACCTATTTCTTGCTTTGGGAAGCCTCGAAGGTCTATTAAAAACTAAAAAAATATAAATTTTTTCCAGGGATGGGAAATTAAATTTTTTTTCGGCCTATTTCGAATTTTATAGTACATGTAGTAACTAAAATTGTTAAAAATTTTAAGTTTTTCTTTAACCAACATGTCATGAAGATTTGCATTGGCCAAAAAAAAATTTTTTTAAATTAAAATTTCGCTTCCAGAGGTGCGAAATTGAAAATTTATTTTGTACATAAAAGTAACCAAAAAAGCAACTGACGTAGTATTTTTTCGCTAACTAAAACTATTTTATAATTTAGGAAGAACAACATTGGTATCAAAAATTCAAAAATAAAAAATAAAATTTCGAATCCAGAGATGGACAAGTGCGATATTTTATGGTACATGAAAGTTACCAAAATGGTTAAATATTTGAAATGTTTCTTGAAAAGAAATTACATTATACCTCATGAAGCGTTGCACTGTTAAAGAAAAAAAATTAAAATTTCGCTTCCAGGGTTGGGAAAATGAAAATTTTTTTTGGTACATGCAATATTTTGTAGTACATGCAAAAACCAAAATTTTTACGAAATTTTAGTTTCTCTTAAACAAAACTACTTTATACCTTATGAAGATTTGCATTGATAAAAAAATTAAAAAAAAAAAATTCGATTTCAGGGTTGGGAGATTGAAATTTTTTTTTATACAAAAAATTAACCTAAAAGGCAATTGACGTTGTTTGTTTTTTTTTTTTTGCTAACTAAAACTATTTTATATTTTAGGAAGCACAAAATTGGTCTCAAAAATTTTCAAAAAAAACAAAAGTTCGAATCCTGGATTGGACAAGTGCAATATTTTATAGTTCATGAAGGTGAGCAAAATGGTTCAAAATTGTAAATTTTTCTTAACTAATACTACTTTATACCTCATTAAGAGTTGCATTGATAAAAAAATAAACAAAATAAGTTAAAATTTCACTTCCAGGGTTGGGAAGTTTAACGATTTTTGGTACATGCAATATATTGTAGTACATGAAAGTGACCAAAATGGTTGCAAATTTTAATCTTTTCTTAAATAAAACGACTTAATACGTAACGAACACTGGGATTGGTAAAAAATTAAAATTTCGCTTCCAGAGCTGGGAAATTTAAATTTTTTTTATACATAAAAGTAACCAAAAAGGTAACTAACTTCGGTTTTTTACTAATTAAAACTATTTTTTAGTTCAGGAAAAACAAAATTGGTATCAAAAATTAAAAAATAATCCAATATTTAGATTCCAGTGTTGGATAACTGCAATATTTTGTAGTACATGAAGGTGACCAAAATGGTTACAAATATTAAGTTTTTCTTAAATAAAACTATTTCATGACTCATTAAGAGTTGCATTGGTAAATTAACAGTGTTTTATAATTCGGGAAGAATAAAATTGGTATTAAAGTCTTAAAAAAATCAAAATTTCGACTCCAGGGTTGGACAAATGAAATATTTTATGGTACATGAAAGTGACCAAAATGTATAAGAATTTAATTTTTTTTTGTCAAGTAAAACTATGTTACACCTCACTAAGAATTGTATTGGTAAAAAAATAAAAATTCGCTTTCAGAGTTGGAAAATCGAAATATTCTTGGTACATAAAAGTACCCACATAAATTCTCAATTTTGGGGTTTTTCAGTAAATTAAACATATTTTTTACTTCGCTAAGAATCAAATTGGTATTAAAAATTTTTAAATTAAAATTTCGGTTCCAGGGTTGGAAAATAGACATTTTTTAGTACATAAAATTAGCCATACAAGTTCCTAATTATGGTTTTTTATGGATGAAATCTTTTTTATATTTCGGGAAGAGTTAAATTGCTATTAAAAACCAAAAAAATTAAAAATTTAATTTCAGGGTTGGAATATCGGCATTTTCTGATTCATAAAAGTAACCATATTATTTGTTATTTTTGATTTTTATGATGACTAATACCTACTTTTTATATCAGGAAGAAATAAATTGGTATTAAAAACCAACAAAATTTAAAAGACGATTCTACGGTTGGACAATTAGAACTTTTTGGGGTACATGAAACGGATTTTTTTTTTGTTTGTAAATTAAACATATTTAATATTTTTGAAAGAGGTTCAGAGGTATTAGAAATAAGAAAAGCCAAACATTTAGCTTCCTGCCCGAAAAATTTAAAAGAAAAGAATTACATCTCTGAAGGGTATTTAAGATTCGAGACAGCCGAATATAGCACTTTTACTCGTTATATAATTATATACATATATACATAGATATTTCACTATTCCATGAGATTTCACTTATAATAATTTTTTCAGGTTTTTAGTACTTCAAATAGTTTTGGTTGTGTCAAACAACTGCTTTAGTTACTGTCGATAGTTTCTGTAAAACTGCGAGGATTAAAAATTTTACAAAAGAGAGTATGATTTCCTATATATTTTAAAACACTAAAGTTAGTTGAAAATACTACTGAGTTGATGATTGATATACTCGTAAGAGTGCCTTAATCGTAAAACTAATCGCTACAATTTACAATTGCACATGCACTCGTATGTAAATATCCACTGCAATTCATTGTCTATTTTTCGAATTGCATGTAGCTGAAAAATATGTAACTAAGTATTAATACCAGGAAATTATCTGCCAGAATAAAACAAAATAATATTTCGCTCCAGCAATATTTCTGCCCTGTATTATTATCATTTTAATTCCAGTACCTCAATTATCAACACTTTCTTTTAAAGGCCCATTAATATATTCCCCTTACTGGCTCCAAAGCGGTCCACCCTTGAACTTAACAGAGAGCAGTATGAACGAACGCACACACTCCAAACTAAAAAGCTAAAATAAACGTAATTTCTAATTTGCGGCATTTACAAAATATTGTAATTTTTTGGAATTAACTTAAAATTATTTGAATAACTTTTCAACAAAAGAAAAAAAATTCTGCAGATAAAACAACAACATCACACAGGCACTTCAACAACAACAGTATCATCAATAAAAACTTTTTTTTTCTTTAATAAAACGATACAAATTCTCATTATGAACAAGTGTAAGTAGTAAGGAGAAAAAAAATTAACTGTTTAAAAGGAGTCTACTTGGTATGAAGAGAAAAATTAAGGAGAAACAGGATAATGATTTTGCACAGAATAAATGAAAAGGACTTTACAATTGTGGATTGTTTCTTTTTTGCATTGAAATTATGAATTTGACAGACAAAAAATAACAACAACAGCAACAAAATCCATAACTCTGGATAAAAAAGACAAGTAAATGCCACTCGAAAACAAACTGAAAATTAAGTAGAGAAAACAGAGAGGAGAAAAAAATAACCAAAAAGCCAGCAACCAGCCAGAATAGTAAATAAACAAAAACGGTGGCAAAATGAAAAGCGAAACAAAAATTTATAGAAAAAGTTCAGGAGCATTAAGGAAAACAGCAACAAGAACAACACGGAAAAAAAAACTAGAAGACTGCTAACAAAATATAATTGTATTTAGGTATATAAATATGCTACGGTGCACAGTGGAACGGTAGGCAATACGTATATTACAGATTGCCAGCCATTAGCCATACAGACACTGCAGGGTTGCAATATGGTAACATCACGATTGTACCAACATAAAATTGTACTTCTTCGATCCCAAAATCGGTTAATGCGTTCGTGAGATTTCATGAAAGAAAAAAATTCGAAAAAAATATTTTTTAAAGAAAACTCTGAAATTATATATCTCATCAATTAGTGTCCACAACAAGTTAGTCGCGTTTCAATGGTGTCTTTAAAACTTACGAGTAGATTTCCTGTGAATTGGAACCGGATTTTTTTCAAAAGCATTTTTTAAAATAACTTTTAAATGGCTTTTCCGTTCGTAACATATAGTGAATGAAAATTTTGATCAAAGGAAACTCTTCAAAAACTCCAAAATTATATACTCGTATCTGATCACTGAATGTTCTTTATTTTTTATATGTATCGAAAACCATTTTTAGTGGTTAAAATTAGCGAGAAGTTGCACGGATGACCTTTAGGGTCAACCGTCTTTCATACTTTTTATTATATTTTTATACCGTCCACTTTGTCGTTTCGTGTCTGTCTGTGAAAATCACGATACAGTCCAAACGAAAAGAGCCAGGGCCTTGAAATTTGGTATAGAAAAATCTTGAAGGACAGCACAGGTCAAGTTCGTAAATGGCCAAAATTGGACCATGAGTAAAAAAGTTCCCCCAAGAAGAACTAAACCAACCTTAAAAAAAATAATTTTTAAAGTATTTTTGTATATTTGCTAAGAAAATTATATATTTTTATACCCTTCACAAAAAAGGGAAAGGGTATATATAGGTTTGTCATTCCGTGTGTAATTTCTTCGATATCAATATGGGACCCCATAAAGTATATATATTCTGGATCCTTATGAATAGCGATGACGATTGAGCGATGTCCGTCTGTACTTGAAATCGATTTTCCCAAGCCCCCAGAAGAGCTAGAGACTTCGTTCTTAAACCGTTGGTTTGGAAATGAACATAATAGAGTGCTATTGAAATTCAGAAAGATCCGAAGTACGGTTCCAGAGCTGGGAAGCTTACACATATTTCTCGACGCAAAATTTATACCAAAAATAAATTATTTTTTTTAATTTTGTAAATTAAACCTATTTCGTGCTTTGGGAAGCCTCAATGGTCTATTAAAAACTAAAAAAATAAAAATTTTTTCCAGGGATGGGAAATTAAAATTTTTTTTTCGGCCTATTCCGTATTTTGTATTGTAGTATTTGTAGTAACTAAAATTGTTAAAAATTTTAAGTTTTTCTTAAATAAAACCTCTTTATACATTTTGAAGATTTGCATTGGCCAAAAAAAAATTTTTAAATTAAAATTTCGCCTCCAGGGATGGGAAATTGAATTTTTTTTATTTAAAAGTAACCAAAATTGACGTTGTTTGTTTTTTGCTACCTAAAACTATTTTATAATTTAGGAAGAACAGAGTTGGTATCAAAAATTTAAGAAAAAAAATAAATCAAAATCTGTAGTCCAGGGTTGGACAAGTGCAATATTTTGTAGTACATGAAAGTGACCGAAATGGTAAAACATTTTAAATTTTTCTTAAATAAAACTACTTTATGCCTCATGAAGAACTGCATTGATCCATAATATAACAAAAAATATTAAATTTCGCTTCCAGGGTTGCGAAGATGAAAGTTTTTCTGGCACATGCAATATTTTGTAGTACAATTAATAACCAAAATGGTTGCAAATTTAAAATTTTTCTTAAATAAAATGACTTCACACATAATGAAGACAAGCATTGTTAAAAAAAGAAAAAAAATTTAAATTTCGCTACCAGGGATGGGAAATTAAAATTTGTTTATACATAAAAGTAACCAAAAATGCAACCATCGTTGGGTTTTTACTAATTAAAACTATTTCAGGAAAAACCAAATTGGTATCAAAAATTTTAAATATATCAAAATTTCGATTCCAGAGTTGGATAACTGCAATATTTTGTAGTACATGAAAGTGACCAATATGGCTACAAATTGTAAGTTTTTCTTAAATAAAATTACTTCATGCCTCATTAAGAGTTAAAAAAAAAGCAAAATAAATGAAAACTTCGTTTCCAGGGTTGGAAAATTGAATTTTTTTTAACATAAAAGTCACCAAAAAGGCAATTAACGTTGTTGTTTTTGCTAATTAAAACTTTTTTATAATTCAGGAAGAACAAAATTGGTATTAAAATCCTAAAAAACAAAATTTTGATTCGAGGGTTGGACAAATTATATATTTTATGGTTTATGAACGTGACCAAAATGTTTAAAAATGTTAATTTTTTCCTCAAGTACCCACAGACATTCCAAATTTTGTGTTATTAGTGAATTAAACCTATTTTATAACTCAGGAAGGATTAAATTGGTATTAAAAATTTTAAAAATTAAAAATTTGGTTCCAGGGTTGGAAAATCGTAATTTTTTAGTACACATAAGTAAGTATAAGTTCCTAATTTTGGTTATTTATGGATGAAATCTTTTTTATACTTCGGGAAGAGTTAAATTGGTTTTAGAAACCAAAAAAATTAATAATCCAATTTCAGGGTTGGAATATCGGCATTTTCTGATCCATAAAAGTAACCATATTATTTGTTATTTTTGATTTTTATGATGAATTATACATACTTTTTATATCAGGAAGAAATAAATTGATATTAAAAACCAAAAAAATTTAAAAGACGATTCTACGGTTGGACAATTAGAACTTTTTGGTGTACAGGGAACGGATTTTTACTTTTTGTTTTTAAATTAAACATATGTATTTAGTATATTTGAAAAACGTTTGGAGGTATTTTAAACAAGAAAAGCCAAACATTTAGCTTCCTAGCCGAAAAATTTAAACGTTTTCTTAAATATAAAAATAACCGATAACATCATTTTGATTTTTTAATTAAACCTACTTTCTGTTTTAGCAAGAAAGAAATAAAGAAGAATTACATGTGTGAAGGGTATTTAAGATTCGGCACGGCCGAATATACCACTTTTACTTCTTATATCAAAGAAGGTCTAAAGCGTTGAACTTGCATCCGTGATATCAGACAAATGCAGTTTTGGACATATAACATGGAAAAATAGTGTATATATTTAAAAAATTGTATTCCTCCCCCACGGGCCTTCCCGGAGAGCTAAAGAGCTTTTGAATGCCACTGATTCTGTGCATTTGATAATGGCTGCCGAAATGAAATTGAGATCATCAGGGAAAATAAACTCAGGATCAAAGCCTTGATCCAAATATAATGGATTAATTTCTTAAATTTATTTTAATGTATTATTCGACCCGGTCGAATATAACGTTCTTACTTGTTTTTTTATGCTACCCCGTGAGGATATTGTTATCTCGTAGCAAAGCTATAAATATAATATTTCTAGACCTGCCCTCTATCTAAAAAATTAATGATATTCCACCGTATTATTAGAAAAAAAAACTTTAAGTTAAAGTCGCTAACAACGAATCCCGAATTGAGCAAATATCTCAAATAGATTACATTAGAAAGATATAATATAGATTCATTTTTGCTGATTATATAATATTTAAAAAAATCTATACATCTAACCACTGTACGCCAGGATGGATATAAATATTTGGATGTGTCTGTGTTAGTTATGATTAGTAGATCTCTATAGCCGCAGAAGGAGTACAAACTGTAACATTTATTTATTAAATACCTTTACGCATTTTCGTAATAAATTAGAAAAATAAAAAGAAATAAAATAATCAAACAACAACATTAACAAACAAAAGAAAAATGATAACTAAAAAAATTATAAAGAAAATGATACAAGAACTTAAAATACCCTATTACTTTCAATTAAGATTCCTAGGGTTAATTGTTCGAAACCTTGTTTTAAACTGGGAATGACATGATCTATATTCTAAGCCACAAAGGAAAGTCAAACAACAGTTTTAAATATCCAATTTACACAACAGAGCAGAACAGCTGTTTTCAAAAGCCGCAACCTTCTTAGGTGACTTTTTTTTTGACCAGCACTCAGGGGATGACCCCTATATATGCAATGCATTGGGGAGAGATTAGGAAAGATGAGAAGTTAGACAGTTTTTTTTTTTAGCTATTTCAACCTTTTTACTTCGCCGGCTAATTTTTTCTACAGGACCAGCGAAGGAGGGTGCTGTTGTTACTCCGCGTTTTTTACTACATGATCGTGTCAGTCAATGCTAATTATATTCAGTAACCAGTGCTATGCCTTCATAATTGAAACAGGCTGACAACAACTAACACAATCATGCCCTAATGCTGATCAGAAGAATTCAACACAATATTCATGACTTAGCATTAGGATGGAAATCAGGACCCTCCGCTTCATTGTCTCGTGTTCTACTACTGCAGCCAACAGCACCCACAATTAATTGAATATGATAACAATTTTATTTATAAAAATTTTATTTACGCTGGCAACACACTTTTAATCCCCATGTTGCCGGGTGATTATTTTCTTTATGTCTCCTTTTCTTAGGTTTTTTTTTGGTATTCCAATATATTTAAACCAAAATTTTTTGGTTTGAATTCCCTGATTTGGAATTTTTAATAAAGAAATACATATTTGCTGATTATAGCCGCTGACTATAAATGATGACACAATTCGATTATTTAAATAACTATAAGATAGTGGAAGCATCCTCATAAGCGGAATAAAGTTTCTGTCATTTCCTATATTCTACGTGCTCATCCTTTGCTATATAAATGATAAGGCTCGCAAAAGGTTAAACTGGAGCTGGAAATAAAAGCTTTTAAATCACATAAGATGCGTGCACTGCTCTAATATTTTACTATTAGTTTTTGAAAGCCTCTACTAATACTTACGTGTTTGTAACTCTGTTCCGATGTTCCTTTTCCGTATATTATCTGTTGTGCTTTAAATATTCGATCAGGCTGTAGATCTATAAGATGCTAGACATAAACTAATAAGTTAAAATATCATGATTTTGCCAGCCAATTAACAGGATAGTCATTCAGCCATTTCAAATAAATTCATTACACTTATTCTGTAACTATTTGCGAACGTCACATCACAAAATATCACATATGGGACACTCCCGTACTTTGTTCCTTCAGAAAGTGACTATTTTTAATAGCAGGCTGTTAGAAGTGATTAATTGTTGTCCACAAGGAGGAGGCAAGTGTCATATCTTACATATTGTCTTGACGTGATGTTGGCAGACACCTACAGAATAAGGGGGATTATTTCACCAGTAATAATTGTCTCTCTATTCTCTTTCTCCTAACCAATTTTGCCAGTTCTAGCATAATGCATCGCATTTATAGGAGTCATTCCCTGTGTGCCGGTCCAAAAAACTACAATTACAAAATACATACATAGATTATTCCCCATTTAAATTTTTCCGTACGACTTTGGAATATTTATACAAAATTTTGTGACCAACTTTAAGATAAACTTAAAGGATACTCCCACATTTCATAGATCATCTCACAAAAATACATTCTTTCTACTCCTTAATAAAAATGTTCATAAATATATACTATTTACATACAAAACACAGCAATAAAACACAAAAAGGACCAAAAAGGAAATTAATGAAACAACAACAGCAACAAAGAGAAAAAAATATGATTCATGAGTTTGTTGTGCTTTTCTACTCCGACAATTACCAACTGACACTGTTCCAACTGAAATGAGTTACAAACATAGAACTTTTGCTTGTCAGAAAAACAAAACAGCGGCGTATCAGCAGTGGCAGCCAAATAACGTTAATTTAATCCCTTTTGGCAGGAAAAACAAAATGAAGTAGAGAACAAATCATAATTTTTCTTCCAAAACAAACACAAACACACACACACATATCCTTATATAGAATGAAAAAAAGAAACCGTAATAGCTCAGTTCAAGTATTTCTCTTGCTTGCAATGAATTGTGTTTACGAGGAGTGGAGGAAATAAAAATGACAGTATAAAAATAATTCTAATCTTCTCATGAATATTCCAAGTCTCATTTTCTAAATTCAAACATTCATTTCAGACTCAAAAATTAAAGGAAAATTATGTGTATGAGAGACAATAAATATATCTGGTGGTGGCACTGAGCTTTGGGAGAATGAGCAAATAAAAGGACAGACAATAAGAATGTATTTCATGTACATAAAATATATATTTTATTTTATTTAATTAGAAGTTTTCATACTTTGATGAAAATTTAGCAGAATTTTATAATTGTGGGTGAAACAACTTTTGTTTTAAAACCGAATTTTGCTCCAGAAAATTTAATTTTAAAGTTAAATGCCAATATACATATATACCTATATAATACACTTACGAATGTTAAAATATAATAATGTCAACTTACAAGGGTTGGGCAAATTTGAGGTTACGAAGTAAATTGGCTGTGAAATGATGAAATGTCAACAATTGAGCTGCCGTCCTGCAACATTTACTTAATAAAAAGTTGAGAAATTTTAACCCTGGAACACTACATTCTTGAACAAAGAATATTAATTGTGGAAAGAGGAAAATCACACAACATCTTATCTTCGTTGCAAAAGCTTAGAAATTTTATTTTTAAATGACAATTGTCATGTAAAAATTTCATAAATACTAAGATGTATATAATTAAGATGTATAGGCTAATTGTTCGAAATTTGTTTTCAAATCTCAGAAAGACATGATAAATATTCCAAGGCACAAAGGAAAGTGAACATCCGTTTTAAGTTATTCAACTCACAGAGCAGAGCAGAACAGCTGTTTTCGAAAGCCGCAACACTTTCATCATCAGTGCTCATGTGTATTGTGTTTGTCACCTCTTATTAGGTGGTTTAGTTGAATGTGATAACAGTTCTTATTTACACAAATTTTATTATGAAAAAGAATCCGAGAACTGTATCAACCTGATGTTAACATGTTATTGTTATAATACCCGTGTTACCGTTTGATTATTTTCTTCATGTCCAAATTTTCTGAATTTTTTGTTCCATCATACCTAAACCGAACTTTTTTGGTTTGAATTTTATACTTACGTTGGTTGGTTGGTATACGTGGCTGCCCGCCACTCGCAAGCATTCAAGTAGGATCTCTGAGATCCCGTTTTGAAAAAACCACTCCACTAGTCAGTGACTACCTATGGAAGCTGTATCCTGATCTCGGATACGGATGGTTACTAGATCCAACCCGTCGCATTGAGGTATCTAATAAGGTCCCCCAGACCTGTACCTGATAACTCCGCGAGGTCGCCTATAATACTGTTGCCTAAGAATTTGTGTCTCGTGTTGTGCAAGGCCGGGCATTCGCAAAGGAAGTGATAAACTGTCTCTTCCTTGCTCTGATCTCGGCAGCTCCGACAGAATGCATTATGGTTGAGACCTAACCTGCCTGCATGTCTGCCTATTGCCCAGTGCCCTGTCACAACCGCTACGAGCCATGAAATGTCCCTGCGATTCCTGTTGATCAATTGTGCTGTTCTATTGTCGTTGTAACATGGCCACATGCTTCTAGCCACCCTGCACGTGTTCATCTTGCGCCACCTGTCCGCCGCTTTCTGCCGGAAATGGCTCTGAATGGTGCTCTTTAGGGTGCCAAACGGCATGTCCACCGATGCGGCAGTGGAGACGTCCTTAGCAGATCCAGCCTTAGCTAGCTCATCTGCCTGTTCGTTTCCAAAGAAATTACTGTGTGCGGGTACCCAGATGAGGGTAGCGTCTATCTGACCTCCCAGTCTGGATAGCAGCTCTTTGCATTGGGCTACCAGAGTAGACGAAGTAGTGAACTACCTGAGAGACAGGAGTGCCGCCTGGCTATCGACAAAGATACCGACTCTACCCTGAACACCCCTATCAATTAACAGCCTCGCCGCCTCCCTTATAGCCAGTATCTCAGCCTGAAATACGCTGGATTCATCTGGGAGACGGAGCGAGAGTCTTATTCCAAGGTCCCTCGAGAAGACCCCAGCGCCTACACCACAGATCATCCTTGATCCATCAGTATACACTCTGAAGTTGAATTCCCTTTCTAAGTTTCCCTTTTTCCACTCCCGCCTGGATGGTAAGAGGACTTTGAATGTAGTGTTAAAGTCTAAGTGAGGTACTATATAGTCGGTGGGCTTCCTCAGTGTCGGTGGTAGCCGGCCAAGGATTCCTGCGTGGCCATAGTTCCTTGACCTCCACCTCCCTGATGCCGCTAGTCTTGCCGCACTGCTTGAGGATGCCCCGAATACATAAAGGTCAATCGGAATTAGGTTTAGTATAGCATTCAGCGCATCTGAAGGACTAGTACGTAGACAACCAGTAATCCCGATGGAAGCAGATCTCTGTATCCTGTATAGTTGATCTACCACATATTTTTTACTTGTGGCGGGCCACCATACTTACGTACATGTGAACGTTTTCCAATTTATTGTTGGTACCCTGCAGGAGATCGAACTAGCGTCAAATTAGTATTCCACTAGTACAAAAATTACCAGTACTAGTTCCCAACTGTGAACTTTCCTATACCATGTTAATGCTCAAATTAACATTGAGTGTGTTTGGAAATTTACTATTACCAATGTTACTAGATGGAAACTAGGAGGATACTAGTACTATTAGTACTAGATGACTACTAGTATAATTTCTTCTAGTCGGATACTAGTACAATCAGTTCTGTATTAAGAACTGGTTTATATGTTAAAAACATCTCTAAATTTATTGGTTTTTTAAACCCAATGAAATTTGTTAAGTCTTTGTCTTCACAAGAAATTTTTGATTCATCAATTCTTAGTTTATAAGAGGCACACTCAATCCACTAGCACCTTGTACAACTTGAGGTACTCCACCATATACCAAACACTAATGAATATATTATTATTTTAAAAAAGATCGCTGATTTTACATATGAACATTTTAAAATCAGCTTTTAAATTTACGTATTTATTTTTTTAGAATGTCACTTTTTTAAAACACAAGATAACTGCGGCTTACTTACATAAATTATCGAATAAATAAACTGATATGCAGGATTTGTTTAAAAATTGTAACAATTAAAAATAAAATAAATGAAAATGCGAGTTAGCAATTCGCTTTAAAACATGATCAAAAAGTAAAATGAAATTCTACAAGTCAAATCAATCTACAAATGAACTACTTGCAGTACTAGTACTTTTCTGTACATGGTTAATCACCTTTTGAACTAGTGCTTGCTATACTAGTAATCGTACCAGTAGCTTAAAGACAATTAACGCTTATCCTCCTGCAGGGTAGCTCAAGCCATAGCTTAAATTTGTATGTAGTAAGTATTTTAACGAACATTTATATTGCTATACTAAGTTGAATTAAGATTTATAGGTTAATTGTTCGAAATTTGTTTTGAAATCTCAAAGAGACATGATAAATATTCCAAGGCACAAAGGATGATGGAACAAAAAATTCAGAAAAATAAATATTCATATATATTTAATTTTTAAGAAATCTAGACTTAAGGAATACAATTTGTTAAATATTTATACTGTTTTTCCATGTAATATGTTACTTCAACGCCCACTAAAGGAGGAGGAGTCCGAAAAGGGATTTTTCTAATTTTCTTTGGCATAAAGATATATCATTTGCTTAACAAAATTATAAAAATTCTTTAAGAATTATAATGTTTTTTAGAGGTTGGTTTAGTTCTTCTTAGGGGAACTTTTTCCCTTTGACCCGATTCGGCCCATTTACGAAGTTGACCAAATTTCAAGGGTCTGGCTCTTTTTGTTTAGACTGAATTGTGATTTCCACAGACGGACGGACGTGGCTTGACCGTCTTAGATGTCATCACTGATCAAGAATATATATACTTTATTGGGTCTTGGAGGGCCGCGTTACACACGGAATGAATCTCCAATTTTTATTTGAAGAGTAAAAAAAACGTTGGAATACGGGCTTAAGAAATTCAAGAAATAGGGAAATCAGTGGTTTCACGGCGTTTTGATCGAGTTTTCATGTCGACGTTTTGAGTTCCTAAGAAGCTTTCTTTACTATGTGTGTGTATGTATATATGAGTGTGTGTGTATGTGGGTGTAAGCATTTCACAGGGTTTTTTTTTCAAATTTAGACTTCCTATAAATTTGGAACCGGTTCGGAATGGTAGATTTCCAGATATATCAAAATATATAATGAAAATTGGTTTTTATTAACTTTTAAACGGCTTTGCCGATCGATTCAGAAGAGACGAATCAGGGGGGCATATTACGGCACTCGATATCGAACGAAATTTGTATTTAAATTGTATGGGAATTTCGGTCGATATCGAATTCGGTAATTTGGCCCCAGGTCTTGACTATTAAAAGCCATGTCGATCGCCACAAACCGGCTCAAAGCCGATTCACGCACTCGTGGGATATCGTGAGCGAATGATTCGTAAAAAGTGTTTTATTTTAAACTCCGAAATTATATACATATGTGATCAATTAGTGTTGTCGATTCTTTTGTAGGACTCGAAGTACTGCATAGTACGTGGGAATCGGTTGATCCATTCAAAAGTTTTAGTAGTTTGAAAATTAAAATAATAGCATTTTTTAGCGTTTCAGATTAGCCGTAAGTTGCAGGGATGGCCTGTAGCCATACATTTTTAAATAAAATTTTTTAATTTTTAATTTGGTAATTTTTCCAAGTTTATAATAAAAAATATATGAAAGTGAAGTCTTTTTATTTTATTGCTGCAAATCGGGGAAACTTAACGAAATTCTCTAGAAAAGCTAATCAAATGATTCAGAAGCTTTAAAAATATATCAAGTTAAGTAATTTGATTCACTGTCTTGAACATATTTTAATTTCGCTCCTTTCAAGTATTGAAAAGCTCACAACCATTGCGTATGTATGAGTGGCGTCCTTATAGCAGATAAATACTTTTTGACTTTTGTCACAAAAAGAAAGAAAAAAGAAACAAAATCTAACTTAATTTACTAATTACAATTTCATCTCTAGCGATAATAATTTACAACTGCCACTTGAAACAGAATGTTGAGATGGACAGACGTTTTACTGGACTCAAGAAGACTAAACGCAAAACAGACAGGGAAGACCAACATACACTTACACTAATTATCTAATTACGACAATCTTTACTATTGCATACGAAAACAACAAACTGCAAAGATGTAGTAGCAGAGATAGAAATAAAAAACACGTTAAAGTAAAAGACAACAAAGAAACAAACTGTTTAATACTAATTTCAATATGTCACCTCTGAGTGTCACCCCTATTAGCTGGAACAAGGTCGAGAAACGACAAGAGATGGAAAGAAACGCGAAGTACAGTGGACCATTAAGACGTTAGAGCAGATAAAACTGTCTGAGAGCATTGGCGTAGCGAGGTCCTTTTCGGAGAGCTAGACCACTTCGAAATTTAATATGTTGCAGTAATTTTGATAATATGATGTTTGCAATGGAAACTTCACATGCGTGCAGTAGTGGAAACTGTCTCATACCGAAGTGACAATTCAAAATTTAAACCACTGAGCCGTATAAGATGCCTGTGGCTTTCATCTCTCTTACAGTTTCAATCTCCGATAGGCTGTAAGGACCTCAATTGGGCGTCCAGAACGTTCGGCATCTTCCGTGTTTGTACGGCCAGATCGAGATTCAGTGATCCACTTCTTTAAAACGTTAATGCATGGTGCAGAGTCTCCATAATATTTTATAGCTTAGCCTTGGTTGGAGGGATGGTTGTTTTCCGACAAAAAAAAACAGGTAATCCTTAATGAGCAAACGAAATTCTCCTTTTTTCCATTTTCTGCTGAAAACGCGCGGTAGTCTGCTATCAACGGCTTTTAAATACAAACTAAATGACACAGTTTGCACAAATTTTGCCAGGCGTCAACTAACAACTGTCTGTTGACAGGAGCAGTGTTGCCATTTCAATTAAAAGGCAGTAAATTCAAAAAGTCTCGGAATTATCTACCCACCCTCGTATAAGCAAAGTGTAGGGTCTAATATGGGCTTTAGACTCGCCCAATTTCTAGATTCAGCAGTGTCTGAGAGATGGTAATACTGATGATGGAATTTTGGGGATAATAATATTTCAAAAATATATATAAAGAGGGCAAAATTGATTTGATTCGTAACGTTTTTCCAATTTATTATTGGTAGCTCATGCCAAAGCTTAAGCCACCTAATAAGTGGTGACAAACACAATACACATGAGCACTGATGATTAAAGGGTTGCGTCTTTCGAAAACAGCTGTTATGCTCTGCTGTGTAAGTTGAATAACAAAAACTGATGTTGACTTGCCTTTGTCTTGGAATATTTATCATGTCTTTCTGAGATTTAAATTAAAAATTTCGAACAATTAGCCTATAGAATCTTAATTTGATTTGATTCATGTTGATTAACTTTGTAAATTTTTATAGCGCTAGAAAAATAGCTTTTCAATTGCTCATATAAATATTTTAATAACTATAAGAAAATATGGTTTGTGTTGTCAGCTGATCGGCAGTTGTCTTTCAAAATAGCCAAATCGGCATTTAGTAATTTTTCAGTGGAAAAACGCCTAAATAAGGAAATGTCGGCACTTTTGATAGCCCTGCTGGCAACAAAATAAGTTCACACAATTATGCCAGAAAGCAGATCAGTCGTAACCGGGATCTTAGTCTTATATAATATTTTTGAACACCATTACCCCACAGTGTCATGAGAAGGCAAGTAAATAAAGTTTTTGCACAAAATTGTGTGATAGAATATAAACTACAACAACTACAACGAGCACCTATTTAAAATTTCCGTAATAGAAGAACGTGCAATAAAAACGAGCAATAACAATAACAACAACAAAAATATATATATAAATAAATAAAAGAAATACACGTCGTGTGACAGACACCCCAGAAATGTCACTGCAGGGTGAATGGCATTTGAAAGCAGCAAACAACAACAAGAAACGAGCCAGCATTAAGGAAATAGAAATCCCTGGAAACATTGAAAATTCCGCCACCGAATGATACGCAACGTAGAACAAAACGACAGCAACAAAATGAGCCAACAACGAATAACAGAGAACAGCAACAAAATGTACAACTTTTTAAAGAAACAGAAAATAAAAAGTGAAACAAATATGCTGCGGCACAAAGACGAAGGAATTGGAAACTGCCAAGGAGCTTGAGTGATTTATGGCTTAACGAGTGACGAGGACAAACCAACAACAACAACGACAAAAAATGTGTAGAAGAAATAAAAAAGGAAATACTTCAGGATAATAGCAACATAACGATATTGTTTCGAACCCAATGAAAAAAAAAAATATATATATATATATAGTATACAACACAACACCTCATGCTTAAGGTTTAGATGTTTATGGGAAAAAGGACATTTTTTCTGTTTTCAATCGCATACGTGATATTGCGCAGTGTATCGGGCATTAACATTTCTTGGGGGATTTCATTTTGATTTTTTCACTTTTATTTTTTCCATGTTACTTTCAATCAAAATGTTATGGAGTACAATAATAGAAGTTATTTAGAAACCGGCCTTCGCAGGCCTTTTTACTGTTTGATTTTGACATCTAGCAGAGCTGCGTTCTAGAATACGCCAAGCATGTGTTGCCAACGCTATGAAGTCATTGTGGGTATGTATAAGAGAGCTGCTGACCAGAGGACCTCATCCGACGATCTCTCAACATAGTGTGAAATTGGCTGCTCACCACCACTCCTGTTATGACTCAGGGGTTCCACCTAAGCGACCCTTGGTCGTCCTGGTGGCACATGGTGGGGTAATACTCCACGCTCTACCACCTTGCCAAAGTGTTCGATCCTATCTAGAAGATCTTAGCTCTTGGAGACACGAATGTACCATAAGAACCTTTGTTGATTCACAACGCATAGATTTCGCTACTATCAGCCGGACCGAAGCCCAATCGTAAAGATCGGCTATCACTCCTTAACTGACAAATCTTCCAATAATTGGTGTAAACCACAACCATAACGTGTACTCCCAAAGGAGACCTCACCAATATCCAGCCGCAGTAAACTGCTGGGCCAGTACTGGATCCCGTGCTACCAGTTCAGACTACCAGTGAAGCCTCGAAAGCCTAACCAGTGTAGGCTCTAAAAACTTTCTATTGACTTCAGTTTCTGTTTTACCCAAACTTAGGAGTTCTTGCACCTGTTGTTTCTTACTCAGACTCGTAGGCGAACCTACTTCATTATGTGTACAGTAGAATTTTGTCATGGCATGTATTGGATATTCGTTCATAGTGGAATTTTGTCTCATAAGTGAATGTTTCTTTGTTGATCCACTACTGCCAGCTCAGCAGATTTTACACAATCCCCCTTTGAATGTGGTGCTCAGTTTGATTACTCTCTCTCTCGCTACTCTGATGCTTATCGAATTTTTCGAACTTTCAAAATTTTCATTTCCCTACTCCAAAACTGCTCCAATCTATTTTTCCGTTTTTGTTGTGGGATTCTATTTCCCGAGGGTGTAAACAATTAACCGAGCTATTGCTTTAATCGGTTAAACTCTGGATTGATTAAGCTAGGTTTTGTTTTAATCGAATAATTTTGTTATTGATCGGTTAACCAATTAATAAGGTTTTTTTTTATAAATCAGGTAATTTCAACCTTTGCACGCTATATTCAATTTCTCAATGCTTTTCTGGATTTCTATAAATAAATTAAATCTTCCACGAACCCTGGTTTAAATTTTTTATACCCTTTACAAAAAAGTGAAAGGGTATATACAGGTTTGTCATTCCGTGTGTAATTTCCTCAATATTTATATGGGACCCCATGAAATATATATATATTCTGCATCCTTGTGGGTGCTGTTGGCTGAAGTAGTAGAACACGAGACTATGAAGCGTAGGGTCGTGAGTTCGAGCCCGCGCTGAGTCATGAAATATTGTGTTGAATTCTTCTGATCAGCAGTAGTGCAGGGTTGCGTTTGTTGTTGCCAACCTGTTTCAATGATGAAGGCATAGCACTGGTCACTGAACACAATTGACTGCGACTGACACGATCATGTACTAAAAGCAGAGTAATAGCACCCACCTTCGTCGGCCCTGTAGCAAAAATTAGCCGGCGAAGTACAAAAGGTTAAAAGCTACAAAAAAACTGTCTATCTTCTCATCTTTCCTAATCTGTCTCCTCAATACTATCCCCTCGTTTTCAGTTCCGCGCAATGCATTGCATATATAGGGGTCATCCCCTGAGTGGTGGTCCAAGATAAAAAACAAAATAGCGATGACGAATGAGCGAGCTCCGTCTGTCTGTACGAGTTTTTTTTTTGTTTATTAAACCTATTGAATACTTTGAAAAAAATCAAATGTGTATTAGAAACTAAATGCAGTAAAAATTCGATAATCCGGATAATTGATTGCAGACCCTAATCCGGAGTAGCGAATTATTAAAAATTTTAATAATTCATAGCAAAATTTAACATAAAAATATAAATATTAATTTGCACAGTTCAGTGCAAACATACTCATATCACACTATTGTAACTGTATTTTTCAAAGCATGCTGTGATTTGAATAAAAAAATATATAAAAACGTGTGTTATTCAATCCGCACTATAGAATACGCAATGAGCTGCAAAATTCCGTCCGGATTACCGAATATTTCGGATTAGTGGAGTCCGGATTACCGAATTTACACTGTAAATAAAAAAATATTTATTCCAGGGATGGGAAATTGATTTTTTTTGTCATAAAAGTAAGTCGTTTTTTTAGCTAATAAAACTATTTTAGAAATTAGGAAAAATAAAATTTTCCTTAATATTAAAAAAATAAAATTAAATTTCAATTCCAGGGTTGGGAAATTTAAATATTTTTTGGTCATCGGAAGTGTTAAAAAAAGTTATAAATTTTAATTTTTTGTTAAATAAAACTATTTTATACTTCACTAAACATTAAATTGCTCCTTCAAGAAAAAAAATTAAAAAAATTTAATCTAGGGTTGGAGGATGGAAAGTTTTTTGACACATAAAATAATCAAAAAAGTCACTATTTTTGTTTTTTTTCCGGTAAAGTAAAAATTTTTCATGCTTCAGCAAGAATGAAATTGGTATTCAATACTAAAAAAGAAATGAAAAATTCGATTCCAGTGTTGGGAAATCGAAAATTTTTGGTACATAAAAGTAGCGATATAAGTTCCTAATTATGATTTTTAGTACATTAGACCTATTTTACACTTCAGGAGGAATGAAATTGCTTTTCAAAACCGAAAAATATGAAAAATTCGATATCAGGGTTGGAAAATCGAAATTTTTCACATAAAAGTAACCAAACAAGTTCTTAATATTAATTTTTTGGTGAATTAAACTTGTTTTATAGTTCAGGAAGAATTATATTCGTGTAAAAAAAATTTATTAAAAATTATATGCCAGCTTTGGAAAATCGCAATATTTTTGGTACATAAAAATAGCCATATGACTTCCTAATTTTGATGTTTATGCTGAATCATAGCTACTTTATACTTCGGGAAGAAGTAAATTGGTATTAAAAGCCAAAAAAATTTAGAATTCGTTCCTAAGTTTGGATCATAAAAACTCTGCTGCTATATAATATAACCAGTTTTAACCGAATGAATACCGTAGTGCATAACCATTTAATAAGGGTGCTGTTGACTGAAGTGGTTAACACGAGACTATGAAACCGAAAGTACCGAGTTCGACTTTCGGATTCGTGGTGTCGAGTTCCTCTAATAAGCATTAGTGCATGGTTGTGTTAGTTGTTGTTAAAATACCTCCTAAAGAGGTGCTCTATCTTCTCATCTTTCTTCATGTCTCTTCTCAATGGTATACCCATCTTTCTAGTTACGGCCAAGGTAGCAAACGTTTCCCAACTCTGACGCCAACTGTGTTTGCAGACAATATCTTAATTCCTACTGGTATTTAATGATTCAAACATATTTGTTTTGTTTCACTGCACAATGTGAAAGTCCCGTCTGTTAAAGTTACCAGCCATCAACGCCATCACTATGAGATTGGCCCTAAACCTGTTCGGCCCTCTCCTTAGCCTCGTCCCTGCTTAGATTGAAAGAAGAATTTACGTTATTTATATATTTATGTGTCTTTATTATACCTAAACCTTAATATTGTAAATAAGGTGTATTATAAGTTACTTGAGTGGGCTGTATAAAAATGTCACTTTGATGGGCACGTATTAAATTTATAAAAAGTTTTTTTGAAAGATTTTTTACCTTTTCCATTATTATTTTTGTTCGTTTTCCTTTGACATGGATTTAAAGTTATTTATAAGTATTAAATAATCCCCGTTTCATTGATCGAAAGATATTTTCTTAATTTTCCGTTTCATTACTTTTAACAACAGAAATAAATCAACTTGAAATTTGTTCTTTTTTACATTTTTCTCCGTTTTTGCTACGAAATTAATCTCATAAATCATTTGCATACATTATGAATGGATTTTATGCGAAAGGACACATAAATGAAATAAAATAGAATCCTTTCAATTACTTTTCATTCAATTAATATTAATTAAAACAATTCTCATGCCAGAGTTGTTGGTTGGTTGGTTGCCTGTTTTATTTCGTGCTCCACTCAAGGCAATTAATTCAATGACAAAAATTTGAAAAGAACAAATGAAATTTAACCAACAGGATCAACTTATTCTCTGTTTTTGTTATTTGGAGACGATGTATTTTAATCGTATAAATAAATAAAATTTAGCTTTCATTCATTTAGTTCGTTAACTTATTTATTTGTTCTATTCGTTTTTATACCCTTCACAAAAAAGTGAAAGGGTCTATGTAGGTTTGTCATTCCGTGTGTAATTTCTTCGATATGCACATGGGACCCCATAAAGTATATATATATATATATATATATATATATATATATATATATATATATATATATATTCAGGATCCTTATGAATAGCGATGACGATTGAGCGATGTTCTTCTGTCCGTCTGTCTGTACGTGAAATCGGTTTTCCCAAGTCCCCAGAAGAGCTAGAGACTTCCTTCTCGGACCGTTGGATTGGAAATGAACTTAAATAGAGTGCTATTGAAATCCAGAAAGATCCGAAGTACGGTTCCAGAGCTGGGAAGCTTACACCTATTTCTCGACGCAAAATTTATACCAAACAAACAATTATTTTTTTTAATGTTTGTAAATTAAACCTATTTCGTGCTTTGGGGAGCCTCAATTGTCTGTTAAAAACTAAAAAAATTAAATTTTTTTTTCCAGGGATGGGAAATTAAAAAAAAACTTTCCGGCCTATTCCGTATTTTGTAGTACATGTAGTAACTAAAATTGTTAAAAATTTCAAGTTTTTCTTTAACAAAACCTTTTTATACGTCATGAAGATTTGTATTGGCAAAAAAAGAATTTTTAAATACAAATTTTGCTCCCAGAGGTGGGAAATTAAATTTTTTTTATACATGAAAGTAATCAAAAAGGCAACTGATGTTGTTTTTTTTAGTTTTTGGCTAACTAAAACTGTCTTATAATTTAGGAAGAACAAAATTGGTATCAAAAATTCCAAAATAAAAAATTAATTTTCGAATCCAGGGGTGGGCAAGTGGAATATTTTATGGTATATGAAAGTTACCAATATGGTAAAAAATTTGCAATTTTTCTTAAATAGAACTACTTTATACCTCAAGCAGCGTTGCGCTGATAAAAAAAATTAAAATTTTGCTTCCAGGGTTGGTAAAATGAAAGTTTTTTTTGGTACATGAAATATTTTGTAGTACATGTAATAACCAAACTGGTTACAAAATTTTAGTTTTTCTTAAACAAAACTACTTTATACCTCATGAAGATTTGTATTGATAAAAAAAATTTTAAAAATTTAAATTTCGCTTCCAGGGTTGGGATATTTAATTTTTTTTTATACATAAAAGTAACCAAAGAGGTAATTGACGTTGTTTTTTTTTTTGTTTTTTGCTAGCTAAAACTATTTTATATTTTAGGAAGAACAAAATTGATATCACAAATTTCCAAAAAAAATCAAAATTTCGAATCCAGGGTTGGACAAGTGCAATATTTTATAGTTCATGAAGGTGACCAAAATGGTTGAAAATTGTAAATTTTTCGTAAATAATACTACTTTAGACCTCATGAAAAGTTGCATCGGTAAAAAAAATATTTAAATATCAATTCCAGGGTTGGGAAGTTTTAAGTTTTTTGGTACATACAATATATTATGGTACATGAAAGTGACCAAAATGGATGCAAATGTTAAGTTTTTCTAAATAAAACGACTTTATACCTAATGAAGACTAGGATAGGTAAAAAAATTTGAAATTTCTCTTTCAGGGCTGAGAAATTTAAATTATTTTTATACATAAAAGTAACCAAAAAGGCAACTAACGTCGGTTTTTTACTAATTAAAACAATTTTTTAGTTCAGTAAAAACAAAATTGGCATCAGAAATTAAAAAGAAATACAAATTTAGATTCCAGAGTTAGATAACTGCAATTTTTGTAGTACATGAAAGTGACCAAAATGGTTACAAATATTAAGCTTTTCTTAAATAAAATTATTCCATGCCTCATTAAGAGTTGGATTGGTAAAAAAAACATAATAAAATTAAAGTTTCGCGTCCAGGGTTGGGAAATTGAAATATTTTTTCTGCATAAAAGGAACCAAAAAGCAATTGACGTTGTTGTTTTTGTTAATTAAAACAAAAAGAAGAACAAAATTGGTATTGAAATCTTAAAAAATCAAAACTTCGACTCCAGGGTTGGACAAATGAAATTTTTTATGGTACATAAAAGTGGCCAAAAAGTTTAAAAATTTAAACTTTTTTTTTTCTAGTTAAACTGTCTTAGACCTCACTAAGAATCGCATTGGTAAAAAAATAAAAATTCGCTTCTATAGTTTGCAAATCGAAATATTTTTGGTACATAAAAGTACCCACATAAATTCCAAATTTTGTGTTTTTAGTGGGTTAAACCTATTTTATATTTCAGAAAAAATTAAATTAGTGTTAAAAATTCGGTTCCAGGTTTGGAAAATCGAAATTTTTTGTACATGAAAGTACCCACATAAATTCCCAATTTTGGTTTTATTTCAGTAAATTAAACATATTTTATACTTCGCTTAGAATTTAATTGGTATTAATTGGATAATCGAATTTTTTCTTGGTACATAAAATTATCCATATAAGTTCATAATTTCGGTTTTTTGTGGACGAAATCTTTTTTTTACTTCGGGAAGAGTTAAATTGGTATTAAAAACCAAAAAAATCTAAAAGACGATTCTACGGTTGGACAATTAGATTAGGATTTTTTCTTTTTGTTTGTAAATTAAACATATTTAATATATTTGAAAGACATTCAGAGGTATTAGAAATAAGAAAAGTCAAACATTTAGCTTCCTAGCCGAAAAATTTAAGCGTTTTCTTAAATATAAAAGTAACCGATAACATCATTTTGATTTTTTAGTTAAACCTACTTTCTGTTTTGGCAACAAAGAAAGAAAGAAATAAGAATTACATCTGTGAAGGGTATTTAAGATTCGGCACAGCCGAATATAGCACTTTTACTTGTTTTTTTGTTCTGTTGTAATTTCCCTACAACTCAAACAGACGGGAAAAAATTCCAAGGGTCTTTAGTACAACTGAAGTATCATAAACAGCAATTGCCATAAATAATGGGAATTTATACGAAACTTTATTTAGCAGATTTGAAATTTATTTTGCTTCTTTTTTTATTGTTTATAAAAGATTTCTACTATGCTGAAATCATAAGGTTGTTGCGTAATTTTTGTTGGCTGCTATTCGATAGATTTAATCAATAGAAATTGATTAGTTTTAATCATAAAGAAAATTTAAATCTAATACACAAAAATCCCTATGCTACATAATAAAGAGGGGACGTTTGCTTCGAGTTTGTGGAATGTTTCATCTGTATTTTCATTCTTTCGTTTGGTAGGACCAGCACTGAGGGGACGACGAGAGGAAAGATGCGAAAAATTATATTATATAAAACATTTACATTAAAACATTTAGTTTTTTTTTTTTTTTTTGCTAATTAAATTTCTATGATGGTTTGGAAAGAATGAAATTTGTATTAAAAACTAAAAGAATAAAAACTTGTATTCCAGAGATGGAAAATTAAAATAATTATTTTTTGCTACATATACGTAAGATTTTTTTCTGTGCTAATTAAAACTATTTTAGAATTTGGGAAAAATCAAATTGGTATTTAAATTAATTGCGATTCCAGGGTTGGCTTTTTGCTTTTTTATTTTTTTTGTAAGACTTTTATTGGTAAAAAATAAACAAAACGAAAAAAAATTGCTTTCAGGGTTGGAAAATTGAAATATGTTGGTACGTAAGAGTAGCCTAATTTTGGTTCTTTTAGTGAATTAAACCCATTTTATATTTCGCGAAATATTAAATTGTTATTAAAAACCAGGGTTGGAAAATCGAAATTTTTTGGTACATACATGCAGCCAAATAAGTTCCTAATTTTGTTTTGTTTTGGTGAATTAAACTTATTCTATAGTTCAGGAAGAATTAAATTGGTATTAAAAACTAAAAAAACATAAAAATCTATTGCTGGGTTGGAAAAACTAATATTTTTTTTACATAAAAGTAACCAAACATATGCCTAATTTCGTTTATTTTTTTTGGGAAATTAAACCTTTTTTATACTTCTGAAAGAATTATATTAGTGTAAAACGTGAAAAAAAATATTAAAAGTTCTATTCCAGGGATGGAAAACTGTAACTATTTTGTTTCATAAAAGTATATGTATATAGGTACCTAATTTTGTTATTTTAGTAAACTAATTTATAATTTAGGAAGAATTAAATCAGTATAAAAACAAAAACAAAATAACAATATATGTAATTCCAGGGTTGGAAAATCTAAATTATTTTGGTACATAAAAGTAGCCCTATATGTTTCTAATTTCGGGTTTTTAGTGAATTAAACATATTTTATACATCACGAATATTGATATGGCTATTTAAAACAAAACAAAAAGGAAAATTCGATTCCAGGGTTGGAAAATAGAAATTTGTTCGGACATAAAAGTAACCAAATAAGTTTCTAATTTTGTTTTTTTTCTGAATTAATCCTTTTTTGTACTTTAGGAAGAATTACTGTTGTGTAAAAAGTTGAAAAAAAATTAAAAATTCTTTTGCAGGGAGGGAAAATCTAAAAAAACTGAAATTCGATTCTAGGGTTGGACAATCGAAATTTGTTTGCTAAGTGAAAGAAAATAAAATTGCTACTAAATTTTGTTTTTGTTTAGTCTTAAAACTATTTTATGCTTAGGGAACCAAAAATTGGTATCAAAATTCTAAAATAAATGGTTTCCAGGGTTAGACCACTGAACATTTTTTGTTACATCAAAGTAACCAAATAGATTACGAATTTTGGCTTTTTCTGTGATCTAAACCTATTTTATATTTCAGGATGAATAGTACTAGTATTGTAAATTCTAAAAAATCTAGAAGCCGATTCTTGGGTTGAACAATTGCTGCTTTTTTGATACAAATTTAAATTTTTTCTTAAATATGAAGAAAAACTCACTAACAAAATTTTGTTTTTGCGCTACTTAAAACTATTTTCTGTTTTAGAAAGAAAGAAGAAATGCATCTGTGAAGGGTATTTAAGATTCGGCACAACCGAATATAATACTTTTACTTGTTTTTTTTTTTAATTTTCTAATTAATAATAAATTTAATATCAATAACTTAACTCCAATATGGTTCGACATACATATTTTCTTTATGTTTCTTTACTTTTTCCACATTTTAGGTGCTAAGGATCGACTAATTTTTTTCGGCGAGTTGTGTGTTGCTGGGTCCAACTAGCTCATTCCCTCAGTTTTGACAAGAACCTTTAATCTAACCTATGTAATTTAAATGGGTTTGATCAGAGGTTATTGTCAAAACTGAGCGAATGAGCTAGTTGGACACAAGTCTACTAAATATACCTTTTAGCAGTGCTGCAGCTGTAATTTTACTCGATGTTATAACAATGAAGTGTTACTTGACTAATCACTTAATTAAAATTTTTTTGTTGTTGTCGGCACAATGAAAAGCAAGCAACGACACCGTTGCCGTGATGCATACATTTTTTGTGCATGTTCCAGCACTCAGGACATGGACCCTACTGATAAAATGGATTGTGTGGGAACTATAAAAGGAGGGAATAGTGTTGAGAGGACAGATGAACTTGTAGCCGCGGCGGACATATATTTGAAGTAAAAAAATTTATTTCATCAATATTTCTGTCTTGTATTATTATTTTAAGTTCCCATGCACGCATTTGGGTACCACTAGTGAAATGTCCTTGATCACTTGCCCATGTAATTTATGTATTTTTTCGTAAATTATCTTTATTATATTTTTGTTAAAAATGTCTCATTAATTTTTTGTGTTTATATAAAAAATAAAACATATTTTAGAACTTAAGCTGTTTTATACCCAATCTAATCTTTCCTAAAACTACTTCTCATGATATAGCTCCAGTTTAATATTTATAATATTGTTTAAATTACAAAAAATAAAAATAATATTACGGAAATTATTATGCTCAACCAAAAGTCAGCAACTTTAATTGTACATTTTTGTACCTTTTGTTCTCATTATTTAAATCCTTTATCAAAATAATTCTGGAATCAACAACAAACCTAAAAAACCGAAGAATATAAAAGCAAATAATACCCAAATGAATTCCCGAGGGAGTCAGAAAACATCAAGAAAATGACGCTTTGTTGCTGAAACTTTTCCTCTTCAAGTTTCAAAGCGCTCGCCTGCGAAACAACTGGAAAGAAAAACATGAGGATGAGGTGCTCTGCAAGCTAAGATGGCGTCTTGTTTTTTTTTTAATTTATTGAAAATTGGCAGCATAACAAACGATAATGAGAAAGAAGTATTTTTCGTATAAAATTGAAAGAAAATGTTTGAGGATTAAAAAATAACACACACACGCACACACACAAGAATGAATAAAATGTAAAATACTACAGCAAACAAAAATGAAATAAATAAAAATAATGGCTAAAAGCTGGCTGGCTGGCTGGCTGGATGACTGTTTAGATGACTTGCGAGAAGAAAGGGCCATAAACGACGTGCAGTGCCATGATGCCAAGACGTTTCAAAGGGGGTAAATTGCTTGTAATGAATGAATGACTGACGGTAATGAAACCAACTGTTTTTAATGAATTGTAGAGAGGGAGGGCAATTAAAAAATATTTAAACAGCCAACTTTAGAAAGCAATACCAACGCCAAGCAGTTGGAGGAAATGGGAAATACAACAGCATGGATGGAGGGGTGGCAAGAAATAAGAATGAATGATGGAATTGCTTAAAGTTTCGGCATAAATGACGGTTTCCGTTTTCTTCGTTTATTTTTTATTTTTATTTTTTTTTTAATCTTTTGTTGTATATACTTTCCGCACCAATACTTCTTAGTAATATTTTGTTGTGGGAATTGCTTAAATGAGAAGTGGGAGATAAGTTCTAAGTAAAATTTATATATTTTGTATGCTTTGCAATTTACAAACGAAAAATACGCTACACCCAGGTGACTTTGTTCATACACAAGTATGATTTATTTTAAGCTGTATATAGGACTGTTCAGGTGTGTATCATAACCATTACATGGGGTAAATCTTACAGATCAAACCAACACCAGGCAAGAATTTGATGGTTTTGAGAACACACGCAACCGGTCGATTATTGGACGAATAATCTCAAAATCACAATTAGAATTGAATAATACTGTAACATGAACAATATAAAAATATTACCGCACAAAATTGTAAACAACTTGTGACAGACATGACCGAACATGATTTTTTGTAGGGTTGTATTTTGACCGTTAAAAACTCGTGACATATATCATATATATAGGTTTGTCATTCCGTGAGTAATTTCCTCAATATTAATATGGGACCCCATAAAGTATATATTTTGGATCCTTACGAATAGCGATGACGATTGAGCGATTTGCGTCTGTCTGTTCGTGAAGCCCCCGGAGCTTGAAATTTCGTTCTTGGACTGATGGATTGGAACAGAACTTAAATAGAGTGGTATTGAAATTCAGAAAAATCCAAAACACGGTTCCAGAGCTGGGAAGCTCTCACCTATTTCGCGCCGCAAAATTAACCACCAAATATTAATTATTTTTTTCTTTGTTAATAAATTAAACATAAAATCAAATTTGTACTAAAAACTAAATATATACAAATTCTTTTCCCAGGGATGGGAAATTGAAAGTTTTTTTTTAAACGGTGCATGCCATGTAGTACATGAAAGTGACAAAAATGGTTCCAAATTTTAAATTTTTCTTAAAGAAAACCACTTTTCATGAAGAGTTGCATTGGTAAAAAATCATATTTTTATATTTTTGAAAGACGTTCAGAGGTATTAGAAGTAAGAAGAGCCAAACATTTGGCTTCTTAACAAAAAATTTAAACGTTATCTTAAATATAAGGTAACTGATAACATCATTTTTTTTCTTATTATTTTTTAATTAAAGCTACTTTCTGTTTTAGCAAGAAAGAAGAATTACATCTGTTCGGCACTTTTACTTGTTATTTTTTAATATTTGATACCAATTTTGTTCTTGCTATATTATAGAATAGTTTCAGCTAGCAAAAAAAAAAAACAACGTCAGTTGCCTCTTTGATATGTAAAAAAAATCAATTTCCCAAGCCTGGAATCGAAATTTTGTGATGTTTTAATATATGATACCAATTTTGTTTTTCCTGAATTAAAAAACAGTTTTAATTAGTAAAAAACCGACGTTAGTTGGCTTTTTGGTTACTTTTATGTATAAAAAAACTTTAATATCCCATCCCTGGGAGCGAAATTTTATTTTTTGTCTTCTTTTTGTACCAATGCTAGTTTCCATTACTTATAAAGAAGTTTTATTTACAAAAATCTTAAAATTAGCAACAATTTTTGTCACTTTCGTGTTCTACAATATATTGCATGTACCAAAAAAACTTTAAATTTCCCAGCCCTGAAAACGAAATTAAACTTTTTTTGGTTTTTTACAAATGTGACTCTTCATGAGGTATAAAGTAGTTTTATTGAAGAAACATTTAAAATTAAAACATGCGAAATTTTAATTTTTAAAATTTTTTTTATCAATGCAAATCTTCATGAAGTATAAAGTGATTTTATTTAAGAAAAACACAATATTTATAAAAATTTTGGTTATTACATGTACTACAAAATATTGCACGTACCAAAGAAAACTTTCATTTTACCAGCCCTGCAAACGAAATTTTATTTTTTTATTTTTTATCAGTCTTCTTGAGGTATAAAGAAGTTTTATTTAAGAAAAATTTTAATTTTTTAACCATTTCCGTCAGTTTCAAGTACTACAAAATATTGCACTTGTCCAACCCTGGATTCGAAATTTTATTTATTTTTTTTTTGTCAATGCAAATCTTCATGACGTATAAAGAGGTTTTGTTAAAGAAAAACTTGAAATTTCTAACAATTTTAGTTCATACATGTACTACAAAATACGGAATGGGCCGAAACTAATTTTATTTCCCATCCCTGAAAAAAATTTTAATTTTTTTAGTTTTTAATAGACCATTGAGGCTTACCAAAGCACGAAATAGGTTTAATTTACAAACATTAAAAAAAAATTGGTTTTTGGTATAAATTCTGCGTCGAGAAATAGGTGCAAGCTTCCCAGCTCTGAAACCAATGCCACTCTATTTAAGTTCATTTCCAATTCAACGGTCCAAGAACGGAGTCTCTAGCGTTTCAGGGGGCCTGGGAAAACCGATTTCACGTACAGACGGACGGACAGACGGACATCGCTCAATCGTTTTCGCTATTCATAAGGATCCAGAATATATATACTTTATGGGGTCCCATGTGAATATCGAAGAAATTACACACGGAATGAGAAACCTATATATTCCCTTTTACATTTTTGTGAAGGGTATAAAAATCAAAATTTCGAATTCAGGGTTGGACAAGTGCAATATTTTGTAGTACATGAAACTGAACGAAATGGTTAAAAATTGTAAATTATTCTTAAATACCCCATGAAGAGTTGCATTGCTAAAAAAATTTAAATTTGCTTCCAGCAATGGGAAATTTAACTTTTTTAGACACTAAAGTAAACAAAAAGGCAACAGACGTTGTTTTTTTTAACATAAAAGTAACCAAAAACGCAACTGACGTTGTAGTTTTTGCTAATTAAAACTTTTTTATAGTTCAGGAAGAACAAAATTGGTATTAATATCATAAAAAAACAAAATTTAGATTTCAGGATTGGACAAATGAAATTTTATGTGGTACATGAAAGTGACCAAAATGGCTAAAAATTGTTAATTTAATTTTTTGTCGAGTAAAACTGCATATGTTATATGTTTTTTTTTTTTTAGGAGTAGGACCAGCACTCAGGGAATGACCCCTACATATGCAGTGCATTGCGCTGGAACTGGGAAAATAGATTTTGGGAAGGAGGATAAAGGGAGTAGTGTCTGTGGATATTCGATTTGAACCTGCTCAAATTGTAAGTGGCGGGGGAAGACATCTGCGGGTAGTAGACTAATTGCATTAGTAAAAAAAATAAAAATTCTATTCCAGAGTTGGAAAGTCGAAATATTTTTCGTACAGTAAAATCTCACCAATTCGAACAGTTCGAATTTCTGTACATTTTTGCCTCAATGAGCGAAAATATAATAACTTGGAATACAAATACAAAAAAAGTTGCAGAAATTAGAACCCCTGTTCTCATTTTAGGGCGTTAAATTTGGATGTTCGCCTTTTAAGTTCGAAATCATCGAAGAAAAATATTTTCTGGTAAACATAAAAAAAGAAAAGCACTCTACAAATTAGAACCACAGGTTCCAGTTTCAGAGCCTCCAATACATTTAAATGGCCGATTATAATTCCTGGACGTTCGAATTTGTGAGATTCTACTGTACATAAAAGTACTCACATAAGTTCCAAATTTTGTTTTTTTACAATAGTAAATTAAACCTATTTTATACTTCAGGAAGAGTTAAATTTGTATTAAAAATGTTAAACATTCGGTTCCAGGGTTGGAAAATTTAAATTTTGGGTGCATAAGAGATATGGTTACATAATTTTGGTTTTTTTATACTTCGCTAAGAATTATATTTTTATTAAAAATTTGAAAAATTAAAATTTCTTTTCCAGGGTTGGAAAATCGAAATATTTGTGTACATAAAAATACCCATGTAATTTCCTAATTTTGATTTTTTGTGAATAAAATCTTCTTTATACTTCTGGAACAATTAAATTGGTATTAAAGGGTTGGCATATCGAAACTTTTTGATTTTTGTGATGAATTATACCTACTTTATATATCAGAAAGATCAACAGTCCATGTAAAACAAGTAAAAATGTTATATTCGACCGGGTCGAATCTTAAATACCCTTCAAATATTTAGTAAGTAAATTTAAAATGTTTAACTTGGTGGGACAGTGTTCCTTTATATAATATCGAACGACCACTAAAGGGGGTGGGGTTCAAAAATAGACAATATCATGTTTTCCACAGACGAACGTATGGGCATTGCTAGACCGTCTTGGAATTCATCACTTATCAAGAATATATATACTTTTTGGGGTCCAATTCTCTTTGGAGGGTATAAAAACTGTATTTTGGCGGGTTGTGGGGGAAAAATTTCACCTTTGTCATAAAACTCTAAAAATAAATGCTTGGGATAATTATATACAAAATTAAAATTTCTTTTTTTTTGATAGGGTCATTTAGAGGGCAAAGGGGAAGAGGGGGTAGGGCAGAAACAGGTAGACATAAAACTCTAAAAATAATTGCTGCGGATGATTATATACAAAATTAAAAAAAAATATTTGTTTTTTGGTAGGGTCATTTAGGGGGCAAAGGAAGAGGAGGGGGTAGGCAGAAATCGGCAGTCATAAAACTCTAAAGATAAATGCTTGGGATGATTATATACAAAATTTAAAAATTTTTTTTTTTGATAGGGTCATTTAGGGGCAAAGGGGGAGGCGGGGGTAGGGCAGAGTAGTACCAGTTTACGTCTCAGCTTCGTCATTAAAGTTTAAAAATTGTATTTTTAAGGAATGTAGGCTCAAGTAAAACAATTTGTTTAATTTTTACACTATTTTTGCATATAATAACGCCCACTAAAGGGTGCGGAATCCAAAAAATATTTTTTTTATTTTATGGCTCCAAGTTTAACGCTTTGGACCTTCTTTAAAATAAAAATATATCATTTGCTTAACAAGATTACAAAAAAAAAACTATAAAAATTATTTTGTTTTTTAGAGGTTGGCTCAGTTTTTCTTAGGGGAACTTTTTTCCCTCTTGCCCGATTTAGCCCATCACCGAACTTAATCTGTGCTATCCTTCAAGATATATTTATACTAAATTTCAAGAGTCTAGCTCTTCTCGTTTCGACTGAATCCTGATTTCCACAGACGGACGGACGGATAGACGGACATGTTCAGTTCGTCTTAGATTTCATCACTGATCAAGAATATATATACTTTATGGGGTCTCAGATCGATATTTCACTGCGTTACAAACGGAATGACAAAGTGAATATTTCCTCCATATTCTTTTTTGGAGGGTATAAAAAGGGAGGATTAGAGAAGAGTGAAGTAGATAGAGGACTTTATAATAGAGTTGACTTGAGTACAGTGGAAGAGAATGGAGTAGCGGCGTTAAGTACAGTGGAGCAGAATAGAATGGATGAGAGTATATTAGGTCCTAATTAAACAGTAGAGAAATGTTTAGTAGCGTAGTCATATATGGCAAAATTGTTCGGCGTAGAGTACTTCACCAAACGACTGTTGCCTATCAACATTTCATACAACATTCGCACAACATTTCTTACTTTCTATTTTTGATTTTCATCACAAGTAAAAGAAATCACACAGAATGAATGAATAAATAGGAAAAATAAAAAAGAATTTTAAAAGAAAGATTGTGATTGTGTACGTGAGTATAACGGTAAATGTTAACGGTAGTTATTCGTAATAGATGATAACTCAACTCAATACAAATGACGCCCAACCAGTCAAAACCCCAACAACGGCATGGCAATATCAACACATACTTCAACACACACAAACACACACACGTACTGTAGCATAGCCTTACAAGGATCCAGCACAATAACGAGAAAATGCCAAGTGATGCCAAAGCTTAAGGGTGGAATGACTGACTGACTGACTGAATGAAGGCATGAATGAATGAATGTACATACAAGCGAACTGATATGTAAGAAAATGTCAAAATTGATTGATTGAATTGCCACTTTATGAAATTTGTGAGTCTTCCGAGATGTTTCCTGCCTTTGCAAAACTTTAATGGTGGTTGCTTTCGTTCCTGTTAAACGGCGCTGGTAAGGGCTGAATTTACTGATATTACCAGAACTTTTTTCTTTGCAACATTTGTTTGTATTAGTGTGTACTTGGGTTGCATAAAACGCATAAAATTATGTGCAGGGCGGCCATTAAAAGTGATAGATTTATGACAACTCAGGGGTGGGTGGATGGTGTTCGTTGTTATTTTCATAGTTGTTGGCGTAGTTTGGACTTGACTAATACTTTTTTAGAGCTACTCTCTTTCTTCCTCTGCCGCTGCAACTAGCTGGGGTAGTGAGTGAGGCATGTTGCTCGTAAGTTATAGAAGCACATTATGCCAAAATGCCAATAAATCAGTTGGTATTATTTTAATTTTCCATAAGAAATAAAGGCATTGGGCAACATATTACATTAACAATATAGATCGTAAACTAAAATTAACGACAATAAAATCATGTTTTAATACTACAACAACAAAAAGGAAAAATATAGAATGAGCAATTAAAAATAAATGAAAAGTTTGTACTTACAATGTAATTTCAAGTCGACTGAGGGTTTCTGATCATTGAAGTTGCTCCTTAGCGCAATCCTATAAATTTTTAAATTTTTCTGGTATGAAAATCACTTGTTGGTAATCAGTAACACAGGCCTATAGTACATATTATGCACACTTGTATCACTTTCCTGAAGCAGTTACTTGGCCACTTTCTTGTTTCTCTATATCAATAACTGTGAGTTTGTTCACGCAAGTTTTTAATGTATGTGTACCACAACAACAAGTAGATAGTGCCTCAGTTTATCAGGCGTGTTCAAAACTGAAGGAATATCAGTTAGATTTCCGGGTTTAGTTGTGTATCTACAATTTTATGAAAAAAAAATAATTTAAATTTAAATTCTTCTGGTTTCTTGACCTCTTTTTAATTATTATCGTATTCTGATATTTTTAAGCTTAAAGTCTCTTTATTTTGGTTTAATTTTTAATTTCAATATTTCGTCACTCCTTTGTGTGACTTCTTCAGGAAATTAATTATTTTATTTGATATGAAAAAATATGTTGTTTGTGAAACAAAATTATTTGTCAACAAAATACAAAAAGATTCAAACAAATTTAAATAAATTTACAATATATGAACAATAATAAAATATTTAAACCTATACATGCATATATATTTAAAAAACATTTATAAAAAAACAATTTTTAAAACATATATACATACATATGCATATATACACATACACACATACACATAAATATGCATACATACACATACATAAACATACATACACATATACATATATATATATATATATATATATATATATATATATATATACATATATATATATATATATATATATATATATATAAATATATATATATATATATATATATATGTATATATATATATATATATATATATATATATGTAAACACATACACCTACATATGCATACACATACATACACACATATACATACATACATACATACATACATACATACATACATACATATCTGGGTGTGATGATTGACACACGGCTATCTTTTCGCGAGCACTTGCGATATATAGCATCCAAAGCATCAGGGACCTGTTTGGCGCTATCTCGGATCATGCCAAACACGAGAGGGCCAAAGTATCTTCAGAGGAAACTGCTCGCTGGAGTAGTAAGGAGCATTATCCTATATGCACACCCGGTATGGTCAGACTCACTTAGATTTTCCACATATGTGGGGCTGGTATGCCCTGTGTATAGGCTAGCTGCTTTAAGAGTATGTAGTGCATTTCGGACAGTGTCGGACGAGGCGGCTTTTATCATTGCGGGTATGATCCCTATCGATTTAGAAATCATGAATAGGGATAACTCTGATTTATGTATGCAAAAATGGCAAGAACGGTGGTCAACCACTGAAAAGGGAAGATGGACTTATTCATTAATACCCGACATCAGATTATGGCTGACTAGGAAACATGGTGATCTGAACTATTACCTAACACAGTTCTTGTCTGGACATGGTTGCTTTAGGTCATATCTATTTCGTTTTAAGCACGACGACTCTCCGTTCTGTCCACACTGTGGTGGGAATGTGGTTGAGGATGCTGAGCATGTCGTCTTTGTCTGCTCACGATTCAGCAACTGGAGGTCGTATTTAGAGGAAGGCTTGGGGCGTACGATCAGCCCGGAGAATATTATTCCGACCATGCTGGAATCCTTATTGAATTGGACCAGAGTGTGTAGTTTTGTACAGCTTGTTCTGATGGAACTTCGCAGATTAGCACAGATTCGTAGGAGAGTTAGTACGTCTTAGGATTCGTTAGCTACTGACGATTAAATATGCGCATCAGTTCCGAACCTCCTTACCTAGGAACTAAGGAGGACGTAGGAATAATACTGATAATACTACCCACCCTGATGAAATGCCAAAGCTGTCCCAGGGTGGTGCTAGTGAAGTTGTCGTGGGGCCACTATTGATAGTTGCTATCATTACGTCCATAAAAAAAAAAAATACATACATACATACATATACACATATACAGATATATATATATATATATATATATATATATATATATATATATACATATACATACACACATATATATATATATATATATATATATATATATATGTATATATATATATATATATATATATATACAAATTAATAATACATATAAATATAAACAAAAACACATATACATATATACTTATAAACATATTTTTCAACAACAATCTGGAAGTTACAAATAAATTTAAATACATTTATGAAACATATTAGAACAAAATATTTAAACGTATACATGTATATATATTTTAAAATATTGTAAACAGCTGTTCACTCTATAGCCTAGTATTCTGTTTCAAATTTCATGTGAAATTCTGACAGAACCCATACAAAAAATATTCAATCGAAATATTTGTGGAAAAATGTTGCTAGACTAGTACTCTGTTTTAATTATGAAAAACATGTGAAATAACATGAATGTTATTTATTTCGAACGAAAAAAAAAAATTTCTCATTGAAAATGGAAAACATAATTTCAATTTATACATTTACATGTATATATATATTTTAAAATATTGTAAACAGCTGTTCACTCTATTCATATAAATGTATACATACATATGTTGTTTAAAAACATATATAAAAAATTTTTTTTATCATATACATATATACGTATAAACATATATACATAATTAGCAACAAAATTCAAAATGTTTTAAGCAAATTTAAATAAATTATAAACATATACACATATTTTTCAACAAATTTCAAAAAGTTTGCAAAACAAGTTAAAATAAACAACATATTTAAACAGTAACAAACAATAACTATGCCTATCTATCTCTTATGAACTAGATGTCTATAATTTTGAGCTACATTTGCTGTATCTGCCTTAAGATTAATTCTTTTTGTGATTGGTGTATTGATTATGTGTAACATTTCTAACATAAATATACGTTTATAATTATTTTCTGTGTTTAATATTGAAACATTTTCAAAGTTTGGGTAATGATTAAATCTAGAACAATGTGAAGATAATGCAGTTTTTTGTGAATTTATATTTCTATATCTTTGATCAGTTTTATATCCTGCAATCCTAGTTTTTAATTTGTTCTTTGTTGTACCTATATATACCTTATTGCAATCTTCATTGTCATTTCCATTACAAGGTATTTTATAAACTAAATTCGACCTATCTAATTTATCAACTTTATCTTTTGTCTTACTAAAAAACTTATTTAATGTATTATAACTTCTATAAGCTACTGTATATTTTTCAGGATCACATATTCCTGATTTACCAATGCGTTCTGATATTCCAGATACATAAGTTAAAGATTTGTAAATATTTGGTTCATTTACATTTCTATTTATGTTACTATTTCTTAATCTATATATTAGCCAAGCTGGAAAATCATTACTCCTTAATATATTTTTAATTTTATTTTTATTTTTCCGTGAAATCTACTGTCACTAATTGTTAAAACTTTATCCACAAAATTTTTAGCTGTATTAATTATAACTTTTTTATTATGTTTCGAATAATAATTAATAATTCTTCCTGAGGATGTTGGTTTCTGGTACCAATCTATTAATAAATTTCTATTCTTTCTAATTATTAAAGTATCTAAATATGAAATCATACAGTTACTTTCTTTTTCCATAGTAACAAAGGAGTGACGAAATATTGAAATTAAAAATTAAACCAAAATAAAGAGACCTTAAGCTTAAAAATATCAGAATACAATAATAATTTAAATTTATTATTTTCCTGTATTTAATTAAATTAATTCAGTTGCATATTTTTGAGCTCTAAATAAATAGAACAATTAATGGCCCTTTTCATTTTTTGAACTTTTCGAACAAAAATAAATAGTTCTAGATTCAAATTGTTAATAACTCTAACTTAAATACACAATGCAGCCGCACGTAACTCGCTGAAGCTAAAACTCTATCGCTAAAAATCTAAAAGTACTTTTAGCTCAAAATAGAAACTTCTGCATATTTTTGGGGGCTTATTATAAACCAGCACTGTTGCCACTGAGTAAAAAAATTTTCTACCAAAATTTTCCGAAAATGTTACCAAAAAGTTACCAAAATTTTTTTATAAAAACAAAAATTTTTATTTTTATTATAATAAAAACAACAACTTTTATTAATAAAAAACATAACATAAAACGTTTTAATTAATTTTAGAACATAAATAAATATTTCAAATCATTATACCTACGAATTCCGTATTTAATTTAAATAAATTATTTATAATTGCAGTCATTTAAAATAATCTTTTGCTGACCAAACATCATGACATTTGCATATTACGCCGTTGAACAATTTTCTCAGTGTTGAGTAATGCGGAAAAATGATAAAAGAAAAGTAATAATTTGATAGTTTGTCAAGCCTTAAAAACACAGTTACCAAGTTACCAACCCTAAAAAAAATTACCAATTTTGGTAGAATGTTACCAACTGTGGCAACTGTGCTTATAAGTGAAATGGTATATACTCGTATATGTATAGTATATGTAGGTTTGTCAGTCCGTGTGCAATTTCCTCAATATCAATACGAGTATATGTCCCTATAAGGTATGTATATATATTTTTGGTTATAACGAGGAAAGACGAATAAGCGATGTCCGTCTGTCTGTACGTGAAACCGGTTCTCCAAGCTCCCACCAGAAGAGCTAGAGACTTCAATCTTGGACTGACGGATTGGACATGAACTTAAATAGAGGAGTATTGAAATTTAGGAGCATCCGAAATGCGGTTTCACAGCTGGAAAACTTAAACCTATTTTGGTACATAAAACTAATTATCAACAACTACTTTTTTTTATACCCTCCAAAAAATAATTTGACGGTATATTCACTTTGTCATTCCGTATGTAACGCAGTGAAATATACATCTGAGACCACATAAAGTATGTATGTATATCCTTGATTAGTGATGAAATCTAGGACGATCTGAGCATGTCCGTCCGTCCGTCCATCCGTCTGTGGAAATCACGTTTCAGTCCAAACGAAAAGCGTCAGACTCTTGAAATTTGATACAAATATATACTAAAGAATAGCACAGGCCAAGTTTGTAAATGGACTGAAATGGGCCAGAGGGAAAAAAGTTCCCCTAAGAAGAACTAAAGCAACCTCCAAAAAACAACATAATTTTTAAAGTTTTTTTTTTTTTTTTTTTTTTTTTTTAGGAGTAGGACCAGCACTCAGGAGATGTCCCCTATATATGCAATGCATTGCGCTGGAACTGAAAACGAGGGGATAGTATTGAGGGGACAGATTAGGAAAGATGAGAAGATAGACAGTTGTTTTTTTTTTTTTTTTTTGTAGCTATTTCAACCTTTTTACTTCGCCGGCTAATTTTTGCTACAGGGCCGACGAAGTTGGGTGCTGTTACTCTGCTTTTAGTACATGACAGTGTCAGTCGCGGCCAATTATGTTCAGTGATCAGTACTATGCCTTCATCACTGAAAACAGGCTGGCAACAACTAACACAACCACGCACTAATGCTGATCAGAAGAATTCAACACAATATTTCATGACTCAGCTGGGGCTCGAACTCAGGACTCTCCGCTTCATAGTCTCGTGTTCTTCTACTTCAGCCAACAGCAAATGATATATTTTTATGTCAAAGATCGTCCAACGCGTTAAACTTGGAGCCATAAAATCAAATAAATAAATTTTTGAACCCCGCCCTCTTTTGTGGGCGTTATTATATACAAAAATAGTGTACAAATTTAACAAACTTTATTATTTAAATAACATTTTTAAGCTTTAATGACGAAGCTGAGACGTAACCTGGTACTCCTCTGCCTTACCTCCTGCTCCCCCTTTGCCACCTAAATGACCCAATCAAAAAAATTTAAATAAATTTTACATTTAATTATTCCGAACATTTATTTTTGAAGTTTCATGGCAAAGGTGAAATGTCTCCCACACGGCCCTTGCCAGAGAGACCCGGCCAAAATACAGTTTTAATACCCTCCAAAAAGAATTGGACCCCATAAAGTATATAGATATTCTTGATCAGTGATGAAGTCTAAGACGGTCTAGCAATGCCCATACGTTCGTCTGTGGCAAACATGATAGTGTCTATTTTTGAATCCCGCCCCCTTTAGCGGGCGTTGACGTACAATATTATATAAAGCAACTCTGTCCCAGCAAGTTAAACATGTTAAATGTACTTACTAAATATTTGGAAGATATTTAAAGGTACGTTCACACTTATCAAATATTTGCCCAAAAAAGCGTAACCACTAAACACTAATAAAAAACTTTTTAATTCAAAAATGTATTTATTAAGTGAAATAGTCCCGAATAATATTGGATTCATGACACTGTCTATTAGTTTTGTATGAAATTGTTTTACTAAATAAACACGTATCTGGAGAAAAATATTTTTCATTAGTATTTAGTGGTTACGCTTTTCAGGGCAAATATTTGATAAGTGTGAACGCACCTTAAGATTTGACCCGGTCGAATATAACGTTTTTACCTGTTTTAATATATAATATTAACATGAATGTAAATTTTTTTTGTCGAACTTATTTATGTTATTATTAAGAGAAGAATTCTTATTTGATCTCAAGTTCAAATCTGCAATCCCGAAATTTTTTAATTTTTATTAAAGTCAAGCTATTTTTTAAAATATTGTTACAAAGTTTAAAAATAGATTCAAATATAACGACAATGTGGCTATATGTACTTGGCAGCACTGTCAAGCCATCTCTAGTTGTCAAAATGTTACAACCCTGGTCAACACCATGCAGATAATATTTGAATTAACGGAAATGGAATATTCCGGATACATCGTTGAGAATATACAAGATCATTCGAGGCTGTGCAATAATAAGTGTAAACAACAATAACGAAAAACCTAGTAACATCAATGCTAAGAGATATGATCTTGTACGCAAGTATTCGCTGCTAATAAAAACTAAACATGTACATCAATATACACAGCAACATACACACAAATATACACAGCAACATGCCCACATAGCACAAGAAGAAACAAAACTACACAACACACAGAGCACTCATACATACAACCACACATAGTTACAATAAACAAAACACAAGACAGCATTGTCATATATACAAACACACGTATATAGCTACATGTTAAGTAAAGCACAACCAACAACAACCATGACCAGATGCTTCGCGAAGTTACCAGACGACGTCATTTTGCTATATAAAGTCGCTGCCAGTGAACAGCGGGATCAGTGAGATTTTGAATCTAGACGTGTTAACATCGCTAAGTGTTTAGTAGTACAAATACTCGTGTTAATTAAGTAGTAAATAAAGTGTTGCCGCATTATAATTCTAAAATTAATTGTCTGTGTTTTAATTTGATGCAATTAAACGAATCCTTGAAGGATAAGTAAAAACCGTTTTTACGAAAAGGTCTAAAAACGTAACAATTGGTGTCAGAAGTGGGATTGCAAAAATAATTAAAAAGGACATTGCAATTTAAGGAGAAAAAAAAAAAAGACATTAAAAATATTAAATTATAAAAAATAATTATGAAATTTGATGAGCTAAAAGTTGAACAGCTAAAAAAGGAGCTTAGTAAGCGGGAATTGCCAACAGCAGGTAACAAGGCTGAACTGCAGAAGAGGCTGATAGATGAGTTTAAGAATCGCGGCATGGACATCGGTACATACGAGTTTGAGGACAAAGACGATGTAGAGGTATGTCCTCCAGCTACGACCAGCAGCATGGACATAAATTCAATGTTCGCTGCTATGATGATTCAGATAAAAGGAATCAATGATGCACAAACTGCATCAAAAATCAGCAGTGACAAACTTGTAGCCGAAATAGTTGAAATTAAACAGAACTCTCAGCAGATGCAAGAGGCATCAAGGATCAGCAGTGACAAGCTTGTAGCCGAAATAGTTGAAATTAAACAGAACTCTCAGCAGATGCAAGAGGCATCAAGGATCAGCAGTGAAAAGCTTGTAGCCGAAATAACTGAAATAAAACAGAACTCTCATCAGATGCATGAAGCATCAAAGATCAGCACTGAAAAGCTGGTAGCCGAAATACAGGGAGTGGAAACAAAACTGTTGGAGTCAAATAGAGCCACCAACGAGACTCTGGTAGAGGTTTCTGAGGCCATTAATAGGAGGGTGGATTCTATTGAGAATAAATTCTCAGAGCTGGCAGATAGAGTCCAACATTTAGAAAGCGGTGGCCTGGAACAGCATGCAAAAGAGTTCGAAGAAAAATTGCATGCTCTAGAGGACAAAGTTCATAACCTTGAGTGTAGTGGCGGGCCAGTACGAGTAGTTGCGGAGGTTTCTGCGCGAATAAAAGCGCCATGCTTTGACGGCAGCGTACCATTGAGCATCTTTAGATTCCAGTTCGAGACGGTCGCTAGTAGAAATGGATGGGATGCTGAAGAAAAGGCCATAGAGTTGATTTTGTCCTTAAAGGGTACAGCCGCAGAGGTTCTTGAGACCGTGCCAGTAAGCAGCAGAAGCAACTATAATGAAATAATGGCAGCATTGCAGCGCAAGTATGGTGGTGAGCACAAGCGCGATTTATACAGAATGGAATTGCGATGTAGAGTTCAGAAGCCTAACGAGTCTCTACAAGATTTCGCAATGGAAATCGAGCGTTTAGTGCAGCTCACATATCCAGGCGAGAGTCACCCGTTCCTGGACCACTTTAAAACTGAGGTGTTCGTTAACGGCATTCGCGACTCTGATGTTAAACTGGCTGTGTTCGCAACGCAGAAATCCACTTTCGCTGAGACAGTTTCATTTGCTCTGGCTCAGGAGACTGCAAGGATGGTTTGTAATCCACAGATATGTAAGGTGCAGAATATGGAGGTTTTGTCTGAGGAAGATAACAGCCTAGTTGCTAGTTTTAAGGAGGCAATGCGACAACTGTTGGCGGAAAGTGCTACCAAAGAAAAGCCTAAGTGCTTTAACTGCGGAAAAATCGGTCATTTTCAGCGCAGCTGCAAAGCACGAAGAAAAAGAGGTAGATCTGTTTCGCCACCAAGAAACAGCAAACGAGTGAACTTAGAACCACAGCAGCAACATCATAAGAATCATCAGAATAAGTCTAACCATGGCGGTGGTGGTCAATCGTGCGATGCTGGTCGTAAGCGGCAGAACCATCCAAAACAACGTGGAGACAATCAGCAACGCAACAGCGGTAATTATTGTTCCAGTCGTATGATGGAAAATTATAGCATGAATCATTACAACCAACGCAATTATCAGGGCGGTAACCCTAATCGGCGCAATTGGAATACAAGTCGTGGCAACAATATGAGCAATTATGGAATGGGACCACGTTCTAATATGCGTAACATAATGGCCTATAGATCAGCTAATGGTCCCAGTGTGAGTCAGAAGCCGTTAGGTAATCCCATTAAGTTTGAGCAAGATTTCGATTGTGAACAAGCAAATACCAAGTTCGAAGAACTTCGGTCACGACTACCAAAACATAAGGTGAGCGATGAACCAAAATCAGAACAGATGAGTGGCGAAACTGATAAAAAGGATGAGTCCGGCAATGAAACTGGAGCTGGTGAACATGAACCACGAGAAAAAGAAATTACTGTAGGCTACGATAAGACCAAAACATTCTTTGATAATATTTCCGGTAGAACTACACGAGTTCGTACAAAGCATAAGAATTATGATTGGCGCCAGGAACGGATATTCAATGGTGAAACATTTGGCGTGTCATCTACAAGGCGCGGAGTTTATAGAGGATGCGGCAATTACAATAATCGTAATATGAGCAATTACAGTGGTGACAGTTACAACAATCGTGGTTATTATGGCAATAATTATCGTAATCGCAGCAACAATCGAAGTAAGATGCATAACAGAATCCAGATGGTCAGTGACAACATGAAGGCTAGACAATTGGTTCTACTTTATAAAACCCAACGGAAGAAAGGATTGTCCCCAAAATTACAGACTCACTGGGATGGCCCGTATAAAGTGATTAAGAGAGGGAATGACGTCGTGTACCGGAAACAGAAATGCTATAACCCAAGGTCGAAAATGAAGATGGTACATCTCGAACAATTGGCGCACTATGGAAGAGGTGATTGTATGCCTATTCGGGTCGAACAGGCTTAAGTGGGCGGCAGTGTTACAAAGTTTAAAAATAGATTCAAATATAACGACAATGTGGCTATATGTACTTGGCAGCACTGTCAAGCCATCTCTAGTTGTCAAAATGTTACAACCCTGGTCAACACCATGCAGATAATATTTGAATTAACGGAAATGGAATATTCCGGATACATCGTTGAGAATATACAAGATCATTCGAGGCTGTGCAATAATAAGTGTAAACAACAATAACGAAAAACCTAGTAACATCAATGCTAAGAGATATGATCTTGTACGCAAGTATTCGCTGCTAATAAAAACTAAACATGTACATCAATATACACAGCAACATACACACAAATATACACAGCAACATGCCCACATAGCACAAGAAGAAACAAAACTACACAACACACAGAGCACTCATACATACAACCACACATAGTTACAATAAACAAAACACAAGACAGCATTGTCATATATACAAACACACGTATATAGCTACATGTTAAGTAAAGCACAACCAACAACAACCATGACCAGATGCTTCGCGAAGTTACCAGACGACGTCATTTTGCTATATAAAGTCGCTGCCAGTGAACAGCGGGATCAGTGAGATTTTGAATCTAGACGTGTTAACATCGCTAAGTGTTTAGTAGTACAAATACTCGTGTTAATTAAGTAGTAAATAAAGTGTTGCCGCATTATAATTCTAAAATTAATTGTCTGTGTTTTAATTTGATGCAATTAAACGAATCCTTGAAGGATAAGTAAAAACCGTTTTTACGAAAAGGTCTAAAAACGTAACAATATTATTGCATCTGTGTGGTGAGCTCAACAATCCGTCCTGTTCTGTGTTTTGTTAGAAGTGAAAACAACGAAAATTTTCAATCCAAATACGTCTAGTTCCCATTTATTTTTCAAGTGATATTCTAATAAATTAGCACTTATTTAGTTCCCCTCCCCCCTACCATTGCTCTAAAACCCTAAAACGAGAGGCTGCACATCAGTGTCCATTAGAAGTTACTTGGCTTTTGCGCATATGAAAATAGTGTGTTGCAGCACCCGAATACAACAATATGCAATAGTAAGACCTTTCGTTTTACGAATATTTCTGCGAGCTGTGTGTGTGTGTGTGTGTGTGTAAAATAAAACTCAGTCACTCTGGTGGGAAAAGTGCATACATATGTAATGAGGCAGAACAATGGACGGCAAAACCAGCATTTTTATTGCTATTGCTGCTGTTTGTAGCGAACAGACTCGTATGGTGAATGAATGGTTGGTTGCCGTTGTATCTCTCATATTGTGAGTGTGGCCAAGTTGACAGGTGATTGATTGACAGATTGTTTTTTGCTTTTTTTTCATTGCTTGAAATCCAAAAAATGAAGCATAATCAATAAAGAGTTTTATTGTTGTACTGAAAAAGGGGAATACGTGAATAAAACATTTCGAATGAAATGGAATATAAAGGGATATTCATACAATAATATTCAATTTTTATGGGAATGAAGAGCTCAACTGTAGCGCTTTGGTGAGTGATTTTTCTCAGAATTATTTTCGTGATGAACCGCTTTGTGTATTTATAAACTTGTTTAGGGTTTGCTCAGATTGAGAAAATTTAATATTTTGAGCAAAATATTGATGGTAATCACATATTAATAAATGTATCTACAGTAATCATTGATAAGAGAATATATTGAGATCCCAATTTTTTAATAATATTACAAGAAATTGTGTAAATAATTATTTCTACACAAAGTTTTTCTGCATTTCTACACGTGATTTATTATCACACATTCTTTGCTTCGCAAGCGAATGGGTATGATTTCCACATATCAAATTTCATTTAAATAATGTAGCCAATGCACACTTTCCAATTCCAGTTACACAAAATCGCAGATTTTAACTACTACTTCAAAACATAAACTGTCTTTCCACAGGGGCTTCTGAATGTAAAAAAAGCAAATAAAAACGGAATATTCGACCGGGTCGAATCTTAAATACCTTCCAAATATTTAGTAAGTAAATTTAAAATGTTTAACTTGATGGCATAGAGTTCCTTTATATAATATCGTACGTCAACGCCTACTGAAGGGGGCGGGTTTAAAAATAGACAATATCATGTTTTCCACAGACGAACGTATGGGCATTGCTAGACCGTCTTAAACTTCATCACTAATCAAGAATATACATATTTACTTTATAGGGTCCAATTCTCTTTGGAGGGTATAAAAACTGTATTTTGGCGGGGTCGCTCTGGCAAGGGCTGTGGGGGAAATATATCACCTTTGTCATAAAACTCTAAAAATAAATACTTGGGATAATTATATACAAAATTAAAATTTCTTTTTTTATAGGGTCATTTAGAGGGCAAAGGGGGAGAGGGGGTAGGGCAGAAACAGGAACAGAAACAGAAAATAAATGCTTGCGATGATTATACACAGAATTAAAAAAAAATTTTATTTATTTTTAATAGGGTCATTTAGCGGGCAAAGGGGGAGGAGGGAATAGGGCAGCAACAGGCAGTCATAAAACTCTAAAGATAAATGCTTGGGATGATTATATACAAAATTAAAAAAACCATTTTTTTTTGGTTGGGTCATTTGGGGGGCAAGGGAAGAAGAGCGGGTAGGGCAGAAATCGGCAGTTATAAAACTCTAAAGATAAATGGTTGGGATGATTATATACAAAATTTAAAAAAAAAAAAATTTTCGGTAGGGTCATTTAGGGGGCGAAGAGGAAGGAGTGGGTAGGGCAGAGTAGAACCAGATTTCGCCTCAGCTTCGTCATTAAAGCTTAAAATTTTTATTTTTAAAGAATGTAGGCTTAAGTAAAACAATTTGTTACATTTTTATGCTATTTTTGCCTATAATAACGCCCACTAAAGTGGGCGGGGTCAAAAAATATTTTTATTTTATTTTATGGCTCCAAGTTTAAGGCGTTGGACCATATTTGACATAAAAATATATCATTTGCTTAACAAAATAACCAAAGAACTTTAAAAATTATTTTGTTTTTTCTGGGTTGGTTTAGTTCTTCTTAGGGGAACTTTTTTCCCTCTTGCCCGATTTAGCCCATCTTCGAACTTAACCTGCTCTAAGTTTTAAAATATATTTATGTCAAATTTCAAGAGTCTAGCTCTTTTCGTTTGGACTGAATCGTGATTTCCACAGACGGACGGACGGACGGACGGACATGCTCAGTTCGTCTTAGATTTCATCACTGATCAAGAATATATATACTTTATGGGGTCTGAGATGGATATTTCGATGCGTTACAAACGTAATGACAAAGTGAATATACCCTCCAAATTCTTTTTTGGAGGGTATAAAAATTGCAGTTATTTGTACCGATCCGAACCGGACCCAATTCACAGAAAATTGATGTTTGAAAAAAAACTTTTGAAGGCAACTAGTTCAGCGGATTCAGTTCACCCGTTATAAAAGTGTCAAACACTTACACACACAAACATGCATACAGACATAGCGGTGGCTTTTCAAGAGCAGCTGGGAAAACTTCCAAGGAACTCGGACCAGCACTCAGAGAATGTTCACTACATAAGCAGTGCATTGCGCCGGGACTAGAAAGTTGGGACAGATAACAAAAATATGAGATGATAGAGATTTTTTTGTCTGGTGGAAACTCAATTTTCTTTTTCATATATGGGTAAAACCAGAAACCCACTTTTTTGAAAATTTTCAATTTTCTTAGCTTGAATTCAAAAATATATATAAAGCCACCTTCAATCGAAAATATTAAATATTATTTGCTATTCCCGATATATAAAAAGTACTCCTCGTAACAATTATGCTTGTCTAATAAATGTACAAACAAGAGCTATATTCGGCTGTGCCGAATCTTAAATACCCTTCACAGATGTAATTCTTCTTTCTTGCTAAAACAGAAAGTTGCTTTAATTAAAAAAAAAAAACAAAATGACGTTATCAGTTACTTTTATGTTTAAGAAAACGTTTGAGTTTTTCGGCTAGGAAGCTAAATGTTTGGCTTTTTTTATATCTAATACCTCTGAACATCTTTCGAAAATATTATATATATTTAATTTACAAACAAAACAAAAAATCCGTTTCATGTACCCCAAAAAAGTTCTAATTGTCCCACCGTAGAATCGTCTTTTAGATTTTGTTGGTTTTTAATACCACTTTACTTCTTTCTGATGTATAAAGTAGGTATAATTCATCATAAAAATCAAAAATAACAAATAAAATTACTCTTTTTTGTGTATCAGAAAATGTCGATTTCCCAACCCTGGAACCGAATTTTTTATTTTTTAATACTAATTTAATATTTTCTGATATATAGAATAGGTTTAATTCACAAAACTTTGGAGTATATGTATGTACCAAAAATATTTCGATTTTCCAACCCTGGAACCGAATTTTTGGTTTTTTAAATTTTTAATACTAATTTTAAGCTCTAACCACATAGACGGCAGCAGACAGCAAGCAGCAATATGTCAAAAATAAACTCCATGTGTTAAAATGAAAGCGATTATTTTGAGGGCAGCACAGCAGCAGGGCTGCACAACAGCATTTGCTGCAGCTGCCAAGTTAGGCTATTTTCTATTTTGACGGGCACCAATTAACAAATATAGTGTTGCCATTATATATATAAATTGGAACAATAACGTTTTTTTTAATATTAAACATAAATGAACATTACAAATATTCAATATAGAAATAAATTTATGTGTTATTATAGTTTTTCGTGGTATTATTACATTTTTTATCAATAACTTTAATTTTGTTTATTATAAAATATATATGCGGCATCCCTGTTGCTATGTTGTTGCTGTCTTCAAAATAATTATGAAGCTGACTTCATAGCGGCATTTGAAGTCGGCAGCATTTGAAGCCGTGAAGTTGTGAAGTCTGCTGTCATCTATGTGTTTAGAACTTAATTCTTAGCGAAGTATAAAACAGGATTAAGTCACTGAAAAAACCCAAAATTGGGAACATATATGGTAACTTTTATGTACCAAAAAATTTCGATTTTCCAACCCTGAAACCGAATTTATAATTTTTTGATACTAGTTTTATATTTTCTGAAATATCTAATACGTTTAATTCACTAAAAGCACAAAAGTTGGAATTTATTTATGTACTATTATGTACGAAAAATATTTCGATTTTCCAACTCTGGAAGCGAATTTTTATTTATTTACCAATGCAATTCTTAGTGAGGTGTAACTTAGTTTTACTTGACAAAAAAATTTTAATTTTTAAACTTTTTGGTCACTTTCATGTACCATAAAATATTTCATTTGTATAACCCTGGAGACGAAATTTTGATTTTTTAAGATTTTAATACCAATTTTGTTCTTCCTGAATTATAAAAGAGTTTTAATTAGCAAAAAAACAACGTCAAATGCATTTTTTGTTACTTTTGTGCAGAGTAAATATTTCAATTTCCCAACTCTGGAAACGCAATTTTAATATATTTTTTTTTTTTTGCAAATGCAACTCTTCATGAGGTATAAAGTAGTATTATTTAAGAAAAATTTAAAATTTTTAACCATTTTGGTCACCTTTATGAACTATAAAATATTGCACTTGTCCAACCCTGGATTCGAAATTTTGATTTTTTTTTTTTGAAATTTTTGTTACCAAATTCGTTTTTCCTAATATATAAAATAGTTTAAGCAAAAAACAACGTCAATTGCCTTTTTGGTTACTTTTATGTATAAAAATAATTTTCCAGCCCTGGAAGCGAAATTTTAATTTTTTTGTCAATGCAAATCTACATGAGGTATAAAGTAGTTTAGTTTTAGAAAAACTCAAATTTTGCAACCATATTGGCTTTTACATGTACTACAAAATATTGCATGTACAAAAAAAAACTTTCATATTCCCAACCCTGGAAGGGAAATTTTAATTTTTTGTTTTTTTATCAGTGCAACGTCTCATGAGGTATAAAGTAATTGTTTTTAAGAAAAATTTTATATTTATAACCATTTTGGTCACTTTCATGTAACATTAAATATTGCACTTGTCCATCCCTGGATTCGAAATTTTATTTTTTATTTTTGAATTTTTGATTCCAATTTTGTTCTTCCTAAATTATAAGACAGTTTTAGATAGCAAAAAACAACAACAACATCAGTTGCATGTTTGATTACTTTCACGTATAAAAAATATATGCAATTTCCCACCCCTGGAAGCAAAATTTTAATTAAAAAGTTTTGTTTTGGCCAATGCAAATCTTGATGATGCATGAAGAGGTTTTGTTTAATTTACAAACATTAAAAAAAAATAATTAATTTTTGGTATAAATTTTGCGTCGAGAAATATGTGTAAGCCTCCCAGCTCTGGAACCATACTTCGGATCTTTCTGAATAGCACTCTATTTAAGTTTATTTCCAATCCAACGGTTTAAGTCTCTAGCTCGTCTGGGGGCTTGGGAAAACCGATTTCACCTACAGACGGACGGACATCGCTCAATCGTCATCGCTATTCATAAGCATCCAGAATATATATACTTTATGGGGTCCCATGTGCATACCGAAGAAATTACACACGGAATGACAAACCTATATATACCCTTTCACTTTTTTGTGAACGGTATAAAAATTTGGAATTTATATGGATATTTTTATGTACCAAAAAATTGAAATTTTCCTTTCTTGGAATAGAATTTTTAATTTTTTTTGTACTTTTTACACGAATATAATTCTTCCTAAAGTTTAAAAAAGTTTTAATTCACCAAAGCAACCAAAATTAGGAACTTACATGGCTACTTTTATGTATCAAAAATATGTCGATTTTCCAACCCTGGAATCGAATTTTTAATTTGTTTGTACTTTTTTTACCAGTGCAACGCTTTATGAGGTATGAAATAGTTTTAATTAACAAAAAATTAAAGTTTCTCATATTTTTGGTCTCTTTCATGTATCACAAAACATATCAGTTGCCCAACCCTGGAATCGACATTTTTATCTTTAAAAATGTTTAATACCTCTTTTGTTCTTTCTGAATTATAAAATGTATGTTGAGAGTAGAATGCCTTAAACATTGCCGTGCTTGAACAAATTTTAGTGTCGTGATCATGCGTGTAGTGTTACTCATGCGCGCATCCCTAGTTGAGAACACAATTACGCATTCACTTGTTTGTGGCAGTATGCTGGAGTAGTGTATGGCCTGCTTAAGGGAATTAGAAATAAAAACTATTATAATTTTATCTAATAATGTTAGAACGAAATACAGATAAGAGTTTATTATTGTCTAAAATAATACTAAGTAACAAACTTTTGCCAACTTAACATCTTAGAAAGAATTTTAATCTTGCGATAAGAGAAGGATAAAATTTAACAAGTAAAAGTGCTATATTCGGCTGTGTCGAATCTTAAATACCCTTCACAGATGTCATTATTTTCCTTTAAATTTTTCGGCTAGGAAGCTAATTTGGCTTTTCTTATTACTAATACCTCTGACCGTCTTTCAAAAATATTATATATATTTAATTTACAAACGAAAATAAAAAATCCGTTTCATGTACCCCAAATACTTCCAATTGTTCAACCGTAGATTCAATCGTCTTTTAGATTTTTTTGGTTTTTAATACCAATTTATTTCTTCCTGATGTATGAAGTAGGTATAATTTATCATAAAAATCAAAAATAACAAATAATATGGCGACTTTTATGAATCAGAAAATGTAATTTTCCAAACCTGGAACCGAATTTTTAGTTCTTAAAATTTTTAGTTCCAATTTGCTTCTTAGAGAACTACATTTAAAATAGGTTTAAGTCACTGAAAAAAACCAAAATTCGGAACTTTTATGTTTGCTTTTATGTACCGAAAAATTTCGATTTTCCAAACATGGAACCGAATTTTTAATTTAAAAATTTTTAATACCAATTTAATTCTTAGCGAAGTATAAAATATGTTTAATTCACTGAAAAAAATTGAGAATTTATATGGGTACGAATGCACCATAAAATTTTGATTTTCCAACCCTGGAACCGGATTTTTAATTTTTTTATACTAATTTAATTTTTTTTTTATATATAAAGTAGGTTTAATCACTAAAAACACAAAATTTGGAATTTATGTATGTAATTTTATGTACCAAAAATATTTCTATTTTCCAACTCTGGAAGCGAATTTTTATTTTTTTACCAATGCAGTTCTTAATGACGTGTAACATAGTTTTACTTGACAAAAAAATTAAAATTTTTATACATTTTGGTCACTTTCATGTACTATAAAATATTTAATTTGTCCAACCCTGGAGTCGAAATTTTGATTTTTTAAGATTTTAATACCAATTTTGTTCTTCCTGAATTATAAAACAGTTTTAATTAGCAAAAAAAAAAACAACGTCAATTGCCCTTTTGGTTACTTTTATGCAGAATAAATATTTCAATTTCCCAACCATGGAAACGAAATTTAAATTTTTTTACCAATGCAACTCTCAATGAGGCATGAAATAGCTTTATTTAAGAAAAACTTAATATTTGTAACCATTTTGGTCACTTTCATGTACTACAAAATATTGCAGTTATCCAACTCTGGAATCTAAATTTTTATTTGTTTTTAATTTTTGATACCAATTTTGTTTTTCCTGAACTGCAAAAAAGTTTTTATTAGTAACAAACCGACGTTCGTTGCCTTTTTGGTTACTTTTATATATACAAAATTTAAATTTCCCAGGCCTGGAACCGAAATTTTAATTTTTTTAACCAATGCTAGTCTTCATTAAGTATAAAGTCGTTTTATTTAAGAAAAACTTAACATTTGCAAACATTTTAGTCACATGCATGTACTACAATATATTCCATGTACCAAAACAAAAATCATTATCCCAACCCTGGAAGCAAAATTTGAACTAAAAATTTTTTTTTTGGCCAATGCAAATCTTCATGACGTATAAAGTGGTTTTGTTAAAGAAAAACTTGAAATTTGTAACAATTTTAGTTACTACATGCACTACAAAATACGGAATAGGCCGAAAAAAAAACATTTTTAATATCCCATCCCTGGAAAACAATTTTTATTTTATTAGTTTTGAATAGACCATTGAGGCTTCCCAAAGCACGAAATAGGTTTAATTTACAAACATTAAAAAAAATAATTGATTTTTGGTATCAATTTTGCGTCGAGAAATAGGTGTAAGCTTCCCAGCTCTGGAACCATGCATCGGATCTTTCTGAATTTCAATAGCACTCTATGTAAGTTCTTTTCCAATCCAACGGTCTAAGAACGTAGTCTCCAGCTCTTCTGGGAGCTTGGGAAAACCGATTTCACGTACAGTCAAAAATTTTTCAGTCGAAAAACGGCAGTTACTAGTATTAATAATATTTAACCATGTTGTACTTGAACATTTTCATATTAACTGTTTGACGTCATTCCAGAATTTTTAAGACAAAATCCAGGAGATTGGACGTAATGAAATGTGTGTTAAGATAACAATTAATTTAATTCGTATCTGTAGTCAAACTCATGCTGTCTTAGCTTTTTCGTAGATAGACACAATTTACGTCAGACTATTTTGAACATGATATTTTTTATTTCAGCTTTTATATGCTTCACAAAAAAGTTATAGGGTTGTCTTTCCATGTGTAATTTACCAGGCTGCCCGTCTGTCTATACGGTTGCACACCAAAGAGCTAGAGTCTTCATTCGTGGAAATGTATCGAAATATAGTGCTATTGAATTTGAGAAAAATCGAAAATACGGTCCCAGAGCTGGAAAACTTAAACCTATTTTGGTACATAAAATTAATTAGCAAAAAGTAATTATTTTTTTGCTTTGTCGGAACGTGCGCTGCGGCTCCATCCTGTTGGAACCAACCCTGCAGACCGTTTTCCAAGGCTGGCCTTAAAAAATTCTCCAACATTGTCCGATATACAGCAAAAGTGATGGAAACAAATATGGGTCAATCGAATTCGGGGCAATTATCCTTTCCGACGAAACACCGCACCAAACGTTACTCTTAAGTTTGTGAACTACTCTTGGACTTTCCTGCAGTTTTGCCTATTAGTTGGAAACAAGCGCGGATCCAGGGGGGGTTATGGGGTTATGACTCCCCCTGGGCTAGCTCAGTACTGCTATCTATTTATTCTAAACTCATTGATAAATAAAATAAATACATATTACATAGGTATTTAAAGAAAGATCCGAAGTACGGATCCAGAGCTGGGAAGCTTACACCTATTTCTCGACGCAAAATTTATACCAATTTGTACTTTTATACTTTGGGAAGCCTCAATGGTCTATTAAAAACTTAAAAAATAAAAAAAATTTTCCCAGGGATGGGAAATTCAAATTTTCTTTCGGTCCATTCCGTATTTTGTAGTGCATGTAATAACTAAACTTGTTAACAATTTTAAGTTTTTCTTTAACAAAACCTCTTTATAAGACATGAAGATTGGCATTGGTAAAAAAAAATTTTTGAATTAAAATTTCGTTTCCAGGGGTGGGAAATTGGATTTTTTTAAACATAAGAGTAACCAAAAAGACAATTGACGTTGTGTCTTTTTTTCTACGTAAAACTATTTTATATTTTAGGAAGAACAAAATTGGTATCAAAAATTCATAAATAAAACATTAAAAATAAAATTTCGAATCCAGGGTTGGAGAAATGCAATATTTTATAGTACATGAAAGTGACCAAAAAGTTTAAAAATTTTTTTTTTTTGTCAAGTAAAAGTATGTTACACCTCACTAAGAATTGCATTGGTAAATAAATAAAAATTCGCTTCCAGAGTTGGAAAATCAATATATATTTGGTACATAAAAGTACCCAAATAATTTCCAAATTTTGTGTTTTTTCTGAGTTAAACCTATTTTATATTTCAGAAAAAATTAAATTAGTACCAAAATATTAAAAATTTGGTTCCAGGGTTGGAAAATCGAAATTTTTTGGTACATACATTTGCTACCCACATAAATTCCCAATTTCGGGTTTATTTCAGTGAATTAAACATATGTATTTTATACTTCGCTAAGAATTAAATTGGTATAAAAAATTTTTAAATAAAGAATTCGGATCTAGGGTTGGAAAATCGACATTTTCTGATTCATAAAAGGAGACATATAACTTGCTATTTTTGATTGGTATGATGAATTATACTTACTTTATACATACTATATATCAGGAAGTAATAAATTGGTATTAAAAACCAAAAAAATCTAAAAGACGATTCTACGGTTGGACAATTATAACTTTTTGGGGTACATGAAACGAATTTTTTCTCTTTGTTTGTTAATTAAACATATTTAATATTTTTTAAAGATGTTCAGAGGGATTAGAAATAGCTTCCTAGCCGAAAAATTTAAACGAAAAGTATTACCTCTGTGAAAGGTATTTAAGATTCGGCACAGCCGAATATAGCACTTTTACTTGTTAAATTTTATTATAGAACTAAAATTTAGAAATTGCTGTGCGTAATATTTTTATGCGCATAATATAGGTAATAAAACTGATTTTCTTAAAATGGCAAGATAAAGTTATATTACGTTGTTTTTCTACTTCCTTTTTCTCTATTTTAGCATTAAACGTTTAAGTGATTCCGTGAAAAATGGCACGCAAAATCATACAAGATATTGCGTGATATTTTTATACCCTCCAAAAAGAATTGGGGGATATATTCATTTTGTCATTCCGTGTGTAACGCAGCGAAATATCCCCCCAACACATTGGAAACGACCGCATTAAAATAAATGTTTTTCTTGTTTACTTAACCCAAATAGACTTTTTATTTACTAAATATTTGGAGGGTATTTAAGAAAACCACTGACCCGTCTCTGCAATTTCCCAGTTATTTTTAACTACTAAAAATAATATTACTTAAATTTTCAAACGGCTCTAACTTTTGAGTGGATCGTCCGATTCCCACGTGGTAAGCGGTGATTGATTTAGATCCTCTTTCCCGTAACTGTAATTGATCACATAAATAGTTGCGCAGACTTTTTTAAGTTCAGATTTTGGGTTCACGACATCTCACTATTGCGTAAACTGATCTTGACCAGGTTTGTTGCGATCGACGTGGATTTTAAATGTCAAGAGTTGGTCGGAATGACTAGGAATCGAAAACCCACATTTGAAACAAATTTTTTTTAGAAATCTAAGCTTAAAAAACCTTTGACACGCTACTAGTTTGATTGGGTTCAGTTCATCCGTTCAAAAGTTATAAGCGAGTCACATACACACACATCGGTACATACGTAGCGTTGTCTTCCTAGAAACTGAAAACGTTGGGATCTGGTGAAAACTCGATTTTTTCAAAACGGCTTAAAAGCAGTAACTTCTCGGATTTTCAATTCGCCATAAAAGCTAAAAAAAATTTTAAGGAATGTAGGCTTACGAAATACAATTTGTATATTTATACCATTTTGCGTATCCAACTTCAAAGCCCACTAAAGAGGGCGGCGACCAAAAATAGACTATATCGTGTTTTTCACAGTCGGACATATGGGCATTGCTAGATCGTCTAAGGATTCATCACTGATCAAGACTATGCATACTTTATAGGGTTCAATTATTTTTGGAGGGTATTTAAAGTCTATTTCGTCGGGGTCGCTCTGGCAAGGGCTGTAGAGGAGACATTTCAGCTTTGCCATAAAACGCTAAACATAAATTTTTGGGGTAATTAAGTGTAAACAAATTTTTTATATGGTCATTTAGTGGTCAAAGGGGGTAGGGCAGAGGAGGATCAGGTTACGTCTCAGCTTATTTCAGATACATAGGCTTAAGTAATACAATTTGTTAAATTTTTACACTATTTTTGGACCTTCTTTGACATAAAAGTATACAATTTTCTTAACAAAGTTTAAAAAAAAAACTTTGAAAATTACGTTGCTTTTTAGGGGTTGGTTTAGTTCTTCTTATGGCCATTATTACAACTTACAAATAATTATTTTTAGGATGTTATTTGACAGATAAATGGTTTTTGGTTATTACAAATTAATATTAACATAATAAGCGACAAATAAGCTAAAATCTACTTCATCCTCATGGTAACTTTATAAGTGAATAATAAGAATTTGAAGCTGCCATATTTTCTGCTGAAGATATGGTAATTTCAATGAGTTTATTGTCAAAATATTTAGCTTCGACATTATTTTCAATAACACAGTTTATGCAAACAACAAAAGCACTCAACGCAAGTAACAAAATAATTTAACACACAGAAAAGATAATAACGTTTTCAATTTAAGAAATAAACAAAAGTAAATCGTTGCCACTACGCTTTTTTAAAGCCACTAATAGTAGTCGGTATCCACCGCAATGTTGACAGTTGTAATAATGGAAAAACTTTAAAGGTCACTTTATCATTCACGTTAGCTAATGTTAAGGTTAACTATTGGGAACTTTATCGTTAAGTTGTAATAATGGCCCTTAGAGGAAGTTTTTTCCCTATGGCCTTATTCAGCCCATTTACGAACTTTTCCTGTGCTAGCCTTCAAGATATATTTATACTAAGTTTTAAAGGTTTGGCTATATTCGTTTGGACTGTATCAAGATTTCCACAGACGGGCGGATGAACGTGGCCAGATTGTGTTAGATTTCATCACTGATCAAGAATATATACCTTGTGGTGTCTTAGAGTAATATTTCGCTGCGTTACAAACGGATTGGCGAAGTGAATATATCCTCCAATTTTTTTTTTCAAGGGTATAAAAAAGGTACTAAAGGTACTTTGAAAGGTACTAAAAAAACCAAATTAGGAATAATAATAGGGTTACTTTTATGTCCCAAAACAATTTAGATTTTCCAAGCCTGGAATGAAATTGTTCTTTTTTTGTTTTTAAAACAAACAAGAAATATTAAAAAACAAGTAAAAGTGCTATATTTGGCTGTTCCGAATCTTAAATACCCTTCACAAATGTAATTCTTTTCGTTTAAATTTGTCGGCTAGGAAGCTATTTCTAATACCTCTGAACGTCTTTCAAAAACATTAAATATTTTTAATTTACAAACAAAAAGAAAAAATCCGTTTCATGTACCTCAAAAAGTTCTAATTGTCCAACCGTAGAATCGTGTTTTAGATTCTTTTGCTTTTTAATACCAATTTTTTTCTTCCTGATATACAAAGTAGGTATAATTCATCATAAAAATCAAAACTAACTAATAAAATAGCTGCTTTTATGAATCATAAAATGTCGATTTTCCAACATTGCAACCGAATTTTTAGTTTCTTAATACTAATTTAATTTTTTTCTGATATATAAAATAATTTTAATTCACTAAAAACAAATTTGGAATTTATGTATGTACTTTTATGTACCAAAAATATTTCTATTTTTCAACCCTGGAACCGAATTTTTAAATTTTTAGTACTAATTTAATATTTTCTGAATTACAAAATAAGTTTAATTCACTAAAAACACAAAATTTGGAATTTATGTGGGTACTTTTATGTACCACATATATTTCGATTTTTCAGCTCTGGAAGCGAATTTTTATTTTTTTACCAATGCAATTCTTAGTGAATTTTTAAACTTTTTGGTTACTTTCATGTACCATAAAATATTTCATTTGTCCAAGCCTGGAATCAAAATTTTGATTTTTTAAGATTTTAATACCAATTTTGTTCTTCCTGAATTATAAAACAGCTTAAATTAGTAAAAACAACAACACCAATTACCTCGTTGGTTACTTTTATGTAGAAAATATATTTCAATTTCCCATCCCTGGAAGCGAAATAATTTTTTTTTTTAACAATCCTAGTCTTTATTAGGTATAAAGTCGTTTTATTTAAAAAAACCTAAAAATTTCAACCATTATCGTCACTTTCATGTACTACAATATATTGAATGTACCAAAAAACTTTAAACTTCCCAACCCTGGAAGTAAATTTAAATTTTTTTGTTTTCTTTTTATCAGTGCAAGGCTTCATGAGGTATAAAGTAATTTTTTTAGGAAAAATTTAAAATTTTTAACCATATTGGTCACTTTCATGTACCAGTATGTTTGTCATTCCGTGTGTAATTTCTTCGGTATGCACATGGGACCCCATAAAGTATATATACTCTGGATCCTTATGAATAGCGATAACGATTAAGCGATGTCCGTCCGTCTGTACGTGACGTTTTCCCAAGCCACCAGAAGAGCTAGAGACTTCGTTCTTGGACCGTTGGATTGGAAATGAACTTAAATGCAGTGCTATTGAAATTCAGAAACATCCGAAGTATTGTTTTAGAGCTGGGAAGCTTACACCTATTTCTCGACGCAAAATTGATACCAAAAATCAATTATTTTTTTTAATGTTTGTAAATTAAACCTATTTCGTGCTTTGAGAAGCCTCATTAGTCTATTAAAAACTAACAAAATAACATTTTTTTTCAGGTATGGCAAACAAAAATTTGTTTTTCGGCCTATTCCGTATTTTGTAGCACATGTAGTAACTAAAATTGTTAAAAATTTCAAGTTTTTCTTTAACACAACCTCTTTATACGTCATGAAGATTTGCATTGGCCAAAAAAAATTAAGTTTTTAAATTCAAATTTTGCTTCCAGGGGTGGGAAATTGATATTTTTTTATACATGAAGGTAATCAAACAGGCAACTGATGTTGTTTTTTTTTGTTTTTTGCTAACTAAAACTGTCTTATAATTTAGGAAGAAAAAATTAAAAATAAAATTTCGAATCCATGGTTAGACAAGTGCAATATTTTATAGTTCATGAAGGTGACCAAAATGGTTGAAAATTGTAAATTTTTCTTAAATAGTAGTACTTTATACCTCATGCAGAGTTGCATTGGTTAAAAATAAAACAAACAAAAATTTAAATTTACTTCCAAGGTTGGGAAGTTTAAAGTTTTTTGGTACATGCAATATATTGTAGTACATGAAAGTGACGATAATGGTTGAAATTTTTAGGTTTTTTTTAATAAAACGACTTTATACCTAATGAAGACTAGCATTGGTGAAAAAATTTAAATTTCGCTTCCAGGTTGGGAAATTGAAATATGTTTTCTACATAAAAGTAACCAAAGAGGTAATTGACGTCGTTGTTTTTGCTAATTTAAGCTGTTTTATAATTCAGGAATAACAAAATTGGTATTAAAATTTTAAATAATTTAAATTTCGCTTCCAGGGTTGGAAATTTAAATATTTTTTTAAACATAAAAGTAACTAAAAAGGCAATTGACGTTGTTTTTTTTACTAATTAAAACTATTTTTTAGTTCAGGAAAAACAAAATTGGTATCAAAAATTAAAAAAACAATTAGAACTTTTTGGGGTACATGAAACGGATTTTTTCTTTTTGTTTGTAAATTAAACATATATAATATTTTTGAAAGACATTCAGAGGTATTAGAAATAAGAAAAGGCAAAGATTTAGCTTCCTAGCCGAAAAACTTAAACGTTTTCTTAAACATAAATGTAACTGATAACATCATTTTGTTTTTTTTTAATTAAAGCAACTTTTTGTTTTAGCAAGAAAGAAGAATTACATCTGTGAAGGGTATTTAAGATTCGGCACAGCCGAATATAGCTCTTGTTTGTACATTTATTAGACAAGCGTAATTGTTACGAGGAGTACTTTTTATATATCGGGAATAGCAAATAATATTTAATATTTTCGATTGAAGGTGGCTTTATATATATTTTTAAATTCAAGCTAAGAAAATTGAAAATTTTCAAAAAAGTGGGTTTCTGGTTTTATCCATATATGAAAAAGAAAATTGAGTTTCCACCAGACAAAAAAATCTCTATCATCTCATATTTTTGTCATCTGTCCCTTCTTTCTAGTCCCGGCGCAATGCACTGCTTATGTAGTGAACATTCTCTGAGTACTGGTCCGAGCTCCTTGGAAGTTTTCCCAGCTGCTCTAGAAAAGCCACCGCTATGTCTGTATGCATGTTTGTGTGTGTAAGTGTTTGACACTCTTATAACGGGTGAACTGAATCCGCTCAACTAGTTGCCTTCTAAAGTTTTTTTTCAAACATCAATTTTCTGTGAATTGGGTCCGGTTCGGATCGGTACAAATAACTGCAATTTTTTTCTTTTATTTTTTTTATAATAACTTTTAAGCGGCTTTGCCGAGCGATTCTGAAAGCTAATCAGCTCTTGACAATCAAAAACCACGTCGATCGCTACTAACCGGGTTAATATCGGTTCCACGTTTGTGAGATATGGTATATCGAAATTACTATATATATGTATGTGATCAATTAGAGTTCTTCACTGTTTTTAGGTTTCGAAGAACTACATCAATCGTCGTTTACCTCGTGGGAATCGGCTGATCCATTCGAAAGTTATAGCAGTTTTAAAATAATACCATTTTTAGCGGTGCAAATTAGCGGGAAGTTGCGTATTCCGTATTTTTTCGATTTTTGTTTTTTGTGAATTAAATCTGTTTTATGCTTACTAAAGGCACAGCAGAGAGCCAACGTTTTTTTTTAGAAAAACACTACAACTGGCATTGCAAATTAGCAAATACAAAATTCTTTATTTACATTTCAATAAAGACAACAACAGAGCAATTTGCTCAACTCGAAATTAGGAGAATGACGTATTTTAAATTCGACGTGGCGGTTACGCACACCAGCAGAAAGAACGTCGATTTGAGTGCAAATCTTTTTGAAAAGCACTCAGTTTTTCGCCTGGTTTCCATATAATTTGTCTTTTTGTTAACACTCAAGTCTACTTTCAAACTGATACTCGTAACAATAAATTTTAACTTCGTTATCTGCCTCATTTTGAGTTGGCCAATTTAGTTTTTGTGCGGGACTGGTATAAAAGCGTCAGAATTTTTCGGATTTTTTACACTTGTCCCGAAAAAAAAAAACTTAATTAGAAGAAAACTAAAAACTATCGTACAATAAAACAAAAATGTTTTTAAAAGGTACATTTATACATATGTATCTACATGATAATTATTAAATGTTTTCCATATTTTATTATTAATTATAATTAATTAATTTTTCAGTGACGCTGTTTTTGTTCCTTTCATTGTTACTTCCTTCGAGTTGTCCTGCATATACCCCCGGTGTAGTTAATCAGCTGACATCTTTTAACTTTACAACTGAAATAATGAATGATGAAAGCTACTGGTTGGTTCTATTTTATAATTCTTTCTGCGTCAAAAATTTCGACAACGACCTTTTGGAATTGGAAAAGCTAGCAAGCATTGCTGATGGTCAATTTAAAGTGGGTCAATTTTATATGTCAGGAAAATATCAAAACCTTTTATGCACAATAAGAATTTTTCCCAAAAACAAACACGAACGCATTATATTCGGTGTCCATCGATCTGCCGACGAAATGAAAAAATTTATTTTAGATCATCAACAAGAAGAAAGAAACCTTTTTGCTCTCATGCATGATTATTCCCCTATGTATGGATAAATACGGCTGTTGGTGTTAAACAACAGTTCCCAAATATATTAATTTCAAAAATACTTTTTTGTGTTGTTTCTTTTAATTGGAATAATAGTTTTTGTTAAAAAAAATATGTTAAGGCAGTTCCGCTATAGGCAATTGCTGTCATGATTTTCTAAATTATAGAAATTGTAATATTTTGTGACGTCACTTTAAAGAAAAATACATACATCCATTTAATAATAAACAAGTAAAAGTGCTATATTCGGCTGTGCCGAATCCTAAATACTCTTCACAGATGTATTTCTTCTTTGTTTCTAAAACAGAAAATTTAGTTACCAAAAGCAACTAACTTTTTTATTCAGTTACTTTCTTATTTAAGAAAACGCTTTAAATTTGTCAGCAGACAGCAGAGCATCACTCAAATCATTAAAACGGCTGACCCAAAATTTTCATTTTCTTTTTAATTTTCGGTCCTAATCGGTTCCAATTCACAGGAAATCTATGTTTGGTAGAACTCTTTGAAACGTCGCTACTTTGACTCGATTCGGTAAAGCCGTTCAGAAGTTATAAGAGTTTGACTTTCTTACACACACGGAGACATTGTGGCGGCCTCTCAATAGTAGTCAGGGAAGCTGCATAGGAACTCAGAACGTCGACTTCTGGTGAACACTTGATTTTTGCGAAACAGGGTAAAACCAATAACTTCCTATTTTATATATTTTTTAATTTTCATCATCCTGCTAGATGTTTAAAACACAGAATTTTTAAAGGTATGAATATTGCACCAGCATGCTTGTACGGTATGTATTGAGAGTAGAGATGTGCAAATGCCGTGCAATTTCGTGTCACACGTGATTCACGCTCAACGAATTCTATCGAATTTTCAACTTTGTTTCTTAGACAAAAATATCGATGTTATGGAGGAAATGGTTGGAAATATAATTTTGCTGGGATTGAAATACTTCATCCCATCCAAAAAAATTTCGGTTAAGCCGCGGCAAAAATGTTGGTTTAACCAATCTCGCAAAGAGGCAATCAGATGCAGGGAGGAAGCATTCAGTATTTGCGAAATAATAAAAACACAAATACTGATTCGCCGCGCAAACAAGCGAGGTCTTTGTGTGTCAGAGTGCTAAGGCGTGAAAAAGCTTTATACGAGCAGCGCCTTCGTGCTAAAGTACTTGCTGCCACGAGAGGCAGCAAAAGCTTTTGGTCATTTGTTAATAGAGTTAAGGATAAAGCTAGTTCATTAATTACAACTCTTTTAAGGGATGATCAAATATTCACTGAACCTGTTGATAAATCTAACCTCTTGGATGAAATGTTTGCAGGCAATTCTTGCTTGCCGGATAGCAATCAGCAATTGCCCGTGGTGGAAAGAGTATCAGTTACTATGGCAAGAATATTTTTTCGGCCGCGAGCGGTTAAAAAGGTTTTAGCTAATCTCAACATAAACAAGTCTCCCGGCTCGGATGTCATTCCAGCACTGGTCTTGAAGCAGTGCTTTTCGACTCTAGCGCGTCCATTGGCTAAGCTATTCAGCGCATCGTACCATGCCGGTAAATTTCCAACGTGCTGGAAGTTAGCCAATGTAACGCCGATCCCTAAAAAAGGAGAGGCGCAATACCCCGAATATTACAGCCCAATTGCAGTTTTTTCTGCACTTTCCAAAGTCATGGAAAGTATGACTAATTTCCACCTGGTAACGTATCTAGAGACCAACACCTTACTTAACGATCGGCAGTACGGTTTTCGCAGAGCTCGCTCTACGGGAGACCTGCTGGTTCTGTTAACAGAAAAATGGTGTAATTCCATTCACTATTTCGTCGAGAGTAAGGTGATGGCTCTAGGTATCTCAAAAGCATTTGATAGAGTGTCTGTCAAAACTGACTGCTTTTGGTGTCGGTGATGATTTCTCTCGCTTTATAGCGAGCTTCCTCAGAGACCGCACTATACGAGTTGTTATAGAGGGGGTCTCATCAAACGAGTTCAAGGTAAATTCAAGGGTGCCGCTCTCTTCCTCATCTTTATAAATGACCTTCTATGTCAGACTTCAAACCCTATCTACTCTTTCGCGGATGATAGTCGCATTAACCACTCCTTTTCGTTCACCAGCCGGCCAAGCCTGGAGGAGATTGACGCCAGAAGACAGAGAATGAACGAGTCGCTCGCAAGTGATCTCGTGTCAATCTCGGAATGGGGCCTCGCAAACAGGGTTAACTTTAACCCTCATAAGACGCAGTGCTGCATGCATAGGCGGCTGGTAGAGGGTTCTGCGCCATCCTTGTTTATGGATGGTATAGGTATTGCAAGGGCGGATGCAGCCCATGTAGTTGATATTCAGTCGATACACACAGAAAAAAAGGAAAGTTAAACTAGCATCACAAAATGTTAACACATATAAAATCATGATAAAATTTTGCAAACCTGGGGCCAAATTACCGCATTCGATATCGATCGAAATTTCCATACAATTTAAATACAAATTTCGTTCGATATCGAGTGCCTTAATTTGTCCCTGATAACTAATATAAAATTGTCATTAATACGAATAGATTTTAAACGTTATAGTGTTAAGATTACCTTAAAACACATTACAGTGCTATCCCAAAAATCCGTACACGCGATTTTACGGACACATATATAATCCGGACACTGCTACAAATCGGAGAGTACAACTTTTTTTACTCTATAATACGGACACTAATTATACCCTTCACAAAAAAGTGAAAGGGTATATATAGGTTTGTCATTCCGAGTGTAATTTCTTCGATACGCATATGGGACCTTATAAGGTATATATATTCTGGATCCTTATGAATAGCGATGACGATTGAGGGATGAAAGTGACCAAAATGGTTAAAAATTTTAAATTTTTCCTAAAAAAATTACTTTATACCTCATGAAGCCTTGCACTGATAAATAGAAAACAAAAAATGAAAATTTTGCTTCCAGAGTTGGGGAAGTTGAGGTTTTTTTTGGTACATGCAATATTTTGTAGTACATGTAAAAACCAAAATGGTTGCAAGATTTAAGTTTTTCTAAAACAAAACTACTTTATACCTCATGTAGTTTTGCATTGATAAAAAAAATTTTACAAATTTAAATTTCGCTTCCAGGGCTGGGAAATTGACATTTTTTTATACATAAAAGTAACCAAAAAGGCAATTAACGTTGTTTTTTTTTTTGTTAAAACTATTTTATATTTTAGGAAGAACAAAATTGGTATCAAAAAAGTCAAAAAAAAATCCAAAATTTCGAATCCAGGGTTGGACAAGTGCAATATTTTATAGTTCATGAAGGTGACCTAAATGGTTCAAAATTTTAAAGTTTTCTTAAATAATACTACTTTATACCTCATGAGAAGTTGCATTGGTAAAAAAAGACAAAAAACAAGTAAAAGTGCTATTTAAGATTCGGATGTGCCGAATCTTAAATACCCTTCACAGATGCAATTTTTCCATTTAAACTTTTCGGCTAGGAAGCTAAATGTTTGGCTTTTCTTATTACTAATACCTCTGAATGTCTTTCAAAAATATTAAATATGTTTAATTTACAAAAAAAAATCCGATTCATGTACCCCAAAAAGTTCTAATTGTTCAACCGTAGAAGCGTTTTATAGATTTTTTTTTTTATTTTAATACCAATTTATTTCTTCCTGATATAAAAAGTAGGTAAAGTCATCATAAGAATCAAAAATAACAAATAACATGGATACTTTTATGAATCAGAAAATGTCGATATTCCAACCCCGAAATTGGATTTTTAATTTTTTTGGTTTTTAATACCAATTTAACTCACATTTCATCCACAAAAAACCAAAATTAGAAACTTATGTGGCTAATTTTATGTACTAAAAAATTTCGATTTTCAAACCCTAGAACCGAAGTTTTATATTTAAAATTTTTCATACCAATTTAATTCTTAGCGAAGTATAAAATAGGCTTAATTCACTGAATAAAACCAAAATTGGGAACTTATGTGGTTACTTTTATATACCAAAAAATTTCGATTTTCCAACCTTGGAACCGAATTTTTAATTTAAAAATTGTTAATGCTAATTTAATTTTTAACGAAGTATTAAATATGCTTAATTCACAGAAAAAACAAAATTTTGAATTTATGTGGGACTTTTATGTACCAACAGTTTTCAATTTTGCAACCCTGGAACGGAATTTTTAATGTTTTAATACTAATTTATTTGTTCCTGATATATGAAATAGGTTTAATTCACTAAAACACAAGATTTGGAGCGATTTTTAATTTTTTACCAATACAATTCTTAGTGAGGTATAACATAGTTTTACTTGACAAAAAAAATTTAAATTTTTGAACTTTTTGGTCACTTTCATGTACAATAAAATATTTCATTTGTCTAACCCTGGAGACGAAATTTTAATTTCTTAAGATTTTAATACCAATTTTCTTCTTCCCAAATTGTAAAACAGTTTTAATTAGCAAAAACAACAACGTCAATTGCCATTTGGGTTACTCTTATGTAGAAAACATATTTCAATTTCCCAACCCTGGAAGCGATATTTAAATTTTTTTTGTTTTTTTTTACCAATGCAACTCTTAATGAGGCATGAAATACCTTTTTTTAAGAAAAAATTAATATTTGTAACCATTTTGGTCACTCTCATGTACTACAAAATATTGCAGTTATCCAACTCTGGAATTTAAATTTTGATTTTTTTTTAATTTTTTGATACCAATTTTGTTTTTCCTGAACCAAAAAATAGTTCTAATTAATTAGTTGCCTTTTTGGTTACTTTTATGTATAAAAAATTGAAATTTCCCAGCCCTGGAAGCGAAATTTAAATTTTTTTACCAATGCTAGTCTTCATTAAGTGTAAAGTCGTTTTATTTAAGAAAAACTTCAAATTTGCAACCATTTTAGTCACTTTCATGTACAACAATATATTGCATGAACCAAACAAACTTTAAATTTCCCAACCCTGGAAGTGAAATTTAAATTTGTTGTTTTTTTTACCAATGAAACTCTTCATCAGGTATTAAGTAGTGTTATTTAAGAAAAATTTACAATGTTGAACCATTTTGGTCACCTTCATGAACTATAAAATATTGCACTTGTCCAACCCTGGATTCGAAATTTTGATTTTTTTTGGAAATTTTTGATACCAATTTTGTTCTTCCTAAAATATAAAGTAGTTTAAGCAAAAAACAGCGTCAATTGCCTTTTTTGTTACTTTTATGTATAAAAAAAAATTTCAATTTCCCAGCTCTGGAAGCGAAATTTTAATTTTTGAAATTTTTTTTGTCAATGCAAATCTACATGAGGTATAAAGTAGTTTTGTTTTAAAAAAACTCAAATTTTGCAACCATTTTGGTTTTACATGTACTACAAAATATTGCATGTACCAAAAAAAAACTTTCATTTTCCCAACCCTGGAAGGGAAATTTTTGTTTTTTTTATCAGTGCAACGCTTCATGAGGTATAAAGTACTTGTTTTTAGAAAAATTTAAAATTTTTAACCATTTTGGTCACTTTCATGTACCATTAAATATTGCACTTGACCATTCCAGGGTTCGAAATATCATATTTAATTTTTGAATTTTTGATATCAATTTTGTACTTCCTAAATTATAAAACAGTTTTAGTTAGCAAAAAAAAACAACAACAACATCAGTTGCCTTGTTGATTATTCTCATGTATAAAAAAAATTCAATTTCCCACCCCTGTAAGCAAAATTTGAATTTAAAAAAAAATTTTTTTTACCAATGCAAATCTTCATGTTATACGTTTTGTTAAAGAAAAACTTAAAATTTTGAACAATTATAGTTACTACATGTACTACAAAATACGGAATGGACCGAAAAATTTTTAATTTACCATCCCTGGAAATTTTTTTTTATTTTTTAAGTTTTTAATTGACCATTGCACAAAATAGGTTTAATTTACAAACATTAAACAAATTATTAATTTTTAGTATAAATTTTGTGTCGAGAAATATGTGTAAGCTTCCCAGCTCTGGAACCAGACTTCGGATCTTTCTGAATTTCAATACCACTCTATTTAAGTTCATTTCCAATCCAACGGTTCAAGAAGTCTCTAGCTCTTCTTGGGGCTTGGGAAAACCGATTTCACGTACAGACGGACGGACAGACGGACAGCGCCCAATCGTCATCGCTATTCATAAGGATGCAGAATATATATATACTTTATGGGGTCCCATGTGAATATCGAAGAAATTACACATGGAATGACAAACCTATATATACAGTTTCACTTTTTTGTGAAGTGTATAAATTTTTTTTTTGGCCAACGCAAATCTTGATGACGTATAAAGTGGTTTTGTTAAGGAAAAACTTGAAATTTTTAACAATTTTTGTAGTACATGTAGACAAAATACGGAATAGGCCGAAAAAAAAATTTAAATTTTCCATCCCTGAAAAAAAATTTTTATATTTTTAGTTTTAAATAGACCATTGAGGCTCCCCAAATCACGAAATAGGTTTAATTTACAAAGATTTAAAAAATAATTGATTTTTGGTATAAATTTTGCGTCGAGAGATAGGTGTAAGCTTCCCAGCTCTGGATCCGTACTTCGGATCTTTCTTTAAATACCTATGTAAAATGTATTTATTTTATTTATCAATGAGTTTAGAATAAATAGATAGCAGTACTGAGCTAGCCCAGGGGGAGTCATAACCCCATGACCCCCCCTGGATCCGCGCTTGTTTCCAACTAATAGGCAAAACTGCAGGAAAGTCCAAGAGTAGTTTGGTGCGGTGTTTCGTCGGAAAGGATAATTGCCCCGAATTCGATTGACCCATATTTGTTTCCATCACTTTTGCTGTATGTCGGACAATGTTGGAGAATTTTTTAAGGCCAGCCTTGGAAAACGGTCTGCAGGTTTGGTTCCAACAGGATGGAGCCGCAGCGCACGTTGCGACAAAACAAAAAAATAATTACTTTTTGCTAATTAATTTTATGTACCAAAATAGGTTTAAACTTTCCAGCTCTGGGACCGTATTTTCGATTTTTCTCAAATTCAATAGCACTCTATTTCGATACATTTCCAAGAATGAAGACTCTAGCTCTTTGGTGTGCAACCGTATAGACAGACGGGCAGCCTGGAAAATTACACATGGAAAGACAAGACTATAACTTTTTTGTGAAGCATATAAAAGCTGAAATAAAAAATATCATGTTCAAAATAGTCTGACGTAAATTGTGTATATCTACGAAAAAGCTAAGACAGCATGAGTTTGACTACAGATACGAATTAAATTAATTGTTATCTTAACACACATTTCATTACGTCCAATCTCCTGGATTTTGTCTTAAAAATTCTGGAATGACGTCAAACAGTTAATATGAAAAAGTTCAAATACAACATGGTTAAATATTATTAATACTAGTAACTGCCGTTTTTTGACTGAAAAATTTTTGACTGTAAGTGAAATCGGTGTTCCCAGGCTCCCAGAAGAGCTGGATTGGAAAAGAACTTAAATAGAGTGCTATTGAAATTCAGAAAGATCCGATGCATGGTTCCAGAGCTGGGAAGCTTACACCTATTTGTCGACGCAAAATTTATACCAAAAATAAATTATTTTTTTTAATATGATGTATATATCTATATATATATATATATAAGATATTTTTCGACCTTGTCAGATTATAAATTAATTTTTATATTTTCATCAGGCTCGAGGTCAAACCAAATTTAAATAAAACTCTTCTGTGTTTTATTAAATTTTATTATAAAATATTTTTATTTTTATTTTCAATATTTCGAGTTACCATCGGTACTCTTCTTCAGGAAAATTGTTTTTTAGAGTAAGGTCGTCAGCTGACCACTTAATAAAGAGGTTAAATGCTTTTTTAATGTTTGTTAATTAAACCTATTTCGTGCTTTGGGAAGCCTCAATGGTCTATTAAAAACTAATAAAATAAAATTTTTTTTCTAGGGATGGGAAATTAAAAATGTTTTTTTTCGGCCTATTCCGTATTTTGTAGTGCATGTAGTAACTAAATTTGTTACAAATTTCAAGTCTTTCTTTAACAAAACTACTTTATACGTCATGAAGATTTGCATTGGCCAAAAAAAAAGTTTTTAGTTAAAATTTTTCTTCCAGGGTTGGGATAATGATTTTTGTTTTGGTACATGGAATATATTGTAGTACATGCATGTGACTAAAATGTTTGCAAATGTTAAGTTTTTCTTAAATAAAACGACTTTATACTTAATGAAGACTAGTATCGGTTAAAAAAATTAAAATTTCGGTTCCAGGCCAGGGAAATTTAAATTTTTTATACATAAAAGTAACCAAAAAGGCAACGAACGTCGGTTTGTTACTAATTAAAACTATCTTGCAGTTCAGGAAAAACAAAATTGGTATCAAAAATTAAAAACAAATAAAAATTTAGATTCCAGAGTTGGATAACTGCAATATTTTGTAGTACATGAAAGTGACCAAAATGGTTACATATATTAAGTTTTTCTTAAATAAAGCTATTTCATGCCTCCTTGAGAGTTGCATTGGTAAAAAAAATTTAAATTTCGTTTCCAGGGTTGGGAAATTGAAATATTTATTCTGCATAAAAGTAACCAAAAGGCGTTGTTTTTTTTTTTGCTAATTAAAACTGTTTTATAATTCAGGAAGAACAAAATTGGTATTTAAATCTTAAAAAATCAAAATTTCGACTCCAGGGTTGGACAAATTAAATATTTTATAGTACATGAAAGTGACCAAAATGTATAAAAATTTAAATTTTTTTGTCAAGTAAAACTATGTTACACGTCATTAAGAACTGCATTGGTAAAAAAATAAAAATTCGCTTCCAGAGTTGGAAAATAGAAATATTTTTGGTACATAAAAGTACATACATAAATTCCAAATTTTATGTTTGTAGTAGGGATGTAACCGATACCGATACCGATTCCGATATATCGGCGATACTTCTGATTTGCCGATATATCGATATCGGCGATATTTTAAAGTCGATACGACGATACTTCTTAAATTTTTTAGAGCTGTTTTGAGCAAACAATTCAATTTTTTTTACTAACCGTTGTATTGAAAATTTGGATGATTTTAGAAAATAGACAGTGTGACATTCAGTTTGAATGCACTCATTAAAAATCGTTTACACTATTATTTTGTTAAAAAAAACAATTTGTTTTTTTTAATTTCAGAATGAATTCAAATATCAATTTTAAATATTAATAATCTCTTACACTGTAATTTTGTATAATAAAAGAATTACTCTACTTGAGTTTTGTTAATTTTAACTTGAGTTCAATTTCAACATGCGTATCGGTATCGGAATCGGTATCGGCGATATTTCTTTTTGAGTATCGGTATCGGTATCGGATCGGCAAAACGGCGTATCGTTACATCCCTAGTTTGTAGTGATTAAACCTACTTGATATATCAAAAAAATTTAAATTAGTATCAAAAATATTAAAAATCCGGTTCCAGGGTTGGAAAATCAAAATTTTTTGGTGCCTACATTTCGTACCCATATAAATTCCCAATTTTTTTTTTTACTGAATTAAACATATTTTATACTTCGCTAAGAATTAAATTGGTATTAAAAATTTTAAAAACTAAAAATTCGGTTCCAGGTTTGGAAAATCGACATTTTCTAATTCATAAAAGTCGCCATATTATTTGTTATTTTTGATTTTTATGATAAATTATACCTACTTCATACATCAGGAAGAAATAAATTGGTATTAAAAACCAAAAAAATCTAAAAGACGATTGAATCTACGGTTGAACAATTGGAAGTATTTGGGGTACATGAAACGGATTTTTTATTTTCGTTTGTAAATTAAATATATATAATATTTTTGAAAGACGTTCAGAGGTATTAGTAATAAGAAAAGCCAAATTAGCTTCCTAGCCGAAAAATTTAAAGGAAAATAATGACATCTGTGAAGGGTATTTAAGATTCGGCACAGCCGAATATAGCACTTTTACTTGTTAAATTTTATCCTTCTCGTATCGCAAGATTAAAATTCTTTCTAAAGATGTTAAGTTGGCAAAATTTTCTTGCTTAGTATTATTTTAGACAATAATAAACTCTTATCTGTATTTCGTTCTAACATTATTAGATAAAATTATAATAGTTTTTATTTCTAATTCGCTTAAGCAGGCCATACACTACTCCAGCATACTGACACAAACAAGTGAATGCGTAATTGTGTTCTCACTTAGGGATGCGCGCATGAGTAACACCACACGCACGATCACGACACTAAAATTTGTTCAAGCACGGCAATGTTTAAGGCATTCTACTTTCAACATACATTTTATAATTCAGAAAGAACAAAAGAGGTATTAAACATTTTTAAAGATCAAAATGTCGATTCCAGGGTTGAGCAACTGATATGTTTTGTGATACATGAAAGTGACCAAAAAGATTAGAAACTTTAATTTTTTGTTAATTAAAACTATTTCATACCTCATAAAGCGTTGCATTGGTAAAAAAAGTACAAACATATTAAAAATTCGATTCCAGGGTTGGAAAATCGACATTTTCTGATTCATTAGAGTAACCATATAACTTGCTATTTTTGATTTTTATGATGAATTATACCTACTTTATATATCAGGATGAAAAAATTGGTATTAAAAACAAAAGAATCTAAAAGACGATTCTACGGTTGGACAATTAGGACTTTTTGGGGTACATGAAACGGATTTTTTCTTTGTGTTTTTAAATTAATCATATTTAATGTTTTTGAAAGTCGTTCAGAGGTATTATAAATAATAAGAGCCAAACATTTAGCTTCCTAGCCGAAAAATTTAAACGTTTTCTTAAATATAAAAGTAACCGATAACATCATTTTGATTTTTTAATTAAACCTGCTTTCTGTTTTAGCAAGAAAGAAGAATTACACCTGTGAAGGGTATTTAAGATTCGGCACAGCCGAATACATATAGCACTTTTACTTGTTTGTACTTTTATTAGACAAACGTAATTCTTACAAGGAGTACGTTTTATATTTCGGGAATAGCAAAGAATATTTAACATTTTCAAATGAAAGTGGCTTTACATATATATATATATATATATATATATATATATATATATATATATATATATATATATATATATATATATATATATATATATATATATATATATAACTTAAAGCTAAGAAAATTGAAAATTTTCAAAAAAGTGGGAAGTTTCTGGATTTACCCAGATATAAAAAAATTGAGTTTCCACCAGATAAAAAGGTCTCTATCTTCTCAAGATAGAGACTTTTCATCTAGTCCTAGCGCAATGCATTGCATATGTAGGGAGCATTTTCTGAGTGCTGTTCCGAGTTCCTTGGAAGCTTTCCCAAGTGCTCCTGAAAAGCCACCGCTATGTCTGTATGCATGTGTGTGTGTTTGTTTGGGTAAGTGTTTGACTCTCTTATAACGGCTGAACTAAATCAGACCAAACTAGCCGCGTCCAAAAGGTTTCTTTCAAACTTCAATTTTCTGTGAATTGGAACCATTTCGGATTGGTACAATTAACTGAAATTTTTTTTTCAAAAGTGTATATTTTTAGAATAACTTTTAAACGGCTTTGGCGAGCGCTTTGACAATGAAAAACCACGTCGAGCGCTACTAACCGGGTTAATATCGGTTCACCCGTTCGTGAGATATGGTATATCGAAATTATATACACATGTGATCAATTAGAGTTCTTCATTCTTTGTAGGTATCGAAGAACTACATCAATCATCGTTTACCACGTGGGAATCGGCTGATCGATGCGAAAGTTATAGCAGTTTTAAAATAATACCATTTTTAGCGGTGCAAATTAGCGGGAAGTTACGGGGATGGCCTTTGTTTTCAACCGTTTTTCGTATTTTTATACCCTCCAAAAAAGAATAGGAGGGCAAAAGGGAAAAAAGGTCCCATCAGAAGAACTATACCAACCTCTAAAAAACAAAAAAATTTTTTAAGTTTTTTTATAATTTTGATAAGCAAATGATATATTTTTAAGGCAAAGAAGATCCAACGCATTAAACTTGGAGCCATGAAATCCAAAAAATTAATTTTGGACCCCGCCTCCTTTAGTGGGCGTTATTATATGCAAATATAGTGTAAATGTTTAACAAATTGTTTTACTTAAGCCCACATTCCTTAAAATAACATTTTTAAGCTTTATTGACGAAGCTGAGTCGTAACCTGGTACTAATCTGCCCTACTTCCTCCTCTCCCTTTGCCACCTAAATGAGTCCAAAAAAAAAAATTTAAATAAATTTTACATTTAATTATTCCGAACATTTATTTTTGGAGTTTTATGGGAAAGGTAACATGTCTCCCTCACGGCCCTTGCCAAAGAGACCCCGACAAATTCAAAAAAGAATCGGACCCCATAAGGTACATATATATATATATATATATATATATATATATATATATATTCTTGATCAGTGATGAAGTCTGAGACGATCTAGCAATACCCTTAAGTTCGTCTGTGGAGAACATGATATAGTGTATTTTTGGACCCCGCACACCAGCAGTCCGTCGATTTGAGTGCAAAATCTTTATGAAAAGCACTCAGTTTTTCGCCTGGTTTCCATATAATTTGTCTTTTTGTCAACACTCAAGTCTACTTTCAAACTGATACTCGTAACAATAAATTTTAATTTCGTCATCTGCCTCATTTTGAGTTGCCCAATTTTGTTTTTGTGCGCGACTGGTATAAAAGCGTAACAATTTTTTGGATTTTTTGCACTTGTTCCGAAAAACTTAATTAGGCGAAAACTATCGTACAAATAAAACAAAAATGTTTTTAAAAGGTAATAAGCAAAAGTCTATAAACACATACAGACGTACATTTATACATACATACATATGTATGTGCATGATAATTATTAACCCCCATATTCATAAAAAAATAAAACGTATTTTAAATCTGTTTTAAGAAAATTTTGTATGAAAAAATTTGACTAAAATACTTACATTTCAAACTCATTTAAAATTTTATGAATACCGGGGTAAATGTTTTCCATATATAATAATTAAATATTTTTCAGTGGCGCTGTTTATGTTCCTTTCATTGTTACTTCCTTCGAGTTTGGCTTCATATACCCCCGGTGTAGTTAATGTGCTGACATATTCAAATTTTACAACTGAAGTAATGAATGATGAAAGCTATTGGTTGGTCCTATTTAATAATTTTTGGTGCGTCGGTAATTTCGGAAACGACTTTTTTGAATTGGAAGAACTAGCAAGCATTGCTGATGGTAATTTTAAAGTTGGCGAATTTAATCTTCTTAGACCAAATGAATATGAACGCTTTTTCTGCACAATACAAATTTTTCCCAGAAACAAAAACGAACCCATTCAATTCGGTGGCCATCGATTTGCCGACGAAATGAAAACATTTATTTTGGATCATCAAGAAAAATGGGAGGAAGAATATGATTCATCAGATTATTAGATTGTATTTGAAAAGTATTCTTTAAATTGGAATTATAGGTTTTGTTAAAAAAATTAACCTAAGGCAGTTCCGCTGTAGATGCTGTCATAAGTTCCTAAATTATAGAAATTGTAATTATTTAAATAAAAATACATAGATACATTTAATAATAAACAAGTAAAAGTGTTATATTCGGCTGTGCCGAATCTTAAATACTCTTCACAGATGTATTTCTTCTTTGTTTCCAAAACAGAAAATTTAGTTACCAAAAACAACTAACTTTTTTATTCAGTTACTTTCATATTTAAGAAAACGTTTTAAATTTGTCAGCAGACATCAGAGTAGTCAGGGAAGCTGCATAGAAACTCAAAACGGTGGGATCTGGTGAACTTCCCATTTATTTGAAATTTTCTTAGCAGGACGTTAAAAACACAGAATTTTTAAAGGTATTAATATTGCACCAGCAAGCTTGTACCGTATGTGTTGAGAGTAGAGATGTGCAAATGACGTGACACTTTAAATTATTAAAATCACGCGTGCAGTGCATGATTGTTAATACGTATAATATTCACGCACTCAAAACAGAAGATGAGTGTTTTCTTTGAATTTTTAATACTACTACATACACACATACATATGTATCTATGTGTATAGTGAATCATACTTTCACGCACGAGAACAATTCTATTGTGAGCAAGCACGGTTCTGAAAAAATGCTTACCATCGTGCGTGAAAGTACGTGATTAAAAATTTGGCTTTCGTGAGCGTGCGTAATCGTGGGCGCCTTAAATATTGCCGTGCTTGAAAAAAATTTAGTGTCGTGATCGTGCGTGTAGTGTAACTCATGCGCACATCCCTAGTCGAGAACACAATTACACATTGACTTGTTCGTGTCAGTATGCTGGAGTAGTGTATGGCCTGCTTAAGCGAATTAGAACTAAAAACTATTATAATTTTATCTAATAATGTTAGAACGAAATACAGATAAGAGTTTATTATTGTCTAAAATATTTCTAAGCAACAAAATTTTGCCAACTTAACATCTTTAACTTAACTTTTAACATCTTAAGCATTTTAATCTTGCGATACGAGAAAGATAAAATAAAACAAGTAAAAGTGCTATATTCGGCTGTGCCGAATCTTAAATACCCTTCACAGATGTAATTCTTCTTTCTTTCTTTCTTGCCAAAACAGAAAGTAGGTTTAATTAAAAAATCAATATGATGTTATCGGTTACTTGTATATTTAAGAAAACGTTTAAATTTTTCGGCTAGGTAGCTAAATGTTTGGCTTTTCTTATATATAATACCTCTGAACGTTTTTCAAAAATATTATATATATTTAATTTACAAACAAAAATAAAAAATCTGTTTCATGTACCCCAAAAAATTCTAATTGTCCAACCGTAGAATAGTCTTTTAGATTTTTTTTGGTTTTTAATACCAGTTTACTTCTTTCTGATATATAAAGTAAAATCAAAAAATAACAAATAAAATGGCTGCTTTTATGAATCGGAAAATGTCGATTTTCCAACCCTGGAACCGAATTTTTAATTTTTTATTACTAATTTAATTTTTTCTGATATATAAAATAATTTTAATTCACTAAAAACACAATATTTGGAGTTTGTGTATGTTCTTTTATGTATCAAAAATATTTCGATTTTCCAACCCTGGAACCGGATTTTTAGTTTTTAATATTTTTAATACGAATTTAATTCTTAGCGAAGTACAAAATAAGTTTAAGTCATTGAAAAAAACCAAAATTGGGAACATATATGGTTACTTTTATGTACCAGAAAATTTCGATTTTCCAACTCTGGAAGCAAATTTTAATTTTTTAACCAATGCAATTCTTAGTGAGGTGTAACATAGTTTTACTTGATAAAAAAAATTAAATTTTTAAACTTTGTGGTCACTTTCATGTACCATAAAATATATCATTTGTCCAACCCTGGAATCGAAATTTTGATTTTTTAAGATTTTAATACCAATTTTGTTCTTCCTGAATTATAAAACAGCTTTAATTAGCAAAAAAAAAAAAAAACAACGCAATTGCCCTTTTGGTTATTTTATGCAGAATAAATATATCAATTTCCCAACCCTGGAAACGAAATTTAATTTTTTTTTACCAATGCAACTTTTAATGAGGCATGAAATAGTTTTATTTAAGAAAAACTTAATATTTATAACCATATAGGTTATAAATATAGTTTTAATTAGTAAAAAACAACGTCAATTGCCTTTTTGGTTACATTTATGTTTAAAAAAAATTTCAATTTCCCAACCCTGGAAGCGAAATTTAAATTTTTTTAAATTATCTTTATCAATGCAAATCTTCATGAGGTATAAAGTAGTTTTGTTTAAGAAAAAGTCGAATTTTGCAACCATTTTGGTTATAACATGTACTACAAAATATTGCATGTACCAAAAAAAATTTAATTTTTCTAACCCTGGAAACGAAATTTAAATTTTTTTTGTTTGTTTTTTTATCAGTGCAATGCTTCTTGAGGTATAGAGTAGTTTTATTTACGAAAAATTGCAAATTTTTTACCATTTTGGTAAATTTTATGTACCATAATATATTGCACTTGTCCATCCCTGGATTCGAAATTTTATTTTTTATTTTTGAATTTTTGATACTAATTTTGTTCCTCCTAAGTTATAAGACTGTTTTAGTTGGCAAAAAACAAAAAAAAAATCAACATCATTGCCTGTTTGATTACTTGCATGTATAAAAAAAATTCAATTTCCCACCCCTGGAAGCAAAATTTGAATTTAAAATTTTTGATTTTCTTTTGGCTAATGCAAATCTTCATGACGTATAAAGTGATTTTGTTAAAGAAAAACTTGAAATTTTTAACAATTTTAGTTACTACATGTACTACAAAATACGGAATGGGCCGAAAAAAAAATTTTAATTTCCCATCCCTGAAAATTTTTTTTTTATTTTTTTAGTTTTTAATACACCATTGAGACTTCCCAAAGCACGAAATAGGTTTAATTTACAAACATTAAAAAAAATAAATTATTTTTGGTATAAATGTTGCGTCGAGAAATAGGTGCAAGCTTCCCAGCTCTGGAACCATAATTCGGATCTATCTGAATTTTAATACCATTCTATTTAAGTTCATTTCCAACCCAACGGTCCAAGAATGAAGTCTCTATCTCTTCTGGGGGCTTGGCAAGACCTGTTTGATTACTTTCACATATAAAAACAATGCAATTTCCCAACCCTGGAAGCAAAATTTGAATTTAAAAAAAAAATTTTTTGCCAATGCAAATCCCTATGACGTATAAAGTGGTTTTATTAAAGAAAAACTTGAAATTTTTAACAATTTTAGTTACTACATGTACTACAAAATACGGAATAGGCCGAAAAAAAATTTTTTAATTTCCCATCCCTGGAAAAAAATTTTTATTTTTTTAGTTTTTAATAGACCATTGAGGCTCCCTTAAGCACGAAATAGGTTTAATTTACAAACATTAAAAAAATTAATTGATTTTTGGTATAAATTTTGCGTCGAGAAATAGGTGTAAGCTTCCCAGCTCTGGAACCATACTTCGAATCTTTCTGAATTTCAATAGCAGCCTGTTTAAGTTCATTTCCAATCCTACGGTCCAAGAACGAAGTCTCTAGCTCTTCTGGGGGCTTGGGGAAACCGATTTCACGTACAGACGGGCGGACAGACGGACATCGCTCAATCGTCATCGCTATTCATAAGGATCCAGAATATATATACTCTATGTGCATATCGAAGAAATTACACACGGAATGACAAACCTATATATACCTTTTCACTTTTTTGTGAAGGGTATAATAAAAAAATTAAAGTTTCGTTTCCAGGGTTGGGAAATTGAAATATTTTTTCTGCATAAAAGGAACCAAAAAGGCAATTGACGTTGTTGTTTTTGTTAATTAAAACAAAAGAAGAACAAAATTGGTAATAAATCTTAAAAAATCAAAACTTCGACTCCAGGGTTGGACAAATGAAATTTTTTAAGGTACATTTTTTGTTAAGTAAAACTATGTTAGACCTCACTAAGAATTGCATTGGTAAAAAAATAAAAATTCGCTTCCAGAGTTTGAAAATCGAAATATTTTTGGTACCTAAAAGCACCCACATAAATTCCAAATTTTGTGTTTTTAGTGATTTAAACCTATTTTATATTTCAGGGAGGTGTACGATATCTCACTGGGTAGAGTAATTGGCTTTATTCGTAGCCTCAATCTACAATGTAGAATACAATTTGTAGATTTCTGTCTTCAGTTTGTTTGATAAACAGAAGGTAGTTCCAGAAACATTTCCACCTCTGTTACTAGTAAGCAGAGGTTTTTCTCTGCGCCACACACAAGCGCAACTGTGTTTATGTGGTAGTGCACATTACTGATCTACATCAGTGAACACTTGGGCTGCACAAAAGATCCTTTGGGTCGCGGTGCTTATGGCCTCATATAATAATAATAATAAGTTAAACATTTTAAATTTACTTACTAAATATTTGGAGGGTATTTAAGATTCGACCCGGTCAAATATAACGTTTTTAATTGCTTTTATCTAATTTAATTTTTTTTTGTGAATTAAAGCTGTTTTATACTTACTAAGGGCACAGCAGAGAGGTAAAGTTTTTTTTGTAGCGAAACACTACAACAGCCAGGGCTGCCAGATATGCCAAATCGGCATTTTGACGATTTTTTACTTCAAAAATTTCAACATGCAGATTTGCCGATTTTACTTCTAAATATTCCGATTTTTTAATAATAGTGTGGTACATCTATTATTATATAATTCTTCTTTTTTCTTTACGTCTGTATGTATGTACATACAGAACATGCTGTGTATATATCACAACAAGTTATTTGGAATGTCAAGCTTAATAGTAAAATAACAATTCAATTTCCTTGTTGTAGGAGTGCACGAAATTCCGATGTTCCTTAGAAAATAAAACTTTAAAAGAAGGGATTCTCTATTCTAAAGGTTATTTGAAAATGAAGAACTCTAATTGCGAAATAAAAAACGATTTAATACAAATTCCAAAATCAAATATTTATGATTGATTTATGAAAACCACATTATTTCCAATTTTTGAATTATATTTACGAATTTTATTTAGAACTTACAGTTACATATTAGATATTTTAGAACCTAGAGTTAATTTTTAGGAAATTCTGAAATATAATAGCAAAATTTTAAAATACAATTGGAGAAGACGTATATATTTTAATTGGAACGAAGTTCCTTATGCGACGATGTGGAGGGGTACCCTAACCGGGAAGAAACGTCTGTAACGTAAGATATTTTGTTTCTAAATCAATGTTTAAGACGTAATACTATTCCATACAAACAAATAGTATTCATACGCAGCCGGGCCGTGACAGAATTCAATTTCGTTTGGGAACAAAATTGATTCTGTATTTTCGTTGGTCGGCGAAAAGAAAAATCCTAATAAAAAATGTATACACGAATAATTATTTTCTTTATACCTCGAATAGAATTTAAAATTAATATTTTTATAATAAGGAACTGCGTTCCTATCCGGTGTCCCACGACACCACACATCTTTTTTAATTATTTTATACTGTTTTACAAAAAGCTAGTTGATCTTATGTATTTTTTGTAAGTAAAAGTCATTCTAAATGAATAAAATAACAAATCGTTTCTTTTAAATTGGTAATTGGGAGATTAAACGAAACCCCAAAATAATTTCAAAACTTGTGAGGTGCAAATTTATTGATCTATACATGCTGTTTTATGTATAATATTTAATCAATTATATTGAATTGTTTTTGTTTTCTTTAATAAAACGGTGTTTATAAGTCATAATAAGTTTTTTAATTAATGCCGATTTTTTTTTGTCGATTTTAAGAAATGAAAGTGCCGATAATGCCGATTTTTTTTGGGAAATTTGCTGATTTTTCACGAAAAATTTCTGGCAGCCCTGACTACAATAGCCATCGCCACTATTAGCAAATACAAAATTCTTTATTTACATTTCAAAAGAGAACAGAACAGAGCAATTGGCTCAACTCGAAATTACACCCATACCTAAATACGGGCGGAAAGCGGAACGTTTTTTTCCGCTGAGCGTTAACGCTGAAATGCCATACCTAAACAAAAGCGGCAGCGTTATGTAAAAAAACAATAAAAACAGGGTTATCAAACAAACAAATTAAACAACCCTGATTATTTTAACAGCTGGACAGACGACATTTGTGATTTTGTTATTGAAATTTTGTACATATTACAAACGTGCATACATATTTATGTATATAATCATATTGTAAATATTTTCTTACCACCATTTTCTAATACGAAGTGCACAAATTTTTTCTTTTATTATATATTTCACTTTTGTAAATCTTTGCTCTTTTTCTCTGGTTACAATTCTCTTCTTTTGCAACCAACTTCATTAGAAAACGCTCTGTCAAAATCGGATTTTCCAATAGCAAAGCGTTGCCGCCGCGTTATTTCGGTATGCTCCATACAAAATGTATGGACATGAGAACTTTTGACTGCTAAAAAACGCTTGCCGCCCGTATTTAGGTATGGGAGTTAGAACAAGTAAAAACGTTATATTCGACCGGGTCGAATCTTAAATACCCTCCAAATATTTAGTAAGTGAATTTGATATGTTTAACTTGGAGGGACAGAGTTCCTTTATATAATATCGTACGTCAACGTCCACTAAAGGGGGCGGGATTCAAATATATACAATATCATGTTTTCCACAGACGAACGCATGGGCATTGCTAGACCGTCTTAGACTTCATCACAATTCTCTTTGGAGGGTATAAAAACTGTATTTTGGCGAGGTCGCTCTGGCAAGGGCTGTGGGGGAAACATTTCACCTTTGTCATAAAACTCTAAAAATAAATGCTTGGGATAATTATATACAAAATTAAAATTTCTTTTTTTTGATAGGGTTATTTAGAGGGCAAAGGGGGAGAGGAGGTAGGGCAGAAACAGATACACATAAAACTGTAAAAATAAATGCTTGGGATGATTATACACAAAATAAAAAAAAATGTATATTTATTTTTAATAGGGTCATTTAGCAGGCAAAGGGGGAGGAGGGGGTAGGGCAGCAACAGGCAGCAACAGGCAGCAACATAAATGCTTGGGATGATTATATACAAAATTTAAAAAAACATTTTTTTTGGTAGGGTCATTTTGGGGGCAAACGAAGAGGGAGGGGGGGGTGGTAGGGCAGAAATCGGCAGTCATAAAACTCTAAAGATAAATGCTTGGGATGATTATATACAAAATTAAAAAAAAAAAATTTTTTGGTAGGGTCATTTAGGGGGCAAAGGAAGAGGTGGGGGGGGAGGTAAGGCAGAAATCGGCAGTCATAAAACTCTAAAGATAAATGCTTGGGATGATTATATATAAAATTTAAAAAAAAATTTTTTTTTTTGGTAGGGTCACTTAGGGGGCGAAGGGGAAGGAGGGGGTAGGGCAGAGTAGTACCAGGTTTCGTCTCAGTTTCGTCATTAAAGCTTAAAAGTGTTATTTTTAAGGAATGTAGGCTTAAGTAAAACAATTTGTTAAATTTTTATGCTATTTTTGCCTATAAATTTTTTTTTGGTAGGCTCATTTTGGTGGCAAAGGAAGAGGGGGGGGGGGGGTAGGGCAGAAATCGGCAGTCATAAAACTCTAAAGATATATGCTTGGGATGATTATATACAAAATTAAAAAAAAAAAAAATTTTTTTTTGGTAGGGTCATTTAGGAAACGACTTTTTTGAATTGGGAAAGCTAGCAAGCATTGCTGATGGTAATTTTAAAGTTGGCGAATTTAATCTTCTTAGACCATATGAATATGAACGCTTTTTCTGCACAATACAAATTTTTCCCAGAAACAAAAACGAATCCATTCAATTCGGTGGCCATCGATTTGCCGACGAAATGAAAACATTTATTTTGGATCATCAAGCAAAATGGGAGGAAGAACATGATGGATCAGATTTTTATTAAACAATTAGATTGTATTTGAAAAATATTCTTTAAATCGGAATTATAGTTTTTGTAGATGCTGTAGATGCTGTTATGAGTTTCTAAATTATGCAAATTGTAATTATTTGTGACGTCACTTTAAATAAAAATACATACATACATTTAATAATAAACAAGTAAAAGTGTTATAGGTATTCGGCTGTGCCGAATCTTAGATACTCTTCACAAATCGTTAGCCAAACATGCAAATATACTAAGTCCAGTTTTACACATTTTTTCAGGAGGAAGAAAAAATTTTCTAACTTTTTCTGTTTTAAATATTTTTTTAGTCTGTAAAAGCAGGAATGTTTTATTTATTACGCCGTTTAGATGCCAATAATCTCCCGATTAAATAAAAATACAAGAGTGAAGTTATTTGATGTTTTTGGACTTAGCATATTTGCATTTCATGATTTTTATTTTTTTTGTGGACTTACCATATCTTCTTATAAAGTGGTATTATTGTTATTTTAAAGAAACAAAATTTGTTATTAATAGTTATTATATTTTTTATTTTTATTAATTAGAAAGAAAACAAAAGAAATAAAAAAAAATATTGCACAAGTTGTAAATTACAAAATTAAATGTAATGAAATTAATGTAATAGTTTTCAAAATAGCACATGAAAAGACAAACAGTCTTTTCATTGATGTTAACAAATGGGGTATTGTTTACTAAAAGTTATGCTGCGTACAAGGTGAACATAATGTGCTACTCATGTGGTAATTCATCATAATATTTATGGTGGTCCTTGGGTAGACCTGCTTTTAAATATTGCAGGTCTTCGTATTTTTTGGCAGTTATTTTTCTTCTTTCTGCGTATAGTCCAAGGAAGTTTGAAAAATGCATAGCTTTTACACTTTTGTTTATTTTTTGGGGTAAAGTACTCCAGTCATCCGGAAATCGGAGTTTAAAAAATACTTCGCCATTTGGAGTATAAGTATTTCATACCACGAATATCCGTCACCTACTCATCGCCTTTTCCATGACCAGGTCGAATACTTTTAAGAAATCGAATATTTTTAAAAGTTTTAAAAAACGTATGATCCAAATACATGACATCATAGGGTTCAGGTTTCTTACGGGCTGATTTGCATATCACAATGTATTCAGCAGGGACGTCAATGTTTCTATTTTTTAAAGCACGTTCTATTGTTGAGTGAACACTTTCTGCTTCCATTTGGGTGTGACCGACTTCAAGTATTTTTTGCTCAATAATAATGCCATGTTTTACAGCAGAATTAAGCAAGGCATTACTCATTACACGGTTACGGTTTTAATAGGTACAACCGTCAGTGTAAAAAATTATTTTTGCTGGATTGTCATTGGCAGGGAGAATTATTCATTTTCAGACAAACATAATTTGTTTTGGAATTCTGTGTGGACTTAACATATTTGCGTTTTGTGTGTTGGACTTAGCATATTTTCATACCACTGCGAAACGAAGGGGAAAAACGACCTAACGGTATTTTTTTTTCTACATGATGTATTTTTGATTGTTCTATCATTCTTTATCAAAATCTCAATTTTTATAAAAATGGACTTAGCATATTTGCATGTTTGGCTAACGAAATGTATTTCTTGTTTGTTTCTAAAACAGAAAATTTGATTACCAACAACAACAAACTTTTTTTTCAGTTACTTTCATATTTAAGAAAACGTTTTAAATTTGTCAGCAGACATCAGAGTAGTCAGGGAAGCTGCATAGAAACTCAAAACGGTGGGATCTGGTGAACTTCCCATTTATTTGAAATTTTCTTAGCAGGACGTTAAAAACACAGAATTTTTAAAGGTATTACGAGCCCTAACCACTATTAATTCGTACACCAGTTATTTTTTCGCTCTTTAGCACTAAACGCCTGAATAAAGATTCAATTATGTTAATTACACCAACAAGCTTATACTTTTCTGAAAGGTCGTTTTATTTCCTATAAACGGATTTAGAAATATTCTTAAGTTCTGCATCAAAATGTTAAAAAAATTAACTAAACTAAAAGGCCTTTATTATTTATTAAAAATTATTTGACCACTATTAATTCGTTCAGTGTATTAATTGCGCTCAAGCTAAATAAAAAATCAAAATGCAAACAAAAATTTTAAATGTATAAGAGAATAGGAATGTAAAGGAGACAAAAAAATTAATAGTTAAAATAATTTTCATAATTTTTAAAAAATGACACGTGGTAAACCTGTTTGTGAGGAACTTCGAATTTTAATCGTCGATAAATTCAAATCGGGAATGACATATGGGCAGATATCGACCGACCTTAAAATCCCAAGATCTACAATACAAAGTATTGTTAGAAAATATGAAATAAGTGGAAATTTCAGCAATAATGTTTCAAACAGAGGCCGGACTTCCAGAATAAGTCATAGCGATACAAGAGCTTTGGCAAATATCATTAAACTAAATCGTCGAAGCACAGTTCGGGATATAGCCTTAAAATGGTCTGAAGCAATTGGAAGGCCCGTAAAACGTGAGTGGACCCGACAGCAAATGAAAATCATAGGTTCTAATTTTTATAAAGTAAGTTAAAGATTAACCCGGTATTTCGAAATCAACTTGATAATTTATATAATTTTTTTAGGCCAAGGAAAAGCCATTGCTTACCGCACTTCAAATGAAAAAGCGTCTATTATGGACTAAAGAGAGACGCTCTTGGGTACAACGGCAATAGGACAGCATTATCTTTAGCGACGAATCCGAGTTTGATGTAAGTGTTGGTGATGCAAGAAAAAGGTAATACGTAAAAGCACCGAGACATACAACAAAGACTGCTTAAAGCGTACAGTCAAGTTTCCAGCTAGCGTTATGGTATGGGGATGTATGTCCTCAAAAGGTGTCGGTCAGCTCCATTTCATAGATGGAATCGTAAATGTAGACAAATATATAAAAATCTTGGAGGAAAATCAGATACCATCGACATCGAAATTAACAGACTGCGGGGAATACATATTCCAACCGGATGGTGCTGCTTCCCATACTGCAAAAAAAAACGAAAAAGTGACTTGAGGAAAATGGAATCGCGGTCCCGGATTGGCCATCTTCTAGTCCAGACCTTAATCCGATAGAAAATTTGTGGGCTATTATGAAAAGAAAACTTCGAAATGAATCCCAACGGATTGTTGACAGCTTAAAGTCGAAAATTCAGGAAATTTGGAACTCGATAACCCCAGAAGACTGCCAAAAACTAGTCAGTACCATGCCAAAGCGGGTCGAGACCTTTTTAAAAAACAAAGGTGGCGTAACAAAATTCTATGTATGAAAATTGGCGACTGTACGAATTAATAGTGGTCACAATATTTTTGTTTAAAATAATGAACTTTCGTTTTTGTTTGTTTTTTAAAAAGTCCTTCTTTTAATATGTAGCTTTTATAATGTATGTCAAGAGAGAATGAAATGATCTTTAAGAAAAGTATAAACTTTTTTGTGTAGTCATTATAGTTCCGAAAATATACATATATTAATAGCACATTCATGAAAAATGCTCAGTGTACGAATTAATAGTGGTTAGGGCTCGTAATATTGCACCAGCATGCTTGTACCGTATGTGTTGAGAGTAGAGATGTGCAAATGCCGTGACACTTTAAATTATTAAAATCACGCGTGCAGTGCATGATTGTTAATACGTATAATATTCACGCACTCAAAACAGAAGATGAGTGTTTTCTTTGAATTTTTAATACTACTACATACACACATACATATGTATCTATGTGTATAGTGAATCATACTTTCACGCACGAGAACAAGTCTATTGTGAGCAAGGACGGTTCTGAAAAAATGTTTACCATCGTGCGTGAAAGTACGTGATTAAAAATTTGGCTTTCGTGAGCGTGCGTAGTCGTGGGCGCCTTAATTGCCGTGCTTGAAAAAAATTTAGTGTCGTGATCGTGCGTGTAGTGTAACTCATGCGCACATCCCTAGTCGAGAACACAATTACACATTCACTTGTTTGTGTCAGTATGCTGGAGTAGTGTATGGCCTGCTTAAGCGAATTAGAACTAAAAACTATTATAATTTTATCTAATAATGTTAGAACGAAATACAGATAAGAGTTTATTATTGTCTAAAATATTTCTAAGCAACAAAATTTTGCCAACTTAACATCTTTAACTTAACTTTTAACATCTTAAGCATTTTAATCTTGCGATACGAGAAAGATAAAATAAAACAAGTAAAAGTGCTATATTCGGCTGTGCCGAATCTGAAATACCCTTCACAGATGTAATTCTTCTTTCTTTCTTGCCAAAACAGAAAGTAGGTTTAATTAAAAAATAAAAATTATGTTATCGGCTACTTTTATATTTAAGAAAACGTTTAAATTCTTCGGCTAGGAAGCTATATGTTTGGCTTTTCTTATATCTAATACCTATGAACGTCTTTCAAATATATGAAATATGTTTAAATTACAAACAAAAAGAAAAAATCCGTTTCATGTACCCCAAAAAGTTCTAATTGTCCAACAGTAGAATCGTCTTTTAGATTTTTTTGGTTTTTAATACCAGTTTACTTCTTTCTGATGCATAAAGTAGGTACAATTCATCATAAAAATAAAAAATAACAAATAAAATGGCTGCTTTTATGAATCAGCGAATGTCGATTTTCCAACCCTGGAACCGAATTTTTAATTTTTTAATATTAATTTAATTTTTTCTGATATATAAAATAGGTTTAATTCACTAAAAAACAAAATTTGGAATTTATGTATGTACTTTTATGTACCAAAAATATTTCAATTTTTCAACCCTGGAACAGAATTTATAATATTTTGATACTAGTTTAATTTTTTCTGAAATATATAATAGGTTTAATTCACTAAAAGCACAAAGTTTCGACTTTATGTATGTACTATTATGTACGAAAAATATTTCGATTTCCCAACTCTGGAATTTTTATTTTTTTACTAATGCAATTCTTAGTGAGGTGTAACATAGTTTTACTTGACAAAAAAATTAAAACTTTTAAACATTTTGGTCACTTTTATGTACCATAAACTATTTCATTTGTCCAACCCTAGAGTCGAAATTTTGATTTTTTAAGATTTTAATACCAATTTTGTTCTTCCTGAATTATAAAACAGCTTTAATTAGCAAAAAAAACAACGTCAATTGCCTTTTTGGTTATTTTTATGCAGAATAAATATATCAATTTCCCAACCCTGGAAATGACATTTAAATTTTTTTTACCAATGCTACTTTTAAAGAGGCATGAAATAGTTTTATTTAAGAAAAACTTAATATATATAACCATATAGGTTATAAACATAGTTTTAATTAGTAAAAAACAACGTTAATTGCCTTTTTGGTTACATATATATTTAAAAAAAAATTTAAATTACCCAACCCAGGAAGCGATATTAAAATTTTTTAAAATTTTCTTTATCAATGCAAATCTTCATGAGGTATAAAGTAGTTTTGTTTAAGAAAAACTCGAATTTCGCAACCATTTTGGTTATAACATGTACTACAAAATATTGCATGTACCAAAAAAAATTTAATTTTTCCAACCCTGGAAACGAAATTTTAATTTTTTTTGTTTGTTTTTTTTTTTATCAGTGCAACGCTTCTTGAGGTATAAAGTAGTTTTATTTACGAAAAATTGCAAATTTTTTATCATTTTGGTAACTTTCATGTACCATAAAATATTGCACTTGTCCATCCCTGGATTCAAAATTTTATTTTTGAATTTTTGATACCAATTATGTCCTTCCTTATATAATTATAAGACAGTTTTAGTTAGGAAAAAACAAAACGAAAAACAACATCAGTTGCCTGTTTGATTACTTGCATGTATAAAAAAATTCAATTACCCACCCCTGGAAGAAAATTTGAATTTAAAATTTTTGATTTTTTTTAGCTAATGCAGATCTTCATGGCGTATAAAGTGGTTTTGTTAAAGAAAAACTTGAAATTTTTACCAATTCTAGTTACTACATGTACTACAAAACACGGAATAGGCCGAAAAAAATTTTTAATTTCCCATCCCTGGAAAAAAAATTTTATTTTTTTAGTTTTTAATAGACCATTGAGGCTCCCTAAAGCACGAAATAGGTTTAATTTACAAACATTAAAAAAAATAATTGATATTTGGTATAAATTTTGCGACGAGAAATAGGTGTAAGCTTCCCAGCTCTGGAACCATACTTCGGATCTGAATTCAACAACAGCCTGTTTAAGTTCATTTCCAATCCAACGGTCCAAGAACGAAGTCGCTAGCTCTTCTGGGGGCTTGGGAAACCCGATTTCACGTACAGACGGACGGACAGACGGACATCGCTCAATCGTCATCGCTATTCATAAGGATCCAGAATATATATACTCTATGGGGTCCCATGCGCATATCGAAGAAATTACACACGGAATGACAAACCTATGTATACCCTTTCACTTTTTTGTGAAGGGTATAAAAATAACATTAAAACTAAGTTAACTTTTTTGAAAACATTCGTTTTAATATCCTCCAAAAAAGAATTGGAGGGCATATTCACTTTGTCATTCCATTTGTACCGCAGCGAAATATCCATCTGAGACCCCATAAATTATATATATTCTTGATCAGTGATTAAATCAAAGACGATCTGAGCATGTCCGTCCGTCTGTGGAAATCACGGTTCAGTCCAAACGAAAAATTCACTCTTGAAATTTGGTACAAATATATCTTGAAGGCTAGCACAGGAAAGTTAGTAAATGGGCTAAATCGGGCAAGAGGGAAAAAAGTTCACCTAAGAAGAACTAAACCAACCACATAATTTTTAAAGTTTTTTGGTTATTTTGTTAATCAAACGCCTTAAACGTGGTGCCATTAAATAAAAAATAATAATTTTTGAACCCCGCCCTCTTTAGTGGGCGTTATTATATACAAAAATAGTGTAAAAATTTAACAAATTGTTTTACTTAAGCCTACATTCCTTAAAAGTAACATTTTTAATGACGAAGCTGAAACGTAACCTGGTAAGACGGTCTAGCAATGCCCATACGATTGTCTGTGGAAAACATGATATTGCCTATTTTTGAACCCACTTACGATATTACATAAAGGAACTCTGTCCCACCAGGTTAAACATTTTAAATTTACTTTCTAAATATTTCGAGCGTATTTAAGATTCCACCCGGTCGAATATAACGTTTTTACTTGTTCCATTTTCCAACTGTAAACAAACTAATTTTTAACTTCGCTTCAAGAAAATTGAAAAAAAATCGAAAAGTTATTTGTTTTACCTCGTTTGGCAAAAAATCGAGATTTCACCTGGTCTCAAAATTCTGAGTTCGTGACTACTCCTGAGTGGGTGTCACAGCGTCTGTATGGGCATTTTTACATCCTTCCCAAAAAAGTGAAAGGATATATATACATAGGTTTGGCATTCCGTGTGTTATATCCTCAATATTAATATGGGACGTCCGTCCGTCTGTGGAAATCGCGATACAGTCCAAACGAAAGTATCCAGATCCTTGAAATTTGCTATAGATAAATTAAGAAGGATAGCAGTAAATGGGCTAAATCGGACCAGAGGCAAAAAAGTGAAAAATCGGGAAGTTACTGGATTTAAGCCGATTTGAAAAAAAATCGAGTTTTCACCAGATCTCAATGCTTTGAGTTCCTAGGAAGACGACGCTATGCATGTACCCATGTGTGTGTATATGTGATTCGCTTATAACTTTTGAACGGATGAACGGAAAAAATTTAAATTTAAAAGATATCTGCGAAACTATGTATGTGATCAGTTAGAGCTTCCAATTATGGGACTCGAAGAACCACATCAATCACCGCTTACCACGTGTAAATGATATGATCCACTCAAAAGTTACAGCAGTTTGAAAATTAAAAAATAGTATTTTTAGCAGTTAAAAATAAGCGGGAAGTTACACAGACGGGTCAGTGATTTTCCATATATATTTTCTTTAATGAAACTAGCAATTTCACCCTTTGGTGTTATCTTTAGTGATCATTAACAAGTAAGAACGTTATATTCGACCGGGTCAAATATTTAGTAAATAAAAACTCTATTTGGCTTAAGTAAACAAGAAAAAAATTTATTTTAATGCGGTAGTTTCCAATGTGTTGGGGTCTCAGAAGGATATTTCGCTGCGTTACACACGGAATGACAAAATGAATATACCCTCCAATTCTTTTTGTAGGGTATAAAAACATCACATAATATTTTGTTGATTTCACGTGATATTTTTCACGGAATTAGTTTAACGTTTAATGCTGCAATAGAGAATAATAAAAAGCGTTGAGTATTAAAATGAATTTAATGTTTTTACTACGCAATTATTTAAAGTAGAAAAACAATGTTATATAACTTTATCTTGCCATATTAAAATGACAACAAGCATAATAAAAATGATAAGTTTTATTACTTATTTTATGCGCATAAAAACATAACTCTACGCAATTTCTGATTTTTAGCTCTATGATTAAAGAAACCAAGTAAAATTGCTATATTCGGCTGTGCCGAATCTTAAATACCATTCACAGGTGCAATTCTTCTTTCTTTCTTGCCCATTAACAGGTTTAATTAAAAAATCAAAATGATGTAATCGGTTACTTTTATATTAAAGAAAACGTTTACATTTTCCGGCTAGGAAGCTAAATGTTTGGCTCTTCTTATTTCTAATACCTCTAAACGTCTTTCAAAAATATCAAATATGTTTAATTTACAAACAAAAAGCAAAAATCCGTTCCATGTACCCCAAAAAGTTCTAGTTGCCCAACCGTATAATCGCCTTTTAATTTTTTTTGGTTTTTAATACCAATTTATTTCTTCCTGATATATAAAGTAGGTATATTCATCATAAAAATTAGGAGCTTATATGGCTACTTTTATGTACCAGAAATATTTCGATTTTCCAACTCTGGAAGCGAATTTTTATATTTTTACCAATGCAGTCCTTAGTGAGGTATAACATAGTTTTACTTGACAAAAAAATTAACATCTTTAAACTTTTTGGTCACTTTTATGTACCATAAAATATTTCATTTGCTCAAACCAGGTTTTGTTTGATTTCTTGGGATGTTAATACCAATTTTGTTCTTCCTGAATTATAAAATAGCTTTGATTAGCAAAAACAACAAATGTTAATTTAAAAACATTTTTTTATCAATGCAAATCTTCATGAGGTATAAAGTGGTTTTGTTTAAGAAGAACTCAAAATTTGTAACCATTTTGGTTATTACATGTACTACAAAATTTTGCATGTACCAAAAAAAAAATTGAACTTTCCCAACCCTGGAAGCGAAATTTTAATTTTTTTGTTCTTTTTTTAATCAGTTCAACTCTTCATGAGGTATAAAGTAGTTTTATTTGAGAAAAATTTTAAATTATGTACGAATTTTCTTATGTAAATTGTTAATTTTCTCAACGGGCTTAAGTTCAAATCTGCAAGACTGCTAACCATTTTTTTATTATTTTATTAATAAATGAATTTGTTCAAATTCTATTTATTATTTCAATTAAGATTGGAATATTAAGAATATTTTCAATAATCATCAAACCAGCAGAACGTTCTTAATATAAATAATAAATAGAATTTGAACAAAATCATTTATTAATAAAACAATAAAAAAATGGTTTGCAGTCTTGCAGATTTGAGCTTAAGCCCGTTGAGAAAATTAACAAAAATTTAAAATTTAGAACCATTTTGGTCACTTTCATTTGCTATAATATATTGCACTTGTCCAACCCTGGATTGGAAATATATAATTTTTCTTTTAAACTTGTTATACCAATTTCGTTCTTCCTAAATTATAAAATAGTTTTAGTTAGCAGAAATAAACAACATCAGATGCCTCTTTGGTTATTTTTATGTATAGAAAAAATATCAATTTCCCAACCCGGGAAACCAATTTTAAATTAAAAATTTTTTTTTTGACCAATGCAAAATTTTCATGATGTGTAAAGAGGTTTTGTTTAAGAAAAACTTGACATTTTTAACAATTTTAGTTACGACATGTAGTACAAAATACTGAATGTGCCCAAAAAAAAAACTTTTACATTCCCAGCCCTGGGAAAAAATATTTAATTTTTTTAGTTTTTAGTAGACCATTGGAGACTTCCCAAAGCTAATTAAATAGGTTTAATTTACAAACAAGCAAAAAAATAATTGGTTTTTGGTATTAATTTTGCGTCCAGAAATAGGTGTAAGCTTCGCAGCTATGGAACCGTATTTCAGATTTTTCTGAATTTCAATACCACCCTATTTAAGTTCATTTACAATCCAACGTTCCAAGAACAAAGGCTCTAGATATTATGGGAGCTTTGGAAAACCCATTTAACGTACAGATAGACGGACAGACGTACACACATCGCTCAATCGTCATCGCTATTCATAAGGACCTTGAATATATTTAGTTTATGGGGTCCCATATTGATATTGATGAAATTACACCCGGAATGACAAACCTATATATACCCTTTCGCTTTTTTGTGAAGGGTATAAAAATGGCAGAAATGTCTTAAAGGAACGCTGAACCAGCAGGTAAAAACTGTTTAATATATTTACTAACCATTGGAAGGGTATTTAAGATTCGACCCGGTCGAACAGAATGTTCTTACTTGATATTTTTGTGCGACTGGTATAAAAGCGTAGGAGTTTTTTTACATATTTAGTTGTTCCGAAAACATTTATTAGTTGAAAACTATTCTACAGAAAAAAATTTATCAAAATGGTGATAAAAGGTAGTAAAAAAGTGTTCATCATAACTGTGTATTTGCGTACATAAGTGCATTATTCACATATGTATTTTTATTCATAAAAATTATGAGAGGCTTATAAGAGTGTAATAGAGCAAATTCCATATGAAATTTTGTTTTATTACGCTGTTATTAGACTCTTATAATTTTTATGAATAAGGGGATTAATTGTTAAATATATTTTCAGTTGTGCTGTGTTTATTCCTATCACTGTTGCTTCCTTCGACGTGGGCGACATATATCCCCGGCAAAGTTAATGAGCTGACATCAACCAATTTCACATGTCAAGTACTGGAGGATGACAGCGCCTGGTTGGTGTTATTTTATGCTCCCCAGTGCTATTTTTGCAATGATATGTTGCCTGAATTGGAAAACCTGGCCGCAATTGATGATGAAAGATTTAAAGTGGGCAAAGCAGATGCCGAGACATATAAGGACTTGTACAAATATGTTATAGACTCTTTCCCTACCATTCAAATTTTTGCTCACAACAAAAGTTCCCCCATTGAGTTCGAAGGCGAACGAACAGCCGACAATATGAGATATGCCATCATAGCAGAAATTTACAAAAACAATTGAGCAGTGGTGGAACAATTTTTCCCAAAATAGCCGAAATTATTTATTTATTTATTTAAACTAGTCTATGGACAATTTCCTTACAGACTATTTAGGCAGAATATATAAATAAATTAAATTAATATAAATTAAATATTGCGCTATTTATAGGACATAGTAAAAGTTAATGATTAAAAAAACATATGACGTTACGTTTAATAATACAAAGGTTCTGCGAAAAATCTATAAAATGATACATTTCATTAAAGCAAGTACATAGTTTTCTAAGAGGATCTGACACTTCATAGTTAGTAAGACAAGCTGCAACATATAGTTTAACCCAGTGAACGTTGTGGAATATTGAAACATACGTTGTTCAGTAAAAATTCGGAGTTGATGTTACCACTGAAAAGATTTACCATAAAAGAGGTGTTGAGCATTAAACTAAATGAACTTCAAAAAATGATTAAAAATTCGAGAACAATTCTCACACAAATACATGTTCGGCCAATCAAGCGCTTTAATTCCTATTTTTATAAAAAACTAGCTACACCCGGTGTGTTTCGCTACCCCCATCGTCATGAAATAAAATAGAGATTTTTAAGAAACAGTATGTATATGCACAAGTATATTTCTGTATAATAACTTAAAATTACAATTACATACATAAAAATAATAAACGCTTTATTTAAGCGCTTCGCGGTAGACAATATCTTTGTTTTACTCCCTTCAGTAAGAACATATAAATTTTTCGGTTGTCCAACTCTTAAACACGCAACATATAACTGGCCATGCGAAAATCATGGATTTTCTAAATTCAGTCCGCACACCTGTTGTGACTGTCCCTGCGACTTGTTGATTGTAACTGAAAAAGCAAGGCGAGTCGGGAACTGCAATCGCTTGAAGTTGAATGGCATGTCGGTGGGAGTGAAGGGAATGCGCAGAATAAGCACATCTTCTCCTTTCGACTTCCCGTTAACCTAAGTCTAAAGGTAGAATTAGCCCAGCGTCCACGTCCCGTAACGAAGCAGCTGATTGTTTTTGTTGATTGAAAACAATGCAAACGCATACCGAAATTTACTGTAACGTTGACGGCACGTCTCAACCTGTATAAAATAGAATTTCCTAACGTTGTTAAGTGAAATTTGTAAGCCAGTGATGGTACTATTGTATGTTAAATGAGAGGGGGTATTTTGGTTCTGTTTTTCGGTACTTTTGTTAATAATAATATCTGTGTGAAAAACAATTTAAAATAATACATGAATATTTGCATATGTATATACATACTCAGGTACATAAATACATACAGATTTATGTATATGAATATATAATAAAGAAATACATAAATGATATTAAAACCAGGGACCGTAAATGTTATGACTTTTATCAAAAAAATCAAGAAATAAGAGTTAATTTTGTTGAATTAAGATTCATAGGCTAATTGTTCGAAATTTGTTTTTAAATCTCAGAAAGACATGATAAATATTTTTGATTTTTATATTTTTAGATAGAAAATAAGAGTTATTTTTGAATTTTATTATTTTAAATGAAAAATAAAAGTTATTTTTAATTTTTATATTTTGAAATGAAAAATAAAAGTTATTTTTGATTTTTATATTTTTAAATGAAAAATGAAAGTTATTTTCGATTTTTATATCAATAATAAAAGTTATTTTTGATTTTTATATTTTTATATCATTAATAAAAATCAATTCAAAATTCGTGACATAGGTAATATGTTTGTGTTTCCATGGCATCGAAAATTAGCTTTAATTGTTCATTCTGTACCTGCCACTCAAGTCAGAGTAGAAAGATCATTTTCAGCACTCAGATTAATATTGGGAGATTTGAGATATAATTTATCTGAGGAACATTCAAAATCAATTATGATGGTAAAATTGGACACCTGAAAATGACCTCTTAACACTGACTTGAATGGCAGCCAAAACTTATAAGCTATTTCTATGCATTCATGTTTTTATAGCTGATAATGGATAAGTCACATAATATATTATATTCATATAGAAATTTGAATGAAGCAGCATATTATAATACATACGGCATCAACAAATAAATAAGAGTTTTGAATTGATTTTTATTATTGATATAAAAATATAAAAATCAAAAATAACTTTTATTTTTCATTTAAAAATATAAAAATCAAATATAACTTTTATTTTTCATTTAAAAAAATAAAAATTAAAAATAACTCTTATATTTCATTTAAAAAAATAAAAATATCAAAAATAACTCTTACTTTTGATTGTTAAAATAAAAATCAAAAATTTAAATATCATTCAATATGTTGGATGCATTTCGCCTAAAAATCATGATGGTGTAATTAAAAGTTTTCAAAAATTGAAAAATAACTCTTATTTCCGGTCCCTGATTAAAACCTCTTATTTGGTATGCATACATGTAAAAATTATTTCATGTTACATACATATGTATGTGTCGATGTATTATAAATACATACAGAAGTACATACATCACTAGTTTTAGTAGCACTTACATATCGTAAGTACTTTTTCTTCGCTACAGTCACTATAAATGTTTTTCGTTATAAATAAAATACATATTGGTTTAGCTAAAATGTAGTGCTAAAATAGTAATCCAAACAATTAATGAAGTATTAAAACATTTCTTAACACACAAGTACATTTTTGTTCCTATTGAAGTGTACTGGTACGTTTTTTACATATTGGTAAGCAAAATGAACAGTCCCCATCACTGTTGTGAACAGCTGATTGTATTAAGTATTAATTGCTAATAAAACTTACGAGCTATAATCATTTTTGTCCTTAACATATTATTTGTCTTTAAGTAATTTTGTTGTATAATTTATGTGTGCAATACAAGAAAATTATATTAAAGTTGCCAACAAACTATTAACCAAAACAAAATATCGTTGAATTTACAATGTCTCTTTTTATATATATTATTTGACGTACGGCACGTTTATAAATGTTCTATAAGCGTACAAACTCCTTAACAGACAAGAATGATAAAATAAAGATTACGCCTTACGCATGATTTACCGTTTGATGACGTATTTGTTCCCTCGAAGAGATTGTCATATGTTTATTATATGCAAAACTAATACTTTCTCGTACAAAATTAATATTTTATGCTATATTTGGCAACTCTTCACTCAATTTACTCAGAGAGCTTTCCAACAAGCAAATGAAATCGGATTTATGAAAGTGCAAGTTATATTTTGTTATATTTTATAATAAACTGTGTTATATTTTAAAATAAATATATTAAAATAATTATTAAATAACTAAGTGTAAAAAACTTATTAAAACTTGATTCATAAACTGTAAACAAAAAACCTAAATTAAAGAGAAAAGAGAACAAAAAGAGCAAGCATGAAATGTGCAGTGGGCAATTGCAAACAAAGTGACAGCAAAAAAAAAACAAGTGAGAAATAATTGTGTTAAAATGTAATATTGTTATCAAAATTGTGTTTGTTTTCAAAAAGCTGTGTCATTTTATAGTGTTCCAAGAAATGAAGCTCAAAGGAAGTTATGGCTGATATTTTGCAAGCAAAAAAATTTGTTTTGAATGGGGAAAAAAGAAAAATAATTAGCACTTGGGTTCAATATATATAAAATAACTGCAAATTAACAATTTCAAATAAAAAAAAGTGGAAAATAAAATAATTTTTTAAAATTGTTTATTATCAAACAAATTTAATTTGAAAAATCGCAATTTGCCCCACTGTCCTGTTTTTACAATAACATAATAGTTCTCCAGCTGAATTTAATTAGCCAATCAGAACACATGTTGAGTGACGTCAGAGTTCCATCATGCGCCGAAAATTATTTTTATTTCAGCTTGTTGGCGTAATCTTTATTTTATCATTCTTTGTAACAGTACGGTACAGTGCGGTACGGAAACAGCAACGTTCAGCTAACCCAGCCTTAAGAATGTATTGGTAGAACATTTTTTATAAATATCATAAAACAAATAAAAAATTTAACTGAACAAGTAAAAGTGTTATATTCGGCTGTGCCGAATCTTAAATAACCTTAACAGATGTAATTCTTCTTTCTTTCTTTCTTGCCAAAACAGAAAGTAGGTTCAATTAAAAATCAAAATGATGTTATCGGTTACTTTTATATTTAAGACAACGTTTAAATTTTTTGGTTAAGAAGCTAAATGTTTGGCTTTTCTTATATCTAATACCTATGAACGTCTTTCAAAAATATGAAATATGTTTAAATTACAAACAAAACAAAAAATCCGTTTCATGTACCCCAAAAAGTTCTAATTGTCCAACCGTAGAATCGTCTTTTAGATTTTGTTGGTTTTTAATACCAGTTTACTTCTTTCTGATGTATAAAGTAGGTATGGCTGCTTTTATGAATCGGAAAATGTCGATTTTCCAACCATGGAACCGAATTTTTAATTTTTAATACTAATTTAATTTCTTCTGATATATCATATAGCTTTAATTCACTAAAAAACAATATTTGGAATTTATGTATGTATTTTTATATTCCAAAAATATTTCAATGTTCCAACCCTGGAAACGAATTTATAATATTTTGATACTAGTTTAATTTGTTCTGAAATATCTAATAGGTTTAATTCACTAAAAGCACAAAATTTTGAATTTATGTATGTACTATTATGTACAAAAAATATTTCGATTTCCCAACTCTGGAATTTTTATTTTTTTACCAATGCAATTCTTAGTGAGGTGTAACATAGTTTTACTTGACAAAATAATTAAAATTTTTAAACTTATTGGTCACTTTCATGTACCATAAAATATTTCATTTGTCTAACCCTGGAGTCGAAATTTTGATTTTTTAAGATTTTAATACCAATTTTGTTCTTCCTGAATTATAAAACAGCTTTAATTAGCAAAAAAAAAAAACAACGTCAATTGCCTTTTTAGTTATTATTATGCAGAATTAATATATCAATTTCCCAACCCTGGAAACGAAATTTAAATTTTTTTTACCAATTTTATTTTTTATTTTTGAAATTTTGATACCAATTATGTTCTTCCTAAATTATAAGACAGTTTTAGTTAGCAAAAAACAAAAAAAAAACAACATCAGTTGCCTGTTTGATTACTTGCATGTATAAAAAAATTCAATTTCCCACCCCTGGTAGCAAATTTTGAATTTAAAATTTTTGATTTTTTTTTGGCTAATGCAAATCTTCATGACGCATAAAGTGGTTTTGTTAAAGAAAAACTTGAAATTTTTAACAATTTTAGTTACTACATGTACTACAAAATACGGAATAGGCCGAAAAAAACTTTTTAATTTCCCATCCCTGGAAAAAAAATTTTATTTTTTTAGTTTTTAATAGACCATTAAGGCTCCCTAAAGCACGAAATAGATTTCAGTTACAAACATTAAAAAAAATAATTGATTTTTGGTATATATTTTGCGTCGAGAAATAGGTGTAAGTTTCCCAGCTCTGGAACCATACTTTGGATCTTTCTGAATTTCAATAGCAGCCTATTTAAGTTCATTTCCAATCGAACGAAGAAGTTCAAGAACGAAGTCTCTAGCTCTTCTGGGGGCTTGGGAAAACCGATTTCACGTACAGACGGACGGACAGACGGACATCGCTCAATCGTCATGGCTATTCATAAGGATCCAGAATATATATACTTTATGGGGTCCCATGTGCATATCGAAGAAATTACACACGGAATGACAAACCTATATATACCCTTTCACATCCCCTGGGGGTGCCGTTGGGGAGCTTGGCTATGATGTCAGGCCTCGCTCCAGCACAGATCCGGGGAAAGGGTTATGCAGTTTTTGCAGATGGTGCTTTTGCTGATAACCCATAAAACTCATATGTTACCTGCCCAATCCCTGAAGTTGTAGTGCAACGGGAGGGCATATAAGAAATTAAAAAGTAGTGGGTATACCTCCCGAGAAAGTACACCGCCTAGTACGATCCCTGCATGTAGGAGTTTCCTCCGCTCCGAAGCATATCCGAAAGTGGGTCGAGTAGAAATTTGGCTGAGGTTATTCCTATGTAGTCTGTTGTAAGAAAGTAGGTTAAGGACGCCTGGTACCGTAAGAGGGCCGAAGTCAATAGAGAGCTGAAAACCTTGACTGGTTTTGCTCTCGGGGGTTACACAGTTTTCTCAAACATACTTTTGCTGGTAACCCATAAAACTTATAAGTGCCTGCCTGGTTTTCGATTGGGACCCGGGATAGGTCCCAGTAGGAAACTTGACTGGTCTACTGTAAGAGATCTAAAGGAGTAGGGGGCATGCTCTACGGTCACCTACGTAAGTTTGAAATAAGAGAGGAGGTCCAAAGACGCCTCGATCTAATTAAGAGTTCAAAAGTCAATAGAAAGTTGAAACCTATAATGGTTTTGCTCTCGGGGGTTATACAGTTTTTGCAGACACAGCTTTTGCTGATAGCCCATAAAACTAATATGTACTCTGCCCAATCCCTGAAGTTGCAGTGCAACGGGACGGCATATAAGAATATAAAAAGTAGTAGGTGCATCTTTTGCTGAAAAGTACATCGTCCTAGTACGATCACTGTAGTAGGAGCCGCAACCACTCCGAAACACATCCGAAGAGACGCATTGAAATTTGGTAAAGGATTGTTCCTATGTAAGTCTGTGTAAGAAAGGAGGTTAAGGACGCCTGGTACCGTAAGAGGGCCGAAGTCAATAGAGAGTTCAAAACCTTGACTGGTTTTGCTCTCGAGGGTTACACAATTTTCTCAAACAGACAGGGACAGGTCTCAGTAGGAAACATGCTGGCTACTGTAAGAAGAATTAAAGTAGTAGGGGATTGCCTTGGCCCCTACGTAAGTTTGAAATAAGAAAGGAGGTCCAAACGCCTCGATCTAATTAAGAGTTCAAAAGTCAATAGAAAGTTGAAACTTATAATGGTCGGCTTTCGAGGGGTTATTCTGTTTTTCAGGCATAACTTTTGCAGGTAGCCCCGTAAAACTGCCCAATCTCTAAAACAGTGGAACGGATGTGCATATAAGAATCTAAAAGAAGTAGGTTCGCCTACGAGCTTGAGTAAGAATTGACAGGTGAGGCGACACCTGGGTTTGGGTAGAAAAGAAACTGAAGTCGATAGAAAGTTTATAGAACCTCCACTGGTTTGACTTTCGAGGCTTTACCAGTAGTTGCAACTGGTACCACGGGATCCAGTACAAGCCTCGCAGTTTACTGAGGCTGGATATTGGTGAGATCTCCCTCGGGAGTACACGTGGTGGCTGTGGTCACCAATTTGGTGGAAGGTTTGTCAGATAAGGATTGATGTTCAATCCTTGTGGTTGGACTTCGGTTCGGCTGATAGTAGCAAAATCTATGTGTTGTTGTGAATCAACAAATAAAAGATCATCTAGATAGGATCGGCACTTTAAGCAATTTGTTAGATCATGGGGCATACCAAATCATGTGCTAGAAATTGCCACCTGGGCGACCCGAGGTCGCCTTCGTATGGTTCTTGGGTACTAAGAGGGGTGCTGGTAACACTTATTTTTTCACCCGGTGTTAAGAGCACCGTCAGTTTGAGCCGTATTACAGGTACTGACGTAAATCAATGACATATATACCCTTTCACATTTTTGTGAAGGGTATAATAAATTCTTCTAATTTCTTGACCTCTTTTTAATTATTTTTATATTCTGATATTTTTAAGCTTAAGGTCTTTTTATTTTAGTTTAATTTTTAATTTCAATAGTTCGTCACTCCTTTGTGTGACTTCTTCAGGAAATAATATAATTAATTTCCTGAAGAAGTCACACAAAGGAGTGACGAAATATTGAAATTAAAAATTAAATTAAAATAAAGAGACCTTAATTTTAAGCTTAAGATTTCTTTATTTTAATATATCAGAATATAATAATATTTAACTCAATAGAAAAAATGTTTGTGTGTGCAAAAATACTGGATTTTAAAGTGCAAACATTACGCCCGCTGATGTGTGTTGAGTTGCCTCTCAAGTTTGTTGAATACACAGGACCTATACATGAATAGAATTGTAATTTTGTTATTGATAGGCCGATAATTGGAAATTTACGTATTTATTTATGTCATATGTCTCCTTCTAAACGAAAGGGTATCTATATTTTAAATTTCAACAAAATCAAGTTGAGAATCAGAAATTGTTCCCATTACTTCCTCCTGGTCTAGTTTTGAAAATGGCCATGGCCTATATGACTTTATAGACACAGATCTATCTATGTTCTAAATTTCATTAAATTCGGTTTGATAGTCTCGAAGAGACAGAAAATTCCTCTCTATCGCCCTCTTGGTCCTAGTTACATAGCCTATGTGCATTTTTAGACGCATATATCTACGTTCTAAATTTCATTAAAATCGGTATGAACGTTTCGTTCGGGGGGTCAGAAATTTTCCGCTATCGCCCTCCTGGTCCTAGTTTTAAAATAAGTAGTACCCTATAATATTCCTGGAGTTGCACAGACTAAGTGCACCAAATTTCATCACGATCGGATGAGCGGTTTGACCGCGCAAAAATACGAACAAACAAACATTAATTTTTATATATCGCATTTATTTAATAGATCCCCGAAGTTGTGATTTTCAGTTTTTCAAAATATTAACTCATATATTTTTAAAATCGTTTATTCGACATATTGTCTCAATTAAATTAGTGCTTTTTGTTTGTTATGTGGTCAAGTATGTCTATATGCCTGCATTTTATTGGTTCTTACACCAAATCATCAGTAGACTTTAAACTAATTCCAAAATAATAAAACCTCTTAGCTTATACATAAACTCCCAAAAATGAATTGAGAATTACACAAGCAAAACCACAGGATTTGAAATTCAAGAAAACACAACAAACAATTTTTATTCGACCTTCTTACAATTAGTCTATTATTATTTTTGAAAAACAAAATAGATTTATATCGAATAAAATTTGTTTGTTGTGTTTTCTTGAATTTCAAATCCTGTGGTTTTGCTTGTGTAATTCTTCTGCTTCTTAAAATGATGTAACCGGCAGTCACTGAACGTTTGAACACTTGCTGTCGCCAAAAAAATATTAAGCTCACATCACCGGCAACAGCTGTTGTTGTTCCATGTAGTACATGGAAACTGGATTCTTGAATCTTGTGTGCAAAGGCAAATTTTATAATTTTAAATAAAAGTGTAGTTTTTAGAAAATTTAACATATGTTTTAATTTCTTTTTTCTTTGAAAGCAAGTAAGTTTGCCTTATTACGAATGACGACATCGACGTCACATCAACACGACAGCAATAAATTTTCATTTCTCGGCTCTTTATCGACAATAATTGATTAATATCCTCTATCAATATTATACGCCTTAAAGAATACTAAGATATTCATGCATGTGCTGCGAATCGCACGATTGTCGAATCACATGCGACTTGAAAAACGCCAACTTCTTTTGAACGATTTTGAGCGATTGCGAACTCCAGCACACCAATTTTGTGACTTCAAATCGAAAACGCTTTATTTTATGCGATAAGCGATTTCCATCACATGGCCGATTATTAATAGTGAGTAATAGTTGTCAAAAACTTGTACACTTTTTGCTGTCGAGTTGACGTGACGTCGATGTCGTCATTTGTAATAAGGCAGATTTTCTTATCGACTGATCGAATTTTTAAATAACACACTTGTTCACAAAAGTCATATACTTTTATGCTATTATTTTATGACATTATGGGATACAGATTCCATCCCATTTTTCCGAAATGTTCGTTGTTATTGTCTTAAAAGTAATATTGATGCGATACAGATTATAATCTATCAAAACTGTGACTATATTTTTTTATTGTAAAATCTTAATATATTTTTATATCTTAATAATTAAAAAAAAACGGGTTAAAAGTTTGCTCGAAATATGTCTATACGAGTCCCTGCCCAATATTATATTAGAATGAGTTGCAAAGCAGCTCTTTCGAGGGTTTTGCGTCTCATTCGCACTAGTTGCTACTTCTTTTATGTGAAGGCATAAGTCGTGTACAGTCAGTCACAGCAACGGATAAAATGCGGGTTAACAACATCGCCAGTATATGACATCAGCTACTCCGTTGCCATCTGTGCACCGATACTTTGCAAATTTATTTTGCAAAGCATTTTGTATACGAATACAAATGATATTAGAAATTGATTCGCATGCACTTATTAAAAGATTATGTACATTTTTATGCTGACGGAAAAGTGCCTCAGTAATGCTCCTCCCAACACATTGGAAACGACCGCACTAAAATTAACTTTTTTCTTGTTTACTTAAATCAAATACCATAAAAATTTTAATAAGAATAAAAATATATTTTTTATTTACAAAATATTAGGAGGGTATTTAAGATTCGACCCGGCCGAAAATGAAGTTTTTACTTGTTTTTAATGTTTTCTATACACACAAAACACAGCCTAATAAAATAATTCAAATTAAACAGCAGACGATTTTGAAATGCGTCAGCCCAGATAATAATTTCAGATTACCGAGGTAATCAAATTAAATGCAATATTTTTCTAAATTTATTAAATGTTTTTCAAGGGACCTGAGAAATAGTTCAAATTGTAATTGAAGCACTCAGGTAATCACGTGGTTTCCACATAATTTATCTCTTCAAATTCATTATTTGGATACTGCTAACTGCAACTCGAGTAAATTTTCAGTAAAATATGTAAATCTGTTATCAGAAGACAATAAATTTTTACCTCGTTCTCTGCTGCATCTAGAGTTATCTAATTTTATTTCTGTGTACACCTGGTATAAAAACGTAAGATTTTTGTTTGTGTCTGATACTTTGTGGAAAAACTTGGTTCATTGCAGACTTAAAGCTGTTGTACAAATAAAACAAAAATGTTTTCAAAAGGTAATAAGGAAAAATTGCTAAACACATACATATATACATAAATGTGCATATGTACATATATGTACATATGTACATATATGTATTTACATCCTCATCTCCATTACTATATATTATATGTAGACATGTATATATTTATGGGATATATTTCAGTGCTGCTGTGTTTGTTCCTTTCATTGTTACTTCCCTCGATGTGGGCGAGATATACCCGCGGCGTAGTTAATGAGCTGACATCTTCAAATATCACAAGTGAAGTATTGAATGATAAAAGTTACTGGTTGGTTGAATTTTATGCTCCTTGGTGCTTCTATTGCAAAAAAATGTTGCCTGAATTGGAAAAACTAGCGACGATCACTGATGGTAAATTTAAAGTGGGTAAAGCAGATGCTGATATAGATGAGGATTTATTTATCTATGTAAAAGACGGCTACCCTGCCATTGTAATTTTCGGCAGATATACCCGCACTGCATACCGCGGCAAACGAACAGCCATCGCAATGAAAAATGCTATTTTATATTATATTAGAAACAGATATTGACCCTGTTTGTTTGCAATGACAACAAAATCAATAGCTGTTTGACATTAAAAATATATTAGTGCAATTAATATTTTTGAAAATTGTAAAAAACTAACGTTAGATTAAGTGGAAGTTTTAAGGTCTAAATCATAATCAAGCAGTTTATAAGAAGCCTAAAATATTCTTTTGTAATATATGTAGGTAGGAGCGATAGCCCAGTTGATTATTTTGTTGTTGGATGAAATTCAAGTACAAAAGTCAAAATTTGTTTACATATTTACATACATACAAAACTTAAGAGCAAATTTAAAACCAAACATGTATATTTGTTTTTGTACTTTTTCGTTTTGTTTTGTTCTACACATTTAATTGTGACATTTAAATAAGATTTCACAAAAACAAAATACATGTAAGTTTGTATTGTTGTAGAACCGCCCCTACCTGTATCCGTGTGCCCTGTTTAGACCTTTACTTTTTAGTATTAAACAACAATTCTGCTACAGACATCTGGTGTCTTGAGATTCTAAATTATAGAAATATACACACATTATTTTAATAATAAAAGTATATTTTGGTTTTCTTGGTGCACTTGAAAAATTAACGTTCGGGGTTTTACAATAACTAAAAATCGGTGCTCAATCGAATTCACGAGGAACATCTATTACGAAGAGTAGCAATTTATATTTTTGGGTTATATGAAAAAAAAATATTCATAATAAAATTCTAAAGCAAATTAAATAAAAGAATAACTGCTGTATTCATAAAAATTAATGTGTACTTCAAGTGTGCTTTAAAGTAAAAATTTCATAGAGAATTTATTTTAAAGTGTTGATCAAGTCTACTTTATTTTTTGTGAATACTACTGTAAGCATTTTATTTTCGTAAAGAAGTTTGATATATATCTCCTGAAGGTCCAATTATTATAAATATATAAAAAGTTATTATTAATGGTGCAACTTTTGTCATGTTATTAAAATTAAAATAGTAGTTAATCACGGCAAATCATGCTCTTTTATCAGGGAATCAAATATAAACGGGAGCAACATCTTTCTGTTTAGCAAAAGAAAAAATTATTACTCCTGCAATATATTGTCAGTTTATTTTACAATAGTTAAGTAAATGCAAAAATGTAGAAAATTGTAATGTAAAACAAGTAAAAACGTTATATTTGACCGGGTAGAATCTTAAATACCCGCCAAATATTTAGTAAATTAAAACTTTATTTTTATTCTTAATAAAATTTACATTTTTACGGTATTTGGCTTAAATAAACAACAACAAACTTTATTTTAATACGGTCGTTTCCAATGTGTTGGGAGGAGCATGACTGAGATACCTTTCCATCAACATAAAAGCAATTTACGTATTAGTATTTTATATCACCGTGCAAAGAAGAGACTGAGATAAGTTAAAAATATTTAACCTGTTGGGTCAGAGTTTCTATAAGACATTTCTGTGCCCAATCTTGAAACTCTATACGAGGTCCCTCCGAGAACGGCCTTGGAGGAGACATCTCACCTAAATAGTAAAAACTTTAAAACTAAATTTTTGGGGTAGTTAAGTATAGAAAAATTTGTTTTCTTGGTAAAGTCATTTAGGGGACAAAGAGGCTAGAGGGGTAGGGCAAGGGAAGATCAGAGAACATATTACCTTCGTCGTAAAACTTATAAATTAAATTTTCAGAAAATGCAGGCTTAAGGAATACAATCTGTTAAATATTTACACTATTTTGCGTATGCAGCTTCAAAGCCCACTTAAGGGGGCGGGGTCCAAAAATAGATCATATCGTGTTTTTCACAGAAGGACGTATGGGCATTGCTAGATTGTCTTAAACTTCATCAATGATCAAGAATATATGTATATATATATATATATATATATATATATATATATATATCTATATATATATATATATATATATATATATATATATATATATATATATATACATATATATAAGTTTGTATTTTAGAATGATTGAGCTCGAGGTAGTTTTTCTAAAAATCGTTATAATTTTTCTATTTTATTCGATATTTCATCATCAGGAATAACGATCGAAAATTAAAATTTTCTGTATAAATTGGTTTTGAAATATGACAAAAAATTTTTTCGAATATATCTATGTTTTCAAAAATATTAACATAAAAACAAAAGCATATATACAGGCTTGTATATATTTATACATGTATACATGTATATATGTATATATATATATATATATATATATATATATATATATATATATGTATATATATATATATATATATACATATATATATATATATATATATATATATATATATATATATATATTTATATATATATATATATATATATATATATGTATGTACAGTGGAAGCTGTCGTATGCGGACACCTACCGTCGGCGAAGATTTTGTCCGCGAACTGGAGATGTCCGTTTTTTGGAATGGGATAAAAAGTAATTTTTAGAATATTGTTTCATTTTAAAAGTTTAAATTATTTTTATTAAACAAAAAAATGTTACAAAGTTGAAAAAAAATTTAAAATATTTTTTTGTTTTAATTTTGCTTCATTTTCTTTAATCATATATTACCCATAACAGCATTCTAGATGTTTCAAGGGTTCAAACGCTGTATAGTCTTCTTCTGCAAACTTCAATAAGCGTCTAACTTCTTCTAAGGCTTCTTTAAATAAAGATATTTTGTTATGGTCTTCTTCTAAAATGCTTGTACCATTATTTTCTGATGAGCTTATTTTCACTCTATCAACCAAAACTTCAATAGTATCAAATTCTTCATCAATAGAAGTAAACTCACTATATTCTGCATTTTGTCTAGCCAATCTCGAGAGGATAGAAAAAGGGATATCATCCTCTGCATCTAATTCTGCATTATCAAAATCTTTCATGAATCCTGCTTTGCCAAAACGGTTCTTAATGGTTTCGGATGTTACTTTTTCCCAAGACTGTTTAATAAAGTACAAAGCATCAAGAACAGGGGCCAAATTACGTCAATACATTTTATATACAAATTTCGATCGATATCGAGTGGTTAAATAGTTGATATTCCTACTAACTAGCACCACTTGCAAAAGTGGAAAAATTGAACAAAGAATGCTGATGAGATGGCGTAGCGGCCTCGAAATCAGTACTGATCCGTTCTGCTGGTTTAATGACTATGAAAAATATTCTTAATATTCCACTCTCAAAAAAAAAAAAATTAATAAATAGAATGCAATCACGTTCATTTATTAAAAATAAAAATAAATAAAAAATAATTTGCAGTTTCGCAGATTTGAACCTATAGCCTGTTGGGAAATTAACATCCTGTAATACAATTTACTTAAAAAAAAGGTTCACTATTAAAATAGAAATTCATACATTAAAAAAATGTTGTTTCGTGTCCGCCGCTGGCTATGGGAGCGTCCGTTTTAGGGAATGTTTTTTGTTCGGGTTTATGATATCGTTTTTAAAGTTTTAGGAATTGACCGCTTTGGAGAGCTGTCCGCTAAGGGAACTTTGACTGTATATATAAATATATATATATATATATATATATATATATATATATATATATAGTATTGTTCGAAACCTAAGCAACTTTTTCTAAAAATATATGTAATTACTTGTGCAAAATATGTAGTTAGTTTTGTTTATTATTAATTGTAAATAAATTCAATCAAATTGTTGTTGATGTAATATATGTAAATCAGAGCACATAATAATATTAAAATTCATTGGTTTATTTCGAATAAAGGAACTTTTTTGTTTAGAAAAAGTTGCGGGAGACATTGCAACTTTTCCATAAAACACTAAAAAAATAATTTTTTTGCATAATAAAGTGTCATTTTGTTTGGTAGTGTCATTTAGGGAGCAAAGGGGAGAGGGGGATAGGGCATAGGAGGACCAGGTCACGTCTCAGCTTCGTCATAAAAGCTTAGAAATGTTATTTTTAAGTAAAATAGGCTTAAGTAATAAGATTTGTTAAACTTTTACACTATTTTTGCATATAATAACGCCCACTAATTGGGGGCGCGGCTCAAAAATAATTTTTATTATTTTATGGCTCCAAGTTTATCGCGTTGGACCTTCGTTGACATAAAAATATATCATTTACTTAAAATTACAAAACTTTAAAAATTATGTTGTTTTTTAGAGAATGGTTTAGTTCTTCTTACGGGAACTTCCTTTTCACTTTTCGTTTGGACTGAATCGGACGGACGGACATGGCTAGATCGTCTTAGATTTCATCACTGGTTAAGAATATGAACGAGTACATGTATATATGTACTTTGTGGAATGATAAAGTTAATATACTACCAAATTCTTTTTTGGAGGGTATAAAAGGTTTAGAAAACTGTTTTAGTGGTAACACTGAAAACTAACAGAGAGTATTAAACGCTCTCTAAGAGTTTAATACTCTCTGGTATAAACAGTATTGCTTTTAGGTGGTTAATATTAATTTTGAGCGTTTAATTATTATTTAAACATTTTATATCGTATACAAATGCATTGGCATTGAATGTGTTCTTTAGTTCCTATATATGACGACGAATTAGATATTATTGTCTTTATCTTTTTATGTACATACATAAAATAATTCATATCAATTAAATGATTAAGTCTCATACTCAAAAATATATAAATGAATTATGTTATCAGTACGTTTATAATATTTTAAGTAAATTAACAATATAATATAACTGCATTTCACTGGTTCTTACAGCAAATCATCAGTAGGCTTCAACCTAATTCCAAACTAAATTTATGAAGGTTAGAACAATAAAACAGATTTATTTGGAACAAAATTTGCTTGCTGTGTTATTTAAAGTTTTCAAAGCTTATGGTTTTGCTTTTATAATTCTGTATTTGTTTTTGAGTTTATGTATTATTTTGGAATTAGGTTAAACTGCGCTGCTGGCGTGGTTTAAGAACCAATGAAATGCAGTATAGAGACATACATGACAAACAAGGCACTAAAATATAATCCACAATGTGTCATGGTGATATATATATATATATATATATATATATATATATATATATATATATATATACATATATTAGGTGACAGCGCTACGGCAGATGGTAGTTTGTTGTTCAAACCATGGTGAGTCTACTTTGATGTCAAGTTTTTGTGTAAAACAACTCCTAACAGCGATGTTTATCGTATGCAAGTGTTAATATAAAATAAAATATAAAATTCGATTTAGAAAAGGGCATGAATTGCTTTTCGAAATTGAATATACTGACCACACATTTGGTTTAGAAGGCAAAACAGAAACCACAATATCAAGGAAGTTGTCTTTTCTCATGAAAGTTGCATAACTTTCTTAAAAAGTAAAATAAAATATTCTAAAAAAAATTTTATTATCTTGCTGTTGGATTTGCTATTTTGTTTAACAAAATAAAGAGGGCTTCATATCTAGGCAAATAGTTATTATTAAGCTGTTGTTTTTTTATTGTTACAAATGGTTAAAATGAAATCAATATACTAATTTATGTACGTTTGAAAAACCTCAATAATAAATTGATATATACTTAAAATAAGTTTAAGGTATAACTATTGTTTTCGCAATCACGGGAATTTTATAGCACCTGCCTGCTAAAATCTCTATATCTATATGTTCGCTGCACGTATAGGTGCCTTTACAAACAAAGTTTATAGTGACTTTATCTATAATTGCTGTCATATTACATAATTTACATACCTTGCTTTCACACTTACAATTTTAGTTTCATCTGACATAACCTATAATAGTATCCTTTTATATACACTGTTAGCTAAATCTATGGTAATTTAAATTCTTTTTTGACTTTTAGTAGTACTAAATCAATCAAAATTACCAGCATAGGTATCAATGCATATATATATACATTCTACAATATGTTATCGGTACCATAAACAATTGGCTTCAAAAACATCGATGGTATAAAATAAAACACGTTCTTATTAAAGATGTTTAGTTCGAGTATACATCGAGTTTTTCTATCTTACACTCGTTGGTTGATCTCTGCGTAAAATCGCACTTTTAATTTTCGTTAGTTGCCAACACTAATACAGTTGTTGCTTTGGTTATTGTACCTAAGACAGCTGTTTTGCAGCACCTGGCTCACAAATGCAAAATCTGGTGTGTGAAGTTATATACTAATTACATTACTTTCCAGAATATTCATAAAATGAAAAATATAATTGATTGATAAACAAAAGCATATTAGTTGTAATACAATACACACCACTCATTCAGCATCATATTATCTCTCTTTAAAAAGTTCATATAATAAACTCACCACACACGGAAAAATGCAGGCTGTGTCTCACGTATTTACTTTCTTCGCACAATCAAACACATGTTCTTTGATACATAAATAACACATTAACTACACGTTTGCAAGTTATAAATTAAATAATAACTTGTTTTTGAAATACTTTTGTATACACTTATTGTAAAAACTATTAATTATTTTTAAGCACACTTTTATTCAACGACCGTAATTGTAACACTAAATTGCTTGTTGTTATTTGCTTCAGCTGACAGCTGTTTAAATAACATGTCTACCTATATAAAAATGAGAGCATGGTTTTTGAAGAGAAAATAGTGGTTTTTATTATACACAAACCTCTTGGAAAAATATTTTCTCTTTTAAAGTGGCAGATGTGTTGCCATTTCAGCATTTTTCCTGCTACACAAAAAGTTTTACAAAGAGTGGTGGTACCAATTATATATAATAATATATTTGGGTTTTATTAACAATCCTAGTAGTTAAATTTTTTAAATGAAATCCAACTTCATATATTCATTCGAATAGCACGGCATTTTAATATATTTAAAATAACAATATTGTGAACTAATAGAAAACACTTTGCAAAAAGGCGCATATAATTACTAGAGAAAGAAACTGTTGTTTTTCTTCGTGTAAAGTCACCGAACAGTTAAAATTATATTTTTGTATACATAACAAGTAAAAGTGCTATACACTCAGGTCTCGTTTTATGCGATAGATACGTTCCAAATAAAATCGCATAAATCAAATTCGCATAAAACGATACTCTAGCTTCATATAAAAACTTATGATTCGTTCCAAAATTCTGAAAAATCACATAAATTCAAATTTTAGTTGAAAAATCTAAACAAAATCGCATAAAAAAATCAATAAAAATATATATATTTAAAGTGAAAATTATTTGTTGGGTGGTTAAGCAATGTCTATATGCATTTCATTGGTGCTTTACCAAATCATCAGTAGACTTCAACCACAGTTTTAAAGAGTTTCAAACCTCTTATTTTATGTAAGGTCTTTAAAAAATTTGTTTATAGCCTAATATGCTTATCACTGCACCGTACTAAACAAATAAACCACCTAATAGAATAAGGAATTCTCACAACACGCATGTGTATCAGCTATGCACAAAAAAAAAACACTGCAGTGTGATTAAAAAAACAGCTAATAAGAAGGGAAATCCCCAGTTTGTTCTTTCAATAATAACACCAACTATAACGACTATATAAGTTATGCAAACTTGGCTTAATTTAAACAGGGTAAAAAAACCTAAAAACATTACAATTTCAAAACCTGCTTAAATTCTAAATTGTTCATTTAAAAATCGCATAAATTCGAATCCGCATAAAAAAAATCCGTAGAATCATAAATACCCATCACAGATGTAATTCTATTTCTTTCTTTCTTGTAAAACAAAAAGTAGATTTAATTAAAAAAAATATATAATGTTATCAGTTACCTACTTTTATATTTAAGAAAACGTTTAAATTATTTGGCTAGGAAGCTACATGTTTGGATCTTCTTAATTCGAATACCTCTGAACGTCTTTCAAAAGTATTAAATATGTTTAACAAAACAAAAAGAAAAAATCCGTTTCATGTACCCCAAAAAGTACTAATTGTCCAACCGTACTATCGTCTTTCAGATTTTTTTGGTTTTCATTACCAATTTATTTCTTCCTGATATATAAAATAGGTATAATTCATTATAAAAATCAAAAATAGCAAATTATACGGTTACTTTTATGAATCAGAAAATGTCGGTATTCCAACCCTGATATTGAATTTATATTTTGTTTGGTTTTAATACCAATTTAACTCTTCCCGAAGTATAAAAAAGATTTCATTCACAAAAAACCAAAATTAGGAACTTGTATGGCTAGTTTTATTTACTAAAGTATTGCCATCACCCAACCCTGGAACCGAATTTTTAGTTTTTAAAATTTTTAATATCAATTTAATTCTTAGCAAAGTATAAAATATGTTTAATTCACTAAAAACACAACATTTGGAATTTATGTGGGTACTTTTATGTACCAAATATATTTCGATTTTCCAGCTCTGGAAGCGAATTTTTATTTTTTTTACCAATGTAATTCTTAGTGAGATGTAGCATAGTTTTACTTGACAAAAATATTAAAATTTTTAAACTTTCATGTACCATAATATATATCATTTGTCCAACCCTGGAATCGAAATTTTGATTTTTTAAGATTTTAATACCAATTTTGTTCTTCCTGAATTATAAAATAATTTTAATCAACTCTTTTGTTACTTTAATGCATAAAGAATATTTCAATTTCCCAACCGTGGAAACGAAATCTTAATTTTGTTTGTTTATTTTTACCAATGCAACTCTTAATGATGAGGTTCATGAAACTCTTAATAATGAGGTTTATTTAAGAAAAACTTTAACCATTTTTTCACTTCCAGGTACTACAAAATATTGCAGTTATCCAACCCTGGAATCGAAATTTTGATTTGTTTTAATATTTGATACCAATCCCGAATTAAAAAATAGTTTTACTTAGTCAAAAACCGACGTTGGTTGGCTTTTTGGCTACTTTTATCTATAAAAAAAATTTCAATATCCCATCCCTGGGTGCGAAATTTTAATTTTTGTCTTCTTCTTTTTACCAATGCTAGTTTTCATTGCTTATAAAGTAGTTTTATTTACAAAAATCTTAAAATTAACCACAATTTTTGTCACTTTCATGTTCTACAATATATTGCATGTACCAAAAAAACTTTCAATTTTCCAGCCCTGGAATTGAAATTAAATTTTTTTTTTTCTTTTTTATAAATGCGACTCTTCATGAGGTATAAAGTAGTTTTATTGAAGAAACATTTTAAATTTTTAACCATTTTGGTTACTTTTATGTATAAAAAGTTTCAATTTCCCACCCCTGGAAGCGAAATTTTAATTTTTAAAATTTTTTTATCAATGCAGATCTTCATGAAGTATAAAGTGATTTTATTTAAGAGAAACTCAAAATTTATAACAATTTTGGTTATTACTTGTACAACAAAATATTGCATGTACTAAAAAAAACTTTCATTTTCCCAACCCTGGAAGCGAAATTTTATTTTTTATTTTTCTATTTTTTATCAGTGCAAGTCTTCTAGAGGTATAAAGTAGTATTATATAAGAAAAAATTAAATTTTTTAACCATTTTGGCCACCTTTATGTACTACAAAATATTGCACTTGTCTAACCCTGTATTCGAAATGTTGATTTTTTTTTGGCCAATGCAAATCTTCATGACGTATAAAGAGGTTTTGTTAAAGAAAAACTTGAAATTTTTAACAATTTTAGTTACTACATGTACTACAAAATACGGAATGGGCCGAAAAAAATTTTATTTCCCATTCCTGGAAAAAATTTTAATTTTTTTAGTATTTAGTAGACCCTTGAGACTTAACAAAGCACGAAATAAGTTTAATTTACAAACATTAAAAAAATAATTGATTTTTGGTATAAATTTTGCGTCGAGAAATAGGTAAAAGCTTCCCAGCTCTGGAACCGTACATCGGACCTTTCTGAATTTCAATACCACTCTATTTAAGTTCATTTCCAATCCAACGGTCCAAGAACAAAGTCTCTACTTCTTCTTGGGAAAACCGATTACAAGTACAGACGGATGGACAGACGGACACCGCTCAATCGTCATCGCTATTCATAAGGATCCAGAATATATATACTTTATGGGGTCCCATGTTGATATCGAAGAAATTACACACGGAATGACAAACCTATATATTCCCTTTCACTTTTTTTTGAAGGGTATAAAAAAATCAAAGTTTAGATTCCAGAGTTGGATAACTGCAATATTTTGTAGTACATGAAAGTGACCAAAATGGTTACATATATTAAGTTTTTCTTAAATAAAACTATTTCATGCCTCATTAAGAGTTGCATTGGTAAAAAAATTTAAATTTCGTTTCCGGAAATTGATATATATAAAAGTAACCAAAAAGGCAATTGACGTTGGATTTTTTGCTGATTCAAACTATTTTATAATTCAGGAAGAACAAAAAATTGATATTAAAATCTTAAAAACTCAAAATTTCGACTCCAGGGTTGGACAAATGAAATATTTTATGGTACATAAAAGTGACCAAAAAGTTTAAAAATTTTAATTTTTTTGTCAAGTAAAACTAAGTTACACCTCACTAAGAATTGCATTGATAAAAAAATATAAATTCGCTTCCAGAGTTGGAAAATCGAAATATTTTTCGTACATAATAGTACATACATAAATTCCAAATTTTGTGCTTTTAGTGAATTAAACCTATTTGATATTTTAGAAAAAATTAAACTAGTATCAAAATATTAGAAATTTGGTTCCAGGGTTGGAAAATCGAAATTTTTGGTACACACATTTGGTACCCACATAAATTACCAATTTTGTTTTTTTTTCAGTGAATTAAACATATTTTACACTTCGCTAAAAATTAAATTGTTATTAAAAATTTTAAAAACTAAAAATTCGGTTCCAGGATTGGAAAATCGACATTTTCTGATCCATAAAAGTAATCATATTATTTGTTATTTTTGATTGTTATGGTATTTAGATTTTTTTATGGTATTAAAAACAAAAAAAATCTAAAAGACGATTCCAGTGTTGGACAATTAGAGCTTTTTGTGGTACATGAAACGGATTTTTTCTTTTTGTTTGTACATTAAACATATTTCATATTTTTGAAAGACGTTCAGAGGTATTAGAAATAAGAAAAGCCAAACATTTAGCTTCCTAACCGTAAAATTTAAACGAAAAGAATCACATCTGTGAAGGGTATTTAAGATTCGGCACAGCCGAATATACCGTTTTTACTTGTTTTTTGTAATTTTGTCAGAAAAGGTTCAACTTAACGCGTTGAACCTTGGAGCCATGAAATCAAAAAAATTAATTTTGGACTCCACCACCTTTAGAGGGCGTTTCATATGCAAAAATAGTGTAGAAATTTAACAAATTGTTTTACTTAAGCCCACATTCCTTAAAATAACATTTTTAAACTTTAATGACGAAGCTGAGTCGTAACCTGGTACTCAGCTGCTCTACTTCCTCCTCCCCCTTTGCCCAATAAATGACTAAAAAACATGTAAAATAAGGTTTTCATTTAATTAATCCGAACATTTATTTTTGGAGTTTTATGGCAAAGGTAAAATGGCCCTTGCCAGAGAGTCACCGTCAAAATACAGCTTTAATACCCTCCAAAAAGAATTGGACCACCTAAAGTGTATATATTCTTGATCAGTGGTGAAGTCTAAGACGATCTGGCAATGCCCATATGTTCGTCTGGGAAAACATAATGTGTCTAATTTTGGACCCCGCCCCATTTATTGGGCAGTGAAGTACGATATTATATGCAAAAATAGTGTAAATATGAAACAATTTTTATTTCTTAAGCCTATAAACATTTTAAATGTAGTAAGAATTTTAACGAACATTTTATATTGCTATATTAAATTTATTGTGAAAAAGGATACGAGAGTTGTATCAACCTGATAAAATTTGTGTAAATTGGAACTGTTATCATATTCAACTAAGCAACAATACACATGTGCACTGATGATGAAAGGGTTGCGTCTTTCGAAAACAGCTGTTCTGCTCTGCTGTGTAAGTTGAATAACAAAAACTGATGTTGACTTGCCTTTGTGCCTTGGAATATTTATCATGTCTTTCTGAGATTTAAATTAAAATTTCGAACATTTAGCCTTACTAAATATTTGGTGGGTATTTAAGATTCGACACGGTCGGTTTTTAATTGTTTTCATTCATTTATTTATTTTTCTTGTGAATTAAAGCTGTTTTATACTTACTAAAGGCACAGCAGAGAGTTAACGCTTTTTTTCTAGCGAAACACTACAACAGCCATCGCCACGATTAGCAAATACAAAATTCTTTATTTACATTTCAATAAAGAACACATCAGAGCAGTTGGCTCAACTCGAAATTAGAAGAATCATGTATTTTAAATTCGATGTGCTGATTACGCTTACCAGCAGAACGTCGATTTGAGTGTAAAATCTTTATGAAAATCACTCAGATTTTCGCCTGGTTTCCATATAATTTGTCTTTCTGTCAACACTCAAATTTATTTTCAAACTGATACTCGTAACAATAAATTTGAATTTCGTCATCTGCCTCATTTTGAGTTGCCCAATTTTGTTTTTGTACGCGACTGGTATAAAAGGGTAAGATTTTTTTTTAATTTTTTACACTTGTTCCGAAAAACTTAATTAGACGAAAACTAAAAACTATCGTACAAATAAAACAAAAATGTTTTTAAAAGGTAATAAGCAAAAATATTTACATACATACATACGAATACGTACTTATATACATATGTATATGTATGTATATTAAACATACATATATGAATGTATTCACACGCACATGTACATAATAATTATAAATTCTTTCCAAATATAATTATTAAATATTTTTCAGTGCTGCTGTCTTTGTTCCTTTCATTGTTACTTCCTTCGAGTGGGGCGGCATATACCCCCGGTGTAGTTAATGAGCTGACATCTTCAAACTTTACAAATGAAGTAATGAATGATGGAAGCTACTGGGCGGTTCTATTTTATAATGAGGATTGCGCAAAAGATTTTTCTAAAATAGAAAAACTAGCGGAGATCTCTGATGATATCTTTAAAGTGGGTAAAGTGCATTTCAGTCAGATTCGTGAAATATATGGTCTTCAAGATGTCTTTAACTGTACAATTCGCGTTTTTCCCTTATTCAAAGAGGAGCACTTTCCAGTCGATGAATTTAGATATGGAAACGCCTACGAAATTCGAAAAATGATTAGAATTCATAGACAAAAAGCAATAGATTTGAATAATGAAATAATATCTGCCCTCGGTGATGCTTCATATTATGGATAAATGCGGCTATTGGTGTTAAACAAGAATTCCCAAATATATGAATTTCAAAACTACTTGTTTGTGTTATTTCTTTTAATTGGAATAATAGTTTGTGTTAAAAATAATATGTTAAACCAATTTCAACTGTTGGCTGAAGTAGTAGAACACGAGACTATGAATGAAGCGGAGGGTCGTGAGTTCGAGCCCTCGCTGAGTCATGAAATATTGTGTTGAATTCTTCTAAAACAGCATTAGTGCGTGGTTGTGTTAGTTGTTGCCAGCCCGTTTCAATGATGAAAGCATAGTCACTGGTCACTGAACATAATTGGCGGCGGCTGACACTATCATGTACTAAAAAGCAGAGTAACAGCACCCACCTTCGTCGGCCCTGTAGCAAAAATTAGCCGGCGAAGTAAAAGGTTGAAATAGCTACAAAAACCACTGTCTATCTTCTCATCGTTCCTAATCTGTCCCCTCAATACTATCCCCTCATTTTCAGTTCCGGCACAATGCATTGCATATATTGGGTTCATCCCCTGAGTGCTGGTCCTACTCCTAAAAAAAAAAATTTCGCAATTTAGACAATTGCTCTCATGAGTTCCTAAATTAAAGAAATAGTGATTTTTTTTAATATAACCTTAAGGAAAATTATGTACATACATTTAATAATAATGAATGTGTTTATTGATGAACTTTGCAAAACCAAGGCTCAAATCAGTCAAACTCACTGGGAACAGCTGTTGCCAAGAGTAGCAATTTGAATTTTTGCATTTCACTTCATTGTGGCAGGATTCGTTTATTCATAAATAATTAGAAATAGTTGATTTTCTCATATAAAAATATGCGAAGAGGTCAAAGAGAAATTGAAATCAATAAAAGCAAGAAATAAATTTTAAATTTAATGCAAATTAATTGGTTGCAACTGCGATCATGATATTAGGATAACAAGCTCAATATCTTCACCAAATACTTTTTCAGTATAGGAACTTAATTAATTTTTTATACTATTCTGTCTATGATCTTTGAAATATTTTTCATAAGTGTTTTTTATACCCTCCAAAAAAGAATTTGGAGGGTATATTCACTTTGTCATTCCGTTTGTAACGCATCGAAATATCCATCTCAGACCCCATAAAGTATATATATTCTTGATCAGTGATGAAATCTAAGACGAACTGAGCATGTCCGTCCGTCCGTTTGTCCGTCTGTGGAAATCACGATTCAGTCCAAACGAAAAGAGCTAGACTCTTGAAATTTGGCATAAATATATTTTAAAGCTAAGAGCAGGTTAAGTTCGAAGATGGGCTAAATCGGGCAAGAGGGAAAAAAGTTCCCCTAAGAAGAACTAAACCAACCCAGAAAAAACAACATAATTTTTTAAGTTTTTTGGTTATTTTGTTAAGCAAATGATATATTTTTATGTCAAATACGGTCCAACGCCTTAAACTTGGAGCCATTAAATAAAATAAAAATATTTTTTGACGCCGCCCACTTCAGTGGGCGTTATTATAGGCAAAAATAGCATAAAAATTTAACAAAGTGTTTTACTTAAGCCTACATTCCTTAAAAATAACACTTTTAAGCTTTAATGACGAAGCTGAGACAAAACCTGGTACTACTCTGCCCTACCCCCTCCCTCCCCTTCGCCCCAAAATTAACCCTACCAAAAAAAATATGTTTTTTAAATTTTGTATATAATCATCCCAAGCATTTATCTTTAGAGTTTTATGACTGCCTGTTGCTGCCCTACCCCCTCCTCCCCCTTTGCCCGCTAAATGACCCTATCAAAAAAAAGAAAATTTAATTTTGTATATAATTATCTCAAGCATTTATTTTTAGACAAAGGTGAAATGTTTCCCCCACAGCCCTTGCCAGAGGGACCCCGCCAAAATACAGTTTTTATAGCCTCCAAAGAGAATTGTGATGAAGTCTAAGACGGTCTAGCAAAACCCATACGTTCGTCTGTGGAAAACATGATATTGTATATATTTGAACCCCGCCCCCTTTAGTGGGCGTTGACATACGATATTATATAAAGGAACTCTGTCCCACCAAGTTAAACATATCAAATTCACTTACTAAATATTTGGAGGGTATTTAAGATTCGACCCGGTCGAATATAACGTTTTTACTTGTTTTTTGTTAATATTACACGTTAACAACAACGATGAGAGTCTGCTTAGAAAAATATAGGGGGAAATTAAAAGAAATTGCTGGATGTTAATCAGATCATCTTGGAACGAAGAAAATGGAAACAGATAAAAATGTCCTTCCATCCGTCACATATGTGCATAAAAACTTCATTTGTATATTTTATGTATTCAAATAGTTCATTTACTCGAGCTAAAAAAATTGTTTTGTGCATTCACCACCCCATGAGGATTTTAAAATTTTTTCAGCTAAATTTAGAATTATTGTTCGTTGACTTTTTGATAACACTATTTACATGTGTATGTATCTACGTATACATACAATTTTTAACAGTAACTTAATCAATTTTCGGTATAGATACTATGGATTTTCACGCTAAGGTCTTTCAAAGCCGTATTTGACTTGGACCTCATGTATGGCGTCGTGTACCCGGCTTATGCCCTTAAATCTATACAGTTATCAGCTGATTAAATAAAAGACATGTGTTTCTTGAGACGGGCAACTTCCATATTGTTTTCTTATTTAATTACCAGTGATGTAAACTTTCATACATGTGCAGGTATGCCTACGCCAATTACGCCGAGTGAGACGTCAAACTCTCGAACGAGAGTGGTATAAAAAATAGGTGCCAACGAGGCTTGATGTTAACTGACTCAGAGCTGCTTTGCAACTGAAACTATAATTTTGAAAATTATCCTTAAGCCGAGGACGTACATTTTGCTATTTCCATATATTTCGTTTCCCTACAAACTGTGAATCTCTAAATGACAGCACAAATGCGATGTCTAAAATGCCACAGGCTGTTTTCGGCTCAAGTCTCATACATATGAAAAGGACATGATGTGATCGCATCAATATTGCTCTGAAGAAAGTAATCAGGAATATTGAGGAGCTAGTTTTCCAAATCATTTAGCGTTAGTCGAATTTATAGGGAAGTACACAATTTTGGGACCGAACAAAATATTTAAAATGGGTATGAAAAACAAAATCGTACGCTATCTGAAATTTCGTCGTACACATATAAATTGCACTAACACTTAGAGATTTACAAACTAAAAAAATAATGTTTTTACAAAAGTTAATTAAGTTAACTTAATGTTATATTTTTAATTTTATCTTTCTCGTATCGCAAGATTAAAATGCTTTCTAAAGATGTTAAGTTGGCAAAATTTTGTTGCTTAGAAATATTTTAGACAATAATAAACTCTTATCTGTATTTCCTTATAATATTATTAGATAAAACAAGTAAAATGATGTTATCGGTTACATTTAGATTTAAGAAAACGTTTAAATTTTTTGGCTAGGAAGCTAAACATTTGGCTTTTCTTATATCTAATACCTATGAACGTCTTTAAAAAATATTATATATATTTAATTTACAAACAAAACAAAAAATTCGTTTCATGTACCCCAAAAAGATCTAATTGTCCAACCGTAGAATCGTCTTTTAGATTTTGTTGGTTTTTAATACCATTTTACTTCTTTCTGATATATAAAATAGGTATAATTCATCATAAAAATCAAATATAACAAATAAAACAGCTGGTTTTATGAATCAGACAATGTCGATTTCCCAACCCTGGATCCCAATTTTTAATTTTTTAATATTAATTTAATTTTTTCTGAAATGTAAAATAGGTTTAATTCATTAAAACACAAAATTTGGAATTTATGTGGGTACTTCTATGTACCAAAAATATTTCGATTTTCCAACTCTGGATGCGAGTTATTATTTTCTTATCAATGCAATTCTTAGTGCAACATAGTTTTACTTGACGAAATAATTAAAATTTTTAAACTTTTTGGTCACTTTCATGTACCATAAAATATTTCATTTGTCCAACCCTGGACTCGAAATTTAGTTTTTTTAAAGATTTTAATACTAATTTAGTTCTTTCTGAATTATAAAACAGTTTTAATTAGTAAAAACAACTATGTCAATTGCCTTTTTGGTCACTTTTATGCATTAATAACATTTCATTTCCCAACCCTGGAAACGAAATCTTAATTTTTTTTGTTTTTACCATTGAAACTCTTAATGAGGCATGAAATAGTTTTATTTAAGAAAAACTTATTATAGTATTGCAGTTATCCAACTCTGGAATCTAAATTTTACTTTTTTCTAATTTTTGATTCCAATTTTGCTTTTCCTGAACTAAAAAATTGTTTTAATTAGAAAAAACACCGTTAGTTGCCTTTTTGGTCACTTTTATGTATAAAATATATATATATATATATATATATATATATACATATCTATATATATATATATATATATATATATATATATATATATATATATATATATATATCCCAGCCCTGGAAGCGAAATGTTAATTTTTTTTTACCAATCCCAGTCTTCATTAGGTATAAAGTCGTTTTATTTAAGAAAAACTTAAAATTTGCAACTATTTTGGTCACTTTCATGTACTACAATATATTGCATGTACCAGAAAAACTTCAAATTTCCCAACCCTGGAATTGAAATTTTAATTGTTGCTTGTTTTTTTTTTACCAATGCAACTCTTCATGAGGTATAAAGTATTATTATTTAAGAAAAATTTACAATTTTGAACCATTTTGGTCACCTTCATGAACCATAAAATATTGCACTTGTCCATCTCTGGATTTGAAATTTTTGTTTTTGAATTTTTGATACCAATCTTGTTCTTCCTAAATTATAAGACAGTTTTAGTTAGCAAAAAATAAACAACATCAGTTGCCTCTTTGATTACTTTCACGTATAAAAAATATGCAGTTTCTTACCCCTGGAAGCAAACTTTGAATAAAATTTTTTTTTTAACCAATGCAAATCTTCATGATGTATAAAGAGGTTTCGTTAAAACTTAAAATTTTTAACAATTTTAGTTACTACATGTACTAAAAAATACGGAATGGACCGAAAAAAAAATTTTAAATTTCCATCCCTGGAAATTTTTTTATTTTTTTTAGTTTTTAATAGACCATTGAGGCTTGCCAAAGTACAAAATCGGTTTAATTTACAAACATTAAAATAAATAATTCATTTTTGGTATAAATTTTGAGTCGAGAAATAGGTCTAAGCTTCCCAGCTCTGGAACCATACTTCGGATCTTCCTGAATTTCAATACCACTCTATTTAAGTTCATTTCCAATGCAACTGTCTAAGAACGAAGTCCCTAGCTCTTCTGGGGGCTTGGGAAACCCGCCACTTACAGACAGACTGACAGACGGACATCGCTCAATCGTCATCGCTATTCATAAGGATCCGGAATATATATACTTAATGGGGTCCCATGTAAATATCGAAGAAATTACACACGGAGTGACAAACCTATATATTGCCTTTTCGGAGGCGTTAAATCGCACAAACGTGTAGGGCCACTTCGAGAAATAAATATGTAACCAAATTGATTTTGTAATAAGTCGATAGTTAAGAAGTTTCTCAAAGAATTTGTACATAATTTATCAACACCAAAAGCTGTAAATCTGTATGTATATACAAAATATTAACCAATTTATTTTTTTTTTTATATCACAAATAAAATATTTCCTCAGGAAAATAACAATAAAAATGTGAAAGCAAAAGAAACAAGTAAGAATGTTATATTCGACCGGGTCGAATCTTAAATACCCTCCAAATATTTAGTAAGTAAATTTTAAATGTTTAACTTGATAGGACAGAGTTCCTTTAAGACATCTCCGCACCCAATTCTAAATCTCTATTTTGACAGAGTAATAGCGGGAAGGGCCGTAGAGGAGACGTTTCACCTCTGCAAGATCAGAGCACATCTCAGCTTCTTATAGGCTTAAGGAATCAATATTTACACTATTTTTGCACATAATATCGTTCGTCAACTCCCACTAAAGGGGGCGGGGTCCAAAATCATGTTTTCCACAGACGAACGTATGGGTATTGCCAGATCGTCTTAGACTTCACCACTGATCAAGAATTCATGGGGTCCAATTCTCTTTGGAGGGTATCAAAACTGTATTTTGTCGCGGCCTCTCTGGCAAGGGCCGTGGGGGAGACATTTCTCCTTTACCATTAAACTTAAAAAATACATGTTCGGAATAATTATATCTAAAATTTATTTAAATTTTTGTTTTGTTTTTATATATTTTTTTGATAGGGTCATTTAGGGGGCAAAGAAGGAGGAAGGGCTAGGACAGAGGAGTACCAGGTTACGTCTCAGCCTCGTCATTAAAGCTTAAAAATTTTATTTTTAAGGGATGTAGGCTTAAATAATACAATTTGTTTAATTTTTAGATGATTTTTGCATATAATAACGCCCACTAAAAAGGGCGGGGTCCAAAAATTTATTTTTTTTATTGTATGACTGCAAGTTTATCGCGTTGAACCTTCTTTGACATAAAAGTATATCATTTGCTTAACAATATTACAAAAAAACTTAAAAAATTATGTTGTTTTTTGGAGGTTGGTTTAGTTCTTCTTAGGGGAACTTTTTGCCTTCTTGCCCGATTTAGCCCATATCCGAACTTGGCCTATGCTATCCTTTAAGATATATTTGTACCAAATTTCAAGAGTCTGACTCTCTTCGTTTGAACGGAGTCGTGATTTCCACAGACGGACGCACGGACGGACGGACGGACATGCTCAGATCGTCTTAGATTTTATCACTGATCAAGAATATATATACTTTATGGGGTCTCAAATGGATATTTTGTTGCGTTACATACGGAATGACAAAGTGAATATATCCTCCAATCCTTTTTTGGAGGGTATAAAAATATTGCATTAATGAAATTCATAAAATCCTGTCCACCCCAAATCATAAAATATTGATGCCGCTGTCATTCCAATACACCTTGTGATATATACATATATACGTGCGTATGTATGTGTATGTACATACATATTTCTAGTGCCTGTATTGCATCTAGTATTGGAAAATAAAACGCACATTTGAAAGATTTGATCTCTTTGACTTGAGACAAGATTTTGTGCAGTTTTTAGAGACGATGGCTGAAGAAAATCATAGTTTTACACTCAAACTAAAATGTTAATGCGTCTTGATTTAATTGTTAGCTAGAGGATAATCATGTGCAAAAGCCTTTCTCTGCTGCACTCACAACACCCCTCCTCTACCAGGATGCCTCATTGCTTATAAACTTTAGATATATTGTGGTTAATTGCATGGCGAAGAGCAATGAATAAGTAAGTAGTCGTTTATTTGTGTAGTTTTTGTCATGTCAATGCTCGGCGGCTATAAATCAATATGTTTTGTTGTTGCTGTTGTTGTTGTATATATTGCAGAGCAACCCACTGTTTAGTTTGTTTTTCTTTAAGATTTGTAGTGGTTTTGGGTTTTTTTTCTACTAAAGCATAAGAATCATGGAAGGGGAAGCAATTGCTGCAAACATACAATCTTATCACTGCTTAAATATCTAAGCTTCAAGATTTTTTTGTTGTCTGGTATTTATACAATACCACGGCTTAAGACACAGTCATCTCATCTATTTTATTTTGGCATGTGGAAGATACACAGCCAACAAATAAAAATATTTTATAAAATAATAAGATACAACACTGAAGAGGTTTTCACAACTGAATTTCAAGAAATTCCTTCAGTTGCTGGTGTTTATAACTGACTGACCTGTTATTAAATCAACATCGAACAAATGTGTATATTGTAATTTATCTTAAAATTATCACTTTGTTTAGGTCTTTCTCTTTTTTCTTCCTTTATTTAGAGAATGACCAGGTCTGTCTGCATGTGTGATGGCGTAGTGTTTTAAACTAAAAATAAGCGAAACATTGTTTTAACAAATGTTCCTTATTTGCCTTCAGGTATTTCTGTTAGTTTGGCTTTAGACTTCCCTGCACCTCTCCCTCCGGCAAGATTTCCTTGTAAAGATACATATTATTAACAAAATCATTCACGCGATGTTAAATGTTTTTTCTTCCTCTTCCACTTGAGCTTAACAATTGTTACACACAAGCCTAAAAACACCCGTTTTTTGTATAGATAAAAACATATAAATAAATTAAATTGATTGCGCGTTGTAAGAAGAGCTCGAGCTGTAAATTTGTTTAAGTGTTCCTTCCAATGCCATTCTTGCTACTTTATCCGTGCACTTTTGGGCTCCACATACTCTTGTGTTCCGTCATCACTTCTGCAGGCGCAATGTGATATATAAATTAAAAAAAAAAAATTGTGAATATATGAAGTAGATTTTCTTTGTAAAATTAAGATATATATTATTTTAGTTTTCTGTTTTTTTATTAGTTGTTTAGCATATTTTAATATGAATTTAAATGAAAGTTATGCTGTAAACTGTTTTGATGTAAAAATTCTGTTCATTACATGCTATAAAACATTTTATGATTAAATTATACAATGACATGGAAAATGCTAATAATAATGTTTAAGCTGGAAATTAATATTGCGTTACTCGTATATGATTTTATAATCAAGATGTTCAAAGACAGAATATGTAGCAAGTGCCAGGGTGCAACTCCATAAGCAAAAATACAAAAAAAATATAATGCTATAAATAATATCGGGTACCGTTTTTTAGCTGTAGAGGAAAATCGATATCGATAAATTTGGTTTGACAACTGAGACTGACTGTCAAAGTGTGTAGAGATGTCTGTTCAGTTACGTTTAGCAAGTAATTACCGCCAAAACAAAACTTTCAAATTGTGGAAATTTACTTAAAAAAAAATAAACATTTGCTTGAAAGAAAACTTCTTTCAGTTTGAGGTCAGCATAATCGAAGTTCATACATTGTCGCACCAATTGTACTCTTCTCGACTCAAAAACATCAATAAGACAACAAAGAAATGTGCAACCGAAACCGAAACATTATGTTACGGCTTCGGTCCTTATATCTTTCAAAATGAGCAAGAAGCTGCAGGTGAATAACGAGTGCTATCGAGCCATGTTGACTGAATTGTTGTTTTCCAAAATTTATCAGCTAAACATCAAAGACGTTGCAACTGGCCAAACATAGCTTTTAAATCATCTTTCGTTGAGGCGTTAATTAAACACATATGAAACAAGTAAATGTGCCATATTCGACTTTGCTTAATCTTATATACCCTCACCGTCGTACGGCTCCAGCATATCCACACATTCATTTAAACCATATTTATAATCTTTCTGATTATCAATGTTAATTTTTTTCTCCCTAAAATAGAAAACATATTTGATTGCCAAAGAAAGAAATTTCTATTATTTAGTTAATTTAATATATCAACAAAAGTTTCAAATTCCCAGCTTCGAAGCTCCCTTTTTGGCTTTTCTTATTTCTAATAACTTTTTTTCAAAAATATCAAATATGTTTAGGTTATTAACAAGGAGATTTGTTTCAGTTGGTTACTTTTATGTACCAAACAATTTCGATAGAGTCACGCTTGGAATCGAATTCTGATATATAAAAAATATTTATTTCACTAAAAAAAATTATTTGGTTATTTTGGTGTAAGAAAAAACAACAAAAATCGATTGTCCAACTCTGGTATCGAATTATTGGGATTTAAGACCCAGTTTATACTCAAGTATAAAATTGAGTTAATTCACAAAAAAAATCGATTTTCCAACCCTGGAATCGAGTTTTTGACGTTTAATACTTAAAATTAATAACTTATTTGGATAATTTTATCTGCCAAAAATTAGAATTGATTTTCGCACCCTGGAATCAAATTTTTAATATATTTGAATTTTTAGTACAAATTTTGTACTTCCTAAAGTATAAAATAGGTTTGATTCACAAAAATATAAAAAATATTTAGTTTTTGCTCGTTAATTGTGTGCCCACAAATACTGGCACCTATTTCCCAACCCTGAAACTGTATTTTGAATTCTTCTATATTTCCATTTATTTCCACAAATAAAGTCTTTAGCTCTTCTGGGGGCTTGGGAAAGCCGATTTCACGTACAGCAGACGGGCATCCCTTCATCGTCTGCCCTATTTAAAAGGATCCCGAATATAAATACTTTATTGTTTTATTATATTAATGTCCCACTCAGCTGAGAAAACCCCACCGTATGCCAAATAAAGTTTCACATAACTTTCATTAAAATTATGGCAAACAATCTTCGCTCACTAATAGTTAATACAATTTACTAACACCCAGTGACGCCAGAATCTAGAGCGCCTGGATGCGAAAGGGTGGCAAGCTTTTCAACACGCCAAAATTTTGAAATTCAAAACAGCAAGATGAAGAAATTTTGCACTGGAAAATGTTTTACAACGAATAATTGCAATGACTAAATCACTCACAATAAGAGGGCCACCATTAAGTCACAAAGTTTAACGCGCTGGACCTTCTTTGACATTAAAATATAGGGTCCGCAATCTAACGCTTTATTTTCAACTAGTGCTTATTTTGTGAATGGTAACACTTAGCTCATGTCTGATTTGACAGATAATTAGTTTTATCCTTCCGCTGAACGAATATGGTTGACCATCCAATGCGTTTTCGCTTCGCTAAGTGGGCCTGCGATCGACTTACAGAAGATGCCGATTTTGCCAAAAAAAAAATCATCTTTTCAGATGAAGCCCATTTTGATCTTGGCGGGTATGTAAACAAGCAAAATAGTCTCATTTGGGGCACAGAAAACCCGCACGCGTACATTGAAAGCCGACGCACCCAAAACGAGTCACTGTTTGGTGCGGATTTTGGTCCAGAGGCATAATTGGGCAATTTTTCTTCGAAAATGAGCAAGGAGTGGCCGTTACAGTCAATGGCGATCGTTATCGGGCCATGCAGCCATTTGAATGAAATTATTTTCCATTATTAACCGGAAGGATTGTACTTTCAAATAAAAAAAGAAATTTTAGAATATATTCAGTAGTTTTTATACCCTCCAAAAAAGAATTTGGAGGGTATATTCACTTTGTCATTCCATTTGTAACGCATCGAACTATCCATCTCAGACCCCATAAAGTATATATATTCTTGATGTGATGAAATCTAAGACGATCTGAGCATGTCCGTCCGTCCGTCCGTCTGTGGAAATTACGATTCAGTTCAAAAGAAAAGAGCTAGACCCTTAAAACTTGGTATAATATATTTTGAAGCTTAGAGCAGGTTAAGTTCGAAGATGGGCTAAATCGGCCAAGAGGGAAAAAAGTTCCCCTAAGAAGAACTAAACCAACCCAGAAAAAACCACATAATTTTTAAAGTTTTTTGGTTATTATGTTAAGCAAATGATATATTTTTATGTCAAATACGGTCCATCGCCTTAAATTTGGAGCCATAAAATAAAAAAAATAATTTTTGGACGCCGCCCACTTTAGTGGGCGTTATTATATAAAAAAATAGCATACAAATTTAACAAATTGTTATACTTAAGCCTACATTCCTTAAAAATAACATTTTTAAGCTTTAATGACGAAGCAGAGACGGAACCTGGTACTACTCTGCCCTACACCTTCCTCCCCCTTTGCCCTCTAAATGACCCTACCAAAAAAAATTTTTTTTAAATTTTGTATATAATCATCCCAAGCATTTATTTTTAGAGCTTTATGACTGCCGATTTCTGCCCTACCCCCTCCTCCCCCTTTGCCCGCTAAATGACCCTATCAAAAAAAAAAGGAAAATGTTAAATATTGTATATAATCATCCCAAGCATTTATTTTTAGAGTTTTATGACTACCTGTTTCTGCCCTACCCCCTTTTCCCCGTAAATGACCCTATAAAAAATATATAAAATTTTATTTTGAATATAATTATCCCAAGCATTTATTTTTGGAGTTTTATGACAAAGGTGAAATGTTTCCCCCACAGCCCTTGCCAGAGCGACCCCGCCAAAATACAGTTTTTATACCCTCCAAAGAGAATTGGACCCTATAAAGTAAATATGTATATTCTTGATTAGTGATGAAGTCTAAGACGGTCTAGCAATGCCCATACGTTCGTCTGTGGAAAACATGATATTGTCTATTTTTGAACCTCGCCCCCTTTAGTGGGCGTTGACGTACGATATTATATAAAGGAACTCTGTCCCACCAAGTTAAACATTTTAAATTCTCTTACTAAATATTTGGAGGGTATTTAAGATTCGACCCGGTCGGATATAAGGTTTTTACTTGTTTTTGATAGCATTTAAAAAAAAAAATTTATTTGGCGGACGCTATATATTATTTGGTTAATAAAATTACAAAAAACTTTAAAAATTATGTTGTTTTTTAGAGGTTAATTTAGATCTTCTTATGAAAGCTTTTTTCCCTCTGGCCCCATTCAGCCCATTTACGAACTTGTCCTGTGATATTCTTCAAAATATATTTATACCAAATTTCAAGGGTCTGGCACTTTTCATTCGGACTGAATCGTGATTTCCACAGACGCACGGACGGACGGACATGGCTAGATCGTCTTAGATTTCATCAGTGATCAAGAATATATCTCAGATGGAGATTTCGCTACGTTGCACACGAAATGAATAAGTGAATATAGCCTCCAATTCTTTTTTGTTAAAGTAAAAAAAAGTAAATTTGTTACGTAGATTAATCGACTGAAATTAACCGGTTTAATCATTAATAGAAAATAACCAACTTTTTAACCGATCAGGGCTCATACTTGGCGAATACTGTACCGCTAATTGCAATTATCTGTATTAGAAAAGAAATAAATAATTGTTCACATCTAGAAAAATGTCATAAGGTTCCGTCGTAGTATTCTCGTCTACTATTGCCAGAAGTCTAAAATCTCCATGAAGTCTGCGTCTGTATAACGACCAGAGGTCATCTTTTCAAAACGAAGCAAACTTTACCCCCTCATGGAGTTGATAGCCAGAAATGGCGGTGCATGTGCAAGAATACGCTGAGTGGTGCGATTAAACTTCCTGGATAAATAATCTCAAAGCAATTAATATCATGTTTATATGAAATTATCTGTACAAAACGACGGTTAAATTCTACTTAATAATCTACCAGGCAACCGGCCTACCAACATAGTGGGCTTTTAATTATTATTTTTTTGCTTTTGTGTGTGTTTTTGTTTACATCTGCCATACTGCCATACACTCTGTCTCTCCCTCCATGGCTGCTTTCCTTGGCGTATTAATACAACTGCCATAAATTAATAATTCATTTTATTCCTATCACTTCTTCAAGTTTCTTCACTGACATTCTTTTCTTGATCCAACAAACATGTACCATGTCTGACGGTGCAGCCATCTTTCAAATATAATGATTTTTTCAGTTGTTGTTTCTTGCTGTTGGAACGCCCCATGAAATGCATCAAAAAGTCAGCCAAGTGTGTATGTAATACAAGGAAGACAGTAAAATGTACAAATAAAATAAAAAAGCAAACAAATTTATGAAAATAAATAACATGGCATTCATATTCCATCTACAATGCGAAACCTGGATAAATTAAAAGCCACAATTGTATGGAATTTTAAGTTTTGGGCCAACTAACCAACCAAACAACCATCTGACATGGCCGTAAGCTGCAAATGAAGAATAAGAAGTTGAGCTATTCCATCTACTTTTGCTGCATGTGCCTGTGCCTGTGCCTGTGTATGTGGGCACTTATGCGTACGGTTTAGTTTGTAGTTGTAGTTACCCAGGACGTTTAACGGACGTACATCATGTTGCAAATCATAAATCTGCCATTAGTGGCAGTTGTGTATACGGTATAGATCTCCATTGCAGTTGTGGCTGGTTGTTTTTCCGTTTGTCTGCTGCAGTTGGTTTGTTAAGCTTCTTTGCAGTGTTTAATATTTGATAATGATCTTGAAATGATTGGTGTGTTCAAATTGCAGGATGGATGGTGGTTGAGTTCTTGCAAATGAAATGAAAACACTCTGCCAACACATGAGTGAGTAAGTGAGTGAGTGAGTGAGTGGTAGTGTTTCTAGACTAGTGTGCTTGAGATAAATTTGAAGTAATTGTGCTTAATAAAAGTAATAGTTGGAAAGATGCGAGATCATTTGCAGACAACAGCCATACAATTAATTCATAAAACATCTGTCAATACCGAAGCGGAGGTATGCAATAATGAGCAAATGTTTCCTGTATTAAAGACAAGACAATATTCGATACTTGATTGTCTGATGTGAAGAATTTATTTAGTGGAATATTGTTGGGATAACAGGGACGACCACATGACATAAAATTGAGGACTGCAATGATCATATCATAATTAATGTTAAAGATTGGCGCAATTTCAACTGGTTTCTGTTAAACTCTTTGTAAAACTTGTCATTATTCCCGCCAGTAAATGGAAATATTATTTTTATGGTCCGCAGAATTAATTGTTAAGTTATTGGGAAATTATATTCATATATGAGTACATTTATTAAGAGAGGAAATATTTGGTGTAGTGATAGGTTACTACCAAGAATGATAAAATAAAGATTACGCCAACAAGCTGAAATAAAAATACTTTTCTGCGCATGATGGAACTCTGACGTCACTCAATATGTGTTCTGATTGGCTAATAAAATTCAGCTGGAGAACTATTATGTTATGACAGTGGGGCGAATTGCAATTTTTATACCCTCCAAAAAAGAATTTGGAGGGTATATTCACTTTGTCATTCCGTTTGTAACGCATCGAAATATCCATCTCAGACCCCATAAAGTATATATATTCTTGATCAGTGATGAAATCTAAGACGAACTGAGCATGTCCGTCCGTCTGTGGAAATCACGATACAGTCCAAACGAAAAGAGCTAGACTCTTGAAATTTGGCATAAATATATTTAAAAACTTAGAGCAGGTTAAGTTCGAAGATGGGTTAAATCGGGCAAGAGGGAAAAAAGTTCCCCTAAGAAGAACTAAACCAACCCAGAAAAAACAACATAATTTTTAAAGTTTTTTGGTTATTTTGTTAAGCAAATGATATATTTTTATGTCAAATACGGTCCAACGCCTTAAACTTGGAGCCATTAAATTAAATAAAAATATTTTTTGACCCCGCCCACTTTAGTGGGCGCTATTATAGGCAAAAATAGCATAAAAATTTAACAAATTGTTTTACTTAAGCCTACATTCCTTAAAAATAACACTTTTAATCTTTAATGACGAAGCTGAAACGAAACCTGGTACTACTCTGCCCTACCCCCTCCTTCCCCTTCGCCCCCTAAATGACCCTACCAAAAAAAATTTTTTTTTTTTAAATTTTGTATATAATCATCCCAAGCATTTATCTTTAGAGTTTTATGACTGGCGATTTCTGCCCTTACCCCCCCACCCCCCACCCCCCACCCTTCTTCCTTTGCCCCATAAAATGACCCTACCAAAAAAACAATTTATAGGCAAAAATAGCATAAAAATTTAACAAATTGTTTTACTTAAGCCTACATTCCTTAAAAATAACACTTTTAAGCTTTAATGACGAAACTGAGACGAAGCCTGGTACTACTCTGCCCTACCCCCTCCTTCCCCTTCGCCCCCTAAATGACCCTACCAAAAAAAATTTTTTTTTTAATTTTATATATAATCATCCCAAGCATTTATCTTTAGAGTTTTATGACTGCCGATTTCTGCCCTACCCCCTCCTCCCCCTTTTCCCACTAAATGACCCTATTAAATATAAATATACATTTTTTTTTATTTTGTGTATAATCATCCCAAGCATTTATTTTTACAGTTTTATGTGTATCTGTTTCTGCCCTACCCCCTCTCCCCCTTTGCCCTCTAAATGACCCTATCAAAAAAAAGAAATTTTAATTTGAATATAATTATCCCAAGCATTTATTTTTAGAGTTTTATGACAAAGGTGAAATGTTTCAAATTTCAACAAGATGTATTCAACAAGCACTTTCGTTGTAAAAGCTATCACTTTTGTAAAAGCTTTTCACTGAACATAATTCTGACAGTGTTGCATTATAAATTTTAGCCATTATTAAAACAATTATCTCTTAATTGCCAATAAGTTAATTGTAATTTTTAAATGAAAACTTAATTTCAATAATGGCCTTAATTGTTATAACTTGAATATTGCTGTATATGTGAACACCATATTAGGTTACGTTGAAGAGAGGTACATAAGCAAGAGCTGTCCCAATCCATTCAAGATTACACTTAAGCCTCGCAGGCCTATTGTGCACTCTATTTTTATGAGGAGTTCCCATTCTATTATAGGGAGGCTCCATTAGAAACCGTAGACACCTTTGAATTTGATTACGTTAAGAACCTAGTTTTCTCAATGTATCTTTTTAAGGCTCTCCAAATACAACCCCTAAGACATTCCATATCTAGTATAATTTCCTGATTAAATGTTTGTCTCCTGACTTGACTAAAAGCTGGACAGTAGCACAATTAATGCTCAAGTGTTTCGTCGTCCTACTGACAGCCTCTGCATGTTATATCGTCGACGATACCCATGCGTGCCAAGTGATTCCTTAACTCTGTATGTCCTGTTATTATATTAACCAATATCCGTAGTGCAGGCCTACTTAATCTTAGGATTTCCTTTGTTCTGTTACCATTTGGGGTTCCCCATAAAAATCTAGTCACTCTACTTACGGTAGAGTACTGCCAATCTCTTGTATGCAATTATTTAGCTCATTGCTTTAGTTCGTTTTTAAAAACTTGAAACGGCATAGGATTTTCTAGTGTGATGTTTGTCATTAATACTCCCATCTTTGCTAGCTTATCTGCCTCAATATTTCCAGGTATTCCCTGATGTCCTGGAATCCATTTAGTTTAGTGATAGAATAGCCAATACACCAATACCTCACTTTGCGTCGTGGTTACGTTCCAAAAAGCCACGACGCAAAGTGAACTATAACTTTCTATAGCAAAGAATGCAAATATTGAAGATAGGTTCCAGGGTTACCAAAATACTACTTTTAAATTATGTATGAATTTTTATTAGTCGAACTTTCTTATGTAAATTGTTAATTTTATCAACGGGCTTAAGTTCGAATCTGCAAGACTGCAAACCATTTTTTTTTATTATTTTATTAATAAATGAATTTGTTCAAATTCTATTTTATTAATTTATATTAACATTCGAATATTAAGAATATTTTTCAATAATCATCAAACCAGCAGAACGGATCAGTACTGATTTCGAGGCCGCTACGCCATCTCATCAGCGTTCTTTGTTCAATTTTTTCCACTTTTGCAAGTTAGTAGGAAAGTTATATGAAAGTTCGACTAATAAAAATTCATACATAATTTAAAACATTGTTCATTGTAAATTGACAACTAAATTCAATTACTTGAACATAAATAACAAAGAAGCTTTAGCAATCAGCAGCCGATGGCTCTGGAAAAAGCGAAAGAGATACATGGAATGTTGGGAATATTAATCGTCAGGGTTGGGGAATTTCGTACTAACCAAAAATGTAATAACTTAAAAATATGAATGTGATAACTTCTCATATTCAATTTTCGTTAAAATATTGGTTAAATAGTTGATATTCCTACTAACTAGCACCACTTGCAAAAGAGGAAAAATTGAACAAAGAACGCTGATGAGATGGCGTAGCGGCCTCGAAATCAGTACTGATCCGTTCTGCTGGTTTAATGACTATGAAAAATATTCTTAATATTCCACTCTCAAAAAAAAAAAAAAATTAATAAATAGAATGCAATCACGTTCATTTATTAAAAAAAAAATAAAAATAAATAAAAAATAATTTGCAGTTTCGCAGATTTGAACCTATAGCCTGTTGGGAAATTAACATCCTGTAATACAATTAATATAAAATTTTATTACATACATACATTCAAAAACACAACTAAATTAAAACAAAATAAAATATTCAATTAATTTATAACAAATAAAAGTGCTATATGTATTCGGATGTGCCGAATCTTAAATACCCTTCACAGATGTAATTCTTCTTTCTTTCTTGCTAAAACAGGAAGTAGGTTTAATTAAAAAATGTAACATAGTTTTACTTGACAAAAAAATTTAAATTTTTAAACTTTTTGGTGACTTTCACGTACCATAAAATATTTCATTTGTTCAACCCTGGTGTCGAAATTTTGAATTTTTAAGATTTTAATACCATGTTTGTTCTTCCTGAATTATAAAATAGGTTGAATTAGCAAAAACAACAACGTCAATTGCCTATTTGGTTACTTTTATATATTTCTATTTCCCAACCCTGGAAACGAAATATAAATTTTTTACCAATGCAACTCATAATGAGTCAGGAAATAGTTTTATTTAAGAAAAACTTAATATTTGTAACCTTTTTGGTCACTTTCATGTACTACAAAATATTGCAGTTATCCAACTCTGGAATCTAAATGTTGATTTTTTTTTAAATTTTCGATACCAATTTTGCTTTTTCAGTTTTAGTTAGTAAAAAACCGACGTTAGGTGCCTTTTTGGTTACTTTTATGTATAAAAAAATGTCAATTTCCCATCCTTAGAAGCCAAATTTGAATTTTTTTTACCAATCCTAGTCTTCATTAGGTATAAAGCCGTTTTATTTAAGAAAAACTTAAAATTTGCAACCATTTTGGTCACCTTCATGAACTATAAAATATTGCACTTGTCCAACCCTGGATTCGAAATTTTGATTTTTTTTCGGAAATTTTTGATACCAATTTTGTTTTTCCTAAAATATAAAATAGTTTTAGTTGGCAAAAAAAAAAAAAACAACATCAATTCCCTCTTTGGTTACTTTGATAAAAATATTGTAAATACTCCGCTCTTAAAAAAAATAACTTGACTTTAATAAAAATTCGTACAAGAAATTTGTAGATTGCTGATTTGAACTTGAGCCTAAATAAAAAATGTTCAGCTTGATTACAAAAAAACTTTAAATTATGCTGTCCTTTAGAGGTTTCGTTAGTTCCCCTTAAGGGAACTTCTTTACCCCTGCACCGATTTAGCGCATATATGAACTTCACCTGTGCTATCCTTCACAGTTTTAGCAAATTTCAAGGGTTTTGTTTTCTTCGATTGGACTGTATCGTGATTTCCACAGACGTACTGAAGGACGGTCTTGACTAGATGGTCTTAGATTTCATGACTGATCAAGAATATACATACTTTAGGGAGTATTAGAGGGATATTTCGGTTCGTTACAAACATAACAACGAAGTGAGTGTGCCCTGAAATTCCTTTTTAGAGTGTATAAAAAAGAAACTGAAAACTCAATTTATATATCCTTGATTTAATTATATTATAACAAATAGTACTTACAGCGATTTGAGGTTCGTAGCATTAAAGTGGGTGCGACAAGTAAGTTTTGTCAAGCAAAATTTACGTATAATTAAATGCAAATATTAGGGACGGACCGGTTCGTTTAAGTGGCTTAAAAGTTTCGAAAGTAGTTTTGTTCTGCTTCAGTTAAACGTACCATGATACAACATGGTAAATAGAATGAAGAGATAATAGCACATGATAGTTTTCAAACTCCCGCAAATAGGCAATACAAATTGCTAGTGTTTAACGAGTGTTTTTTTTATAAATTTCAATATCGTAACGTTAATATTATACATTTACTTACACGTTCGTTGTCCCATCAAAACAAATTAGGAATTAAGAAAATTTCTCATTAGTTCATCCAATAAATGCTCTTAATCATTTTAAAAATGCTGCCTGCATCGCATGTAATTTATTAAAATGAACGCCATGAATTTTTCCAATTCATACTCGCTATCCAGCATGAAGCAAGAGAGATGCCGTTTACATTGCACCTTGATGAAATTCCAGCAATAAGAAGCCATTGCGCAAATATCTTTTTTGATTTATACGATTCAATCTGAAATATTTTGTATAATAAACTACATTTAATGGTAAATATTTCATATCACACAAAACAATAATTTTTTCAGCCTGTTGTTTCCTGCCCTGGTCTCTCTTTAATTCTCGTATAAAACACATATCGATATGTGAATGTTAAGAACTGCTAACAACGAGCAGCCACGTATAACTACAAAAAAATTCTGTGAAAATTAAAATCCAAATGAATGAAATTGAAGTTAAAAAAAAATAAAATACAAGTAAAAGTGCTATATACGGCACACACGAATCTTAAATACCCTTCACAGATGTATTTCTTATTTTTTTTCTAATATATAAAATAGGTTTAATTACCAAAGAAACAAAATTATTTAGTTACTTTAATGTATAATAAAAAGTTTCAATATTTCAGCTCTGAAGCTGTATTTTCGGTTTTTCTAATAAACATCTTTTACAAATATATAATCTGTTTAGTTTATAAACAAAAGGGAAAAGGTATTGGTTACTTTTATGTACCAAAGAAAGTTACAATTGTCCAACCCTGGACAATTTAGATTTTTTTTAAATTCTATTCAGCCCGAACCAAAATTAGTAATTTATTTGCTTACTTTTATGTATGAAAATATATTCAATGCTCCCACCCTGGAGACCATTTTTTTTAAATTTTAATACAAATTTGTATCTCCCTGAAGCGTAAAATAGTTTTAAGATCAAACAAAAATTAGTAGCCGTTTAGCTTTCTTTTATGTGCTAAAAAAATTTCGATTGTTCGTCTTTGAAATATAATTTTTAATACTTTAGGTTTTTAAGACCAATTCAATTTTGTAAAATAGTTTTAATTCACCAAAAACACCAAATTTAGAAATATAGTTATTTTTCCCAACCCTAGATTCGAATTTTTCATTTTATTTTCGGTTAACACCGATTTAATTCTTTCTGAAGTATAAATATGTTTAATTCACTAAAAAACAAACATTTGCAACTTATGTGGCTACCTTTATATAACAAAAAAAATTCGATTTGCCAACTCTGGAATTGAATTTTTATTTATTTTTATTTCATCCACGAATGTAATTCTTCTTGAAGCATAGAAAAGGTTTACTTCACAAAAAGGCAAAATTGTATTTTTTAATTTTTCTTATATAGCAAAATAAAATTTTGTGCTTTAGCCCTGGACTAAAATTTTTTTTATTTATTGGTTTGATATTTTTTTATTTTTAAAACCAATCTTAATGAGGTATAGAATGTGCTTCCAATATATCACAGTTATTAACCTTTTTGGTCACTTTTATGCACCAAAACATAATTGAATTACCCAACCCTGGGATCGAAATTTTTATTTTTTTAATGTTTAGTACCAATATTGTTCTTCCTGAATTATAAAATATTTTGACTTAGCAATTAAACGTCAGTTGCCTTTGGTTACTTTTATGTATAAAAAAATATCTCAATTTCCCAACACTGGAAACTAATTTTTAATTTTGTACATTCCTTGTTTTTTTTTAAATGCAACTCTTAATGAGATATAAAATAGTTTTACTTAACAAAAATTTAAAATTGTTAACCTTTGTGTACCACAAAACATTTCCGTTCTCCAACACGGCAATAAAATATTTTATTTTTAATAGCAATTCAATTCTTAGTAAAGTAGAAAATAGCCTTACCTAACAAAAAAATGAAATTTTTAAACTTTTGTGAACGCAAAATATTTCAATTTCCTAACCCTGGAATGGAAATTTCGATTTCTTTAAATCTTAATAGAAATTTTATTTTTTCTTATTTCTAAATTAGTTTTAATTAGACAAACAAAATAAGAAAAAAATAGAAAGAAACTTACCCTCACCCTTACCCAAAAAAAATATCCATTTCCCATCCTTGGAATAAAAACTTTAATATTTTGTAGTCTTTAATATAAATTTATTTCTTCAAACAAAAAATTATTGGTTTGTACTGGTTAATTTTGCGCCCACAAATAGGTGTAAGCTTCCCAGATCTGGAACCGTATTTCGGGTTTTTCTGAATTTCAATACCACTCTATTTAACCCTGTAACCATAACCTTCGTCGAATCGACGAACACAAAATGTGATATGACAGTGATCTCGAAAAATACTGTTTTTTGTTTAATTGAATTACAAAAAATATTCATATTAAAAACTTTTATGTATTGTTTGTTTTACTTAATAAATATCTCTTAAATGTAAATATTTATTAAAAATTTTAAAAACATATATTATCGGCCGATATTATATACACCAAATAAGTGTTCGTCGTATCGACGAATGGTTAGGGTTTAAGGGGTATAGAAAATGGTTAGTAAATTAGGGTTAAGCTCATTTCCAATATTTAACAATCCAAGAATAAAATCTTTAACTCTTCTGGGGTCTTGGGAAATCCGTACAGACGTACAGATAGATGGACAGACGGTCATCGTTCATTTGTCATCGCTATTTAAAAGGATCCAGAATATATATACGAGTACTTTATGGGGTCCCTTATTAATATTGAAAAAATTACAAACGGAATGACTATATATACCCTTTTAATTTTTTGTGAAGGGTATAATAATATAAACAGAAACCAAGTAGGAGAAATATTGAAAGATTTTGCAGTAAATGATGGAGGAATGCGAACTGCTTTAAAATTATGCGATTTGTTATAGGCGATTTTTTCGACATGATTGTAAATGTGAATCATTTTTATGATAGAAATTTTTGTCTTCTTTTTATTACGAGATGCAATTGAAGGCCAGTGTGGCCGCTGCTGAAAAAATTAATATTATAAAAATTTGCAAGAGGAAAATCGCCAGCATCACACATACAGATAAATTTACACAAATACAAAGATATTGCTTGAAGTGATCTTGACTAGTGTATAGTGCCCTTTATGCCAATTAGGCTAGGAAAACCATTAAACTTTAAATATGAAGTGCTTCTCTAGATGCCTGAAGTACAAATCAAAAACACTTCCTTCATAACTGATATAGTCCAAATTATAATGAGTAGGTACTACTTGCCTTTTGGATTAAGCTGTGCTCGTAACACCATGAAAAGTTCATCACAACAAAACAAATGCAGCAGTGCCACAAAGAGGTTGGCCGCCCACTAACGCTTCTCAAAAACTTACCATTAAAGTATCACCTGTTCCATCGATTTTGGTAGCAATCACAGTTTCCACATAGACTAGGGAAGGAGAGCTCAACAATACCAAATTCACGGACTCATAAGCTGGAACCAAGACAAAGTTCGCCTAGAAACAAAATACACATGAATGGTTTCATACACGAAAGTGCATCATCATGAAGATGATGCTATCAGCATGACTATTCCAATAGATGAGCACAGCGGCAATCGGATTATGAAACCTATTCATGCAATCAATATATTGTTAAGAGGACAAAAGATTAGGTGATAGAGATTTTGTTGTTGCTTTAATCAAATCAGTCGGGGGGAATACCGGCAACCCCCCAAGTTTACTGGCCTATCCTTGATAAAAAACCACAACAATTTGACTTTCTATCGGCATTGATCTTGGTGACCCCGATCGTAGGAGAACCTGTTTCATTTGTGTTTATTTAGAAGCAAAAAGAAAAGATATGCTTCAGTTGGTTACTTTTATGTACCAAAAAAGTTTGAATTGTTCATTTCTGAAATCGACTTTTATACTGCCTGAATTGTTTTTAATACTATTTTAATATTTCCTGAAATATAGAATAGGTTTAATAGATACCAAAAAAAATATAAAAATAGATTTTCGAACCCTGTAATCGATTTTTTGATTTTTAATACTATTTTAATATTTCCTGAAGTATAAAACAGGTTTAATTCACCAAAAATAAAACCTATTAACTTATTAGGTTACTTTTATGCACCAAAAAATTTGAATTTTCGAACCCTGGAATCGAGTTCTTGATTTTTAGTCTTATTTTTAGTTTTTCCTCAAGCACGAAGTTGGTTTAATGCAGCAAAAAAACCTAGTACCTTATTGGGTTACTTTTATGTAGAAAAAAAATATTAAGATTTTCGAACCCTGGAGTCTAGTTTTTGAGTTTTTAAATTTTTAATACAAATTCAATTCTTTTTGGGGTATAAAAAAAGTTAAGTTCACAAAAAAAAATTAGTAACTTATTTGTTTAATTTTGTGCACAAAAAAAATCGATTGCCCAACCCTGAAGTAGAATATTTTATAATATTTTTTTGAGCTCATACCAATTTTATAGACTTAATTACTATTTTACCTTTGTCGCATCCCTGTGTTCTGCACTATGAATTAGGGCTACAAAATGAAATTGAAATTAATTTAATATTCTTAGCAATGAGAGAAAAAAATATAATTCTCCTCATTTCTAAGGTTTTGCAAACAATTCTTGAAACTCCAATCAAAGAGGTGGTAACCCTGCTGTCTTGCATTCGAACAACTTTTCGCGTAATATTTGTAGACACAGCCTTAAGGAGACAGACAAATGGCCGGACAGACGTTTGGTTATTATGGAATGAAACGAAATGTATATGATTTAAAATCCGATTTCAAAACTGGCATTTCAAAACGATTTATATGCATACAAGAGACATATAGACACATCACATGATCATACTGGCAATAGTTTGAAAAAAAAGCTAAAAAAATAAATAAATGAAGAATCGCATGCTGATCTTTTTTGATTGCATTTAAGTGTATGATCACCATGATGTTGTTATACTTCAGTTGGGTGATGAAGATGAGCCTGCTTGAGATGCTGCTGCTGCTGTTTCTGCTGTTATTACCCAGGATGATGATCAGTTGCAGTTGTATGAGTTGTATGTAGTAGTAAGTTGTGTTAAATACAAGTTAAAGTTTTCAAATGGCTGCGGGTGCTTGAAGTTGGCACCATCATTTTATTCAGTCACTCAATACAATTTCATTTTGCTTCTCTTCCTTTCTGTTACTTGCTTCGCTTATGGTACGTCAATCTGTCAGACACATTCTGTTGACTGTTTTGTTGGCATAAAGGCCAAGTTAATCATGAATATGGTTGCATGTTCAACAGTTTTTGATGATCATTTTGTGTTTTACGTTTACTTTTTTTTTACGCATTTGGGAGGTTTCTCTTATATACCTGAAACTGCTTCTTCCACTTTTTCTTCTTCTTCTTCGTCTTGTGTTCTTTTGATTTTTCATTGTATACAAAATGCCGTTCTTCAATTTATGAGCCCTGCAGCAGCTTCCCTATTGAGGATGTGTTCACTTGTCCGACTGAGTGTTGGCTGTGCTGAATCGAACTGAGGGCGCGCATGTGCATAAATTTGATTACTTTAGCATGGCGTTGTGTAGATATTTTAGTTTAATTTCTTATTCTTCTTATTCCCTTTGCTGTGCTGGCCTTGCACTTTGATGTAAACATTCAACTTGTTTTTGGTGGTTCGTCAATATATTTTTTTTAAATTTTGCTGTGTTTTTAGTCAGCATTCATCTGTGAAGTTAAAGTTATTACTTGATTTCGTTTTTTATTTATTTGCTTGCAAGATTTCTATATAAATCAATGACGCTGACTAACTTTCCACTGCCTACTTTGCGCTTATAAATATGTACAATATTATTTTAATATATTCAATACCTTGAGAAGCAACTCAAGGCACTGCTTTGCTCTTACAAACGTTCTGTTGTCCACTAAGAAAAGATGGCTTTAAAAGTTATTATAATTGCGTAATTTATAGGAACTCCTTACTCATAATGATTGAAAAATTAACTTTTTATAAAAATTTAAGTTGAGATTATTTTCATATTATAGTTTTATGTCTTAAACATTTCTATAACCTCCAAAAAATAATTGTATAAGTATTCACTTTGTCATTCCTTGTGCAATGCAGCGAAATGTCAATCTAAGACCCCACAAGGTTTATATATTCTTGATCAGTGTTGAAATCTAAAATGATCTAGCTGCATCCGTTCGTCCGTCTGTGGAAATCACAATTCAGTCTAAACCAAAAGAGCCAGAACCTTAAAACAGGTCAACTACGTAAATGGGCTGAATCGGGGCCAGAAGGAAAAAACTTCACCTAACAAGAGGTAAATTATCCTTTACAAAACAACATAATTTTTAAAGTTTTTTTTTGTGATTTTGTTAAGCAAATGATATATTTTTATGTCAAAGAAGGTTCCATGCGTTAAACTTGAAGTCACAAAATAAATAAAAAAATTAATTTTGGACCCCGCCTCCTTTAGTAGACGTTATTATGTGCAAAAATAGTGTAAAAATTTAACCAATTGTTTTACTTAAGCCTACATTCCTTAAAAGTAAAATTTTAAGGCTTTTATTACGAACTTGATCCTCTTCTGCCATAATAACCCCTCCCCTCGACCTTTGCTATCAGAAAAATTTTTTTAATTATTGCAAAAATTTATTTGTAATATTTCATGACTAAGGCGAAATGTCTCTATAACGGTCCTTGCCAACGCGACCCCGACAAAATAAAGTTTTAATACCCTCCAAAAACTATTGGACCTCATAAAGTATATGTATTGTTGATCAGTGATGAAGTCTAGGTGGGTACTGTTGGCTGAAGTAGAAGAATACGAGACTATGAAGCGGAGGGTCCTGAGTTCAAGCCCGCGCTGAGTCATGAAATATTGTGTTGATTTCTTCTGATCAGCATTAGGGCACGATTGTGTTAGTTGTTGCCAGCCTGTTTTCAATGATGAAGGCATAGTCACTGGTCACTGAATATAATTGGCGGCGACTGACACTATCATGTACTAAAAGCAGAGTAACAGCACCCTCCTTCGTCGGTCCAGTAGCAAAAAATTAACCGCCGAAGTAAAAAGGTTGAAATAGCTACAAAAAAAATCGCTTTCTTCATCTGTCTCCTGCATACTATCCCCTTCTTTCTGTTCCGGCGCAATGCACTGCATATGTAGTGGTCATCCCCGGAGTGCTGGTCCAAGATAAAAAAAGTCTAAGACGATCCTAGCAATGCCGATACGTCCGTCTGTGGAAAACGCGATATAGTCTATTTATGGATCCCGCCCCTTTTAGTGGGCGTTGAAGTTACATATTATATTCCTCAAAGATGCACTCTGATCTTCATCTGTAATATCCCTCCAGCCCCTTTTGCCACCTAAATGACCTTGTCGAAAAACATTTTTTTTTCTGCATGTAACTATCGCGAAAATTTAGTTTTTAAGTTTTTATCATTTAAGTGAAATGTCTGCTAAAGGACCTTTCCCGGAGGGAAGCTCAGAAATATCTTAAAGGAACTGTTACCCAGCAAGTTAAACATGTTTAACTTATCTCAGTCTCTTTTTTCCAATTTGATATAAAATATTAACACGTAAGTTTTTATGCTGATGGAAAGGCGTCTCAGTCATGCTCCTCCCAACACATTGGAAACGACCGAATTAAAATACATTTTTTTCTTGTTTACTTTAGCCGAATACCATAAAAAAGTAAATTTTAATAAGAATAAAAATAGAGTTTTCATTTACTAACCCCCATATTCATAAAAAAATAAAATGTAATTGAAATCTATTTTAAGAAAATATTGTATGAAACATTTTGAATAAAATACATTTCAAAGCCATTTTAAATTTTATGAATAAGGGGGTAAATATTTAAAGGGTATTTAAGGTTCGACCCCCTTCACTTCCACAATATTAGTATGACCTTATAAAGTATATATAGTATATATGTATATATATATATATATATATATATATATATATATACATATATATATATATATATATATATATATATATATATATATATATTTATATATAAATATATATATATATATATATATATATATATATATATATATATTCCTGATCCTTATGAATAGCGAAGTCGAGTAAGTGATGTCTGTCTGTCTGCGGTGAATACCTAATTTCAAAAAGTTTTTACAACACCATTAGCTTAGGCCGTAAAGACAGTTACAGTTAATGTGGAGCACATCTGGCCCTCGGAAATACTTGTGGTTGGCAATCTCTGTGATTTATTTCTGTGTGCGTTTATTTTGGCTTAAGTCATTCAATGCCTTTTATTTTCGTTGATTAATAATTAATTTACGTCGCGGCTTTATGTTGGATTCATTTTAAACTTCTTCGCAAACGTTCATGACGATCACAGACACACTTACGTTTAATAACCTCACTTCATACGAAGTGCTCATAAATAAAAATAAAGAAACACAATAAAAAATATATATAGTGGAGGTTGACGTTGTTTTCGAAACTGGCTATTTATGTGCGAGTGCAGCCAGGAGGATATCGCTTTATAATTTTTATTAAACATTTCGCTGTACATTCGAATACACGTTCGTGAATACATACGAATTGCAGGTAGAACTTTATTAATTTTAACTATTTTGTTGTCCTTGTCTTTGGCATGTTGTTGAGTGTCAAGCAGACTGCTGTGCTCATCATCTGCTTAAATTTTTGGTTGTTGCGTTAAAGCAATCAACCTCATGGAATTCCTGATTAACAGCTCTCTAAATTATTTAAAGATAAGCTAATTTTTCTTTCCTCTGTTTGATTTTCATTTTATAATCAGTTTTAAATAAAAGTTGTCTGCAGCATCCGGAGGCACCTGGTAACCGGCAGTTTTAAATACAGTAAAACAGTACAACTAAAGATGGTACAGTAGTACTTGCTGAGGTGCTACGGCATCCGGGACAAGCGTTGCCCTTTACTCCTGCTGGTATTTCTATGAAAATCTTGTACTATTTGTAACCAAAAGCAATATCTTATTGCTTTGGCAGCTACATTCAGATACGCTATTTCAAAATGTCAATTGTTTTAAATATCTGTTTACATTTAAGTTTATATCTAGAGTAAAATTTGTTTTGATATGATGATCCGTGGATCTTAGGCTTAAAGTGATCGTATTACTTCTTTAGCTGCTCTAAATACATTATGATGAAAATGAGCCGCTGTCACATGGTTCATGTTTCGTCGCCGGTAAATTAATAATTTTTGTCTGTTCTGCGGTTTCTATATCATAGAAGTTGTTGTATTTTCATACAAAGTATTTTTGCCGTCAATACGCCAATGATTTACGTCAGTACCTGCCATACAGCTCAAACTGACGGTGCTCTTAACACCGGGTGAAAAAATAAGTGTTACCAGCACCCCTCTTAGTGCCCAAGAACCACACGAAGGTTACCTCGGGTCACCCAAGTGGCAATTTCTAGAACATGATTTGGTAAGCCCCATGATCTAACAAATTGCTTAAAGTGCCGATCCTATCTAGATGATCTTTTATTTGTTGATTCACAACAACATATAGGTTCTGCTACTATCAGCCGGACCGAAGTCCAACCACAAGGATTGAACATCAATCCTTATCTGACAAACCTTCCACCAAATTGGTGACCACAGCCACCACGTGTACTCCCGAGGGAGACCTTTCCAATATCCATCCGCAGTAAACTGCGAGGCTTGTACTGGTTCCCGTGGTACCAGTTGCAACTACTGGTAAAGCCTCGAAAGTCAAACCAGTGGAGGTTCTATAAACTTTCTATCGACTTCGGTCTCTTTTCTACCCAAACCCAGGTGCCGGCTCACCTGTCAATTCTTACTCAAGCTCGTAGGCGAACCTACTTCTTTTAGATTCTTATATGCACATCCGTTCCACTGTTTAGAGATTGGGCAGTAACATATAAGTTTTACGGGGCTACCTGCAAAAGTTATGCCTGAAAAACAGAATAACCCCTCGAAAGCCAACCATTATAGGTTTCAACTTTCTATTGACTTTTGAACTATTAATTAGATCGAGGCGTCTTTGGACCTCCTTTCTTATTTCAAACTTACGTAGGGGCCAAGGCAATCCCCTACTACTTTACTTGTTCTTACAGTAGCCAGCATGTTTCCTACTGAGACCTGTCCCTAACGTCACATTCGGTAACGCACAGGTAGTTATAAGTTCTATGGGTTACCAACAAAAGTTCTGTTTGAGAAAATTGTGTAACCCCCGAGAGCTAAACCAGTCAAGGTTTTCAACTCTCTATTGACTTCGGCCCTCTTACGGTACCAGGTGTCCTTAACCTCCTTTCTTACACAGACTTACATAGGAACAATCCTTCACCAAATTTCAAAGCGTCTCTTCGGATGTGTTTCGGAGTGGATGCGGCTCCTACTACAGTGATCGTACTAGGACGATGTACTTTTCAGCAAAAGATGCACCTACTACTTTTTATATTCTTATATGCCTTCCCGTTGCACTGCAACTTCAGGGATTGGGCAGAGTACATATTAGTTTTATGGGCTATCAGCAAAAGCTGTGTCTGCAAAAACTGTATAACCCCCGAGAGCAAAACCAGTCAAGGTTTTCAACTCTCTATTGACTTCGGCCCTCTTACGGTACCAGGCGTCCTTAACCTACTTTCTTATAACAGACTACATAGGAGTAACCTCTGCCAAATTTCTACTCGACCCACTTTCGGATATGCTTCGGAGCGGAGGAAACTCCTACATGCAGGGATCGTACTAGGCGGTGTACTTTCTGAGGAGGTATACCTACTACTTTTTAATTTCTTATATGCCCTCCCGTTGCACTGCAACCTCAGGGATTAGGCAGGTAACATATGAGTTTTATGGGTTATCAGCAAAAGCACCGTCTGCAAAAACTGCATAACCCTTTCCCCGGATCTGTGCTGGAGCGAGGCCTAACATCATAGCCAAGCTCCCCAACGGCACCCCCGGGGGGATTTTTTCCGTCAGTACAATCATGTCAGGTAAAAAATGCGGCGCATAACGTATAACGGATTCTATGTGCCTGGGCTTTTAAACATAAAGCACTTTACCGCTGACGAAATCGCCACCAGTTAAAAAGGTGTTGTCAACTTCAAGTTTTATACCTCTGTAAAAAGTACCTTTAATAATTATACGATTAGACACTGCATGTAGATGACGTTCAGGCGAGCTTGAGAATTGAACAAATCCCACCGCTAAAGGCGGAAGCCCAGTATGTTCACTTAACCCATTCAATACCTGCCGTAAATTAATAGATTAAGAACGAGTCGCAATCCTCACAGCAACTTCTCATCATTAACGCAGTCTTTCAATCTCTTCCAGTCCGTAACTCTTACATATCCAAGTCAAATCTTACTTAATTTTAGAGAAACTCACCAGAGTGACAGGTGTACACCTGTATTGTTGTGACCTTCTGACATATTTCACAAAATTCCAGTTTAAATTTTGTCGTATAAATTTTTGTTATCGAGCATAAAACAAAAATTTCAAACGTTTTAAAAAATTCACAGCGATACACGTCGTGCATGCCATTCTATAGAAATTTTAAACAATATGTAACCAAATGGAAGGTGTTTATATTCATGCAATAAATCAATTAATGAAATTTATAATTATTATCATCATAAATTCTAAGTTTAAGGCCCGTCATTGCGGTGCGTATATTTTCACTTGAATGTTTCTGCAATTTAATTTCATTGGCCAACAAGGAGGTTCAACCACTTTTTCTTCTTTCTGCTTTTTTTTTGTGTGTTTAATTTTCTCGAATCCTCCATATTTATTAATACACAAGGCCTTAGTAGTAGAAATTGAAGTATGTATTAATAAATGTATTTTCTGTCATGTTGACATGTGATTTATACCCGTATGGGTGTTATCATATTTGATCGTTAGTAGAATGCCTCTAATCTTCTTCCTTCGTCTCTGGTAAATCGCCCGAGGCTAAATTTGTTTGCTTCTTGTTATTTTTGATGTTCGTTTAGAAAATAAATTTGATATTTATGCTAAATATTTAATGGACTATTGCAGTAGCTGTAAGCTTTTTTATGTGTTGCTGAAATTCATTTCATTGGCGTGTTTAGACCAACAACACACAAACTTTTTTTTTTTATTTTCAAAGATATTGCGTTGTGAGGTAGAGCAAACATTCACTGGAAATTCTAAAAATAAAACCTCGTCGTCAATAATGACTCTGCCAGATGAAAACTGAAAGAAACTGATTCATCAGAACAATTTATGGGAACGTATGGTATTGATTACTGACTTGACATTATGGATTGCCACGTTCTATGGCAACTCGAATGCGGGTAACCACAAGCTTTTTAATTAAAATAAACCCGCTGAATTAATATTAAATGTTTTTATTATACCCTTCAGCACAAATTGTAATTATACAGTTTGTCATTTCGTATGTAATTTCTACAAAATTAATATGCCATCATATAAATTGCGTTTATCCTCGGTCGTTAACAAAAACTCATATGGCAAGACAGTTCATCTCCTGTGTCATACAAGGGTTAAACTATGGTGAAACAAATATAAGGTGGTAGCGCTACGGCAGATGACACTTTTTTGCTCAACCCATGGTGAGTATAAATTTATGACTAGTTTTTTTGTACAACAAATGTTCCTTGTTTGTATATCTGAGCGTCGCTACTAATTGTGCATGTGTGCAGTATTGCTATAAATTTTGACGTGGGCCATGACTTTACACAAAAAAATTCAATTGGTTGTTGTTGTATTTCTTGCCTTAGTATTGCCACCTTATATTTGTTTCACCATAAACAATAGCGCAAAGCAGCTGTTTGACTACTTCTTTCTGGTAAAATATTTCTAGCAAAAACTTGTAGCTAAATATCTAGTTGCCTCAAATTTTTACAATTTATTTCCACTCAATCGTTGCTGATTTTTCAAATACGGGAACACTTTCCAGTAGCAACTGGTAACCACTTTCAGTTACTGAACATACCTAATAACTTATCAATCAACAATATCAGGGCGTACTAAACCAGGTGGCATCGTTAGGAATGTAAACAATTTTTTGCTCCTATTGAATTTTTGTTTGTTGTGAATTTAAACTGTCAAAGTACGGCGTAATTATATATATGTTCAGAGCTGATATATGAATAAAAACTGTTTATTGAAAAATGAATATTTTAAATTATTGTTGTGAAAAAAGTAAACTAAAAGAAAATACTAATAATAATAACAATCTAGATAAAAAACTAGTTAAACACGATAAAAGTTGTTTTATGTTTGCTACAGTCGTTTTTTCTGTTATTTTCAAATATATTTTTAAAAGTGTTTTCAATACATTTGGAACAAATTCGTTTAATATTGCAATTATATTGCATTTCAAAGTGGAGTTATATATTTTTTTTTTAATTGATCAAAATTAATTATAAAATTTTATAAAAATATGACTTTTTGTGAGGTGTGCAAAAAAATATATGTTCCTGGTAATGGCGACTAATTTTTTCGTGTGCCTAAGTGGAAAAGTGGAGTAGCTTGTGCCAAAAGCAATTCACAAAGCGTTCGCTTATATGCAGTGATCACTTTTTGAAGGATCAGATCATATCATATATGGACCCATTTCCGATTTCAGCTCACAAGAAAATATTGTGTTTCGATTTTTTTACTTTTTCTTCACTATTGTAAGTTGGAATGATCCAAGATATTTTATTTTTTAAATTTTAAATGCTTCTTTTTTTACGCTTTTGTTTTGACAATCTCAACTTTATTACACAAACAAAAACCCCTATGTTGTTGTATTGTTGTACTTGCAGCCCTTACGCTGCCACCTGGTTTTATTACGCCATGGTTTTGACAATCTCAACTTTATTACACAAACAAAAACACCTATGTTGTTGTATTGTTGTACTTGTAGCCCTTACGCTGCCACCTGGTTTTATTACGCCATGAACAATATGATATGAGTTCCCCTTAATTTGAAATTTCAAAATAATAGGTATATATATTAAATTTGGTGTGCCCTAGTTGCAGCGCAGCATCCTTTCAAAATTTTTGAAAATATTATTATTTCTTAAGTCATAAGATTGATAAAAACTCAGAAACTCTTATTAGCAGAATTATATAAATATTCCACAGGCATATTTCGCTTTAAATATGGTGATACAAATTTTACAAATACAACTTCCACTATTGCACAGTGTATCCCATATGGTCTAGTGGCTAGGATATCTGGCTTTCACCCAGAAGGCCCGGGTTCGATTCCCGGTATGGGAATTGTTTTTAAGGAGATAAGGGATAAGTTTCTTGCGGGACGAGCTATTTTTAAAAGGATTTTGTCTATAATTAGTTAGAAATATATTTTTTAAAAGCAGTTGGCACGGTTGCCACTGAGTAAAAAAATTTTTTACCAAAATTTTCCGAAAATGTTACCAAAAAGTTACCAAAATTTGTTTATAAAAACAAAAATCTTTTGTTTTTATTATAATAAAAACAACAACTTCTATTAATAAAAAACATAACATAAAACGTTTTAATTCATTTTAGAACATAAATAAATATTTCAATTCATTATACCTACGAATTCCGTATTTAATATAAATAAATTATTTAATATTGCAGTCATTTAAAATAATCTTTTGCTGACCAAACATAATGAAATTTGCATATAACGCCGTTGAACAATTTGGCGCACATTCACACAGTTGTTTTTAATGATTTTTTTCTCAGTGTTGAGTAATACGGAAAAATGATAAAAGAAAACCAATAATTTGATAGTTTGTCAAGCCTTAAAAACAAAGTTACCAAGTTACCAACCCTAAAGAAAACTACCAATTTTGGTAGAATGTTACCAACTGTGGCAACTGTGGCAGTTGGTACAAAATTTATTTTATAATCAATCACTGGCTCTGTCATCCATCCAGAGTAACGTATCACTTTAATATAGCGCCGTGATATGCAACGAGGATTTTGTACTTTTTAATTCAAATTCACCAAGCAAGACATTACTCTGTAACTCAGATAACTTGTAAAACGAGGGTTAAATGTGTTATGGATACAGCAGTAACAGACAATGAAAGAATATTTATAAATTCATTACCATTATTAGCAGAGCATCTGACAGGGCATATCCCATATGGTCTAGTGGCTCGGATATCTAGCTTTCACCCAGAAGGCCCGGGTTCGATTCCCGGTATGGGAATTGTTTTTAGGAATATTTAAATAAAGGTACGGGTCCCCCCACAACACTTGGCAAATATGTTTGACCAAGAGGACGTAACCACTAAAAAAACTTGAATAATTGTATGTATTGATTCTTAGAGGCGTGTTTTATGTATAAACAGAGTCATAGAATCAAATATTATTATTGGAAACTATTGAACTTAACAAACACTTGTCTGAATTAAAGAAATTTTCTTGATTATTTAGTGGTTACGCTTTTTTTGGCAAATGTTTTCCAAAAATGACGTCACCTTGAAAATTGTTTCGCAAGATGCAATAATTATGTTTTGTGCAGACTATATAATTAAGAATACAAAAATTATTAAAAACTGATTCCGTACATCAACCATATATTCCGTAACTCGCTGAAGCTAAGATAAAGCGTGTTTTTTTTAGAATGTCACAACACTAGAGCAACGCGTGCAAACTTTGAAACTTTTAATCAAAATAAAACTTCTGTTCTTGTTCTGTTCTTGTGTTCTTCCATTTTATGGCGTACATAATCGTCCTTCAGAGCGGCTAATTAGAAGTTCAATAAAGTCGAATTTGCCTTAGCGCTACACGCTTTACTGAAAAAAATTGGATTACTGAAAGCGATACACTTCACTTTAGCGAAACATCGCTTTATTGAAAATATCGTATTACTGAAAACCAAAAGCAAGCCCACAACTACGTTTTGTATGAATCTTACTTCGCTTTAGTGAACAAATAAACAATAACAAATTTATTTATTAGAAATCGATTGCATAACTTAAGGCTGAACAAATTGTTTATGTTTTGTCCGTTAAAATATTATATGGCAACAAGTATTTGTCCTTTTCGCTCTTACGTACTTTACTGTATTTTTCTATTATATTGTTCATGCAACTGGCTAGACATTTTCGAGGAATTCGTGAAAAATTTCAACAACAAAACATGCACATACGCATTTGTATGTTTTACTTATTTTAAGCAGTACGCTTAACTGCAACAAATTTCAATAATCCGAACTACGTTTTAGAGGAAAAGTCTGGTAATTGACAAAAATTGGGTTTTGGTTATTTCCAGTAAAGTGGAGTCGACTGTAGATCGTTTTCGGACCACATTTACTGTTACTGAGCACCTCGTGAGACGCCGAACAGTACGCACTGAAGAACCTGTTGCCGCTGTACAGGAAAGCATTGAAGATGATCCTAACAAATCAAACTCGTCGCCGTTCTCAGCAACTGGGGTTGTCTCCAGGGCTGCCAGAAATTTTTCGTGAAAAATCAGCAAATTTCCCAAAAAAAAATCGGCATTGTCGGCACTTTCATTTCTTAAAATCCGCAAAAAATCGGCATTAATTAAAAAACTTATTTTGACATATAAACAAAAACAATTCAATATAATTTATTAAATATTATACATAAAACAGCATGTATAGATCAATAAATTTGCACCTCACAAGTTTTGAAATTATTTTGGGGTTTCGTTTAATCTCCCAATTGGCAATTTAAAAGAAACGATTTTTTATTTTATTCATTTAGAATGACTTTTACTTAAAAAAATACATAAGATCAACTTGCTTTTTATAAAACAGTATAAAATAATTAAAAAAGATATGTGGTGTCGTGGGACACCGGATAGGAACGCAGTTCCTTATTATAAAAATATTAATTTTAAGTTCTATTCGAGGTATAAAGAAAATAATTATTCGGGTATACATTTTTTATTAGGATTTTTCTTTTCGCCGATCAACGAAAATACAGAATCAGTTTTGTTCCCAAACGAAATTGAATTCTGTCACGGCCCGGCTGCGTATGATTAATATTTATTTGTATGGAATTGTATTACTCATACGTCTTAAACATTGAGTTAGAAACAAAATATCTTACGTTACGGACGTTTCTTCCCGGTTTGGGTACCCCTCCGAAACGTCTCATAAGGAACTTCGTTCCAATTAAAATATATACGTCTGTTCCAATAGTATTTCAAAATTTTGCTATTATATTTCAGAATTTCCTAAAAATTAACTCTACTCGTAGGTTCTAAAATAGGAGTTACAATATACAATTAAAAATTTAGAATATTATCCTAAAATTTTTGAACAAAATTCGTAAATATAATACAAAAATTGGAAATAATGTGTTTTTCATAAATCAATCATATATATTAGATTTTGACATTTTTATTAAATCGTTATTTATTTCGCAATTAGAGTTTTTCATTTTCAAATAATCTTTAGAATAAAGAATTCCTTCTTTTAAAGTTTTATTTTCTAAGGAACATCGGAATTTCGTGCACAGCTACAACAAGGCAATTGAATTGTTATTAAAAGAAGAATTATATAATTAAAGATGTTCCACACTATTATTAAAAAATCGGCATTTTTTATGGGTAAAATCGGCAAATCGGCATATTGAAATTTTTGGAGTAAAAAACGTCAAAATGCCGATAAATCGGCATTTCTGGCAGCCCTGGTTGTCTCATTCCACTTTATGAAATATTTTTTTAGTTGTTGAAAATTGGTGTTCCAGATAGCGCCTTCTATGCGCCAGGCGGGGCGGTCATATGGCAGAAATCACATTTAAATAGTAATTTCATAAAATGTCTTCCCAGTAAAACCCGTTTCATTGAGACTTAATATATATGTATATATATATATATATATATATATATATATATATATATATATATATATATATATATATATATCCTTGTTTTATTGATTTAAACCGGTGTTACACTATAATAAACACCCTTTATAAAAAGTACTTTTAGCCTAAATAGCTGTAAAAATCGTCTGCATATATTTGGAGGCTGCATACTGTTTACGGATTTAAGATTCGTAAAATTGTTCGCATCATTGTATTTTAAATGCATACAAATATTATTTAGACTAGACACCAAAAGTGTTTTATTAGCAGTAACTGTATCAAATTATTTGTAAATATTGATAAACTATTTATAACCGTACATCCCATATGGTCTAGTGGCTAGGATATCTGGCTTTCACCCAGAAGGCCCGGGTTCGATTCCCGGTATGGGAAATGTTTTTAAGAATATTCGGTAGTAGTGTGAATAGTGTTTAGTGAAACTTGTATCAATCAATTAACTTATAGCTAAAAAGTGAACAATTTTTAAAAGTTACAGCCACATTTTATTTTGTGTTTTTAAACTTAAATACTATATGCTCATCTGCAGCCATATTCCGTAGATCGCTAGAGCTAAATCTCCATTCCCAAAAATCCATAAAGTTGTAAAACAATGTCTATTTTAGGTGTTCGTTTTGTATAATAATTATTTGTTCGCTAGTAAATAAGTAAATACAAAATAAGCCCCCAAAAGTATGCAGAAGTATCACACTAATATTTTAGCTTAAAAATACTCTTTGGATTGTTAACTCTGGAATTTTAGCATTAGCGAGTTACGGAATATGGCTGCAGATCAACAAATAGTATTTAAGTTGAAAAAATTTGTTCGGAACGTGTATTTCAAATATGTACATACAAAAATAATTTTGACTAGTAACAAATTATTAGTATTGAAATATTGAAAAACTATTTATGAGTGCTGCAAAATACACTAGACCGTGCTTCAACCCAGGAGGCCCGGGTTCGATTAGCGGTATTGGGATTGTTTTTAAGAAGATAGAAATGCTTGTGGGATAAGTTATTTTCAAAAGGGCGTAGTCTATAATTAGTTACAAAAATGCTTGAAATTTATTTTGATTTAAAAAGAGTTACAATGTTTATTTTGTAATCACCGGCTCTACCATCCTTCTACGTTAGCGAAGCGTATTCATATATCACGTTGTTTATACATCAGGCATTTTGTAGCACTTCTTTCATTCATCAAATACAAATTCCCTTAGCAAGCCTTTTCTGAAATTCAGCTCCCGTGTTCTACAATGGATACAATAGAAACAGATAATTGAAGAATATTAATAAACGCATTATCATTATGAGCAGAGCATCTACGGTGTGTATCCCTTATGGTCTAGTGGCTAGGATATCTGGCTTTCACCCAGAAGGCCCGGGTACGATTCCCGGTATGGTAGATTTTTTTTTTTTTCAATATTTAGCAACATTTTTATAACACTTATTTCTTCATACACATATTTTTTAAATAAAATAAATTAAGCCTCAAACCTCAAGCAGAAATATAAATTCTACCAACAAACAAAACAAATTCCCATACCGGGAATCGAACCCGGGCCTTCTGGGTGAAAGCCAGATATCCTAGCCACTAGACCATATGGGATATAATGTCCAGTAGTGGTAATTACATTTATTAAATTGCAATTACGCGAAATATGCCAATGGAGAAGATTGGATACCACACTCATACTGGAGTTGTGTAGGGTTACTTCAAGAAGTACTAACTTAGTTAATGATAAAAATAAAACATATCAAATGTAATTAAGATAAGAATTCTTTGATTGGACTCAGGTCCAAATCTGCAATTCGCAAATTATTAATTAATTTTTGAATTTTTATTAAATTCAAGTTTATTTTTATTAAAATTGGAATATTAAAATGTTCTAAATCATCACACTATTAGAACGACTCAGTACTGATGTCGAGGCCGCTTAATACATATAACTTGAATTTAATAAATATTTTAAAAAATACAATTTGCAGATTGCAGATTTGAAGTTCCTGCAAAGGAGTTTAATTCAGTTGTGGCGTCACCTTTAACCATGTATTGTGTTCAATAAAATATATTTAAATTGTTGTTTCTTGCTGAATGAGTTGTTTCTTGATGAATGAGTGAGTACATCTCGCAGTACTCCCTTTCAAATAGTTGTCGGAGATATTCCCAAAACTTCTTATTGTTATGAAATTTTTTTATTTGACACATTGTTGTCACAATACTATTATATATAAATGAAATTTATTTGTTGGTGGTTAAGCAATGTCTATATGCATTTCATTGGTGCTTTACCAAATCGTCAGTAGACATTAACCACAGTTTTGAAAAGTTAAAATCCTCTTATCTTATGCATATACTTATATAAGATAAGAGGTTTTTAACTTTAGAGAGATCCGAAGTATGGTTCCAGAGCTGGGAAGCTTACACCTATTTCTCGACGCAAAATTTACACCAAAAATCAATGATTTTTCTTAATGTCTGTAAATTAATTTGAGTAGTGACTTTTAGCTAATTGACCAAAAATTCATCTTTAATGTAAGTAAAAATTCCTTTTAAATACAGTTTTTTTCCCGACGTTTCGTAGATTCTTTGTCTACTTTTTCAAGGGAACGTCTATTTAAATCAATAAAAAACTTTTATGAACATACAATATTAATGAATATTTTGATATATTACTTACAGTTGTAGGAAATTAAATAACATTTTAAAAATTGTGTTAATTATAAATAGTTTAACATAATTAAAAATTTGTTTGTTCAAATTTTTTTGTCAAAAAACCACTTTACACATCTTAGAAAGCTTTTCAATAAAAATTTAACTAAAGTATACTTAAATTTTATTCGTTTAGAACCACCCTGTAATTTGCGTTAATATTATCAGTGTCTTCTTTTAAATTCATCGTTTTTCTTATTTTCTGTTGTATCCGTAAGCTTTCAATTGTGTATCTCTTTTTCGTGATGTTCTCTGTGTCCAATATTTTAACATTATCAATGTCAGCTGTATGTCCAGTTTGTATCATATGTTGTGCCAATGCCGTTGTCTCTTTTTTCCTTGTGATATCCAGTTTATGTTCTCCCATCCTCGTTTTCAAACTTCTTTTTGTTGTGCCAATGTAAATAAGATCACAATTATCATTATTTCCACCTTTACATTGTATTTCGTATACAACATTACATTTTTGTTCTTTTGCTATTGGTGTTTTTGTTTTTGAGAATATTGTGTTTATGGTTTGATTTGGTTTATATGCAAAACATATGGTGGGTGATTTTATTGTTTTTCTTATTGTTGTATTATCAATAAGATTAGGTATGTACGGTACGCTGTAATATTTTCTATTTTGTGTTGTAGACGTTGTGTTGTCATTGTGTAGGCTTGTATATGTTGGTTGGTTTTGTGAATTTTCGATTAATAACTTACTGATATCTGTGGGAAAACTATTTTTCTTTAATGTTTCGAATATTATGCTTTTATTCTTGTTGTGAAATTGTTTATCACTGATTTGAAAAACTCTTCTGATAAAACTTTTTGCGGTATTCATTATTTGGCTTTTGGGCTGGTTTGTGTGGAAATTCATTATTCTTCCAGAATACGTATCTTTAGCAAACCAGTCGAAAACGATTTTATTTTGTAATCTATGTAACATTGTGTCTAAGTAGGGAATTTTTCTATTATTTTCAATTTCCATGGTAAATTGAATCTTTTGGTGGTAATTATTAAGCGCTGTCAGAATGGCATCCTTATCTTCACGTTTTATGACTGCTAGGAAGTCATCTACATATTTAACGATATATTTAATATTAACGTTATTCTTTCTTAATATATCTAATGTGCTGTCCAATAAGCTATCGAGAACTATATCTGCTATTGTTGGGGAAAGAGGGTTCCCCATGGGCATTCCAAAAATTTGCTTGTACGTTCTTTCGCCATATATAAAATAATTATTTTCGTTTAAACAAAATTTAAGTATATCCAAAAAATTCTTTCGTGTTATTTTTGTAATTTGTTGGATTTCGTCCCATTTTCCCATAATGTTTCTAATTGCCAAATGTGTAGGGATGTTAGTAAAAAGAGAAACAACATCAAAAGAAACTAATATTTCATTTTCTTCCAATTTAATGGCTGCCATTTGTTCTTTAAGTTGCATTGTATTAGTGATATTGTATTTATCAGAAACGGTTTTCCTTAAAATGGTTCCCACGTATTTTGATAGTTCATAGCAAGGTACTTGCATTGATGATACTATTGGCCTCAGGGGTGTATTAGGTTTATGTATTTTAGGTAATCCGTATATTCTTGGGGCTGTAGCTGCTGAGCGAATTAGTTTTGATTTTTGCCAATTATCAATACAGCCATTTTTGAATAATTGTGATACTATTTTGTTATTTTCTCTTAGTAATTTATTTGTTGGATCATCTCTAATTATTTTATATGTATCTTTGTCGTTAAGTAGTTTAGACATTTTTGTTTCATACTCCTCCTTATACATTAACACTGTTTTGTTACCTTTATCAGCTTGGGTAATAATGATGTTATCATGTCTTTTTATAAAATCCCTTGTTTCTCTAAATGCCGACAAAATAAGTCTTTCACGTTCCGTGTTCCGGATGCTTTTCTTAAAAATACTAAGTCTATTGGCTAATTTGATTCTAGCAACTTCTTTTTGTGTGTTTTCTTCTAGCGATTGTATGCATTGCTCTACATCTGCTATAACGCGTACGGTTGAAAAATTTTTTGCGGTAATTGGTAATGCGAATTTTTTCCCTGTAAATTAAACCTATTTCTTGCTTTGGGAAGTCTAAATGGTCTATTAAAAACTAAAAGAATAAAAAAAATTTTCCAGGGATGGAAAATTAAAAATATTTTTTTTGGCCCATTCCGTATTTTGTTGTACATGTAGTATATAAAATTGTTAAAAATTTTAAGTTTTTCTTTTACAAAACCTCTTTATATGTCATGAAGATTTGCATTGGCCAAACAAATTTTTTTATTCAAATTATGCTTCCAGGGGTGGGAAATTGCATTTATTTTATACGTGAAAGTAATCAAACTGTCAACTGATGTTTTTTTTTCTTATAATTAAGGAGGAACAAAATTGGTATCAAAAATTCAAAAATAAAAAATAAAATTTCAAATCCAGGGATGGACAAGTGCAATATTTAATAGTACATGAAATTGACCAAAATGGTTAAATATTTGAAATTTTTCTTAAAAAAATTACTTTATACCTCATAAAGCGTTGCACTGATAAAAAAACAAAATATTACAATTTCGCTTCCAGGGTTGAGAAAATTAAAGTTTTTTTGGTACATGCAATATTTTGTGGTACATGTTATAACCAAAATGGTTGCAAAATTCGAGTTTGTCTTAAACAAAACTTTTTTATACCTCATGAAGATTTGCATGGATAAAGAAAATTTTAAAAATTAAAATTCCGCTTCCAGGGTTGGAAAATTTAAATTTTTTTTATACATATAATAACCAAAAAGGCAATTGACGTTGTTTTTTTTTGCTATCTAAAACTATTTTATATTTTAGGAAGAACAAAATTGGTATCAAAAATATCTCAAAAAAATCTAAATTTCGACTCCAGGGTTGAACAAATAAAGGATTTTATGGTACATGAAAGTGACCAAAAGGTTTAAAAATTTAAATTTTTTTTGTCAAGTAAAACTATGTTACATCTTTTAATTAAACCTACTTTCTGTTTTAGCAAGAAAGAAGCATTACATCTGTGAAGGGTATTTAAGATCCGGCGCAGCCGAATATATCACTTTTACTTGTTATTATTATTAAAATTTACTTTTTTATGGTATTCGGCTAAGGTAAACAAGAAAAAAAAACTATTTTAATACGATCGTTTGCAATGTGTTGGGAGAGCATGACTGAGACACCTTTCCATCAGCATGAAAGCAATTTACGTATTCATGTTTTATATCAGCGTGCAAAAAAGAGACTGAAATAAGTTAAAAATTTTTAACCTGCTGGGTCAGAGTTCCTTTAAGACATATCTGGGGTCAATGTTAAAACTCTATACAGTTCCAATCCGGAAAGGTAAGACGTCCCTGCTTTTTCGTAAAAGCTTAAAAATAACATTTTTAGGGTAATTGCGTGTAGAAAAAAATTATTTTTGATAGGGCCATTAATGGGACGAATGGGGGTCATTTCCATGTTATATGTAATTTCAATGCCCACTTAGGGGGACAGGATCCAAAACATGCACCGTATCCTGATTTACATAAACGGACGAATGGGCATTTCATTTCATAACTGATAAATAATATTTTTGGGGGGTATAAAAACTCTATTTTGTCGGTGTCGCTCTGGCAAGGGCCGTGGGGGAGACATCTCACCTTTGCCATAAAACACTAAAAACAAATTTTTGGGATAATTGTAGTAAAAAATATGTTTTTGATAGAGTCAAAGGGGGGTGGTCAGTAGGGCGGAAGACGTCTTAGCTTCGTCATAAAAGCTTAAACATATAATTTTTATGGAAAGTACGTTTAAGTAATACAATTTGTTATATATTTACACTGGAGTCACAAAAATGTTTTTTTATGATTTTCTGGCTCCAATTTTAACGGTTTGGACCTTCTTTGACATAAAAGTATATCATTTGCTTAAAAAAATTACAAAAAAAACAGAAAAAATAATCGACTTTTTTAAAGGTTAATTTAATTCTTCGTGGGGAACTTTTTTCCATATAATCCGATTCAGCCCATTTACAAACTTGACCTGTGCTAGCCATCAAAACATATATATACCGAATTTCAAGAGTCTGGCTTTTTTCGGTGATTTCCGAACGGACGGACGCACGGACATGGCTAGATCGTCTTAGATTTCATCACTGATCAATAATAAAGGGTGTTTTTATAAGAGCTTGCTGATTTGAAATTTACATAAAACACATGCCAAATTCTGAAATGGCCAAAAAAAATTTTTATTTGGCAGATAATTTCTTGTCATTTAACATTTAAATATAATTTCGGGCATATGGCCACCACGACTACTTTGCACAAAGGTGATTCTGGAGGTCCAATTTTCGACCACCTCTTCAAGCATTTGAGGGCGTATTTCAGCAATGACACGTTGAATACTGGTTTCCAAAGCGTCAGTCGTTCTAAAACGTAAATCAATGATTTCAGGTATCCCCACAAAAATTAATCGAGTGGCGTCGAATCACACGAACGCGGAGGCCAATTCACCGGTCCATTTCTCGATATAATGTTGTCGTTGAAATGTTCTTTCAATAAGTCCATTATTTCGCCCGCAGTATGACAAGTGGCACCATCCTGTTGAAACCACATTTCGTTTACATCTTGAAGTTTTGGCACCAAAACTTCATTGATCATGATTCTGTATCGATTTCCATTCACTGTAACGCGTCGTCCTTCCTCATTTTTAAAGAAATAAGGACCGATGATTCCACCAGCCCATAGACCGCACCAAACAATACATTTATCGGGATGCATTGGTAATTCTTGAATGGCGTGTGGATTATCTTGACATATCCATTCAACCAAAAATGCGCCTCATCACTGAAGAGAATTTTGCGGTAAAAAAGCGGATAAACATTTTTAATTGAACACTGTTTTTGAAAATAAATTTCCACGATTTGGAAGCGTTGTTCTGGAGTTAACCTGTTCGTGATGATTTGCCAAACAATACTGACAGTCCAACCTAAATTACGACGCAAAGCGCAACGTAATTTAGCGCATAGCTTTTACGCTGAAATGAGTAACCTAAATTAGAGCGTTAACGTTGCCCCATAATCAGTAATGTTTACTCACTTTGATTGATAAAAACTCTAATTAGAAATAAGAAATAGAGATGAACACGCTAAATTGACCTAAAAGTAGCTAAAGTTACATCACTTAACACTTCACCAAAGTAAACAAGAGTGCTTCTGCAACAAAATTCACTTCTTTACGCGCTGTCAAAATTGGATTTTCCAATTGCAAAGCGTTGGCGCCGCGTTATTTCGGTTGGTCTCATACATTTTGTATGGGCATGAGAAATTTTGACAGCCATACAACGCTTTGCGTCGTAATTTAGGTTGGTCTGTGAGTAGAGACGTCACTTTAAACTGTCAAAACAGCTGTCAGACAACAGAGTGATTCGTATAAAAAAAACTCCATAAAAAACACCATTTAGAAAATACACTCCGTCACAAAAATTCATTGCACTGCCATCGAAACTAACGATTTTACCAGCAATCAATAGTTCTAGTTTCTATTGTGTTCAATACAGTTTCTGTTACGTTTTTACCTGCTCCTGTAAAATTACAATTACTGGAGTTAGAGAAATATTTCGCGGCGTTACACACGGAACGAAAAAAATGAATACAACCTCCAATTCTTTTTTGGAGATGTATAAAAACTCTGAAATTATCTATCTGATTATTGAATTTCTGTGAAGTTGAACTTTTTTTTCGCCGACAACGTGGTGCTGGCTACTGTTGCTGTAATAATTATTGGTTCGTTTATAAATTGTTCGGTTATTTCTTTTATAGTTTTATCTTTTACTGCAAGGAAATACGTGTGTGATTAATAAATACAAGCTAAAAAATTCGTCTTGAATTTTTATTGCCAAAATTTCTTTCTTTGAAACACCAAAATAAGTTTTAATCTGACCTCAATAAACGATGAACTTTAGCTAGATTGTCGGCTTTAAACTTTATGTCTATCAATCTAACACTATTTCTCAAAAGGAGAGTAGGATGCGAAAGAAAAGAATAAAAAAAAATGAATACTAAGAACGAAGAGAGTAAGAAAGGCAGCTAACTGGAACGCCTACAATAAACCACAAAGCGCCATTATTAACACATCATAACTTGAGGGCATAAAGTGACCTCACTTTGGGATCTGGATGCGGCGGAAGAGTAAATAAGAGTCTCGTTTAAGTTGATTGCTAAACCATAAAAGCTGTTGATTGCCAAGCTGGTGATGATGAAAATGGCAAGGAGTGATGCTGTTGATGAGGACGATGATGGCTTGCATGCAAAAAGCCATAAAACAGCTGCCATCAATCAACAACAAGATACGAACGACAGAGATGTTCGTTTGGCAACGTTGGAGCTGCTCAAAATGCAATAAATGTATGAGCTGGAATGTACATGTGTATGTGTGTGTGTGTGTGTGTGTGCATGTGTTTATGTGAATAAAATTAAAAAGCCATAAACCATTCAGGATTTCACAGGCAAGAAACGAAAGTTCCAGGTTCATCTTTTCTTCTGTTCATTCATTCATCCATTCGCCTGTTTAATGCTGGAATTTGAATCGGTTTGTTGGCTGTTCTTTCTTCTTTTATTGTTGTTGAATTTTGCCAAATGACTGACAGCATGGTTTGCCATGACTTTAAACGATTATTTATTCATAACACAAGGTCTAAAGTGATTTTAAATGAGACTACAATGACTACCTTCTCTACAGCAATTTTAATGGGTGCCAAAGATGATGATGTTACTTTACTGGCTGCTTGCTGTTTGTTGTTGATGGTGATTATGATCGAAAGAGGAGGTGGTTTTGTCAGCAGCCATTAAAAGCCTTAATAAAAATTATATTCAGAAACAATTTTATGCAAAATTATTATATCTTCTCCAAAAATTTTTTATTTCTGTTTCTTTCAAATATTTGCTGCATCATGTTGTTGCAAGAAAACCTAAAATATAAAATAAAATAATTTTTTTTTTGGGCAAGCAAGCAATCAACAATGTGGCGCTTTCGTGTTTGTGTTGGACAATTTGTGTCGCTGTTTAAAAGACCGTTACTAAAGGCAATTTAAATTAAGAAATCACTGTCAAAAAATCTGTTAAGTTTCGCAATTGAGCCACATTTAATAAACTTAAAAATGTTTTTTGCTGTATTTTAATTGTTTGCTTTATGCTCATCTTCATGCTGATGATAAGGAAACTGCAAACAATCAAATGAAGCGCATCCAGCCAGACTTTGCAAATCATCGAAAGCAAGTAAGTGGCTGTTGTTTGCAGGCAGATGTTATTGTCTTTGTATTAACACTCTTAGTTGTTGCAATGCTTTTGGCTCCGGTGTTTGATGTGTTTAATGTTTATTGTAAAATAATAATAGGCATAGAAACTTGCCTGCAACAATATCGCCAACAACAAATTTTAGCAAGCAACGCTATTTGTAACTTTAATTTTGTCTTTCAAAACTATTTCAAACATGATTTCAACCCAGAGCGATGAATATGAAACATTGATTTTTTTAAATTTTCCTTATGAGGTCATGGAAAATTTTTTCTAAGCCTGCACAAATTCTTAACTGTATATCATGAAGTCTATATGGTAATCCAATCGACATTCCAGGTGCTCAGTAATTCAAGATTGCATTAAATTATTAATAGCCTTTAGATGAACTTCATGTTATGGCCAGACCCTGATTGGCTTTCATATGTTATAACTTCTTCTATAAATTCTACAAATTTTTACTCTAAATCGAATTAAAGAAATTGCAATTCGTATGCAATTATTTTTTTTAAAGAACATTCATATTGCTATATTAAATTGAATTAAGATTTTATAAGCTAATTGTTCGAAATTTGTTTGTTTTAAATTCAGAAAGACATGATAAATATTCCAAGCCACAAAGGAAAGCCAACATCAGTTTTTAATTATTCAACTTACACTGCAGAGCAGAACACCTGTTTTCGAAAGCCGCAACGCTTTTATCATCAGTACTCCCGTCTTTGTAAATGTCACCAGTTATATGGTGGCTTAGTTGAATATGATAACAGTTCTTCTTTAAACAAATTTTATTAGGAAATTGCATGAGAGATCTGTGTCCACCTGATGGTAACACATAATTGTTTTAATACCCGTGTTGCCGTTTGACAATTTTCTTCATGTCCCATTTTTCAGAATTTTTTTCCATTATACCTAAGACAAACTTTTTTGGTTTGAATTCTTTTATACGTTCACATGTACTTAAGTATAAAAGAATTCAAACCAAAAAATTTTGGCTCAGGTATCATGGAACAAAAAATTTAGAAAAATGGTTGTTACAGTTCTCGTATGCAATTTCCTAATAAAATTTGTTTAAATAAGAACTGTTATCATATTTAATTAAGCCAGCTAATAAGTGCTAACAAACACAATACACACGAGCACCGATGATGAAAGCGTTGCGACTTTCGAAAACAGGTGTTCTGCTATGCTGTGTAAGTTGAATAGCTAAAAACTGATGTTGGCTTTCCTTTGTGTGCTTTGGAATAATTATCATGTCTTTCTGAATTTAAAACAAAAATTTCGAAAAATTGGCCTATAAAAATCTTAATTCAATTTAAAGAAATTGGAATTCGTTTGGGTCATGTTGTGAGAGCAAAAAGAAAAAAAACCGCATAAAATAGTGCTCTAAGTGCAGCTTTAGAGAAAGTTTTTTGTTTCGATATATTTTTTCCACAGCCTTTTGTTCGACAGCGATGTTTCTCTTGTTGTTACGAGTATTTTCACATATCGTGCCGTAGCCCCCTAAAAAAAACTTAAACAACATGTTCTTCGAAAATCGTCTTGGGACAAAATTAATTATTTACGATAATGTGGATAATCTGTCGAAATATCAAAGAGCTTTTTGCCTTAAATTTTCCTTATATTTACATTTCTTAACTTGACGGTATGGAAATTAAATATTAATAAAAAATCATTTTGCAAAAATTGAGTTTTTGGCAGATCTCGACGTTCTGAGTTCCTAAAAGAGGGTATCACTATGCCTTTGTGTACGTGTGTACGTGTTTTTTTTTTTTTTTTTTTTTTTTTTTTGTATAGAACCGGAGGTGGTAATCTTCAAAAGATACTTATGTTCCATCATAAGCATGCACGATTCACCATGACTGGTGCCTACGTACTAAACCCACCCCTGTTTCCTTCGGCCACTCTCCCTCCGCGGGACTGCCGCTAGGTATTACTTCGCGGAGGGCTGGTTAGCGATTTCGCTTCATCTTATGAACTCTCGTTCGATCTCTGTCTTTCTTGTGTACGTGTGTGCATACATATGTATGTGTTTGTGCATGTGTATGCGTTTGTGCATGCCCTGCAGGAAATGTCAATAGTAAAATTATACTGATTACCTATTGACGATGTCACCAGTACTACTGACAAATTATACCCCAACTAATGCAATCTACTTTTGACAGTTAACACAGGCTTGTCCTACAAAATCTGCCAGTAGACTGCGTCAATACTGACAAGGTAGTTCTTATGGGAGCATATGTCGAAAATGTCAATAGTAAGATTGGACTGACTTACTATTAACGATATCACCGAGGTCAATAACAGCAGTTGCCATCGGCTACCCACCGATTTTGAGCCCATCAGCTTGATGATTTGTTTTAACCGTCAACAATTTTCTCTACCTATCAAAAACAAAAGCAAAAAGAAAAAAAACCAGTTGACAGTGTCACCAAAAAGACACCATAATTGTTGACAAAATATTGACATGGATACACTTAACCCCACGTTTCCTTCAGGGTGTTTGTATGTGTGTATATTTGTGTTGTGTTGTGTTGTGTATGTGTGTGCATTTGTGTATATGTATATGCATGTGTTTGTATATCTGCCTGTATATACGTGTATGTGTATGTATATATATTTTTGGACGTAATGATAGCAGTTGTCAATAGTGGCCCACGACAACTTCACTAGCACCATCCTGGAACAGCTTTGACATTTCGTCAGAGTGAGTAGACTTATCAGTATTATTCCTACGTCCTCCTTAGTTCCTTTGGTAAGGAGGTTCGGAAATGATGCACGTACTTCATCGTTAGTTACTAACGAGTTCTAAGACGTATTAATTCTCCTACGAATCTGTTCTAACCTGCGAAGTTCTGTACAAAATTACACACGCTGGTCCAATTTAATAAGGATTCCAGCATGACCGGAATTATATTCCCCGGTCTAATCATACGCCCTAACCTTTCTTCTAAATACGACTTCCAGTTGTTGAATCGTGAACAGACAAAGACGACATGATCAGCATCTTCAAATTCATTCCCACTGCAATGTGGACGGAACGGAGAACCGTCGTGCTTGAAACGAAATAGACATGACCTAAAGCAAGCATGTCCAGACAAGAACTGTGTTGGGTAATAGTTTAAATCACCATTTTTCCTAGTCAGCCATAATATGATGTCGGGTATTAATGTATAAGTCCATCTTCCCTTTTCAGTGCTTTACCAGCGTTCCTGCCACTTTTGGAAACCTAAGTCCGAGCTATTCCTATTTATGATTTCTCGATTGGGATTATACCTGGAATGATAAAAGCGGCTTCATCCGACACTGTTCGAAATGCACTACATACTCTTAAAGCAGATAGCCTATACACAGGCTACATATGTGGAGTATCTAAGTGAATCTGACGATACTGGGTGTGCATATAGGATAATACTCCTTACTACTCCAGCGAGCAGTTTCCTTGGCCTTCTCGTACTTGGCATAATCCGAGATAGCGCCAAGCAGGTTTTCGATGCTTTGGATGCTATCGCAAGTGCTCACAAAAAGATAGACGTATGTCAATCATCACGCTTCAATATTTCAGAAATGCCTTATATTTTATGAAACAGGTACCAACATTCAGGGTAATAGTTTCCCTAGCCTTACGGCTACTAATCAGCTAGACTTAATCCCATTGAGGGGATCCAGGACTTTGTTTTTTTTTTTTTTTTTTTTTTTTGTATAGAACCGGAGGTGATAATCTTCAAAAGATACTTATGCTCCATCATAAGCATGCACGATTCACCATGACTGGTGCCTACGTACTAAACCCACCCCCTGTTTCCTTCGACTACCTCCGCGGGACTACCGCTAGGTATTACTTCGCGCAGGGCTTGTTAGCGATTTCGCTTCATCTTATCTCGTTCGATCTCTGTCTTTCCAGCCTTCGTAGTTCCTGCATAACTACAGATATATGGCGGTTGCACTCGTTCCATTTAATTTCGGAACCCAAAATCTCGTCTAGAAGCTCACGGGGAGTAATATTCAACTCCCAAGGCCCCCTAAATCTCGGGCAGCAAAGTAAAACGTGCTGAGCGTCCTCATCTTCGTCAACACAATTTGGGCATGTTGGGGATCTATCGTGCCCAAATTTGTGCAGATATTTCCTGAAACAACCATGTCCACTCAAGAACTGCGTCATATAAAAGTTGGGCTCGCAGTGTTGCGCCTCCAGCCAGGGAATTATGATGGGCAGAAGATAATAAGTCCATCTGCCCTTCGAACTGCATTCCCATCTAGACTGCCATCTGCAGATAGAAACACTCCTTTCCTCTCTCCTTATTGTAGCAATTTGTGCTGGATCCTCAAGTGGCGGAATATTTTATCCGCCAGTATATCTATAGGTATTGCTCTTGCCAATACCATTGCTGCGTCATTGGATATTGTCCTGAAACCACTTATTTGTCTTATTGCACTCAGACGGTACACCGAAGACAGTTTTCTTCTTGTCGTCTCCTCGGAAAGTGCTACCGACCATACTGGGCAAGCATATATTATTATCGAGGTCACAACCGACGATATTACCCTTCTTTTAAATGATGTTGGTCCTCCAGTATTTGGCATTATTCTTGCCAGAGCTGCTTGTGCGCCGGATGCCTTTTTGACAATGAACCTTACATGTTCCTTGAAATTTAGCCTGTCATCGATCATTACGCCTAGGTATTTTATGGCCCTTTTCGATTCTATTCTTGCATCGCCAACTGTTACAGTCATCTTTTCTACTGTTTTTCTGCTACTTATTAAGACAGCCTCTGTTTTATGGGCAGCTAGTGTCAACCTAGCCCCATTAAGCCACAATTCAATCCTTTCGACTGCCACATTTGCCTTCACCTCCACCTCCTCTACGGTTTTGGCCACTGAGACTATGGCAATGTCGTCCGCAAAGCCAATAATGGAAGTCTTATCTGGTAAGGATAGTCGCAGTATTCCATCATACATTATGTTCCAGAGCAGAGGGCCAAGAATAGAACCTTGCGGTACACCTGCAGTGACTTTATATTCTTCTTCGCCATCATCGGTCACATACAAAAGTTTCCGATCCCGCAAGTAGTCGTTTACCAAATTCATTAGGTACGACAGAGTGCCCATAATGCAAAGCGCCTTGGCAATATTCCCCCAATTCATGGAATTAAATGCGTTTTGAATATCCAGGGTGACCACCGAGCAGTATTCCTTGGAACCAAATCTCCATCTTCCGCCTTCTATTGCGTCTTCTGCTATGTCTACTATTCTCCTAATCGCAGTGGAACGGCCTTTCCTAAATCCATACTGCAGGTCGGAGAGAGCTCCTCTGGCTTCAGCGCAGGCTAGAAGTCTATTGTATATAATTCGCTCGAGAACTTTACCCATTGTGTCAAGGAGACAGATTGGGCGGTACGAAGATGGTTCACCCGGAGGTTTGCCGTGTTTCGGGATAAGTACCAGTTTCTGCACCTTCCAACTCCGGGGGAAAATACCCTCGGCTAGGCATTTCTGGAACATGGTGGCAAATATGTCCGGCCTATGTTGAATAGCCAACTTGAGCGCTTTGTTCGGGATTCCATCTGGCCCAGGCGTTTTTCTATCACCAATTTTAGCGCATGCCGCAAGCTACTCCCCTTGTGCGATCTCTGGGATTGTGTTAGTCGCCGCCGTCTCCGTCCTTATAATCGTATACGGTTGACCTCGTGGGAACAGGGTGCCAATAATCTTCCGAAGCAAATTTGGGCATCCTAATCTGGGCTGTTTCTGCGCTCCGATGTTTTTGAAAACTACCTTGTATGCCGTTCCAAGAGGGTTGATGTTAGCCTCTTGGCATGTTCGTTGGAAGGATAATTTTTTACGTCTCTTTATGGCTTTCCTTAATTGGGTGCGTAGATCTTGATATCTAACTTGATAATCTTCGCATGATGATCTTTCTCTGGAACGTTGGGCCCTTCTTCTTGCTCTAAGGCATGCTGATCGTAACTCTCTTATTTCATCATTCCACCAATAACAGGAAGACCGTCCTCGAAGTGTATATCTTCGAGGCATAGCAGCATCGCAGGCAGTGTAGAGCATTTCGTATACGCTTTGCACCCTATCATCTACTAAGTCCCCGGTTGCGGTAAAGCTAGACAGTAGCAGCTTAAACATGTCACCGTCAAAGCATGAGTCTTTCCATTTAGGTCCAGTGAACTCGAGCATTCTTGCCGTGTCAGTGTTCTGCCTCGCAATCGTGATTACAATTGCCTGATGATCGCTATTTGTGAAGTCTTCAGTGAGCCTCCGCACCGTCCGCGAAACAAGGCAAAACGATATATCTATCGTAGAACTGGTGTCTGATCTCCTAAAAGTACTCCTCAGTCCATCATTTAATAACGTGACCCGCAGGAATGCGAAAGCTTCTAAAATACTGCGACCTCTTGCGTTTGTCCACCTACTGCCCCATTCCATCGCCCAGGAATTAAAGTCGCCGCATATGATGATGATGAGTATGTGTATGTGCATGTGGCTGTGTATGACATCCAAACTTTGTCGTAAGAACTTCATATGTAAATTTTTGGATTAATTACATGTTTTGTTTGATAGGGTCATTTAGGGCGCAAAGGTTGGTCAATAGTTAAGGCAGGTGAAGGTCAGAAAACATATTATCTTCGCCGTAATAGCTTAAAAATATAATGTTTAAGGAATGTGGACTTAAGGAATACAATTTGTTAAATATTTTCATATGATATGTAACTTCAACGCCCACGAAAGGGGCGGAGTCTAAAAATAGACTATATCGTGTTTTTCACACAGGGACGTATAGGGCCCATACGTTAGATCGTCTTGACTGCATCACTGATCAAGATTGTATATACTTATGCGGTCCAATTCTTTTCGGAGGGCATTAAAAGTGTATTTTGTCGGAGTCGTTCTGGCAAGGGCAGTTGGGAAAACATTTCAACTTTGCCATATATTTTTAAGGCAATTAAGTGTAAAAATTTTTTTTTTTTTTTTTTTTTGATAGGGTCATTTACAGGTCATAGGTGGAGGAGAGTGGTAGGGCAGAGGTGGATCAGGTTACGTCTAAGCTTCGTCATAAAAGCTTAAAAACTTCATTTTTAGCAAATGTAGGCTTAAGTCATAGAATTTGTTAAATTTTCACACTATTTTTGCCTATAATAACACCCACTAAAAGGGGCGCTAAAATTAATTTTTTGGATTTTATGGCTCCAAGTTTAAAGCGTTGGACTTTCTTTGACATAAAAATATATCATTTGCTTAATCGTCAGGGTTGTGGAATTTCGTACTAACCAAAAAGTAATAACTTGTAAAAATGAATGTGATAACTTCTCATATTCAATTTTCGTTAAAATATTGGTTAAATAGTTGATATTCCTACTAACTAGCACCACTTGCAAAAGTGGAAGAATTGAACAAAGAACGCTGATGAGATGGCGTAGCGGCCTCGAAATCAGTACTGATCCGTTCTGCTGGTTTGATGATTATTGAAAATATTCTTAATATTACAATCTTAATATAAATAAATAGAAATTGAAAAAATTCATTTATTAATACAATAATAAAAAATCATTTGCAGTCATGCAGATTCGAACTTAAGCCCGTTGAAAAAATAAATAAAAAAATTAACAATTTGCTTAACAAAATTACAAAAAAAAAAAACTTTAAAAACTATGTTGTTTTTAGAGGTTGGTTTAGTTCTTCTTAGGGGAACTTTTTCGCTCTGGCCCTATTCAGCCTATTTACGAACTTGACCTGAGCTATCCTTCAAAATGTGTTTATACCAAATGTCAAGGTTCTGGCATGGATTCATCAGGAATATATATAACCTATGGGGTCTTAGAGGGATATTCCGCTGCATTACACGCGGAATGATAAAGTGAATATACCCTCCACTTCTTTTTTGGAGGGTATAAAAGGATTCTTTTATACTGTTCGAAAAATTATTAGAGTCCAGAGGGAAACGGTTGAGTCAAAAAGAAGTGAAAGCAATTTAAAAATTTAAATAAAGTGTTTTATCAAACTGTTATTAGATTCTTAGCTCTTTTTCAAGTAGAACAAATTGAAAATATTCTTGTGGGTGCTGTTGGCTGAAGTAGTAGAACACGAGACTATGAAGCAGAGGTTCGTGAGTTCGAGCCCGCGCTGAGTCATGAAATATTGTGTTGAATTCTTTTGAACAGCATTATTGGTTGTGTTAGTTGTTGCCAGCCTGTTTCAATGATGAAGGCATAGTCACTGGTCACTGAACATAATTGGCGGCGACTGACACTATCATGTACTAAAAAAAGCAGAGTAACAGCACCCACCTTCGTCGGCCCTGTAGCAAAAATTAGCCGCCGAAGTAAAAAGGTTGAAATAGCTAAAAAAAAAAACTGTATATTCTCATCTTTCCTCATCTGTCCCCTTAATACTATCTCCTCGTTTTCAGTTCCGGCGCAATGCTTTGCATATATAGGGGTCATCCCCAGAGTGCTGGTCCAAGATAAAAATAAAAAAAATGCAGTGTGAAAACCTGCAAGGATATCAATGTAATAGCTAAAGAACGGTCTGTTAAGGATAATTAGAAGTTTAAAAAAAATCTTGATTTTCAATTACACCTAAAATATTTCAAATTATCTTACTCGTTACAAATACGAAAATATATTAAAACTCTTAACATTTTAATGTTGTAATGTTGCCTAAACGATAATGTTGTCATTGAGTCAACGTTACAGCTCTACTTCGATTTCCAGCAAGGATAATTAAGTAAAGGGTTAATAATTATTTAAGTTATACATACAATGTGTTTGCTTGAATGACTTGTGGTTTCCAAAATGAAGTGATTAAATTTTGGACATTTTCCCATGCATTTTTACAAATTCAATAAAGACATTCAATTGCACTTATTTTTGCAAAACGCAATTGTGGTTTCACTTGCAATTTGTTTAATTTGGCCGATTTAAGCTGCAATTATTCTCTATTTGTTGCATTATTAACTCAATGACAAGTTAATAATAAACGAAAAAATAAACTAAAAACAAATAATGCCCGGCTACTTTGTTTATTAATACAGATATTATTTGTTGTCTCAGTGTGCCTTACAATGTGGTATAAAGGACATCATTTGCATAAACTGCTTTGCAATAGCACTCACTCGCACATGTACTTATTTCTTGGTTAGTCCTTCCTTTAGAGTTTTATTTTGTATTAAGCTTTTGTGTTTATTTATTTTTTTAGTTTGTTACCGCAAGAAATAAATCTCCCCTTTAACAAAAGGCGCTTCTCTTTATTTCTATTTCATATTAAATAAATAAAAAGTTGAAAAAATACAATAAATAAATACACAAAATAATACAATGTTTTATTGTAAGCAGCACACAAATTTTTGTTTGCCTTGAGGGCACACAAAAATTACTTAGTTGTGGTTTGTTTCTTATTTTTTAAGAAGCTGCTGCCAGAAAATTTTGTGCAATTATTAAAAAAGTGCAACACAAAGGGACCAATTTGGGTTTAATATCTTATAGCGTCCAAAAGAGAATTAGAGGGTATAATCATTTTGTCATTCCGTGTGTAACGTAGCGAAATGTCCCTCTAAGACATCATAAAGTCTTGACAGTGATGAAATCTAAGACGTTCTAGCCATCCGTCCGTACGTCCATCTGTGGAAATCGCGATACAGTTCAAACGAAAAGAGCCAGACTTTGGAAATTTTTTTATAAATACATTTTGAAGGATAGCACAAGTCAAGCTCATGCATTTATGGTTTTTCTTTGATAAAGTCTGATAGTATAACACTGTATATTTTTAAACCCTCCAAAAAAGAATTTGGAGGGTATATTCACTTTGTCATTCCGTTTGTAACGCACCGAAATATCCATCTCAGACCCCATAAAGTATATATATTCTTGATCAGTGATGAAATCTAAGACGAACTGAGCATGTCCGTCCGTCCGTCCGTCTGTGGAAATCACGATTCAGTCCAAACGAAAAGAGCTAGACTCTTGAAATTTGGCATAAATATATTTTAAAACTTAGAGCAGGTTAAGTTCGAAGATGGGCTAAATCGGGCAAGAGGGAAAAAAGTTCCCCTAAGAAGAACTAAACCAACCCAGAAAAAACAACATAATTTTTAAAGCTTTTTGGTTATTTTGTTAAGCAAATGATATATTTTTATGTCAAATACGGTCCAACGCCTTAAACTTGGAGCCATAAAAAAAAATTTTGGACCCCGCCTACTTTAGTGGGCGTTATTATAGGCAAAAATAGCATAAAAATTTAACAAATTGTTTTACTTAAGCCTACATTCTTTAAAAATAAAATTTTTAAGCCTTAATGACGAAGCTGAGACGTAACCTGGTACTACTCTGCCCTACCCCTTCCTCCCCGTTCACCCTCTAAATGACCCTACCAAAAAAAAAAATTTTTTTTTTAAATTTTGTATATAATCATCCCAAGCATTTATCTTCAGAGTTTTATGACTGCCGATTTCTGCCCTACCCCCTCCTCTTCCTTTGCCCCCCCAAATGACCCTACACAAAAAATTTTTTTTTTTAAATTTTGTATATAATCATCGCAAGCATTTATCTTTAGAGTTTTATGACTGTCGATTTCTGCCCTACCCCCTCCTCTTCCTTTGCCCCCCCCAAATGACCCTACCAAAAAAAAAAATTTTTTTTAAATTTTGTATAAAATCATCCCAAGCATTTATCTTCAGAGTTTTATGACTGCCTGTTGCTGCCCTACCCCCTCCTCACCCTTTGCCCTCTAAATGATCCTATTAAAAATATATCAAAATTTTTTTTAATTTTGTGTATAATCATCCCAAGCATTTATTTTTAGAGTTTTATGTCTACCTGTTTCTGCCCTACCCCTCTCCCCCTTTGCCCTCTAAATGACCCTGTCAAAATAAAGAAATTTTAATTTTGTATATATTTATCCCAAGCATTTATTTTTAGAGTTTTATGACAAAGGTGAAACGTTTCCAACACAGCCCTTGCCAGAGCGACCCCGCCAAAATACAGTTTTTATAGCCTCCAAAGAGAATTGTGATGAAGTCTAAGACGGTCTAGCAATGCCCATACGTTCGTCTGTGGAAAACATGATATTGTATATTTTTGAACCCCGCCCCCTTTAGTGGGCGTTGACGTACGATATTATATAAAGGAACTCTGTCCCACCAAGTTAAACATTTCAAATTCACTTACTAATTATTTGGAGGGTATTTAAGATTCGACCCGGTCGAATATAACGTTTTTACTTGTTTTATTTTGTTTTAACTATTATTATTTTAGCTGGTTTTATTATTAAGTTTGGTTAACTTTTTAAACTATATTACATTAGATTTTAAATTTATTTTTATAGTTTAAAAGCGCAAACTTAATTCAAGTTAATTTTGTTTTTGTGCTCTGATTTATTGTATTTACATATGCTCAGTTCCATACTGTAATATAAGACTTAAGTCTTGTGTATAGGACATAAAAAATAAATAAATAAATAAAAATAAAATAAATAAAAAAAGTTCGTAAACAGGCTGAATCAGGGCAGAGGGGAAAAAGTACCCCTAAGACAAACTAAGCCAATCTCTAAGAAACAGCATATACTTTTTTAAATTTTGTTAAAGCAAAAGATCCAAAGCATTGAACTTGGGGCCAGAAAATCAGAAAAATCAATTTTTGTATCCCGCCCCTTTTACTGGGCGTTGAAGTAATATATTACATAAAAAATAAATTATTGTATATTTAATAAATTATACTCCTTAAGCCTACATTCCTTAAAAATTTAATTTTCAAGCTTTTATGGCGAAGCTCAGGCGTTCTCTGATCTTCCCCTGCCCTATCCCTCCACACACCTTTGCCCTCTTTATGACCCTATAAATAATTTTTTTCTACATTTGATTACCTCAGAAATATACTTTTTAAGTTTTTACAACAAAGGGGAGATGTCTCCCCCCACAGCCCCTCCCTGAGTGAACCAGTCAATAAATACTTTTAAATTTAAAGGAACTCTGAGGTTAGAAATTTTATATTAAATTTTATTTGCTAAATATTTGGAGGGTATTTAAAATTCGACACGGTCGAACATAAAGTTCTTGCTTGTTTATTTTCGTGTTTTTTACTCAGCTGTCAGATTTGGCGATTTATAGCTGTTTGCTAATAAAGACTTTAAAAATTACATCAGGTCTATTGCTGTAACAAAAACACTTCCTTTCTTTAAAAATTCCCACAACTTTAAGTTTCAAACCAAAAAAAAAAAAAACATCTCTCGTCTCATAATTTGCTACAGTTCACCATTCAGTTGTCTGTCTGATTTTGCTCTATTGGCAACAAACGTACATATTTTATGTCCAGAAATCTTCTAATACTCATAAAATTTATTGTAAAAAGTGCGTTTGCTAATATGCCGGGTTTGGTTAGGGCTGGACAAGACAAGGCAAATAAAAATTGCATTTTCATGAACTTTAACCGGGCAATTTGGTATTTGAATGAATGAATGAATAAGTGAGTTAGTGAATGAGTACAGAGATTTACCAAAGAGTGCAGATTGTATGCTAAAGGGGCTTTCGTTTGAGGCGACTTGATGTTTGATAGTCTGCGGAGACCATATTTGTTTGAATGGATTTGGTGGCATCACCGTGAAAAATTATTTACCTGCACAATGGGTGCAAATGATACCGTGTTTTGTATGAAACACAGGTTTTTATATAAAAACTTATTTTATTTTTCATCATAATCTCTTTTGGGTTCTGTACACTTAGTCCAACGTTCCTCCAATTTTTTATCTTTTCCGAAATAAATTTATTTTATTTTATTTTTATCTTGGACCAGCACTCAGGGGATGACCCCTATATATGCAATGCTTTGCGCCGGAACTGAAAACGAGGGGATAGTATTGAGGGGACAGATTAGGAAAGATGAGAAGATAGACAGTTGTTTTTGTAGCTATTTCAACCTTTTTACTTCGCCGGCTAATTTTTGCTACAGGGCCGACGAAGGTGGGTGTTGTTACTCTGCTTTGAGTACAATTATTTGTGGAGGCCATCAAAATAGGCATTTTTCTGTGAGATGATTTCGTTTTTTAAATCAAATATCATTCCGCCGAGTCATTTTCTTAATTCTTGGAACAGCAAATACTAAATTACGAAATGGTCATACAAGCACGCAGCATTCAGTGCAGGAAATTGCGAAGCTAAAGGATTTGTTGTAGCCATTTGATTCAATACTTCGCCGCAGAATTTTAGCAACAGTAAAGACAAAAGAGGGCTGATTTTATGCGCTCATCAGAACATGATACTATCGAATCCTATGGTAATATTTAGCCTTCGCTATTTGTATCTTCCCGCTGACAAAATTGAAAATTTTCAAGAAAGTTGGAAATTACTGGTTTTAACTCATTTTGAAACAAAATAAGTTTTCACCAGATCTTGACGTTTTCAGTTCCTAGGAAGCTTCCAGACTATTCCTTAGAAGCCGTCACTATATCTGTATGCAAATACAGGGTGGCTCAGAAAGACCGAAATGGTGTGAATTCCTTATAACTTTTTATTTAAGACATACTTTTTTAATTTTTTTGTTTTTTAAATACAGTAAATTTATAGGGAATATTTTTTGATTAGTTATTAAAAATGATATCCCGCAACTGGTGGCCATTTTCTGCTTCGCACAGATGTGCTCTTTCCAACACATTTTCCATGACCTTTCGCAAAACTTCCGGTGTTATGTTGCTAATTTCGTCTCGAATATTGGTTTTTAATTCCCCAATAGTCCTAGGCTTATTAACATAAACTTTTCCTTTTAAATAACCCCAAAGGAAACAGTCCGGAGCGGTTAAATCCGAAGAACATGGAGGCCAATTAAAATTGCTTCTACGCGAAATTATTCTTTCACCAAAAATGTCGCGTAAAAGAGCCATTGTGGGCCTCGCAGTGTGCGCATATTTGCGGATGGTTTTCTACGTATGCGAAATTCGCTGCAGCGACCCTCTTGAGATGCCAAGTTGTGTCAAACGTCTCCTGGTTGATGTTTCTGGATCATCCCGAATACTCTCCTGTACCACTTGAATATTATCAAACGTGTGGACAGTTCGTAGTCTGCCGGAACCAGGAAGGTTCCTTACTGCTCCTTGTTGTCGAAAATTTGCAACCAGACGGTTTATTGTTGACTGAGAGGGTGCAAACCGCACATTAAATTGAAGACGGTATGCACGCTGAGTCAACACAGTGGACCGTTGATTTGAAAAGTAAATTTCAACGATTTGGACACGTTGTTCAGTTGTGTATTGCTCCATTATAAATTGTCCAAGTCTTCTTTACAAAATACTGAAAAGAAAAGAAAAACAAATTATAATAAAAAAGTTATAAGGAATTCACACCACTTCGGTCTTTCTGAGCCACCCTGTATTTTGTATTTTTGTGACTGTGTGTGTGTTTGTATGTTTATGTGTGTGTGTTTGTAAGTATGTGACCCGCTTATAGCTTTTGAACCATGTGAGCATCGGTTGATCCATTTAAAACTTAAAGCAGTTTTGAAATTAAAATTAGAATATCGTTTTTAGCGGTTAAAATTAGCGGGAAGTTGCAAGGATTAATTGATACCGGCACTCAGGGGATGACACCTACACGTGCATGCACTGTGCTGGAACTACGAAAATTGGTTGTGGGAAGAAGGATAAAGGAAGTAATGAAAGACTTCCGCAGGGACTTTATTACACATACGGGCAGTCTGGGCAAAGAAAAAATTTTCTCTGCAATGCCTAGTGCGGTTCACTAGTAAATTCACGACATATGGGTATGGTGGCAGTATATATCTTGTTGACCGTACAAAAGTGGGCGTTTAGGGAAAGAGAGATCCCCAATTTCATTGCAACATATTCCATTATACTAATGATCAAACAGTGAAAGACACTCCACAATCCCCCATGAGTTTCTTCACATCGGCCCATATATGAGAGTCGTGTTCCATATTCATTGTAAGTCGTATAAATATTAAGGAGATCAGATGGGATGGAGTGAAGTGTGTCCTATGACGCCTTTGGAAGCTGAATGCTTCTTTTAACACTTGAATGCTTTTTGTGATACAAGAAAAACGTGCGCTTTCCATCCATCGAACATCGCACTGGATTTTTATGCCAAGAATATCAAGAGCTTTTTATTCCTCAATACCGATACAGATGAAGTAGCGCCGATAACAAATAACACAACTCAAACCCGTGATTTTCAACTTCGTAGTCAAATGCAGCATTTCTGCACCGATGGGATATATCAGTATTCTTCTGTGGGCGCTGTTGGCTGAAGTAGTAGAACACGAGACTAGGAAGCGGAGGGTCTTGAGGTCGACACCCCGCTGAGTCATGAAATATTGTGTTGAATTCTTCTGATCAGCATTAGTCCGTGCTTGTGTTAGTTGTTGCCAGCCTGTTTCAATGATGAAGGCATAGTCACTGGTCACTGAACATAATTGGCAACGACTGACACTATCATGTACTAAAAGCAGAGTAACAGCACCCATCTTCGTCGTCCCTGTATTAAAAATTAGCCGGCGAAGTAAAAGGTTGAAATAGCTACAAAAAAACTGTCTATCTTCTCATCTTTCCTAATATGTCCCCTCAACACTATCCCCTCGTTTTCAGTTCCGGCGCAATGCTTTGTATATATAGGGGTCATCCCCTGAGTTCTGGTCCAAGATAAAAAAAAACTTAACTTTGATTTGTAATCATTCCTTTTGTCAATGTAGATAGTACAAAGTTAATGGCGGTTTATTCAGAAATCAAATAGAAAGTGGAACCACGGAAGATTGTTTCAAACGGCTTTACTTTCTTCGTAAGACGTGATAAAGCATCGATAGGTGAGTTCTCATTGGGGTGCTTCAAGCCTCAGACCTCTTGTAATAACCCATAAGCGAACGCTGATCCCAAAGTCAACAACATCCGGGGAAAAACAACAATCAGAAGAGTTTAATACGGCAGTAACATTGAAAATTAGAGCCCTCCTATGAATTTTAATTTTCTAGTCTGTGCCGGACAATTACAATGGCGCATGTAAGCCTTTCGTCAAAACTTTGGAAATATAACAAATAAATATTATACTAAAATATCGCCACAACGTCCTTAATGCAAACCCCTGTGTTAGAGCATTGCAACACTTTGGCGAAAACAGTACAGATACGAATACACTAATCCCATTTTGATTTGGAGAACGAATGTGTGAGTGTGCACTTGTAAGGTCTTTTACACCAACCGTTTACTAAGTAAAGCATATTTGAGGAAGATTTCCTTGTACTAGACCATATCAATTTTATGCACGACAATATATTTTTTTAGAGATTATATACCTGAAAACTATGCAGTCACGTCCGTCCATCCGTCCGTCCGTCTCTAGAAATCACGATTCAGTCCAAACGATAAGAGCCAGATCCCTGAACTTGGTATAAATATATTTTTTTTAAGGAAATCATAAGTCAAGTTTGTAAATGGGCTGAATCGGGCCAAAAGGGAAAAAGTTCCCCTAAGAAGAACTACACCAACCTCTAAAAAACAATATAATTTTTTTTTAATATTTTTGTAATTTTGCTAAGCAAATGATATATTTTTATGTTAAAGAAAGTTCAATGCATTAAAAAATCAGAAAAATTATCTTTTGGACCCCGCCCCCTTTAGTGCGCGTTATTATATGCAAAAATAGGGTAGACATTTAACAAATTCTATTACTTTAGCCTACATTCCGTAAAAATAAGATTTTTAAGCTTTTATGATGAAGCTGAGACGTAGCGTGATCCTCATCTGCCCTACTCCCTTCCTCCCCACGGCCCTTGCCAGAGCAACACCGACAAAAAGAATTGGACCCCATAAAGTATGTATATTATTGATCAGTGATGAAGTCTTAGACGATATAGCAATGCCTAAACGTTCATCTGTGGAAGACATGATATTGTGTATTTTTTGACCCCGCCCCCTTTATTGGGCGTTGAAGTTACATATTATATGCAAAAATAGTGTAAGTATTTAACCTATTGTGTTCCTTAAGCCGATATTCCTTAAAATTTTAACTTATAAGCTTTTTCGATGAAGGTAATATGTTCTCTGATCTTCGCCTGATCACCCCCCTTTGCCCTATAAATAACCTTAACCAAAAAAGTTTGTTTTCTGGACTTAACTGTCCGTAATATTAAATTTTTAAGTTTTTACGATTTAGGTGAGATGTCTCCCCCCACGGCTTTGCCCGGAGTGATCCTGTATAGAGTTCTAAAATTCTCAGAATTGTCGCAAAGGAACTGTGACCCATTTTTAACTTTTTCGCACGTTGATATAAAATACTAATACTTAAATTGCTTTTTGCTGATGAAAAGGGGTCCCAGCCATATTCCACCCAACAGATTGGAAACGATCGCATTGAAATAAATTTTTTTCTTGTTTACTTAAGACAAATACCATAAAAATTTAAATTTTAATAAGAATAAAAAAAGGAGGGTGATTAAGATTCGACCCGGTCGAATATCACGGTTTTACTTGTTATTACTGCGATTAAAAAGAAAAAAAAGAAGAAAACTTCAATTCCAGGATAATCGACATATTTTTTGGTACAGACAACAATTTGTATTAAAATGCTAAAAAAATGATCTCCAGGGTTGGACCATTGACAATTTTTTGATACATAAAATTAACTAAAGAATTTTGGCTCTTTCTGTGATATAAATTTATTTTATACTTCAGGCCGAATAGAATTGGTATTGAAAATTCAAAAAAGTCAAAAAAGCGATTCCAGGATTGGATAATTGGAACTCTTTATGGTATATAAAAACAACAGACTCAAACGAAAGTTTTCTGTTTGTTTGTAAATTAAATATATTTAATATTTTTGAAATACTTTCAAAGGTGTTAGAAATAAGAAAAGCCAAACATACAACTTATTACAAACAAAAATTGTTTGTTTTAATTAACGCTGCAATTACTCATGCAATTAGTGGCATGCCATTGTTGTATACGTATTATCAACGAAAAATCATTCCAAATAGTCGAATCTCATGCAATTTGCTTTTCTGTCTACACATGCCATTGTTAGTTCATTTTCAAAATGACGTCGAAGCGTAAACTTCAATTTTGATTCCATTTCAACTTTTTGTTTTGTTTGTTATGCAGAGTTACCGAGTTCACCATATAGGCGCATTTTTGGGGTAAAGGTTAGCATATATTATTATTAATATTATTTTAATTATATTAATGCTCTTTAATTAACAAACTTGCTATTTTTTATGCGGATTTCAAAAAATACTACATAAGAATACATTAAATAAGTTAAAACTTTAATTACAATTTTACTGTAATCCAGGAAGTTTGCATTAAATTTTTGGCAGGGTAACACTGAATATCGTTTTGACATTTAGTGGCATGCAAGTGTCAAATTTTTACTCGCATGCAAAATTAGCTGCCACTGGAGCTGCCACTGGAAAAAATGTATGTGTATTAGTAAAAAGTTGAAAGTGCATTGACTTTTTCGAACTCCCAGCGGCATGTGTAAACGCTAAGTAAACCTAATTTCTGTCTTAGAAAGAAAGAAAAAATACATCTGTGAAGGGTATTTAATATTCGGCACAGCCGAATATAGCACTTTTATTATACCCTCCAAAAAAGAATTTGGAGGGTATATTCACTTTGTCATTCCGTTTGTAACGCATCGAAATATCCATCTCAGACCCCATAAAGTATATATATTCTTGATCAGTGATGAAATCTAAGACGAACTGAGCATGTCCGTCCGTCCGTCCGTCTGTGGAAATCACGATTCAGTCCAAACGAAAAGAGCTAGACTCTTGAAATTTGGCATAAATATATTTTAAAACTTAGAGCAGGTTAAGTTCGAAGATGGGCTAAATCGGGCAAGAGGGAAAAAAGTTCCCCTAAGAAGAACTAAACCAACCCAGAAAAAACAACATAATTTTTAAAGTTTTTTGGTTATTTTGTTAAGCAAATGATATATTTTTTTGTCAAATATGGTCCAACGCCTTAAACTTGGAGCCATTAAATAAAATAAAAATATTTTTTGACCCCGCCCACTTCAGTGGGCGTTATTATAGGCAAAAATAGCATAAAAATTTAACAAATTGTTTTACTTAAGCCTACATTCCTTAAAAATAACACTTTTAAGCTTTAATCACGAAGCTGAGACGAAACCTGGTACTACTCTGCCCTACCCCCTCCTTCCCCTTCGCCCCCTAAATGACCCTACCAAAAAAAAAAATTGTTTTTTTAAATTTTGTATATAATCATCCCAAGCATTTATATTTAGAGTTTTATGACTGCCGATTTCTGCCCTACCTCCCCCCTTCCACCTCTTCCTTTGCCCCCTAAATGACCCTACCAAAAAAATTTTTTTTTTTAATTTTGTATATAATCCTCCAAAGCATTTATCTTTAGAGTTTTATGACTGCCGATTTCTGCCCTACCACCCCCCCCCCCATCTTCCCTTCCCCCAAAATGACCCTACCAAAAAAAATGTTTATTTTAAATTTTGTATATAATCATCCCAAGCATTTATCTTTAGAGTTTTATGACTGCCTGTTGCTGCCCTACCCCCTCCTCCCCCTTTGCCCGCTAAATGACCCTATTAAAAATATATATAAATTTTTTTTTATTTTGTGTATAATCATCCTAAGCATTTATTTTTACAGTTTTATGTGTATCTGTTTCTGCCCTACCCCCTCTCCCCCTTTGCCCTCTAAATGACCCTATGAAAAAAAAGAAATTTTAATGTTGTATATAATTATCCCAAGCATTTATATTTAGAGTTTTATGACAAAGGTGAAATGTTTCCCCCACAGCCCTTGCCAGAGCGACCCCGCCAAAATACAGTTTTTATACCTTCCAAAGAGAATTGTGATGAAGTCTAAGACGGTCTAGCAATGCCCATACGTTCGTCTGTGGAAAACATGATATTGCATATTTTTGAACCCCGCCCCCTTTAGTGGGCGTTGACGTACGATATTATATAAAGGAACTCTGTCCCACCAAGTTAAACATTTCAAATTCACTTACTAAATATTTGGAGGGTATTTAAGATTCGACCCGGTCGAATATAACGTTTTTACTTGTTTGTTTTAAATTCAGAAGGACATGATAAATATTGCAAGTCATAAAGGAAAGTCAAACAACAGCGTTAAGTGTCCAACTTATACAGCGGAACAGAACAGCTGTTTTCGTTTGGTAAACTTGCGTCTTCAGTACTCATGCATATGTTTGTTGTAGCAGTTTTTATTTATACAAATTTTATTAGCAAATTACATACGAGAATTGTTATCTTGTTTTGTTATGTATGAAATCTGACCATATTAAAATATCTTTCAGTGTAACGATTTCTAATTGTGGATTTTAGTAAATATTTGAATATAAACGTACTGCCAGCTTGAATGTGTTTGTCTGAGTGCGTAGATTTTATGTTTGAGAATATTTACGAGTGTTTAGGCATCAGCTGCGTATTGCATTTAAAACGACCATATTTTCTCTCCATAAATGGCTCGTGTGTCTTTTTTATTTGTTACTGTTTTCAAAAAATGTTTTTTTTTCGTGTAAAAGGCTTGAGTAGCTTTAAACTGAATGACTGGCTGACTGGGTGACTGGCTTTTATAGGCATTGAAGCGCAACACTTTGTGGCATTTGCATAAGCAAAAACCGATGGACATCAATATAAACTACAAGTTGAAACGGCAACGTTTTAGAGGGGCGCAGGAAAAAAAAAAACGTTGCAAAATAATTACGATGGTCTAGGGAGAAAACGACACAATTGGTTTTTGTGTTTAGGTGATTGAGTTGCAACAACTTCTGCAACAATAGCAAAAAACATTAGCAATAAAAAAAGTGTCGTTTCATTTAACGATACTTTTGCTTTGCCGACCTAAAGGCTCATATAAACATAAATTTGCACACATTTCGAGTAACACATATTTATTGAAAAATTTATGCAGCAACACTGAAAGCATCTAATGTACGAGTATTTTCCCTTAAAACACAAAAAAAAAAAAACAAAAAATGGGAGAAGTTTATATTGTTGCTGTAGCCGTTTATTTGTTGGCCATAAGTGCATGGGAAAAAGCCAACAAAAGATTTACGTTACCACTTGTTTACTATGGCAGCAAATCACAGCTTACATTTCATTACGGCTTAGTTACGTGTTTTTTTTTTTGTTACTGCGGACTCTGTTTGCAACAACAACGGCAGCAGCAGCAGCAGGAAACCTCATGATTTGACAATAAATGTATTTGCACAACAAACACATAAAATAACAAAAATAGCAACGGCAAAAGCAAAACTTCAAAAAATGAAATCCATGCAATCACAATTTTTCCCCCAAAGAGACAGACGGCCTCGAAAGAAACCAACACAACAACATGTGCACTTCCCTAAAGCTTTAAATCTGTTTACGTCTCTACACTCAAAGTGTTGACATCGTATTGACAATTAAAGGGAAAATGTGTAAGAATTGCCAGTTAAATTGAAATAAATTCTGTGAAGGAGTTTCAGTTGTTCGAATTTGGACAGAAGTCATCTGACAGTTGTGTGTTGGCAGGAGCAGTCTTGCAGTTTCAATTAAGAGGCGGGAAATCTGAAAAGTCAGGTATTTATTGAACCGCCCTCGTATGTAAAGAAAAAGAAAAAATTTGCTTCAGTTGGTTACTCTTATAGATCAAAAATAGTTTCAATTGTCTAACCTTGGAATCGGCAGCTATTAGAAGTTTAGGAGAAACAACTCTTGGAGTGTTGCGTGCACCGAAAACTGGATGCTTAAATAATTTTTATATTATCGACTACACGAAGAACTCAGCAAAAGAATAATAAATATTTTAATAAAAAGCACTTCGAGATACAACAATTTACTTTTGCAATTTTTCATTTAAATGCATTTCGCCGAGTGTACGAAGAGCCCCTTCAATTTGACTCTATATTAACACTGACGACTGACGACTATTTTGCAACATAATCGTTTTGCCATCAATTCGTATGTTGTTTATGTCAGCAACACTAACCGCAGTGTCACCAACATGTCTCGTCGCATTGTTGCATGTTATTGAAATATTGTAACCATTTACTCAACGTTCAGAGTATTTTTTTTTTATTTTATTTAAGGCAGCTTGATGTTATTTCGGTAGGGGAACGGACCATGAAATTTTCTTTTCGCTAAAATATTGTAAACATGCATTCAATAAAAGTTGGTGTTGTTTTCTTTTTTTTTTGTTTATTTTTTGCTTCAAACCACTGATAACAGCCAAATCCTCTAAATGAATGCAAAAAGAAAACGAGAGATGACTAAAACTTATGTCACGCGTTTTATAAGCAACTTTTCATCTTGCAGCAATAACAACATGTGGTTTTTTCCATTGATTCATTTTATTTCTTGAAGTTGTCTTTTGTGTTGTTTCTTTAAGAGTTACTCTTCATCAATATTTTGCTGGTAATAAATCAATTTTGATTTATTTTCATTTAACCCAAAACGTTACAGGAGAGAGAGAAAACATAGATTCATTTTCCCCCTTGGGAAAATTTGTTTATATCATGCTGTGTTCTTATTTGTGCTAAAATTATTTTGACAATGATAAAATCACGTTTCGTGTGTGATACAAAAAATATTTAACTTATCGTGACAACGTTGTGTAAAATGATCTTGATATTTATTCAAATTTTTTTTTTGTTTGCAGTTTTGTTTTCTCTGGCTTCAAACTTATGATGACTAAGAAGGCGGGGAACAGTGTTGTGCTATCAAGCAAAAAATGTCAGAAGAAGTTGGTAGACCAGTTGCTGTAGTTAAGCTTTGAAAAGCTTTGAATTTAGGAAAAACGCGCCAAACGACACGTTTAAGTGGAGCAGAAATTTTCTAAATGTCCTCAAATGGGTATTACACCTATTTTTGAAGGGATCTTTATGAAGCGTGTTTCTTTAGAGTATCACAATACCAGAGCAACGCGTGCAAACTATTGAAATTTTTAATCAAAATAATTGTTCTGTTCGTCAAACTCACCGTGCACTTCTTCCATAATCAGAACAGCTAAGTCCAGGAACTGTAGATGGTTTTCGGAATACATTTACTGTTACTAATACTGTGCATGCCGTGAGACGCCGAACAGTACGCACTGAAGAAGCTGTAGCCGCTGTACAGGAAAGCATTGAAGATGATTCCAATTAATCAATTCGTCAACGCTCTCAGCAACCGGTGTTGTCTCCTTCCACTTTATGAAAGACTTTGTTAGTTGTTGGAAATTGGTGTTCTAGATTGCGCCAGCCGTGGCGGCCACATGGCAGGAATCATATTTAAACATTTATTTCATAAAATTTTCTGAACCCCATTTCATTGAAAATAAAAATATATTTCCTTGTTTTATCATTTAAACTTGTGTCACTCTCTAAAACTGCTATAGCTTTCGAATGGATCAACCGATTCTCACTTGGTAAGCGGATATTGATTTTGTTGTTCGATACCTATGAAAGAATCGATTAATTTATCACATTTCGCAGTGTTTTGAAAAATTCAATTTTTGATGTGTTAACATCTATACCCACGCCTCTAGGGCAGTAAACTATCAGTTTCAATACATACGCAAGTGTTAGGTGTAAGATGTAAGAGTAAATCATCGTTTGTTTGTTCGTTGCTTGGCAGTCGGTATTGAAAGTGATTATTGGGCGATTTTCATATAATTTTCCCACGCGATTTTCTCCGGAAATTCATAGCCGATTTTATTAATGTTTGGATTAAAACGCTAGGTCGGGTTTCGACGAAGAGTTTAGGCCAAAACTTAAGGCGATCCGATATCGGCGAGCGGAGATTTAAGTGTTTTAATTCGGAGTATTAATTTGGAGTAATATTAAAAAAGTGTTTTATGTTGATCTTCGGTTTTGTCTTATGCATAGCAAAGAGAATAGTGACGGGGTTATACGTACATACATAAAAATTAGGTAGCAAGACAGGAACGTATGTAGCTTATGTACAAACATAACAATGTATGTATGTACATTTGTCTGTTGCTTTGCATTCTCTTTGTTTTTTGTGGGCTTAATATAAAATAAATAAAAAGTATTAAGTATTATTTTCATTTTCAGTGGATCTACTTAGTGCGTCGGTATTAAAAGAAAAAAGAAAATATATGGCAGAATATCGGAGGAAAAATAGAGAACAGGCACAGCTTCTTGCTCAACCAGTCTGTCCAGAATACAATAAAATTTATTCATTTTTCACTTCTGCCCTACACCGAAGATGGTTCACGCGAACTAGAAGAGGACTATTTTTCAATGGGTGGTGACTTAATACGAATTTTTCAACCGTAGAAGCACTACCTCTTATCGAATTCCTCTACGATAAATTCAAGCTTACCATGAATACTTCGTTAGAATCCCCAACTACTATCCAAGGAACTACAATTGACGCTGTTTTCTCACGTTATATCGATAGGATACAATCAAAAGTTTATGTTTCATATTTTAGCTATCACAGACCAATTTTAACTGTGTTGAAAACATAACATTAATAAATTATACAAAGTAACATTAAATTCAATAAACTATTCTTTTTCATTAAATACTTTATATTAACTCTACCTCCGGGTTTGTGGGTCTGTGTTCATAGAAATCGAACAGGTACCGTGTAACAAAAAGGTGTGAACACATCGCCCGTGAGTTCGAACACTCATGTATTTTTTTTTTTAATTTCTGGTAGTGCTCGATGTTGTTTCTGATTGTCAAGATTAGTTTTTGGAATCGATCGAAAAAGTCGTTTAAAAGTTATTCTAAAAATGAAATTTTTTTTCAGATATTTTGATATATCCGAAAATGTACCGGTCCGAACCGGTTCCAATTCACAGAAAATCTATATATGAAGAAACCCTTTGAAACGCGTCTATTTCTGTTCAGCCGTTCAAAAGCTATAAGCGGGTCACATACTTGCACACTCACAGAACAGATTCGTAGGAGAATTAATACGTCTTAGAACTCGTTAGTAACTAACGATGAAGTATGCGCCGAAGTTACGAAACTCCTTACCTAGGAACTAAAGAGGACGTAGGAATTATACTGATAAGTGTACTCATCCTGACGAAATGTCAAAGCTGTTCCAGGGTGGTGCTAGTGAAGTTGTCGTTGGGCCACTATTGATAGTTGCTATCACTACGTCAACATAAAAACCATATCTTGCCCGATTCAACTCATTTCCGAACTTGGCATGTGCTATCCTTCAATATATATTTATACCAAATTTCAAGAGTCTGGCTCTTTTCGTTTGGACTGAATCGTGATTTCCACAGACGGACGGACGGACATGCTGAGATCGTCTTAGATATCACTGATTAAGGATATAAATACTTTATGAGGTCTCAGATGGATATTTCGCAGCGTTACAAACGGAATGACAGAGTGAATATATCCTCCAATTCTTTTTTGGCGGGTATAAAAAGTTATGCAATTTCGATTGAAATCGGAATTGGAGGGAGGGGTTACATATGAGAAGTCCTTGAAATATTTATTATGTCTTTCCAAATCGAAATATGTTACGGACAATAGCTTTTAAATATAAATTTGATTTGATAAAAAATTTCATTTAAGTGACCGCCTGCCTCTTGATTGATTAGAGTATTCGATATGGAAGACCTGACGCAAGTGTTGTTCTTAAAATGAAAGCCTGTTGCTCTAGCATAGAATTGGTATATCTACCGTGAGTGGAATATCCGCCTTTAATTACCCTGGTGGCGGCAAAAATATAAAGTTTGGCTTACCCGCCAATCAGCAGCTGAGCAGCTTCTTTCAGACACATTCAAAGTTTTTCTATTCTTTGGTAACAAAACACCTGTGGAATAATTAATTCATACACTTGCAATGAAAATTTCCTCTACCAGACAATTTCATATGATAAAATGCAGTTTATCTCTGTCAATTTATTGCTGACATTGAGATATTGAATATAGAATTTAATAATTAATATTTCCATTTATTTGTTGTTTTATTATAAAAGTTACACGTAAAAATCGATCATAGAGTCAGACTTGTTCCGCTGCTGTATGGACTTTAGCTGACACTTACCTGGAATGCAATTACAATATTTTACATGATGATTGATATTCTTCGAATTGCATGAAACGAAAATCAATAATAAACGCAATCTCATTTACAAGCTTTCAATACAATTAATATGCTGTTTAGTTGAAGCAAACAGATAAGTTCAGCCGTTGCCAACATTTTATTTTGAAGCGATCGAAATTTATTTTGTTATTTATAGGAGAAACATTTTAAGTATTACTTGTGTATTAGTGGTGGCTTAGGCAGACGAAATTTTCGTCAAAGTGCTCTTTTCTATCAGGTTAACTTCGAAAACCTTAAGTACAACAAGTAAGACCGTTCTATTCAACCGGTTCGAATCTTAAATACCCTCCAAATATTTAGTAAATAAATTAAAAATTTTTAACCTGTTGCGTCACAGTTCCTTTAAGACATTTCTGGGCCCAATTTTGAAACTATATTTTGACGAGATCACTATTGGAAGGGGAGTGAGGGTGACATATCACCTTTATCGTGTATCTTCTTTCTTTGTAAAACAAAAAATAGATTTGTATGTGGTAACTATTTTCACGAACATTTATATTGCTATTAGTTTTTTAAATCTCAGAAAGACATGATAAATATTCCAAGGCACAAAGGAAAATCAACATCAGTTTTATTCAATTTACACAGAAGAGCAGAACAGCTGTTTTCGAAAGCCGCAACACCTTCATCATCAGTGCTTATGTGTATTGTGTTTAACACCACTTATGAGGTGGTTTACTTGAATATGATAACAGTTCCTATTAACACAAATTTTATTGTGAAAAAGAATCCTAGAACTGTATCAAACTGATGTTAACATGTTATTGTTTCTTATTCCAATACCAATGAACGTCTTTCAAAAACACTAAATATGTTTAATTTACAAACAAAATGAAAAAATTCGTTTCAGTTGTTTACTTTTATGTACCAAAACAGATCTAATTGTCCAACCTTAGAATCGTCTCTTAGATTTTTTTTTTTATTTTCAATTTCAATTCTATTAATCCTGAAGTATAAAAAAGATTTAAAATTTTAGTTTTTATTGCCAATTAAATTCTGCTACAAAATATAAATTTGATTCACTAAAATAACCACAGTTGGGAACTTACATGATCATTTTCATGTAAAAATAAAAAATAAATTCGTTTGTCGATCCCTGGAATCGAAATTTCAATTTTTTGGATTTTTAATGCCAATTTACTTCTTCCTGAAGTATAGAAAAGTTATAATTCACAAAAAAAGCAAAATTAGTAATTTATTTAGATACTTTAATGTAAATAAAATTTTGATTTTCCAACACTGGAATCCAAAATTTTCATTTGTTTTAGTTTCTGATAACACCTGCATTCTTCCTAAAGTATAAAATAAGTTTAATTCAGAACAAAATAAGGAACTTATATGACTACATTTAAGTACCAGAAAATTTCAAATGTCCAACCCTGGAATGGAGTTTTGAATTTTTTACACGAATGTTTTTCTTCATGAAGTATAAAAAAACGTTTAATTAACAAACAAAAAAAAAACAATATTAGAAACTTTTTTGATTACTTTTATGTACCAAAAAAATTTTGGATTTTCTAACCCTGGAATCGAATTTTTAATTTTTTACACGAATGTAATTCATCATGATGTATAAAAAACGTTTCATTCACAAAAAACACTAAATTTTACTTCAAAATGTTGATGAACTTCTGATTTAATTGAATATAATTAAATATTTTTTTCTAATATTATGTATTTCGATTTTATTTTTATATAGCATAAATTGAATTTATAATAACTATTGTAACATAAATTTTTATTTTCTAAATATTTTTTGCCAACAAGCCTCTGTAATGCTAATATGGCGCTGGGGCGAATCATGAAAATTTGTTATATTTTATAATAAAAATTTATTTAAAAAAAATATATAAATAAATTAGAAACTTTTTTGGTTACTTTTTTTTTTTTTTTTTTTTTTTTTTTTATTTGTTTTTATTGTACATAAATAGTATTAATTCATTTTAATAATGGCCCCAGCGCCTATAGGCATTATTGGAGCTAGCTGGCAAGATATATTACTTGTTAAATGTACATATGAAAATAATTACATATAATATTAACAAAAAGAAAAAAAAATGTTTTAAGTTTAACAATTAAATTTAAATTACAACAGAAGCGTTTCCATTTTATTATACAAAAAATCTTTACAAGATGATTTAAATGTCGTTAATCTATTAATTGACTTTAAATGTAAAGGCAAACTATTGTATTTTATACTGCCAGTGTAATCTATACGTTGTTTGGTCTTTTCTAATCTACACCTTGGAACTCTTAAATTTGTCCCATTGCGTGTGTAAAAATAAGATTGATTTTGAAAAAATGATATGGTATGGTGTCCGATATTATGAATACATTTAAAAACATACATCAAAACTTGAAACTCATGTAATCCATAAATTGGTAAAATTGTTTTGGAAATATCTTTGTACAATGAAAAAGTCGAATAAGTTATTGGTAAATTATATATAATTTTCAATGCCTTATTTTGCATACATTGGAGCGATTTTAAATTATTGTTACTTTTATTATAAGCATAGATTATTCCCATATAACTCAAATGTGACTGTATTAATGATTGAAATATCATCAGTTTAGAATTCTCACTCAACTTATTTTTAAGTTTGTACAAAATTCCAATTGCAGGTGCTATTTTATTCTTAACATCCCTTATATGTAGATCCCAGGACAAATTGCTTTGTAATGTGATTCCTAGATATTTTACGGAGTGTGTTTCATTTAATAATTTTCCATCAATATACACATTGAAGTCATTACTAAGACTGGAAGCATTGGGTCTAAATCGAATAAGTTTTGTTTTATCCGGATTAATAATTAAACGATTTAAACGTGCAAATTCAAATACTAAAGCTGCGTCTCTCTCAACGTAGGTTTTCAAAACCAAATCATGTTTAAAGGGATAGAATAAACATACGTCATCCGCAAACATAAAAAGTTGGCCAGTTAAATTTAGATTTTTTAAGTCATTTAAGTAAATTGAAAATAATAATGGTCCCAATCCACTTCCTTGCGGAACTCCATAATCCACAGAACCAATAAAGCTTTTCGAATTATTAACTTGCACGTATTGCTTTCTGTTTAAAAAATAACTTTTAAATAATAACAATTCACTTCCTTTGACACCATATAATGACAACTTTTGCAACAATATTTGATGATCAACTAGATCAAAGGCTTTTGTAAAATCAAAAAATACACCTGCAACTCCACTGGAACCTTCATCTAAACCGTTGCATATATACTTCATTACGTTCAAAACGGCATCTTCAGTACTACATCCTCTTCTGAAACCGAACTGAAAATCATACAAAAGATTGTTTTCCTCCATATAAATCAAAAGTTTATCATATAAGAGTTTTTCAAAAATTTTGTCTATTGTAGATAGAACAGCAATTGGCCGGTACTTTTCCATAGTTGAAGCATTCATTTGTTTCGGTATTGGAACTATTTTATGAATCTTGAGAGCATCAGGGTACACCGAAGAATCTATCATACTGTTAAATATTTTTACTAATATTGGTGCAATAGTTTCTCCACATTCTTTAACAATTTTTGGCGATATATTGTCATAGCCAGGACTCTTATTAATTTTAATATTCAATATGACTTCACTTATGTCATCAATACTAACATTTCCAAGATAAAAACGGTTAGGATATTGAAAAATAGTTCGTAAATTATTAAATATGTCTCCAGGTTGAACTTCTATTTGTTGTTTAAGGTTTGCCACAGAAGAAAGAAAATAATTATTAAGACAATCAGCTTTAGCTTGATCCGTAGTTATTATTTGTCCCTGTGAGTCATTAAGACATATATCATTACTTTTTGTACGACCAAGTGTAGTGTTAATAAACTTCCAACATTTCTTCGGATCACTTCCCGCTTTATTTAAACTTTCAGCATAATAATTATCTCTGCACTTCTTAACAGCAATTTTAATTACTTTACTTACTCTCTTTAAAGCTTCTTCTATATTGTGCTTATTCTTAGTTTTACGACATTTCTTTAACAATTTTTGTTTTAAAAAAATTAATTCTTGAAGATTTTTATTTATCCATGGCGTGAGCTCAAAACACAACTGCTTTTTATGTTTTGTAACCACTGTTGCATGATTTGTAGCATTTTGCATACAAGAAACTAAATTATCGGTCAGGGCCGAGGTATTAAACGAAGAAAAATTAATTGGTAAATTACTTTGCAAATATTGTTTTGCCTTTTCATAGTCGCAATGTATTTTTGATACTTCAATATATTCTTTAAATCTCACATTACTTTTGAACTTACAGCATAGTATGTTATGATCTGATAGGGAGCATTCAACTGAATCAATATAAATCCTCTCAGAAAAGTTACTATATACATGATCTATAGATGTTTTACTTCTAGGCCTTGTTATCATGTTATGAGCACTTGTACAATCATAATTATGAAACATTGCTGACAAATCACAGTAATATTGATTGTGAAATGTATCAATATTGGTATCACCAACAATAATTACTGGACTACTAGCACAATTATCTAAAGTGAGATCAAACATATTTAAAAAATCAGTAACATTGCATTTCTGTGATCGATAAAACGAAATCAGTTTCATATTTTTATGGTCAATTTTAAAATTTGTAAAATTAACGGCTATAAGTTCCACAAAATTTTGACTTTTACAAATTTCCACATAGTAATGTAAATTTTTATTTATATATAACGACGTTCCTCCATAACCATCTTTTCTACAACTGTGAACACTATTAAAGCCTGGTATTGAATACAATTGCAACACATTCTCACTAAACCATGTTTCTTGCACTGCGATTACATCTGGCAATTTTGGAAAACTAGCAATTAAAGATTTAAATTGATTAAATTTTTCAATAGAAGAAACGCTTCTGATATTTATGCTTATTACATTCAGAAAACTATAATTTAATCCACAAATATAATTTTTAAATTTTGAAAATTGATTGAAATATTGATTTTTAATCATTTAGTTAGAAAGAAAGAAAAAGTTAAAACAACAAAAAAAAAAATTGTATGAATAAATAATAATTAATGTGATAATAAATAATAATTAATTTGTACTTTAATGTACAAAAAAATATTTGGATTTTCTAACCCTGGAATCGAATTTTTTTTGGTGATTAATACCAATTTAATTCTTGTTGAACCATTAAAAGGTTTAATTAACCAAAAAAAAAAAAACCAAAATTATTGACGTTTTTGATTATTTTATGAGCCAAAAATATTTCCGTTCTCTAACCCTGGATTAAATTTTTATTTTATTTTTTTTTAATTTTTAATAGCAGTTCAATGCTTAGTGAAGTATAAAATTGTTTAACTTAGCAAAAACTTAAAATTTATAACCTTTATTAATACTTTCACTGACCGAAAAATATTCAATTTTCCATTCCTAGAATAAAAATTTTAATTTTTTTACTTTTAATACAAATTTGATTATTCCCAAGGTATCAAATAAGTTTGATTAACAAAATTCTTTTTGGGAGGGTATACACATTATTCAGAAAATACCAGTAACACTAATTCGCCACAGTTTCATGAAGTAACATATTTTTTTTTGTGCAACGACTGCACTACAACATATAAAAAGTTTGAGAGTCTCTGCTTCGAAGGCCCTACTTTATTTTGCATTTGCAAATAAATATTGGAAAATATCATTATAATCCATCAATAAATTTGTGTCATCTAAATGACATTTATGGATTGTTGGACACATTTATAACCAGATTGGATACTCGTATATCGCCAGTAAGAAAAACAATAAACAACTAACAGATCGAACGAATGCACAAAAGAAAGGAAATGACAAAGAACCACTTGCAATTGATTAAGTCAAGTCAAAGCAACAAGTTTAAAAAAAGGCAACATTTTCCTGCCGCATGTAGCAACAAAACTCGCCAGAGCCACAAGTAGTTTATGGGAGTCTGAGATTTCGATGGAATACATTCAGGTGTTGGCGCGCTGAAAATTCAAATCAATTTAAATGTTGTGCATTCTATTTTTGTGGCAAAAACGTGGGCCGTGTTTTTGTTTTTCTTTTTTTTTCATTATCATTTTAATTTTTCTTTCAAATGGATTTGAAGTTTTCAAATGTGCGCTGGTATTATTATACGAGTATTTCGATGGTGTCTTTGTCATTGTTTGGGGGATAATATCTTTACGTTTGAGTTTTTATTTGCAAATAATGCAAGTTCTCAGATTATCATTAATTACAATTGATTTTTGTAATAATTTCGTTGTTGTTTAATTCGCTTTTTATACAATTTTTTTTTACTTTGCAGAGTTGCAAACAACAACAGCAATAGTTAAGAACTGAAAAACGTGTTAAAGTTTAAACAAAAACTTTGTAAAAAAAAAATAATAAAACTTTGCCCAGTTGTTTAAATTGAAGCGAGGGTCATGCACGACGAAATACTATTTTAAAAATTGAGACTCTGCTTGAAAATGTCTTGGCAAAATATATTCAAGTAAAGTTTTTTCTTAACAATAATTTTGTCCACCACTGTAACATTTTTAAAAGTGAAATGAACTGCTTTTCCTCCAGCAATTCATTTCACTTGTTCAGTGATTCTGCCATGTTTCCATTTTTGTTATGCAGCACAAAAGAAATTATAATAATAATAATTGTCGTACAACCCTCGTTACTATATCCGTAATATTTTTGTCTTTGAAAGGCTTTTGTGGTAAATTAATCTAATTGCTTTCGATGTGAATTTATTTCCATAAAATACTTCTACTCCGCCAAATGCAATAAATTTTTTCTGACGCATTTAGCACCAATTTGAGATTTTTCAATTTTATTTTTCATTTCTTGTCATAAAGTCAGTTTCAGCTAGACTGAATAATAGATCATAAAATGTTAAAGTCATGGGAAAACTTAATGAGATGTTGTAAGCGTTAAAAGTTTTTGCCAGATTGTTTGCTGCTGCGATGTTATTGGACATGAACGCATTAATTTGGCTTTATGAATTGTGTCAATCCCAGGATGTGTGGACATGTATTAATTGCCTGACAATTGCAAACGTATGAAATGTGGAACTGAAAAATAAGAACGAAAATGCTATAATAAGCAATCGGTTATTCGAAACTTCGGTCTTGGGCTGATGTCTTGGAAATAGTGATAAATATATTGCAATAAAGAATCAACAAAGTCCAAAAATACGCTCCCTCTCAATTTCATGAATAATTCAGCTAAAACTAATTTTTGATTTTTATACCCTCCAAAAATGAACTGGAGGGTATATTCACTTTGTCATTCCGTTTGTAAGGCTGCGAAATATCCATCTGAGATCCCATAAAGTATATATATTCTTGATCAGTGATGAATTCTAAGACGATCTGAGCATGTCCGTCCGTCCGTCTGTGGAAATCACGATTCAGTCCAAACGAAAAGAGCCAAACTCTTGAAATTTTGTGTAAATATATCTTGAAGGATAGCACAGGTTAAGTTCGGAAATGGGTTATATTGGGCAAGAGGGAAAAAAATTCCCCTTAGAAGAACTAAACCAACCAACCAGCTAAAAACAACACAACAAACACAATACACATGAGCACTGATGATGAAAGGGTTGCGTCTTTCGAAAATAGCTGTTCTGCTCTGATGTGTAAGTTGAAAAAAAAAACTGAAGTTGACTTGCCTTTGTGCCTTGGAATATTTATCATGTCTTTCTAAGATTTAAATTAAAATTTCGAACATTTAGCCTATAGAATCTTACTTCAATTTAATATAGGAATATAAATAAAATGTTCGTTAAAATTCTTACTACATAAAAACAACATAACTTTTAAAGTTTTTTTGTAATTTTGTTAAGCAAATGATATATTTTTAAGTCAAGGTCCACCGCGTTAAGCTTGGAACCACAAAATAAAACAAATAAGTTTTTGGACCCTGGCCCTTTTAGAGGGCGTTATTATATGCAAATATAGTGTAAAAATTTAACAAATTGTTTTACTTAAACTTATATTCCTTTAAAATAAACTTTTTAGGCTTTAATGACGAAGCTGATACGTAACCTGGTCCTCCTCTGAAAGAAAAACAAACTCTGTAGCTTTGCTATCCACAATACACAACGACAACACTGTTGGTGGAAAACCGGAAATTGTTAAATTTTATAATAAAACAAAAGGTTGGTGTAGATGTTATGGATCAAATGCTGGGGAATTTTGGCAGTTGCGTCACTATTGTGAATGATTTTATACGATAACTGTTAGTATTTAATTGATTTCTTAAAATAAATAAGCGTCGAATAATTAAAAACAGTAAACAATATTAAATACTGATTAAATGTAAAGTGTAGGCTAGAAATATATTTGGCTGCATGCACACATAAACCAGCTGTGCATTAAGTGTCGTCTATACTGTCAAAAGCTAGTTCTAAATTAATCAACTTATAATTTGCATTATCGTTGCCGCCTGTCTAGGCTATTTTTTATCTTGGACCAGCACTCAGGGGATGACCCCTATATATGCAATGCATTGCGCCGGAACTGAAAACAAGGGGATAGTATTGAGGGGACAGATAAGGAAAGATGAGAAGATAGACAGTTGTTTTTGTAGCTATTTCAATCTTTTACTTCGCCGGCTAATTTTTCCTACAGGACCGACGAAGGTGGGTGCTGTTACTCTCCTTTTTTTTAGTACATGATAGTGTCAGTCGCTGCCAAATATGTTCAGTGACCAGTGACTATGCCTTCATCATTGAAACAGGCTGGCAACAACTAACACAATCATGCACTAATGCTGATCAGAAGAATTCAACACAATATTTCATGACTCAGCGGGGGCTCGAACTCAGGATCCTCCGCTACATAGTCTCGTGTTCTACTACTTCAGGCAAGAGCACCCAAAAAGTCAATAAATGAATAAAAGATTTGGCACAGCCCACTGCAGCCCTTTTAATTGTTTTAAAATAAGCTGGCCAAGATAATAGCCAAGATCTCTGGTATATGTGCGCCGCAGCTTAAAGCTACTTCCAGATCTGATCTATAACGTCAATAGTGGCTTATCTATTGACTTCTAATAATCCAAGAGTTGCTGCTTTATCGGCTTCCATAAAAAGTAATTCATAGTTGTTATTTAACGTTAATATATCAATATGAATGTTCGTTAAAAAAAATACTTACTTACATATTTAAGCTGTGACTTGAGCTAACAATAAAATGAAAAACGGTCACATGTACTCAAGAGATACACGTTGGAGAGCTTAAGAATACAACAAAAAGCTGAAAGTGCAATAAATACCAAACATGACATCGACAATATTAACTCCAATTACACCATAGTTTTAGTATAATGACGACAATAGAAGGGGAGGGAGAAAAAAGTTGCCAGCTGTGATGTTGTTTAGTTTTATATTTTTTTGCATTTTTTAATAAAAATAATCTGTGTTTTGTGTTTGTCCACTTTTTACCAAAACACTGTGATATAATTTTAAATAAATTTGATGTAAAAGCAGATACGGGCGTTTCATAGCACAATTGTGCTGAGATCATTCACACGTATTCTTACCCTCTTCAATTTAGTCGTCGATGAGACAGCGACGAATGAATATCAAGCGGATGCTTACGAATTGTTTTATATTTTTTTCCAGAATATTTGTCCAGCAAACAATTTCAATCATGATGATATGCGAAAAATATTTCGTCATAAACAATTCTTTCGATAACATACAATGCCTTTTATACAATTTTCCTCCAATAACGGACTATACTAACTCTCTTAATTTAGTAATACACTTAGTCTTATTAATTAGTCTGTGCAAAATCTTAACAAAAATATTTTGAATATGTTTCCCATATGAAAATGATCTTACATGCCGACAAATATCAAAGCTTATTAAGTTTGATACATCCAACAGCGTATTATTTTTTTTTGCGAATATTCAGTGTTATGCTCCAGGAAGCAACCATTCTTTTATATTTTTTTTCTTGAATGGAAAACATTACAAATTATTGTTCTATCTTTTTTAATTTTTTTCATTTGACTGTTTACTTAGAAAAAGTTTTATTTTTAATTAATAGTTTTACGTAATCAACGTTTTTTTTTCAACTTAGAAAATATTGCTACTTATGTATAAATATATAATGCACCATTACCTTTCAAACGCTTGGCTCTTTGTTTGGTGGGTAGCTCGCAAGCTCAACACATACACAATTTACCAATACATTGACGGTGCCCACCACTGTGTAAAAGTAATAAGATTAATTGTAAGTACAGCGAAGGAAAATAAATAAATTTGATATTATTATTATTATTATTATTATTGTTTAATGTAAAACATTTTTTTATTTTTTTTTTTGCTCTTATAAAAATATGTTGCCAGTTTTAAATAAACATCCCTGAGGAAGTTGGAAAAGTCCCAACGAAACGTCGGATGATAATGAAAAATTGAATAAGTAATCTTGTTTTATTTTACACATTCTGTATGACCTTGAAAGCCTGGTGTTCTGGAAAAGAACTATATATTAGCATCAAATCACAATAATAAGGTCGGTAAATCAAATTTTTAACCATTTACACAAAAAAAAAGTTTGGCTTAGGTATAATGGAACAAAATAATCAGAAAAATGGGACATGCAGAAAATAATCCAACGGCAACACTAGTATTAAAACAATAATGTGTTACCATCAGGTTGATAGAGTTCTCGCATGCAATTTCCTAATAAAATTTATTATTTTAAATAAGAACTGTTATCATATTCAATTAAGCCATCTAATAAGTATTGACAATCACAATACATATGCGCGCTGATGTTGAAAGCGTTGCGGCTTTCGAAAACAGCTGTTCTGCTCTGCTGTGTAAGTTGAATAAATAAAAACTGATGTTGACTTTCCTTTGTGCCTTGCAATATTTAGCATGTCTCTCTGAATTTAAAAACAAAAACTTCGAACAATTATCCTATAAAATCTTAATTCAATGCATAGTCGTTAGTTGCACGAACGGGGGTCCAATGAACACAATCATTTCTAGAAATACGGTGATCGCCAAACGAATTTTGTATTGTAATAAAATTATTGCTACGCATATTGCATGGCAAGTTGCGACATGTTGTTGCAACCAAACGTTGTTGATATTAAACTGATTAATTTTTGCATACAATCATTCAGTCAGCATGCTATTCATGGCTACGGCAGCTCCTTCCTCATTTCGAATATTATCTTCTGCATACACATTTCTTTGTCTCCTATATCGGTGTCCGGTGTAATCTAGTGCCAGGATATCGAAGGTTGGCTTTAAGTTTTTGCCGGACTTAGATAATATAGCCAATAAAGAGCCATGTGATATTGTTTTTGAGAAAGGGTAGAGGGTTTCCTCCTGCCGGGGTACAATTGCAATGATAACAGTCCAAGCGAGGGGGTCTCGAAGATGTTGATCTTACAGTAACTTAATCCTACCTTCTAGATTCAGCAAAACCACCCAACAACTTTTAGGATGGACCAGAATAATTGGTCAGACGCGAAGCAATATTTTTTACCTTTTCTTCCAACGACAGACATTTACCACAATGACTGCAATACATAATTTTGTTCATGTGATTATTTTTTAGCAATGAACACTTTGATTTATAAGTTTTTATTGAAAACTGTCACACACCTGAAAACGCAATTTGTCTTAAAGCAATCAATTGCAACATGACACAAATCTTAGCAAATGGAAAAAAAACCTGCAACCTGAGAATGTCAACGCACTAATTTTAAAACTGTCGAATGACTTGAGCAGAAACCAGCTTAAAAACGACACTTAAACAACTTCCAAAAAAAAAAACACACACAAATATTCAATTTACGATCAGCACTTAAATTTAGTTCACATTTTTATTCTCATGATCTTTAACACAATGTTGAAGAGGAAAAAAAATGGAAATAATATTAGCGAAAAAATTTCTGAAATTAAAATACAACAGCAAAAATGTTGTACATAAAATTGTCTATAATTGATTTGCGATAAGAGCAACGTGATTGATTATGACAGGCACAATACAGGTGACAGGCCTGAAACAAGTGGACAATTTGCATACGGAGAGAAGGAAGCTGAGGTACGCAAACACACACACACACACATGCATGTGCCTATACAAATGAATCTGACGGCCTGACGGACGGTTGGATTGAAAGGCAGAACGTTGATTGACATACATGGTCAGTCATGTGAAATAAAGTTTGAAATGTTGCACACTAAAGTTACAACGCATAAAATGTCTCTGAGCGAAAGCAAAAAAGAGAGAACAAGAGTCATTGATCATAATGAACGAGATGATGTCATGTAAATCTTAATCAGGTGCATGTGTATTTGGCTTTAGAAATTACCAGGCCAAGCAGAATTTAAGCAGGCTACAGTTGGAGAAGTTTTTGGGTTAATAGAAAATACTACTATTTTACACACACACACATCATTTAATGAAAATGTCATGGATCGTCTACACATTCGAATGAAGTGTCAAAGCTTTGCACACTTGACGTAAGTGAAAGGTCAAGGGTACCTTTAAGTCGGCTATTACACACTCATATTGTGTGTGTCTTGTCCCCAAGTTTTTAAATGATTAATTTGTGTGATTTGCCAAAGGAAAAAGAGTTTGCATAATTATTAATAAAATAATCATTTCATAAGCTTCTGTCTGTCAGCCGGATGGATGGATGAATAATTGTATGCATGAACTTGATCCTTGCAACAACAAAAGACGAAAAAATATATTATTATACTTGTCCATCAATTTTACTTTAAGCCACAGATTGATCGTGAGAACATGGTAAATGAAATTTTTCTGTTTTAATTTATTTAATTTTTTTCCTCTGGCTGCGGTACACAAAATCAAGTTCAATTCCGTCTTGATTAATAATTATTAACTACTTTCAGAAAATGATTGATCACATTTGATTATAAGTTTTATTTCATAAAATTCAAGAACTCGTATTTAGCACAATCATGCAACTTTGTAAGTGGAACTTGTATGCCTATTAAATTATATTCGAAAAGTCTTTAATAATTTGTGGAAGATTTTAGGTTTTAATCCCCCAGCTTTTTAGATGGATGCCAGATCTTGCAATTTAACCTAAAACAATATATGTGATGCATCATCTATGAAGAAAAATTTATTGTGCTACAGAAGTGTGATCATGCACTTAAAAAAGACTTGGACGATTTCAGAATTACTTTAAAGTCTACTGATGATTTAGTATAATAGTCAACGATATGCCGGCATGGGGACATGCTTAACCCTTAAAATAAACAATTTAATTTAATTATTTGGCTAAGCGGAATCTTCAATATCCTTCACTTATGTACAACTGGAGTATATGGACACATTCATATCAAGCTGTTTTGATCTCTTTGATTATCGTTACTAATTTATTTCTTTCTAAAATAGAAAATTTTGTTATTCAATTACTTTAATATTTTAGAAATAAATTAAATTTGTCGGCTCGGAAGGCGTATTTTTGGCTTCTATTATTTCTAATACCAATTCAAAAATATTAAATATGCTTAATACACACACCAAAAGGAAAAATTCGTTTCTGTTGGTTACTTTTATGTTACAAAAAAGATCCAGTCCTGAAATAGATTTTTTTCGCATTTTTAGGTTTAAATCACAGAAAAACTCAAAATTAGTAATCTATTTGGTTACTTTTATGTTTCAAAAATATGTTCAGTGGTCCAACCTCAGAGACCATATTTTAGAATTTCAATAACAATCCTTCTCTCCCTGAAGCATAAAATAGTTTTAATACCAAACAAAAGCAAACATTTTGCCCTCTTTTATGTACCAGAAATTGTTGATTTTCCAACCCTGGAATCGAATTTTTAATTTATTTTGGTTTTTAATACCAATTTAATTCTTCGTGAAGTATAAAGTACGTTTAATTCACTAAAAACCAAAATTAGGAATTTATATGACGAATTTTATGTACCAAAAATATTTCGATTTTCTAACTCTGGAATCGGATTTTTAATTATTAGGATTTTCTACACGAATGCATTTTTTTGCTGAAGCATAAAAAAAGTTTTAACTCACCAAAAAAAAAATAGAAGTGACATTTTTGAATTTTTTATGATTAAAAAATCCCTTCTCCAACCCTGTACTAAAATTTTTAATTTATTTTTAATAGCAGTTTAATTCTTAGTGAAGTATAAAATGACCAAGTTAAAAAAAAATCTAAGTTAGTAACCTCTTTGGTTAGTTATGCACCAAAACATATATCAATTGTCCAACCCTGGAATCGAAATTTTGATTTATTTTTAATGTTTAATACCAATTTTATTCTTTCTATATTATCAAATAAAAAATGAGATATATAAAAAAATTTTATGTAGCAAAAAATAAATAAAATTCAGTTGCCCATCCCTGGAATCAAAATATAAATTTTTTCCTTTAAATACAAAATAGGTTTAACAACAAAAGATCCTAAAAATAATTAGTTTTTGGTAGTTAAAAATAATTAGTTTTTGGTAGTTGTGTGTCCTTTATGGGACCACAACTGGGACTGGAACTGGTACTAAGGGTACCACAATAGGACTGGTGCGTAAAAATTAGATCTAGAACCTGTCATCGAGTATCTTAATTATGTCAGTTGGCCCCCTGAAATAACAACGCCGGGTAAAAGTTACCGTTAGCTCTCATTTAAAGTCCCAGAACTCGAACCTTAGAACCAGTCACGTGGTGTGTGCTGTGGCAGGTTCTTTTCGTTCTTGGGTTATTATTATAATTATTATTATTAATATTATTATTATTATTATTATTATATTATGTTATACTGTGTGCTATGTCCGATCAATCCTAAACATATCAATATGTTAACCAATTTCGCCCGTAATTTAAACGCAAACTTTGCCATCTGACTCTACTAAAAATGTTGCAAAAACTTCAACCAAAACACATATTTTTTCTAGGAATATCTATTTGTTGTGACTGCATTACAATTAATTCTTGCCTTCCAGTTCTATTCGCTTGATTTTTCAAAAGTATCTTGCATCATATGAAATCCATGCAACATGTACAGAGTCACATACATAATCAGCGTTAAGAAATGTCTGCGTTGGCGACAAATTTACACATTTTAATGCAGCCAAACGACAGGTTCATTAATTGATGTGCACATTGCCACTGCAACAGTTTATTACTACTGTTGCTGCAAAAGGAATAAATAAATGAAAGCAAAAATTGGTGCAGAAGTAAATACAACGTAGCCCAGCACACATTTGCCTAGTTACTTAAATAGAGTTGATAAAGGGACTCGAGTTCAATTCTGCAATCTGCAAATTATTTTATTTTTGAATTTATTATTAAATTCAAGGAATTTTATTAAGAGGGGAATATTTTTATACCCTCCAAAAAAGAATTTGGAGGGTATATTCATTTTATCATTCCGTTTGTAATGCATCGAAGACCCCATAAAGTATATATATTCTTGATCAGTGATGAAATCTAAGACGAACTGAGCATGTCCGTCCGTCCGTCCGTCTGTGGAAATCACGATTCAGTCCAAACGAAAAGAGCTAGAATCTTGAAATTTGGCATAAATATATTTTAAAGCTTAGAGCAGGTTAAGTTTGAAGATGGGCTAAATCGGGCAAGGGGGAAAAAAGTTGCCCTAAGAAAAACTAAACCAACCCAGAAAAAACAACATAATTTTTAAAGTTTTTTGGTTATTTTGTTAAGCAAATGATATATTTTTATGTCAAATATGGTCCATCGCCTTAAACTGGAGCCATAAAAAAAATTATTTGTGGACCCCGCCCACTTTAATGGGCGTTATTATATGCAAATTGTTTTACTTATGCCTACATTCCTTAAAAATAAAATTTTTAAGCTTTAATGATGAAGCTGAGACGATACCTGGTACTCCTCTGCCCTATCCCCTCCTCCCCCTTTACCCCCTAAATGATCCTACCAAAAAAAAATTTTTTATTTCCTTTTTTTCGTTAAGCAAATTATATATTTTTATGTCAAATTTGGTCCAACGCCTTAAACTGGAGCCATAAAATAAAAAAAATTATTTGTGGACCCCGCCCACTTTAGTGGGCGTTATTTATTTTTAGAGTTTTATGACTGCCTGTTTCTGCCCTACCCCCTCCTCCCTCATTTCCCCCTAAATGACACTTTAAAGAAAAATGTTTAATTTTGTATATAATCATCCCAAGCATTTATTTTTAGAGTTTTATGACTGCCTGTTTCTGCCCTACCCCCGTTAATGACCCTATAAAATAAAATAAAAAATTTAATTTTGTATACATATAATTATCCCAAGCATTTATTTTTAGAGCCCTTGCCAGAGCGATGATTGTTATAATCATCAAACGAGCAGAACGGATCAGTACTAATTTTGAAGCCACTCATCAACATTCTTTGTTCAACTTTTCCGACTCTCCAATCCAATCAGAAAATTCAAAGCCCACCTAGTCCATTTAAATGTCAACTTAAACGGCCTGGTGAGCAAGCAATTCGTGTAGTTTTAATAGTTTTTATCCTTCTCGATTCAAGACCATCGACAAGCCAAAGGAATGTGCCTAACAAGAGATTATTGCTGCTGTAAAACGAAGTATTGAGAATGGCGTCAAAATGTCTGACTGATCGATGCTCTCAACTTGTTGGCCCCTGTACTTTTTTTTTTTTTTTTAGGAGTAGGACCAGCACTCAGGGGATGACCCCTATATATGTAATGCATTGCGCCGGAACTGAAAACGAGGGGATAGTATTGAGGGTACAGATTAGGTAGGTAGATAGACAGTTTTTTTTTTGTAGCTATTTCAACCTTTTATTTCGCCGGCTAATTTTTGCTACAGTGCCGACGAAGGTGGGTGCTGTTACTCTGCTTTTTTAGTACATGATGGTGTCCGTCGCTGCCAATTCGATTATGTATAAAATTTTACATTAAGATCTGGACTTACGTATCTATAAAATACATATGATGCAAAAATTTAAGCCAAACGACCACTTTTTTTGTACAAGTTGTTCTAACTGGACTTTGTTTGAAACTGGCCAAAGATAACTTCTACACTTCTCGTATGCGAGAGTCACCTAACAACTGCTGACAAACGAAAGTGCTCATGAGTACTGATGACGAAAGTTTAGTGGCTTTGGAAAACTGCTGTTCTGCTCTGCTGAGTAAGTTAAATAATTTAAATGCTGTATTTTTGAACTTAAAAAAAAATTATTTTAATTTAATTTAATATGCAATAATATTATCAACTAAATTATAATAAACAATTTTATTCCGACAATATTTCTGTCTTGAAATAGCATTTTAAGTTCTTTAGCAACTAAACTCATATCCCATATAACGATGCCATCTCTACTTTAAACAGCTGCTGTATAAAACTGCAAAGAGGTTCAAATTATTTCCAACACGCAAAGCTGTCAATGTGAGCTGCTTTTGCAAGGACATTTAAGCAGTTCATTTGTAAGCCTCTTGGAAAAAAATTGCATGTTTTAAGTGTTTAGTTGTCTGTAACGATGGTTTGCATTTTAAATTTGAATAAATTTTATCATCGCCATTATTTGATGTGACAACAGAATTTTAGGAACATACTTTGTATACCATAACCTATGAAATGCCTTGATAAGACCCTATGAAATACCTTTATAGAAATAAGAAATATGTGGAAAGCGACATTATTATACCCTTCACAAAAAAGTGAAAGGGTATATATATGTAGATTTGCCTTTCCGTATGTAATTTCTTCGATATGCACTTGGGACCCCATAAAGTATATATATTCTGGATCCTTATGAATAGCGATGACGAGTGAGCAACGTCCGTGTGTCCGTCTGTCTGTACGTGAAATCGGTTTTCCCAAGCCCCCAGAAGAGCTAGATACTTCGTTCTTAGACCGTTGGATTGAAAATGAACTTAAATAGAGTGCCATTGAAATTCAGAAAGATCCGAAGTACGGTTCCAGAGCTGGGAAGCTTACACCTATTTCTCGACGCAAAATTTATACCAAAAATCAATTATTTTTTTTAATGTTTGTAAATTAAACCTATTTCGTGTTTTGGGAAGCCTCAATGATCTATTAAAAACTAAAAAAATAAAAATTTTTTTCCAGGGATGGGAAATTAAAATTTTTTTTTCGGTCCATTCCGTATTTTGTAGTAAATGAAGTAACTAAAACTATTAAAAATTTTAAGTTTTTCTTTAACAAAAGAATTTATACGTCATGAATATTTGTATTGGCAAAAAAAAATTTTTAAATTCAAATTTTGCATCCAGGGGTGGGAAATTGAAAATTTATTTTGTACATAAAAGTAACCAAAGAAGCAACTGACATTGTTTTTTTTTTTTTGCTATTTAAAATTTTTTTATAATTTAGGAAGAACAAAATTGGTATCAGAAATTCAAAAATATAAAATAAAAAATAAAATTTCGAGTCTAGGGATAGACAAGTGCAATACTTGATGGTAAATAAAAGTGACCAAAATGGTTAAAAATTGTAAATTTTTCTGAAAAAAAATTACTTGATACCTCGTGAACCGTTCCACTGATAAAAAACCAAAAATTAAAATTTCACTTCCAGGGTTGGGAAATTAATATTTTTTTTTATACATAAAAGTAACCAAAGAGGCAACTAACGTCGGTGTTTTACTAAATAAAAAAATTTTTTAGTTCAGGATAAACAAAATTGGTATCAAAAATTAAAAACAAATAAAAATTGAGGTTCCAGAGTTGGATAACTAAAATTTTTTGTGGTACATGAAGGTGACCAAAATAGTTACATATATTAAGTTTTTCTTAAATAACACTATTTCATGCCTCATTAGAGTTGCAGCGGTAAAAAAAAGTAAAATTTCGTTTCCAGGCTTTGAAATTGAAATATTTTTTCTGCATAAAAGTAACCAAAAAACAATTGGCGTTGTTTTTTCTTTTTTGCTAGTTAAAACTGTTTTACAATTCAGGAAGAACAAAATTGATATTAAAATCTTAAAAAATCAAAGTTTCGACTACAGGGTTGGACAATTGAAATATTTTATGGTGCTTGAAAGTGGCCAAAAAGTTTAAATATTTTTATTTGTTTGTCAAGTAAAACTATGTTACACCTCACTAAGAATTGCATTGGTAAAAAAAATAAAAATTCGCTTCCAGAGTTGGAAAATCGAAATATTTTTCGAACATAATAGTACATACAAAAATTCCAAATTTTGTGTTTTTAGTGAATTAAACCTATCTTATATTATAGAAAAAATTAAATTAGAGTTAAAAATTGGGTTCTAGGATTGGAAAATCGAAGTTTTTTGGTACAAAAAATTAACTATATAAGTTTCTAATTTTGGTTTTCTGTTGATGATATCTTTTTTATACTTCGGGTATAAAAAATATTGGTATTAAAAAGAAAGAAGAATTACATCTGTGAAGGGTATTTACGATTCGTCACAGCCGAATATAGCACTTTTACTTGTTTTTACCATCGATTTACTATTATTACAGTTTTCGTATTCTATTTCATAATGAGGTTTTTATAAAAAACTTGTTATTAAACTCAACTAATCCATCTAATAAGAGGTGATAGAGAAAAATACACACGAGTTGTGATGATGAAAGTATAGCGGCTTTTGAAATCAGCTGTTCTGCTCTGCTTTTTAAGTTTAATAATTGGTGCTCATTTTTTCTGGTAGTGTGGAATATTTATAATATCTTTCTGAATTCAAACCGTAACAAACTATTGAATTTAATATGACCCTATTATTTTTAGGTAAAGAACCGGTTTTCATACCCTTACGTAGCTACACCTCAATAATTTTGATAAATTTGTTTGTAAATTTGGGAAAAGAATCAAAAAGAATAATATTAAAAACTTTGAAAAACATTATCCGATTTTCAGTTCTTTAACAGAGGCCTTTGGAATGAATATATAATTTTCCTAATAAGTAATAAATTATTTTTCAAAACTTTTTTTATACCCTTCGTCAAAAACAGTGAAAGAGTACATGTAGGTTTGTCTTTCCGTGTGTAATTTCATCAGGATTAATATGGGACCCCATAAAGTATATATATTCTGGATTGTTATATATAACGATGATGGATGAGCGATGTCCGTCTGTCTGTACGGGGTTTTTACAAGCCTCTAGCAAAGCTAGAGAGTTCATTCTTAAACTGACGGAATGAAAATGATCTTAAATAGAGTGGTATTTAAATTCAGAAAAATCCGAAATACTGTTCCAGAGCTGGGCAGCTTACACCTATTTGTGGACACAAAACTAACTACCAAAAACCATTTTTTGTATTCATTAAACCTCTTTTATACTTGGGAAAGAATCAAATTTCAAGTCCCTGGAATTACAAAAAAAAAATTATTCCAGGGATGGGAAATAGATTTTTTTTACCTAAAAGTAAGTTTTTTTTTGGTTTTTTTTTGAATACTCGTATCACTAATATCAAAAAGATTGTTCCAGGGTTGGGTGTGTCTATATTCGTCGGTGAGAGGTATAGAAGATTGGGTACAGCCGCCTATACAACTTTTGCTAGTTTTAAACCCAGTTTAAGTCAGAAATGCTTCTGGTTTTTGCTTGTACTTTGGCTGGCGTATTTAACGCGCGACTAAGAAGCCGAAAATCTCGAGTTCGTTTCCGCACTTAGTCACAAATATCTTGCGGAATATATCTGATATATTAGTTGTTATCAGCCTGTTTCAAGCTATCAGCAAGCACTGTAGCGGCAGTTTGTCTACGCATCAAAGTTTAAAATAGCAAAAGAAAATTCTCAATCTCCTCATCCTTCTGTTTCTGCCCTCCCGTTATTATCTCCTCCTTTTTACTTCCGCCGCAATGCACTGCATATTTAGGGCTCATCCACAGTGGCACAAGGTTCTCTTTGCCTTCCGGTTGAGCTGCTCGTGTTTTTTAATTGCTCTAAGAAGGCCTAGATTTTTACTTGTCTTTTATTCTTTTTACTCGCCCTGCTTTTGCAAAAAAAATTAACTTTTGGCTTTTATATTTTTTTGCACTGAGCTGATCATCAATCTTCCGTTGCTTATAATAAAAGCAACAACAACAACAAAATATTTAAATGTTAAATGCAAGCTTTTGTTTGTTTTATACTTAACATCGACACTTGAAGCATTATCTTTCCTGACTTTGTCATATATTTTTCGTACTGACTTCATTTATGGGCTACATTTCTGCCGGCTTTGAAATAATGATTGTTGTAGTGCCAACTACAGCACTGACGAGGGCAGCAGTGCAACAATCAGAAAAATGGGTATCACTTACCGATATTATCCCCCTTGTAGGCATTTTTCCCCTAATGTGACAACAAATATAGGAATCAAAGTGGATGTGGCTAAAGTTCTTGGCTCAACTAGGGTAAGTTGATTTTCGAAACGGAACCATTCAAAAATATTCTGTATGCAAAAATTATACCAAAATTAACAATAAAAACTATTGATATGTTCAGATAATATGGTATGCATGCATTCTTAATTCAGTCAATATTCACTTTATTGCCATAATTATTTTGTTGTTCACATATACATACAACATTTAGTCAATTCAATTAACGCATGACAACTAAAAATCTACCAAATATGGAATATTTTGTTATTGTTTTAATTTTTTTTTAATTTTCTAATTCATAATAAATTTAATGTCAATAATTTGAATTTAATAAGGCTTAACATATTTTGTTTATGGTTCTTTTTGACTTTTTCCACATTTTAGGGGCTGTCTCGACTAACTTTGTTCACTCAACATACTTTTTAGCAGTGCTGCATTTGTAATTTTACTAGATTTTATAGCAATTAAGTGTTAATTGAGCAATCGCTTAATTAAAATGTTATATTGTTAATTGAACTCAATTAACCTATTTGTCTGAAAGCCGTATAAGATTAATTGACTAATTGTTCGCAAATTCATTTCAAATTCAGAGATATATGATAAATATTCCAAGGCTTAAAAGAAAGTCAACTTCAGTTTTAATTATTTAATTAACACAAAATATCAGAACAGGTGTTTTCGAAAACCTCTACACTTTCATCATCCGTATTTACATGTACATTAGTTTGTGAACAATTTTTTATTTATACATTTTTTTTAGTAAATTACATACGAGAACTGTAACAAACCGATGGTATCATGATAGTGATTATTTTATTCATGACCCATTTTCTAAATCTCTATTTTTGTTCCATTATACTTAAGTCAAAGTTTTTTGGCTTGAATTCTTTTATACTTAAATAGAAGTGAACGTTTTATTTTTATTGTTAGATCAGCATCAATTTTTATTTAAAGATTTTGTATCGATTTTTTTATTATATATATATATATATATATATATATATATATATATACATATATATATATATATATATATATATATATACATATATATATATATATATATATATATATATATAAATATATATATATATATATATATATATATATATATATATGTATATACATATATATATATATATATATATATATATATATATATAAATATCTATTTATTAAAACTAACTAAGTTGCGAAATATATAGAAATAATATTAATCGAATAAAAAAATATATCGATTAACTAATCGATTGATTAACCGACTTAACAAAAACAAAAAAAAGTAGCCAGAGTGGGAATAAAACATATTAAGTACTTTTCTTTTACCGAATCTCTATTACTCGTAGGCTCCATAGATGAATTTTCAAACCGCCATCGTATATTTATATGCATTAATAAAAAAAAACTCATTTGATTGGCATTTCAATTAAGAAATTAGTCAGTTCATTTTACATACATATTTTTCTGAACAGTTTCTTAAGCTTCAGCGTCTTTGGAATAATACAAAGTGCACGAAAGGGGAAGGATTAAAAAAAAAGTTGCATTTATTTACAAAACTGTCACTGTGACACGAAATATGCGAGCGTGGTGTTGATTGACTATGAAAAATGTGATGAAGTCAGCTGACCTTCACTAAAGATGAATGGTTATTGATAATGTTCCATTGTATAATATTCTGTGCACAGTGGCACAGAATATGATCTATTGTGGAAATTAATTAGATAAATCTGACTGCATATTACGACGAAGTGCACACCGCTTACACTCTGAATACAAATATGTACTTTAAATTATTTAGGGAAAGTCTAATATTATGGCAATTCTACTTACATATATAATTTTCTGATCACGCTGTACTCTAGTCCTAGTATAAAAAGAACTTCAAGGAAGTCAATAAGATGGTGAACTTGTGATCCGGAAGTGTTGACAATTTAGATCATTCCTAGTGGTCTTTACACGCGGTTGTCATTGCAAGAACTACTCTATTTTGACGCCTCTTCACTAAATCGGAAATCATGTTCCTCAGGTTAAGCAGATTTAATTTTTTATGTAATTTTTAATAATAAAATAATAGAATGTGCAATTATTTTTTTTTTGTTGGCAAATAGCTTTAAGTGCTATCGCACAAGCCATGACTTCCTTAGCGGACGGTATTTTGAAAAAATGTCTACTTTGTTTCAAAATTTTTTTGATTTTGCTCCACTGTGTTTATTGTAAATGTGGCCTTACGAAATGGTTTGCAATAATAAAATATAATTGGTTAAAAGGTTGGGTATTCATTTGGGTTGTTTAGATTTATATAAAACTTTTTTTCATCAAATAATCGTGATTAATTAATGAATATCAATTAAACTAATCAAGCAAACAAATAAAAATGAATAATTGGCAACAAAAGAAAAATATAAATAATCCCAAATGATTAAAGATAAAAAGACAGCATTCAAATTATAGCAGAATTAACAGTTGCAATAAAAATGTAATTGCAGAACTGGTTTAAGTGCAATTACATATTGACTTAAAAGATAATTACAAAAAGACATCGAAAACAATGTGTAGTTGCGAATTGAAAAATTATAATAATTGGACTCAACAAATTAATATAGGGAACTTTCTATAAATAAATTATTCCCTGGGACTATTACACAGCACAAATATTGTTATTGTTTTTATAGGAAATATCTTTTGCTCGTTTTCGCTTATTGTTTCATTCATTCTCTCTTATTCTTTTGTTGTAAAACTGACAGCTATTTATCAGTCAATCAATTTAGGGGTTTCTTTTGTTTTTTTTTTCGCCATATGATGTTGATTTCCAACCAGCATTTAAATATGGTTGCTTTCTCCCTCTTGAGATACAACAATTTGAATTCACTGTGTTTTATGACTTTAGGGGTGTCTTCTGCTCTATCGTCTATTTCTAGAAGCCGTGTTGACAGCAATCAATCAATCAATCAATTATACGGTGTGTTTTGGGTATGAACAAAATGGAGTTGTTATTACATTTTAGGGATGATTATGTGCATAAAGCCACAATTTGCCAAAAAAAAAAATATTCTGGTATATAGTGCCGAAATTCACCGCGTTGAAAATGATTAAGTAGTATAAAGAATTTTGATACCAGTGTGGGTCAATAAGTGCGTGACGTTTTGAATAAAACACAAGTTTTTATTAAGAAACTTGATTTATTTTTCAATATAGTCTCCTTTGAATTTTATACTTTAAGTCGAACGATTCTCCAATATTTTTATCCCTTCCGAAAAATATGATTTGTCGAGATCATCAATATAGACACTAGTTAGTGAATAAAATCTTTTTCCACCTAGTCATTTCTTCAAGTTTATGAATAAAATATAATAAAGGGTGTTTTTATAAGAGCTTGCTGATTTGAAATTTAACCCTGCTACTATGTTAGAAAAAAAATACACATGTTATGTTCGGGTCAAATTTTGACCCCAAATTTTTTATTGAGAAACTTGAAATTTGTGCATTTTAAAAATATTTTTAAGGCTTGTGATCAATGCAATATGTCGTCGTTAGAGTGATTGTGTGACGGACAAACTGATTTTTTGCTAGTTATGCACTCAGTAAAGGTCTTTTTTTCCTTTTTCGATGTGCAAAATTTGCACCTTTTCCGTTCACTAGCGCATTGTCATTTTGGAGAAGGCGATACGAGAAATATTGCTAAATCGTTCCAAGGACATGATTGCTCTCAAAAAAAACCATGAAACTCGTCCCACAGGGAATTAAGACTTTCCCCGTATGACCGGTAGACTCCTAAAAGAATAATATGTCCGTTATACAATTATAATAGAAAAAGTATATTGTAAATATATACCAATTAGTATAAGGTCCCAAGTAAGGATCGAACTCAATTGCATCTATAGCTTGACAATTTTTGAAAACAGCACTTCCTTGCAAATTTCTATAGTGAATTATATCCCTTTTCATAGCTGCTGTAAGGCATACATCAAAAGTATCACGAATTTTCGAAATACGATGAATAGCATAAGAAGTCACTCTAGGTTTTGCGTGAAGAATATTTTCACTTGTTGCACGACTTAGACATTGCAAAGAAGGTATTGTTGTCTACTTTATCATCCGATCTTTATCAAAAAATTCTGTGCCATTAGTTACGGTCAATGAACTGAAGGCTTCTGTGCCACTGGAAATGGATTGTTCTGAAGATAAACATTCGTCTTCCTAAGTACAAAATTAGCATCACTTGCATCGTCTTCAAGGTCACTCAAGAACGCACCAATGTCATGCTCAGTTATTTGTCCACGCTGACATTATGGCCAAGTAAATGCAAAAAAGAATTTTATCGAATAAATACTAGTATGAATTTAGAAAAAACTTAAGATTATATATACTTACAGTATGTCTAGATTCCATGTTTTATCAAAATCTATCGTCTATAAACTTAGATTTACAATTGCAACTGATCACTATTTGGCTTCTTGTTATTGAATACAAAAATTATAACTGTAAACGCATTCCAGTGCATTTGCAACAGAGAGGTGTTCCAGACGATGAATCTGCGCTAAGGGTTTTTGTTGACTTTCTTTCTACAACCATGCGTTATTTTTTTGGGCGTTTTGTCGGTCATTCTTATTTTGTTTATTTAGTTGTCATGTAAAACACCAAAGAGGTGAAAGACAAATGCAAAAAACATATAATATAGACATATTATATTATATATTTATTATTCGTTTTACAAAAATTATACTAGGGTCATAAAATGACCCGAACATGATATGTGTAAACACTTGCAATAAAAAATTGTCTAAGTCTAAAATGGTTATAAAACTAATTGAATTCAATATATTTCAACAATTGATGCACTGAGTAGTAAGAACTTTCAAATATATTCCACCAGCTAGAAATACGGTAATATTAAATAAAACAGATGCCAAATTATGAAATGGCCAAAAAAAATTTTTTATTTAGTAGATAATTTCTTGTCATTTAACATTTAAATATAATTTCGGGGATATGGCCACCACGACTACTTTGCACAAAGGTCATTCTGGAGGTCCAATTTTCGACCACCTTTTCAAGCATTTGAGGGCGTATTTCAGCAATGACACGTTGAATACTGGTTTCCAAAGCGTCAATCGTTGCTGGTTTATCCACGTAAACCAATGATTTCAGGTATCCCCACAAAAAATAACCGTGAAATCACACGAACGCGGAGGCCAATTCACCGGTCCATTTCTCGAAATAATGTTGTCGTTGAAATGTTCTTTCAATAAGTCCATTGTTTCGCCCGCAGTATGACAAGTGGCACCATCCTGTTGAAACCACATTTCGTTTACATCCATATCTTGAAGTTTTGGCACCAAAAATTCATTGATCATGATTCTGTATCGATTTCCATTCACGGTAACGCGTCGTCCTTCCTCATTTTTAAAGAAATAAGGACCGATGATACCACCAGCCCATAGACCGCACCAAACAGTACATTTATCGGGATGCATTGGTAATTCTTGATCGGCGTGTGGATTATCTTTGCTCCAAATGCGGCAATTTTGCTTGTTGACACATCCATTCAACCAAAAATGCGCCTCATCATTGAAGAGAATTTTGCGGTAAAAAAGCGGATAAACATTTTTAATTGAACACTGTTTTTGAAAATAAATTTCCACGATTTGGAAGCTTTGTTCTGGAGTTCACCTGTTCATGATGATTTGCCAAACAATACTGAGTAGAGACGTCACTTTAAACTGTCAAAACAGCTGTCAGACAACAGAGTTATTTGTATAAAAAAAACTTCGTAAAAAAACACTCTTTATATGCGCCATAAAAATATATTTGATGTTCTAGGGTTAAAAGTATTGGCAATTAAAAAGTATATCAAAAAGAAGAAACGTTGTACTTTGATTATTAATACTTTAGCATACAAAGAGTGATCAATTGATTGAATGCCTTCTTGTTTTGCTCCACAACTTAACGTTCTTTAAAGAGGCCAATAATATTTGACGAAAAAAGAAAAAACAAACACGCACACATACAAATTTGAAATACTTAATGATGCTTTCAATTCTGTTTGATAGCTGCTAATCAATACAAGTGCGCTGCTCTGCATTAGTGCTGTTAATAAACGAGTATGAACATCCCACGTTGAATTTGATCTCAATTTAATATAAATGATGAGGAGGACTACAAATCAACTTTTATTGATTTTGCCAGTTTCATTCCCAGCAAACGAATGTTGGTTGTTGGTTATTGTTGTTGTCTTTTCGGTGCATATACTTCACATCTCAGCTACAAGTATTACTCGTATGATATTAACACATAAAAACAAACAAAAAATCGTCGTTAGTAAGAGTCTTTATTCACACTCATGCAATATTCACTCCGAAAATTATAATTTACAAAAATGTTGAGGTTTCATTTGCGATACGACAATATATTTCTTGTGCTTTCTTTTCGTTTTGCAAATTTATTCGTTGTACCCCCAGATGACAAGATATTTATATTAATTTATTGCAGTTCATCTGACAGAAAGTATTAAGTACAAAAGACTGGCTAGCAATTTATGACTTTGTTTTGAGTGAATATTGCTAAAGTAGAGACAGACGATTAAACTGGGGAGCAAAGAAAAAAAAAAATTATGAATATGTATGTATGTGTTTGTAGCTGAAGTTATTAAAAATATGCAATTAAATAAGTTCTTCTTAACGATAGATTCATATGCGAATGTATGTAGATCAGTTGGTTTGAATAAATTGTTGGGCGTAAGGTGACCATATCTGCTGGAAATTCTAGAAACATAGATTAAATATAGCATCTATATTTAATATAGTGCAATTTATTTAAAAAATTTTTAAAGATATTTCAGTATGCTACTAATATTTTTAATGTAAGCAAAGTTTTGGAAGATGTTAATGTTTTCAGCATCTGGTCAGCTTAGCTAGTCCATAGCAAATATAATAATTATAATGATGATTTAAGTCTTTTAGATTTATTGAGAATACAAATTGATATATTAAAAAAAAGTATGTAAGCTAATTGAGGTATAAACAAGTAAAAACGTTATATTCGACCGGGTCGAATCTTAAATACCCTCCAAATATTTAGTAAGTGAATTTGATATGTTTAACTTGGTGGGACAGAGTTCCTTTATATAATATCGTACGTCAACGCCCACTAAAGGGGGCGGGGTTCAAAAATATGCAATATCATGTTTTCCACAGACGAACGTATGGGCATTGCTAGACCGTCTTAGACTTCATCACAATTCTCTTTGGAAGGTATAAAAACTGTATTTTGGCGGGGTCGCTCTGGCAAGGGCTGTGGGGGAAACATTTCACCTTTGTCATAAAACTCTAAAAATAAATGCTTGGGATAATTATATACAAAATTAAAATTTCTTTTTTTTGATAGGGTCGTTTAGCGGGCAAAGGGGGAGGAGGGGGTAGGGCAGCAACAGGCAGTCATAAAACTCTAAAGATAAATGCTTGGGATGATTATATACAAAATTAAAAAAAAAAATTTTTTTTTGGTAGGCTCATTTAGGGGGCGAAGGGGAAGGAGGGGGTAGGGCAGAGTATTACCAGGTTTCGTCTCAGCTTCGTCATTAAAGCTTAAAAGTGTTATTTTTAATGAATGTAGGCTTAAGTAAAACAATTTGTTAAATTTTTATGCTATTTTTGCCTATAACAACGCCCACTGAAGTGGGCGGGGTCAAAAAATATTTTTATTTTATTTAATGGCTCCAAGTTTAAGACGTTGGATCGTATTTGACATAAAAATGTATCATTTGCTTAACAAAATAACCCAAAAACTTTAAAAATTATGTTGTTTTTTCTGGGTTGGTTTAGTTCTTCTTAGGGGAACTTCTTTCCCTCTTGCCCGATTTAGCCCATCTTCGAATTTAACCTGCTCTAAGCTTTAAAATATATTTATGCCAAATTTCAAGAGTCTAGCTCTTTTCGTTTGGACTGAATCTTGATTTCCCCAGACGGACGGACGGACGGACATGCTCAGTTCGTCTTAGATTTCATCACTGATCAAGAATATATATACTTTATGGGGTCTGAGATGGATACTTTGATGCGTTACAAACGGAATGACAAAGTGAATATACCCTCCAAATTCTTTTTTGGAGGGTATAAAAAACATTCGAGGGCTGTATTTAAATTTTTTTTATATATCACTAATTTATCAATTATTGTAATTTCCATATCAACTCATTCATTTCTCTAGAATTTTCATATGAGTTGTGGGCCTACGGTAGCATGATTTCAAGTGCAACAATCTGTATAATTTTATAATCCAAAGTATGTAGTGACGTCTGATAAAATATCACAATGAAGAAATTTTGTAAAACAATAAATAATTGCGATTTTTAAATCGCTTACAATAAGCAGGCTACTTCTTCAAAACTTCCGTCGTCTCTAACAGTTCTCGAACCACTTGGACTTGGAATCTGGATAGTGGCACCAGTATTTGCCAACATATGAAAAACCTCCTATAGGCTGTACTATACCAAATCAAACCATTCCGCACCTTTGAAGAAGGACAATATCCTAAGCTGCTCATTGTTTGTGAAACCATCTAACTGTGGCGGAAAGTTATGGCTCAGTGCCGCCTCTCTTGCGCTAGAAGATGGAGCTCTGTTTCTTCCTCCTCTTCATCCTTGCAGCTGCTACAATAAAATCATTATAAAAAGTGTCCTGTTAGAACAGTCACCAGTTCACGCAGTCGTGCCTTGTCAGAATTGGGAAGGTCGCGTGTTTCTCGTGGATCATAGCGGAGACACGTGGCTCTTGCCACAAGAGAGTTAGCCACGTTTCCCCATCTAATCTGAGCAAGTTTATATAATTCCCACTGAATTAGGAACTTGCAACGCGATAAGAGAATGCTAGTAAAGTGACTGATCATTGAGTTGCTCCATTCAGTCCCCTGTCTGGCAATGTCGTCCGCCCAACAAGTATCATTATTGAATATCTCGCTATTTTGTTAATATACAGTACACACACACACACACACACACACACTGATAGCAGAGCTGGCCGTTTTGGTGTCGGTAATAGTACTTCAGCTATCTTGCTGCCCGAGTAATAGAAGAGATTTCGGATTGCTTACTGCAACCATCTTGAAGTCTGAATGTAGATCAGGGAAAGGCAACCTATACTATTACATTTTGCGCTTGTATTACTTATTACTCTCTGCGCTCTCACCACGAATCGGTCTTGCCAATCAACGTTCGTCACTTCTCTCCAATTAAAACTTTAAAATCTCCAAAAGCTAACTTAATTTTATTATGGGTATATGCAATTTATTAGAAGATTGGTATCGGCATGGCATTGGAGCAACATTTCACCAACAGACATTATTTGCAAAACGTTTGAATGTAATGAACACAATGAATTGTGGTTCAAATTGTTAACAAAACTCGAGGTGGTCATAAGGAAATGTCATTTATAATTTTCCGCATCTCTTCATACTTTTCGCCAAAGCATTTGCCTTTACCTGTTCTAGAATCAGCAATCATTTTTTTCATAAAGATGTTTACACATCTCCACTGTGATCGGACTCACATTGCTTTCTGGCAACGCTGATTCTTAAAGTATGTGATAAACACAACCTGCTTGTTTGAATGCTGAAACTAGACTGATTAAAGTTGTTTATAGCTCCACAATGCGTGTACACACGTACGTAACAGAAGAGTAAATGAAAAGGCGCCGCGCCCTACATTTGCCTTTCCCTGATGTAGATCTTACATTGAAATTCATTATTTGGAATTCTCCGCCTACCTTTGTTCCCCTTTTGGATTCGTCAGTCAAAACTTTGTCAGAGTCTTTGGGAAACGATAGTCATGAAACCTGCTCCCTGTGACCGGTAATGGAATGGAAAAATATTTGATTGCTACGGTCTGCCAGTTAAAGGAAGAATTAGTTTGTACGTGCTGTTCTGTTCTGAATCAGTTGTTTTGTTTCTGTTCAATTGAAAATTTGTATGTGCGGTTTGTTGTTTCTTTTTCGTTCTGTTCTGTTGCGGACAAATCTGTAGAAAATAGAATTCAACGTTAATTGACAGCTAACAGTGCGTATGTATTAGTTTTTTGTGGTATCAAATATTACACATTTTTTGTTGAAAGTTTTTTTTTTTTGTTTTAATTCAAGATTTTTTTAATTTGTACACACAATATATTCATTTTTGAACTATTAATTTATTTATTTCACAATTTTTCACAAAATTATTTATTTTCACAATTTCAGTTTATTTGTTTGCTCTTAAAAACAGCTGATTTCATTGACAGAACAAGTAATTACAAAATATTTTCTACAGAACTTCACAGCACAGAACAGGGACAGAAAGTAAAAACTAATGAAGCCTTAAGTCAATGAGACGCCGAAAGGAAATATGTTTTATTCTTCTACTGCTTATGATGATTACAATTCGCTTTAGCTTTTGTCACGATACGTTGCATGCTGTCATTTTCGCTTTTAATTCATTAAAAATAATTTTTTATTTGTATAGGTATACACATTTACATCCTTGGCATTAGAGTCGTATTAAATCTTTAGATTTTATTTGCTAAATGTGTTGTTGTACGGCGTCTGTTAAGAACGTTCGACGCATACCCGCTCCGACTGAGTGACAAAGACGAGTAGATCTGGGGTACAAAATAAATTAGTGACACCACTTAAGTAAAACAATTTCCTTAAAATAATGTTGTTATTGTTATTGTACAATAAAGTATTGTTACAACTATGTCTGTGTGTGTGTGTATGAGTGCGGCTGAGTATTTTGTAAACTACTGCAGCCTCTTCTGTCAAAATTTGATTTACAGTTTTAATTTTAAGTTAAAAATCTGTCAAAAATAAATCATTCAATCGTTTCACATTTTTTGTCAGCAAACATTGTTTGGCTGCTGCTACTATTGCTAAAACAGATTGCTGCTGCTGCTGCTGTTGTTTGTTGTTGTTCTGGATATTGGATGAGTTTTTGTGCAAGTGTGTGTATATGCAAGAGTTGCTGCTGAAACCGCGCAATTTCTATATAAAAATGTTTCTGTTGAGTTGTGTCTCATACGTTATTTATTTTACTGCTGTCGTACATTTACTTACATATTTCAATGTTGTTGTTATTGTTAATGCACTTTGTTGCTGTTGCTGGTTTGATTATTGAATCAGTTTAGGGCTGCCACTTTGGCCTGATCAAACCATAACTTTTAGTTTATATAACGAAATAATTTCTTCTTGTGAATTATGTTGCTCGATCGCATAATACAACTCTTATTAATGAATTTCTTTCATTTGTGGGCCAGAGGAACATGAAACGGTTCTTGGTCTTATAATATAAGACTTATATTTAGTTTGTTTTCTCCTTCGCTAAATTAAACAGCAACAAATCATATGTACATGAAACGGATATATAAAAATTTAAATTAGAATGAAGTCTAAAACAAAATCTCGGAGAGTTTCAGAAACTAAAATTACATGAGTGGCCATACCGCACGATAAATCGATAGAATGTTAAACAAAAAGCAAAAATAATATACATTTAAATTTATTCCAAAAGGACCCAAAATGAAATATATAAACAAATTATTTTTGTTGTACAATGCACAGTGGGGCCGAAAAAAAATATTATGAAATATGTCCCAAATTTCCCCAAACAATACCATTTTTATAGTCATAATCTGGGTAAAACTTAAACAAATTTTTTACGAAATTGGATACGAGAACTGTATCAACCTGATGTTAACACATTTGTGTTTTCAATTTTCCTTATAAAATTTGTTTAAATAAGAACTGTTATCATATTCAACTAAGACACCAAATAAGTGGTGACAAACACAATACACATGAGCACGATGATGAAACCGTTGCGGCTTTCGAAAACAACTGTTCTGCTCTGTTGTGCAAGTTGAAATAACTGTTGCCGACTTTTCTTTATGCCTTGGAATATGATAATGATTCTTACTGAATTTTCGAACAATTGGCCTATATATCTTATTTCAATTTAATAATGGTATTAACTTGGATGTTGGGAAAATAAACTATTTTTAAATACTTCAATAAACTCGTCCCTTCAATTAGACTGTAGATGCGGTAAAACTAGTACTCTCAGGAGCTCAAAATTTTAGTTGAATCTAGAAACATCAAATCCATAAATAAAACTGAAAACATATAATCTAAAGGGTGGTCCAATCAAAACGCTCACATGTACTTAAGTATAAAATTCAAACCAAAAAAGTTTGACTTAGTTATGATGGAACAAAAAATTCAGAAAAATGGGACATGAAGAAAAATAATCAAACGGTAACACGGGTATTGTAACAATAACATGTTAACATCAGGTTGATACAGTTCCCGTATTCTTTTTCACAATAAAATTTGTGTAAATAGGAACTGTTATCACATTCAACTAAGCCACCTAATAAGTGGTGACAAACACAATACACATGAGCACTGATGATGAAAGGGTTGCGTCTTTCGAAAACAGCTGTTCTGCTCTGCTGTGTAAGTTGAATAAAACTGATGTTGACTTGCCTTTGTGCCTTGGAATATTTATCATGTCTTTCTGAGATTTAAATTAAAATTTCGAACAATTAGCCTATAGAATCTTAATTCAAAATTTAAAACGCACGATGTTAATTTTAAATAAAAGAAAAAGTTTTCAGAGAATTATCTTAATATCTTTTATTATGATAGAAGGATCTATGACAATTATGGGTGGGATACCTCTTGGGCGATGGCCCATGTTTTTATCATCCTATAGCTCGTGACTGGTTCTTGTCTTATTGACGTATTTTTTATTTTAAATTTATTTTAATCCTGTCGTTTCCAATGAGTTGGGAGGACCATGATTGAGACACCTTTGCATCAGCATAAAAGTAATTTACGTATTAATATTTTATATTACCGTGCAAAAAAGGGACTGGGAGAATGTTTAACCTGCTGGATCAAAGTTCCTTTAAGATATTTTTGGGCTCCAATTTTAACATTCTATACAGGATCACTCCGGGAATGGCCATGGGGGAGACATCTCACTCGTCGTAAAAACTTAAAAATAAATTTTTGGGGTAATTAAGGGTAAACAAAATTCATTTTCATAAGGTAATTTAAGCGGCAAAGGGAGTGGAGTTGTAAGGCCGGGGAAGATCAGAAAACATCTTACCTTTATCGCATAAACTTATAAGTTAAATTTTTAATGAATGTAGTCTTAAGGAATATAATTTTTAAACATTTACACTATTTTTCCTTATTATATGTAACTTTCCATATATGAACTGAACTTCAAAGGCCTGACTCCCTTCGTTTCCACTGTAACGTGATTGCCACTCTAATTATATTTTGGAGGGTAACTACAAAAATACCTTCCGTTATTTATATGAAATTAAAGAATCCAGGTCTCTTAAAACTATTCAAAATAATTGTTTTGACGTTGTCAAGGCGAATTCATACAAGGTGAACTCACTTATGCAACTCTGTGTAAAATTTATTGAACTGTCAAATGAAATGCTTTGGAAAAAACAATGGCCGCACACAAAAACGAAAAACCAGAAGAACACTTTGACAGTTCAATAATTTTGCCTTGGTAACTAAGGCCACCTGGTATAAATTCGCCTTGGACGTTGTAAAATCTTCTATTCGACATGTTGTATTTTTATAGTTACTATTCAAAAAATAATTGGTGTGTCAATCACGTTACAGTGGAAACGAAGGAAGTCAGGCCCTTGAAGTTCAGTTCATAGTATATGGGCTGCCAATGGCAGACTAATTGTATGAAGGTAGAAAAACAAAATAGATTTATTTCGAATAAAATTTATTTGTTGTGTTTTCTTGAATTTCCAATCCTATGGTTTTGCTTGTGTAATTCTCAATTCATTTTTGGGAGTTTATGTATAAGCTGAGAGGTTTTGTTATTTAGGAATTAGGTTAAAGTCTACTGATGATTTGGTGTAAGAACCAATGAAATGCAGGCACACAGACAGACTTGACCACATAACAAACAAAAAGCACTAATAATTGTTTTGACTCAAAATCGATAGTAATTTATAGTTGATTTAAAAGTAGGGGCGCTAAGAAAATATCAGATGTTATGGTAATGGTACCAAGGCTCCTTAACATTTATATGCTTAACGCGTAAAAATCTCGTTTTTAAAGATTTTTTTCGCTCTTGACAGTTTTACAGTAGACTTAATCCCTAGCCAGACAGTTGACACTGAAAATAATGAATTAACAAAGGAAGACTGCAGTAGTTCGAGCTTAAAATATTTTTCTTAAGGTTCGACCAATCCCTTGAAATGACGATAAAAATTAAAATGTGTTTTGAAAAAAGTTACAAATATTATTACAAATTAAAATTTAGAAAATATTTTCATTTTATAAATGATAAGATATATTTTATGTTATTACTTTGCTAATATACAAAAAAGAAAAATAAACAAATGAATAAATAGGTGCAAACAATTGTCGTCGGCATGGTAACAACTCTGACTGCAGAATGATTAATTTTTGCTTAAATACTTCTTTATAAACTCAGTAGAGGCTCTTCACCGAACATTGAGCTGGTTTCTTCGTAAAACATTTATCTCGCTCGCACACTTTACATAAAAGCGAAGCACCTATAGTTACATAACGAACACATGTATGTATATGTACGAGTGTATAACACACTCAAAGCGAAGTGGCATGCGGTTGGTTAATGAAGCTTACGTGTAACTTTGAGAAGTGCATAGTAGTCATCACTAAAGTTCAGTGCATATATTTTAAAGTTTAGTATGAAACTGCTTCAAACACCATATATTTTGAATTGCAATATATAACATGTGATACATCCCTGGAAAGTTGATTAAGTGTAGTTTTTGAAGTAATTCTCTTTAGTTTAATAACTCTTAGTCACATTAAACTAAACATAAATCACTTCGCTGCTTAATAAATGGTTGCCAGTTAAAACAGTATTGCGAACTTTAAATTTTAAACCTCTTATATTATTTTGTCTCTTGTTCGGCTCTACAAAAAATACCCTTTACATTAAATAACAACAGCATTGCAACTTCCAGCAAACTTAGTAGCCCAATTCACAATCCTGTGCAAATGGTCTTGCATTATAGTATTTGCAAATTGAGGGAGTATTTGAGAGCATTTTCAATGTATTTTGTTGGTGTAGAGTACAATTATTTTGCTCATGCTACGATGCTAGACAACTTGCTCGAGATTGTGAACTGGGCTAATGTAAATTAAACTCTCCAAGAGCAAATATTAAATCAGGAGAAAATTTAAGATTTTGTAAAAAATGCGGAAGTTACTGGTTTTACCCAGTTTTGAAAAAATCTTCTTTTCGCCAGATCTCGACGTTTTGAGTTTAGGAAGATTGTTTCCTCGAAATATTTGCTCGAAAATAAAAAAATAGAGTTTAAAAGAATGGGGGTAAATAGATTATAACAAATGGGTTTTATTTTTTGGTATAGTTAAATTGGGGTTTGTACGTACCGTACGTATGGTATTAACTCAAGTACAATTAATTTGAGAGTGACATATTAATATGTTTATACAAATAAAAAGAAACAACTTAACAACAAAACATAGAATCGTCCACTGAACAATAATTAGTGAACGTTTACACTATGCGCGTAAACAAAGATTTCCTAACTACTCCTGAGAGGCTGTCGCCATGTCTGTATGTGTATGTTTGTGTAAGTATGTGGCCCTTTAAAACTTGCCATAACGCCAACGAAACGGTGGTTCCTTTTGCTGGAGAAATTCAATGGCCGTATTATCTCACGTCATGGTGATCTTAATTCAAAAATAAAAAATTAAATTTCGAATCCAGGGATGGACAAGTGCATGGTACATGAAAGTTCCCAAAATGGTAAAAAATTTGCAATTTTTCTTAAATAAAACTACTTTATACCTTAAGAAGCGTTGCACTGATAAAAAAAAATTTAATTTCGCTCCCAGGTTTGGGAAATTGAAATATTTTTTCTACATAATTAAAACTATTTTTTAGTTCAGAAAAAACAAAATTGGTATCAAAAATTAAAATAAAATCAAAATTTAGATTCCAGAGTTGGATTACTGCGATATTTTGTGGTACATAAAAATTACCTAAATGGTTACAAATATTAAGTTTTTCTTAAATAAAACTAATTCATGCCTCATTAAGAGTTGCATTGGCAAAAAAAAATTTTAATTTCGTTTCCAGGGTTGGGAAATTGAAATATTTATTCTGCATAAAAGTAACCAAAAAGGCAATTGACGTTGTTTCTTTTTGCTAATTAAAGCTGTCAGGAAGAACAAAATTGGTGTTGAAATCCTAAAAAATAAAAATTTCGACCCCAGGGTTGGACAAATGAAATATTTTATGGTACATGAAAGTGACCAAAAAGTTTAAAAATTTTAATATTTTTTGTCAAGTAAAACTATGATACACCGCACTAAGAATTTGCATTGGTAAAAAAATAAAAATTCGCTTCCAGAGTTGGAAAATCGAAATATTTTTCGTACATAATAGTACAGACATAAATTCCAAATTTTGTGCTTTTAGTGAATTACACCTATTAGATATTTCAGAAAAAATTAAACTAGTATCAACAAATTATAAATTCGGTTCCAGGGTTGGAAAATCGAAATTTTTCGGTACATAAAAGTAACCATATAAGTTCCCAGTTTTGGTTTTTTCAGTGACTTAAATCTCTTTTCTACTTCGCTAAGAATTAAATTGGTATTAAAAATTTTAAAAACTAAAAATTCGGTTCCAGGGTTGGAAAATCGGAATATTTTTGGTACATAAAAGTACATAAATAAATTCCAAATTTTGTGTTTTTAGTGAATTAAACCTATTTTATATATCAGAAAAAATTAGATTAGTATTAAAAAATTAAAAATTCGGTTTCAGGGTTGGAAAATCGACATTTTCTGATTCATAAAAGCAGCCATATTATTTATTATTTTTGATTTTTATGATGAATTATACATCAGAAAGAAGTAAACTGGTATTAAAAACCAACAAAACCTAAAAGACGATTCTACGGTTGGCCAATAGAATTTTTTGGGGTACATGAAACGGATTTTTTTTATTTGTAAATTAAATATAAATAATATATTCGAAAGACGTTCATAGATATTAGATATAAGAAAAGCCAAAAAGCTTCCTAGCCGAAAAATTTAATCGTTTTCTTAAATATAAAAGTAAACGATAACATCATTTTGATTTTTTAATTAAACCTACTTTCTGTTTTGGCAAGAAAGAAAGAAAGAGGAATTAAGAAAGAAGGTTATTTAAGATTCGGTTTTATTTAAATAACTACAGATTTCCATTTTGTTTAAAATTAAAGTGATTGCCTGATATGAATGGCTCATTTTGTTGCATATGCATTTACATATTTTTTGTAATTTAAATCTAAAAACTTTAGCTACTGGCTTAGCTGAGCTTCTTAACCATCTTTAAAGATCATAAATATCCATACGTTGAATAAAACCATTGAAAATGCTTGTCTATTCCCAAAACTACATGTTCCATTCACCATCACCATCACCAGCATCATCATCATACCCATCATTCTCAGGGTCGTACTCGTTTCGTACAATTCACAATGAACCATAATTATTTTCTCTTAATGACATGTTCAAATATCTTTTTTATATATATTTTCTTGTTCTAAGTTGCCCAAAAACAAAACCGAAAAAAAAGAAATGAAACCAGCAAAAATGGTAATAAATTTATGAAAATAGTGGTTGCCGTCTGCCATTCTTTTAAGTCAATGTAATTTAATGCAATAAAATATTACTGATACCACACACCAAATGCAATCAAACACAGCCAAACAAACACTTAAACAAATTCACGTAGACATACTTATTCACTCTTTCCCTGACACATGCGAGGGTAGTATGAATAATAATATGTTTCATTTTGGATATACGGCGTATGAGTAATTTTAATTAATAATGTATTAAATTACTTAAAATTATTAATTATTAAATTATATTTATAATTATATATATCACAATCATAATTATTATCGCCCGGTTTCGGAAAAGGTCCCCATGATCTCCCAGTGTGTGAGCGAAAGGATGCATGGGAGTCTAAAAGAGATGGTTTTACCAGTAGACACCCCGAATGCGCTAGTGGTATATGGAGAACGAAGCTCTTCCTCAATACAGCGAGGTACATCCTCAATATAGGAAAGTGGGTGTAAAGCGAAAACAAACTACTTCCTAACACAGTCTATATCAGGCCATATTTCTTTCAAGATCTCTACCACATGTATACGAGAGGTAATACAGTTTGCATGTACTGTAGCGCGGCGAATGATGACGCTAAGCATACCTTCATCAACTGTGCATCAGGCAGGTGGCACAAAACAAATAATGGGGTTTGATTGCAACATTGTAAAGAAAATGCTCGAATGCGATAACAAATGGAGAGCTCTTGGAAACGACATCGACTATATACTACGGACGTAGAAAAAACTAGACACCAACAGAGTAACAACAGAACCAGCTGCATATGGTGGGTTCAGACTTTGGTGAATAGTAGAGAATTCTGTTCTTGGGGCGTTGTTTCTGGACTCTCCGGAAGTAATGCAGAAAGTGGTTCCAGGTGGGCAGTCTCACCAGAAAAGGAGAAGGGATTGTGTTAGTGTGAATTATATATATTTTTTTTGGCGGGTCAGGAAGATTTAAAATGCCTTCGCTCTTACAGTGACCGTCGCCACCTGCATCGAGTGGTGTTTCCCCTAAAATAACCCCTCCTGATTTCCTGGTATGTTTGCTTTCACGTGAACGTTTTCTGTATTCTGTATTAGTGCGTGAAAACACAGAAACAGTGTCCTGGAGAGGACTCTTCATTGTGTGCCTACGTCTGAGTCAGCCATACGCAACTATTGTGATGCTTCTACTTGATTATGCTAAGGATCTATAGGTGTGGACTCCTTGTGTAAAAGTAAATATAGGACTTTTTTGTTCCTTCGTAAAACGTATTATCACGTAATTGCCTACTGCACTCTATTTGTCACTGCATTCAAGCATTTTGTTTACAATGTTGTCAGGATTAAGCTCACCAATCTGTTCCCTTAGCTCCTTAGCCTGCCACTTGATACAGTTAAAGAACGTCTGTTCAACGTCGTCGTTCCTTGTGCTTCTGTACATGGAGAAGGGGTTCCCTCACTTGTCCATGCGGTAAAGATATTGGAGGAAATAACAATGTCCTGAGAGAAAGCGTGTAAGGAACTAGTTTACTTCACCTGAATTTTCTTTGAGCCCATGCCTCAATGCTGGGCATGAGCCTAACCGTCCATATACCGGCGGTTTCTGTGCTGCACCTGTTTTGCCAGCGTTGGACTGTTCGGGACTTTCACTCTGCAGCACTACTTATAGGACTGCTTCTCTTGGAATCACATGCCTCCTACCGCTCAAACGCCAAAGGATCAGCAGGTATCGCTGCACTTATTACGAAAAACGCCGATGCCGAAATAACAGTATCGAGTATGCTGTTGCCATAATCAGGCTCCTCTTGCTCTGTGTAGGGCCGCCGATGTTCGCCATTACCCTGCTTAAGATTCCAGCTACTTTTGGCTGCATGTTACTATAATTACATATATATATTGAGTTGGTTGGTTTACGTGGCTACCCACTATATGTAAGCAGTCAAGTAGGATCTAGGTAATATAATTTTTTTCTGACATCCCTCACACTCATCGGTTTCCACCTATGCATTCCGTATCCAACTACGGATTATTGTTACTAGAGCTCACCTGTCGTACTGAGACATCTGATCATGTGTCTTAAATCAATGGCCGATAGGTCTGAGGAGTCCGCCAACTGTAAGAATTTCTGCCACAGCAACTAGAAAATTGTCTCTTCCCTACTTTTTGCACGACAGCTACGACAGGAATCCCTATAAGACGTTCCTATCCTAAAGCATGTCTGCCGATTGACCAGTGTCCAGTCACTATTGCGATGAGTTTCGATATGTCCCTACGGTTGCTATTTATTCATTTTATTGAGCGCTTATCATTATGGGACGGCCACATATTTGTAGCGACCCTACATGTGTCTGTGTGTGTACCATCTGTCTCCAGCCTTTCGGAGATAATGTTGGAGCATGAAGTTTTTGATAGTACCCAATGGTGTGTCTACCGATTTGGGATTCAGAATGTTCATAGAAGAGCGAGTCCTGGTTAGCTCATCGACCTATTCATTATCGAAAAATTCGCTGTGTGCTGGAATCCAAAAGAGTTAAGTTCAGCTTGACTGTCCAGACTGGATAACACATCCTTGCACTGTCCAATAGGAGGGTTGCTGCGTGCTGTTGTCTGAAGTTGTTAACAAGTGCCTTGTCTTCTTAAGACGGTGCAAGAGATACTTCACCCCCTCTGATCTTCTTAATATTTACACCACTTACATCCGACCGAAGATGGAATACAACTCTCATGTCTGGGCCGGTACTTCAAAGTCTATTTTGAAGTTACTCGACCGCGTACAGGAGAGAGCGATAAAACTCATCGGAGACAGTAGGGTAGCCAACTCTATTGACTCTCTTGAGCATCGTCGCAATGTGGGGTGCGTATCGTTGTTCTATCGTTACTATAATGGCAGGTGCTCTGGTGAAATTAGGGAACTTGTTCCTGAAACCCATTCTTTCTTACGCTCAACGCGTTCTTCATCAAGATCGCATGCGTTTGTGGTCGATATTCCAACGAATCGCACTACGCATTACAGAGAAAATTCGTTTTTTGGCCGAACAGTCCGCATGTGGAACAAACTGTCTCCCCCGCCACTTACAATTTGAGGAGGTTCAAGTCGAATATCCACAGACACTACTCCCTTTATCCTCCTTCCCAAAACCTATTTTCCTAGTTCCAGCGCAATGCACTGCATATGTAGGGGTTACCCCCTGAGTGCTGGTCCTACTCCTAAAAAAAAAAACATCTCTGCGCTCATTCATGAATGTGATGTCGAATTCTTCTGATCAGCATTATTGTGTTAATTGTTGTCGGCCCTTTTCAGAGACGCAGGCATAGCACTGATCACTGAACTGACAGCGATCAGCACTATTATGTACTGCAGAGCAAAGGAATAGCGCCCTACTTCGCTGGCGCTCCTGCAAAGGCTTCAACAAATACTCTATCTTCTAATATTTCTTCATCTATCCTCTGAATACTATCACATTTTTTCCACTTCCGGCGCAATGCACTAAATATGTGGGATCATCCCCTGACTGCTGGTTCTACTTGAAAAAAAATTTAGGAAGTTATGTGTGATTCTATTGCCGTCCGACTAATGGCAAAGATATCGAATTTACCCTTTACCTTTTTATTAATCAGCATCTTACTCGCCTCCCTAATAGAGGGTGTTTTTTATAGAGTGTCACAAGTTTAAATCATAACAAAACAAGGAAATATATTTATCAATGAAACGAGCTTTATTGGAAAGATAATTTTATGAAATTAATGTTTAAATATGATTTCTGCCAAGTGGACGCCACGGCTGCCGCGTAAAAGGCGCAAACTGGAACACCAATTTTCAACAACAAAAAACTGTTCCATAAAGTGGAGAGACACAACGCCATTTGCTGAGAACGGTGACGAATCGGTTGATTAGGATCATCTTCAATGCTTTCTTGTAAAGCAGTTACTGCTTCTTCAGTGCGCACTGTTAGGCTTCTCACGGAAGGCACGTGATCAGTAACAGTAAATGTGGTCCAAAAACGATATATTGTTCTTCGAGTTAGCCGCTCCTCTGAAGGACGATTATGTACGCCATAAAATGGAAGAAGTGCACGATGAGTTTGACGAATAGAACAATTATTTTGATTAAATGGGGATTTCAACAATTCGCACGTGTTGCTCTGGTGTTTTGACACTCTAAAAAAATACGTTTTGAAACATACTGGATTAAAATGGTAGAGCCAATAACGCAGATCATTCTCGATCCATCAGTGTAAACCCTCACGATATATTCTCTCTCTTTCTCCCTCTCTCTTTTGAGTGCCTTCCAATCCCGTCTGGATGGAATTGAGGCCTTAAACAATAATTGAGGCTTTATATACTCAGAGCAGGTTTTAATTGATCCAGAGTCCTGCCACGGGCGTAAGATCTTGTTCGCCGCATCTAGCCGCACTATATGAGGATACTGATAGCACATGTAGAGCGATCGGCATTAAGTTTAATGTTGGAATCTGAAGGGCTAATACCCATTTGTGTAAACCTCCGTGCTCTGTAAAGTTGATCTAAGTCAGAATTAGACATTTAATTCTTAAGCTGCGTATTAATTATTAGCGGCGTTTGAGTTCAAATCAGGAAATGAATAAATTATTTATTATTGTTTATTAATTTGTTTCCAATTCGAATTTTTTTAAGAAGACTATTTCTTATAATCATCGTATTAGTAAAATGGATCACTACGAGCCCCTTACGACATCTGATTGGCATTCTTTGTTCAGTTTTTGCACCTTTTGGAAGAAAATTCGTCTTGGTAGGAACAAAATATGAGAATTAATTATTTATACAGGGTGGCTCAGAAAGACCGAAGTGGTGTGAATTCCTTATAACTTTTTATTTAAGACATATTTTTTTAATTTTTTGTTTTTTAAATACAGTAAATTTATAGGGAATAGTTTTAGATTAGTTATTAAAAATGATATCCCGCAAGTGGTGGCTTCGCACAAATGTGCTCTTTCCAATACATTTTCCATGACCTTTCGCAAAACTTCCGGTGTTATGTTGTTAATTACGTCTCGAATATTGGTTTTTAATTCCTCAATAGTCCTAGGCTTATTACCATAAACTTTCCCTTTTAAATAACCCCAAAGGAAATAGTATTGAGCGGTTAAATGCGGGGAACGTGGAGGCCAATTAAAATTGCTTCTACGCGAAATTACGGTATGCACGCTGAGTCAACACAACGGACCGTTGAATTGAAAAGTAAATTTCAACGATTTGGACACGTTGTTCAGTTGTGTATTGCTCCATTATAAATTGTCCAAGTCTTCTTTACAAAATACTGAAAAGAAAAGAAACAAAAATTATATTAAAAAAGTTATAAGAAATTCACACCACTTCGGCTTTCTGAGCCACCCTGTATAAAAACTGGTTTCTTTTAATTAACGGACTGCACGAAATTTCCCAAACCAGCTGACTTTCATTCCATTAATTGAACCTTTTCCTAATGCGAATAATAAAATGCACATCCATGTACAATAAAATTTTATTAGAACATGTCTGACAACCCTCGTTTAATAACAATACACTCTCAGGCACAACATGAAACTTTGTGTGAAATATTACACAAACACAATCAGCAGCCATCAAAGGACATTATTGCTAGTCAAACTCTCTGCACTACAACTACGAACACTAAAGCACTATGAAGACGACGACTAAGACCAGAGAACATAAAGCTAAAGGACTACAAAAAGCAAACTTATGTTCTTTCCAACTAGCAGTCGGGCAAAGAGGAAGAAGAAAACGAAAGCGGACATAAAAAAAATAAAAAATATATTAGAAAATAATAATAATAAAATTGCAGATAGAAACTATAAGACAACTACGACGAATATCGTCAAGAAACATTTTTTTTATACTCCTACGAAGCAGCACTCGTATATCTGGACAAACTAGAACATGATAGTTTTATAGCCGAAATGGTGTACAAGCGTCGTGCTTTACGTTAGTTGTAGTTGAGGACATAAATTAGTTTAAATCAAATAAAATGAGCATGAGGGCTGAATATAGAGAATTGCCAGGACATTAGATAACGTATGGCAGTTACACAATTTATTGGCATTGATGTACATTTGACGACTTTCTTTACTTCTGAGTGCATGTGGATGTGACTGTTTGTGTGTGTGTGTGTGTTTGTATGGTGCCATGCAAAGGCATCGGTGTGGCAAAGAAAGAAAAACTCGCCAATAAAATTTTATCAGTATATTTTTCTTAGTTTCGTATGGGGGTTGAGAAGAATTTATGTTTATTTTAAGATTTAGAAAAGTTTCACTAATAGCAAAAAGGAGTTAAGAAGGTTGCCATGCACAGATTGGGTTTGATTTATCGATTGGAGGTGAGCCATAGGAATTCCAAATCGTATCTATTTGTAAGTAAAATAATTTTAGATATTTTTTACAACTTAAGATCCATTTTCTGTGAGAACTTTTGTTTAAAAAATATAAAGAAAACGATTGACCCCTGAAGGCCATCCCTGCAATTTCCCACTAATATTAACCGTTAAAATTGATGTTTTTAACGGTTAAAATTTTAAAACTGCTATAGGTTGGTTGGTATACGTGGCTGCCCGCTACACGCAAGCATTCAAGTAGGATCTCTGAGATCCCGTTTTGAAAAACCACTCCACTCCTCAGTGACTACCTATGGAAGCCGTATCCTGATCTCGGATACGGATGGTTACTAGATCCAACCCGTCGCATTGAGGTATCTAATAAGGTCCCCCAGATCTGTACCAGATAACTCCGCGAGGTCGCCTATAATACTGTTGCCTAAGAATTTGTGTCTCGTGTTGTGCAAGGCCGGGCATTCGCAAAGGAAGTGATAAACTCTCTCTTCCTTGCTCTGATCCCGGCAGCTCCTACAGAATGCATTATGGTTGAGACCAAACCTGCCTGCATGTCTGCCTATTGCCCAGTGCCCTGTCACAACCGCTACGAGCTATGAGATGTCCCTGCGATTCCTGTTGATCAATTGTGCTGTTCTATTGTCGTTATAACATGGCCACATGCTTCTAGCCACCCTGCACGTGTTCATCTTGCGCCAACTGTCCGCCGCTTTCTGCCGGAAATGGCTCTGAATGGTGCTCTTTAGGGTGCCAAACGGCATGTCCACCGATACGGCAGTGGAGACGTCCTTAGCAGATCCAGCCTTAGCTAGCTCATCTGCCTGTTCGTTTCCAAAGAAATTACTGTGTGCGGGTACCCAGATGAGGGTAGCGTCTATCTGACCTCCCAGTCTGGATAGCAGCTCTTTGCATTGGGCTACCAGAGTAGACGAAGTAGTGAACGACCTGAGAGACAGGAGTGCCGAAAACTGCTTTAACTCTCGAATGGTTCAGCTGATAAGCGGTGACTGATGTTGTTCTTCGATTCCTATAAAAGAATAGAGAGCATTAATTGATCACATATATAATTTCGGAGTGTCTTGAAAAACTCACTTTTTAGCACTTTTGTTTCACGGTATTTCACGAACGTGTTAACCGATTTTAACCCGGTTAAGGCGCTGCACGTGATTTTTGATGGTAAAGAGCTGAAAAGCTTTTGAAAGCGCTTAAAATTGGCGTTTAAAAGTTTTTCTGAACAAAATGTTTAAGTTTATTTTTGATATATCTTGAAATCTACTGTCCCGAAAGGGTTCCAGTTCAAAGCGCATAAAAGTTTGTAAGAAACTTATGAAACGCGACTAGTTCAGTTCAGCCGTTCAAAAAGGTATAAGTGGGTCACATACTTACACACAACATATACATAGTGACGGCTTCTGAGGAATAGTCAGAGGAGCCTCCTAGGAACTCCAAAAGTCGACATCTGGTGAAAACTCAATTTTTTCAAAGCGGGATAGAACCAGTAACTTCCCACTTTTTTGAAAACTTTAAATTTTCTTAGTGGGAAGTTAAAAATTATTATTTTTTGGTCAAATTTGAGAAAGTTTGAAATGATTTTGACAACGAAGTTCAAGCTTTCGGCGAAAGAGTTCATGACCCCACCGCTAGACCGATATCCTTAGCAACATCTCTAATAGTGATTTGACGACTTTTTACCTTCTCAATATTTATTTTGGTTTTTGATGTACTGCGACCTCGTCCGTCATTCACATCTTCTTAAACTGCTTTGAAAAATTTGTACAAATCGTTAATATTTTTCTAGGTCACTGGCAACGAGGGTTAACAGGAATATCCCAAAGCTCAGCAGACACTAGTTGGGCATTTGTGGATCATTATAAATTGACTGCGGAAGCAGGCCAGCTTCGAAAGGCAGTTATCAGCTAGCTCTGTGGTATTCTCATGGTGCTATAGTCTATCGGACAGAAATATTGTTAGGATATATTTCTGTCTACTATAATATGGTAAATAATTTCATAGCATTTATTTATAATTATTTATATAGGCTTGCCAATCCGTTTGTCCATCCGTCCGTCTTCCTGTACGTGAAATCGGGTTTCTTAAGACCCCAGAAGAGCTAGATACTTCATTCTTGGAGTGATGGATTGGAAATTAAAAAAGTTCAGCAAAATCAAAAATAGGGTTCCACAACTGGGAAGCTTAAATCCATTTTGGCATAATAAATGAACTAGCATAAACTAATTATTTTTTATTAATTTCAATTTTAATTGTAATTCAGAAAGACATGATAAATATTCTAAGACACAAAGAAAAGTCAATATCAGTTTTTAATTATCCAAATTACACAGCAGAGGAGAACAGCTGTTTTCGGAGGACGCTACACTTTCATCATTAGTACTCTTGTACATTTCGTGTCGAACAGTTACATACAATTTTTTTTTGGTGTTTTTTGCTAATTAATTCTATTTTATAGCTTAAGAACAATTGAACCATATATTTTATTTTTGCTTATATTGGGTGTTTTTTATTGAGGTATAGAACTTTAAGTTGGCATCACTTTTTTAACTGGCGGCCATTTTGTCAGCTGTCAAGTGATTAATATTTAGTTTGGTTTGCCATTTCATCATGAACAGGTTGACAAAAGAACAACGCTTGCAAATCGTGCAAATTTATTTCGAAAGTAATGGTTCAGTTCGCGAAGTTTACCGCAAGCTCCGTCCATTTTATGGTCGACATAATCGTCCATCAGAGCAATTAATTCGGTTAACCATGGATCGTTTTCGCACTACGTTTACTCTATGTGATAATACGCATCCGCAGAGACGTCGAACAGTGCGCACCGAAGAAACAATTGCAGCTGTAGAGCAAAGTGTTGAAGAGGACACGAATGAATCGATTCGCCACCGTGCACAGCAATTGGAGCTTTGTCCATCAACTTTATGGAAGATTTTGCGCAAAGATCTTGGCTTGCGACCTTACAAGATCCAGCTTGTGCAAGAATTAAAGCCGCGAGACCATGCAATGCGTCGTGATTTTGGTGTATGGGCCGAAAATGAGATTGATCTCGATGCTGATTTTCATCGCAAAATTTTGTTCAGTGATGAGGCTCATTTTTGGTTGAATGGCTACGTCAACAAGCAAAATTGCCGCATTTGGAGTGAAGAGAATCCACATGAGACCCTTGAGACGCCATTACATCCACAAAAACTGACTGTTTGGTGTGCTCTATGGGCTGGTGGAGTCATTGGGCCATACTTCTTCCGAAATAATGCTGGAGAGTCAGTTACCGTTAATGGAGACCGGTATAGAGCCATGATAACCGACTATTTTGTTCCCGAATTGGATGGCATGAATATGGATGAGTTGTGGTTCCAACAAGACGGCGCTACATTCCATACAGCGCACGTCACAATCGATTTATTGAAGGAAACATTCGATGAGCGCATAATTTCGCGGAATGGACCTGTCAATTGGCCACCAAGATCGTGTGATTTGACACCATTGGATTATTTTCTTTGGGGATATGTGAAGTTGCTCGTCTACGCCAACAAACCAGAAACGTTAGGGGACTTGGAAGCCAACATTCGTGGCGCTATTGTCAACATACGGCCCCATATGCTCGAAAAAGTGGTTGAAAATTGGACCTGTAGAATTGGCTTTATTCGAGCCAGCCGCGGCGGCCACATGCCCGAAATCATATTTAAACATTAATGGCATAAAATTATCCTTCCAATAAAGCCAAATTGATGGACATTAAAACGATTTTCTTGTGTTTTATTTCAATTCGAAGTTCTATACCTTTAAAAAAGAACACCCTCTAAATTAAATATTTGTGATATTTTTGAAGGAAGTTCAACGGAATTAGAATGCAGAAAATTGAAAAAAGACACCTTCAGAGCTGTAAAATTTTTGAAATATTCAAAAAACTAAGTAACACAAATTTTTTTATTGTCTAATAACATATATTTTCTGTTTTAGAAATAAATACTGACAGCTGAGTTGAAATACATGCTGTCTTATGTGAGTTGTCACATTCAGTACTTCTGCGTCAATGCAAGGTAGGAAAGTTGGCCAACTTTTTAACTTTTGACGTACGTTGAATACTTTGACAGACGCCAGTAAGTGTTTTAAATTGTTTCGTTTAATTTTTTTTGCATTTTGTGCTCAGAAAAAATTAAATAACATACAAGCAATTTTATAAAATAAAAATATATAAGTTGAATAAATAAAATGAAGAACAAAGTACTCATTGTGCCGTGTCAGTTAAAATAGGCAACCACTTCTGGAAGTACAGTCTTCAATATATCGATTGGTAAGAGAAAGTGTAGCGGCTTTTGAAAACAGCTGTTCCCTATTATTGGCCAGTAAAAATATCACAGTGAGGGGTTCCTATTCGGTTAAAAAAACACCCTACATTTTACATACTAGGAATATCGGATTCCCGAAACAATAAAAATAGTTTTTGTTAATATCTTGATATTGAAGAAAAATTTTTTTCCATGTTGCTAATTACGGCATGTTTATTTTGGTTTTTGATTCTAATTCTCTTTAATGAGTTTCTATTCGTTAATTTTGTGTACACGCTTAAGAAGCCATGAAAGACTTGTCCTACAATTTAAATAATGCCAGGAATTGTTGTCCATAAAAGATATTTGCCAAAAGCAAATAATTCCTCAAATAAACATGTACATACACACATGCATACATATGTACATATAGTATGTGTGTAAGTATTACGAGAAATTATTTGTTTTGAAAAGAATAGTTGTAAGGATGTGTGTGTGTTTGTATTTACTATAAGACAGAATTGTATACACCCTCATGGTGTGGACATATTTATGTCACTATTGGGAGCTTTTCATCCTCATAAATATTATTCATGTGCCACGCGCTCCTACTATTTCAACTGACACATTTGCTTGTGTAGTTGCACACTAAATCCTTGGTAGCAGTAACATATAATTATCTTCCAAATAATATATGTATATGCTGAGCTTTTTAAGTAGCTGAAATTAATACATAACGGGTGATTTGTGAGAAGCATTTTTTATGGCAACACTGTTTTTGGCAGCTCAGCTGTTTTTGTGTACCATGTGATGGCAGGAACACAATTGGGACGAACGACGAATTTCGTTCAGTACGACGAATTCGTTCGTAAAAATTCGCTCTAAAAATTCGTCGTATGAAACACAATAACGACGAATAAATTAAAATAATGAACAAAAAAATTGTAAATTTTGGAAAAATCTTTGTAATCCTCTGATGCCAGATTCTTTAAACATTCAATAATTACCCCGGTGGTGTCCATTTTTTTCCAGAACAAATTCCTTTTTGTAATAATTTTCTGAAAATATTTTCTGTAAATAAATTATTCCTTTCATTTAACAGCTGATGGGGTGACCATATGAAAATGTAGGATATATTAAGAAAGAATATATTATAAAAAGTGTTCAAAATTAATAAAAAGTCGTCCGAATGATAAATTTTTGTGAATTGGTGAATGCATTTTTAGTATATACTGAAAATTTTCATGCTAGATGCAGTAGTGGATTATGTTTTCCTACAAAAAACCAGTGTCAGTATAAGAAACCTGGTCACCTCATATTGATTTGTTCGTCGCTCACTGACGAAACAATTAGAAACAAATCTATTTCAAGTTTAGCTGAGTATGACGAATTTCGCCCAACGCCACGATTGTGTGCATTTTCATATACACAAATGTGTTTTATTTTTGGCGACTAATATTCGCGACCAAAAATTCGTCCTTCGTCGCAGTTGTGTTCCTACCATTACTCTGTACTGAGCATTTTCAGTTTGGTCTATAATTTTACCCTGAATCGCCTTATAAACGAATTACGATTGCAGGTAATTGAACTTTTTAACTTCCCGCTAAGAAAATTACAAATTTTCAAAAAAGTGGGAAGTTACTGGTTTTAAACAGTTTTGATAAAATCAAGTTTTCACCAGATATCGAAGTTTTGAGTACCTAAGAAACTTGCATGATACCCGTATGAAAAGACACTTATATCTTTTGAATGGCTAAAGCGAATCCCACTAAACTGTAATTCATAGGGTTTCTTCAAACTTAGATTTCCTGTGAATTGGAACTGGTTCGGACCGACACATTTTCGGGTGAATGAAAAAACTGCAAAACAATTATTTTTCAAAAGTTGTTTTTTTAATAACTTTTAAATGGCCTTTCTGATCAATTTCAAAAACTAATCAGCTCTTGACAATCAACCAACCGGGTCTCAATAGTTTAATGCGGTCGTGAAATTTCGTGAACAAAAGAATTTCGAAAAAAGAGATTTTCTTGAAATTATATATGTGATTAATTAATGTTGACGCGTTTCGAAGGTTCCTTTCAAAACTCGATGTTCTGTGATTTGGAATCGGTTGCGACCAGTGGATTTCGATAAATATCATAAGTAAACTTAAAATATTTTTTTTCGAAATTGTTTGGTTTTTGGAATGACTTTTAATCAGGCTTTGCTGATAGATTCCAAAAACTAATCAATTCCTGACAATAAGACATCATGTTGAGCACTCCTAACCGAGCTAAAATCGGTTCCCGAGTTCCTGAAGTATCGTGAAGAAAAAATGCGAAAAAAGTGAATATATAAAAACACTCCGAAATGAAATAGTATTGTCGATTCTTTTATGGGTATCAGAGAACTACATTAATGACCGCTTACCATGGGGTAATGGGCTGATCCATTCGAAAGTTGCATAATTTTTTTAATAAAAAAATGCTATAACCATTTTAACGGTTTAAATTGCAGGGATTGCCTTTGGGATCAAACGTTTTCCATATTTTTTAAGCAAACTTCATGCTCAATTAAGAAGATGGAGCGGGGGAATGTCATTTCGAGGCGAATGAATACTTTTTCAGGTTGAATTTGGTGGAAGAGCAGTCAGAAACATTGCAGGAAGGGCCAATGTCTCCCGAAAAATGCACAGTTTGGTGTGAATTAGGGGCTGGTGCCATCTTTTTTCAAAGACGGCGAACGTTACTGTGAATGGCAGAAATGTTACTGTGAATGGCGAGCGTTACCGTGTGATTATTAAAGATTTTTTTGTTTAAAATGGAAGAGCTGGACTTTCAAGGGTACATCATTCGGCATAGCACGCGTAAAAATGTTCCGATTGAGAGGCGAGTTCGGTGAACTCGTTTGAGGCCGATATTTTGGAGAGAGTCGTAGGTCACAGTCGCGTCCAACATTTACATGAACCCGTCTTAAAAATAAAATTATTTTAATCGTTTTAATGACCCAAATAAAGATTTAAAAAAATGTCTCTAAACTTTATGTGATTTTTATTAAAACAAGTGCTTTCGTACTTAAAAAAATCACCCTTTACGTACTCGTACTTATATACGCATGTGAATATATATATATATATATATATATATATATATATATATACATATATATATATATATATATATATATATATATACACATATATATATATATATATATATACATATTACATATACATTAAACTGAAATATATTTAAGGCTGTACGATGCTTATCTCTCAACTTTTCGTTAAAAAAAAATAAATAAATCGGAAAATCATAGAATGAAAATTTCATTAAAAAATCACGCACTAGTATTTCTTTTGATTCGTTTCTTTTGCTATAGTTTTCATCGTTTGTTTGCCAAAATCCTTTTCAATTTTTCTGAAAGCGATAAAAGCCTTAAGTGATCAAATTTCTGCGTTTCCTTTGTGCACTTGTGGTTCATGTTAAGTGATGGTGCTACCCGCTGCCAGTAAATTGTCAAAACGACTGCTATAAAATACAATTTCATCAGCGCATTGGATGACAAACACTGAGAACAATTTTATGGTAGAGACTTATTTTAATGCAAATAAATTAATTATTTAAAGAAAATCTGCCCCTAAACCAGCAGGTTGGCAAGTGCTATTGCAGCCTACACCGATAAGGATAATAAAACTTATAATATGCAGCAATTTGTTTTAAAATTGAAGAGCTCTCAAGGGATTACCCAAGAGATGTCTAATTACATTAGATTAGGGGAATATCAGTCCAAGAACTTAGAAGAAGAAATTTGGAATTAACACAGATTTAATTAAAACAAGAAAATATATCTTAAGTTTCCTAATGGAGCTCGCAACACAATAAAAATTGCTCACAGCTAAAAAAGAAAAGCATTTGAGCCTAAGGGTACGGTCACACTTATCATATATTTGCCCTAAAAAACGTAACCACTAAATACTAATGAAATATATATTCATTTAGTTTATTAATTAATAGTTTCATAAATAATTAGTAGACAGAGCCTTCGAATCCAATATTATTTATAACTGTTTAACTCAATAAACACTTGTCTGAATAAAAAGGGTTTCCATGACTTTTAAGTGGTTACGTTTTCTGAGGCAAATATTTGATAAGTGTGACCATACCTTAAGTTTTGAAAATGAATTTTGTGCGACTGTAGGAGATGGCACCTGAATGCATTAACTTACAGCACCCTGTGTTTATGTCTAATTGAAAGCAAATGTTCTTTATTTTTATATTTGATTAACGAATATACTTTTTCATTAGGCTTTCGCTAAAAAAGCAATAAATGTTCTTCACATTACAAAAATAATTTATTTCAATTGTCACAAATATCATACTTCGTTTTTATGGCAACAAATATGTCAATCATGATGCTAAATAAAATTAATAAATTTTATTAGTTATTTAGTTACAAAATTATCGATGCTATGCACGTCTAAAAAAATATTGAGTGAAATATTTTGCTGAAGAAGGGGTGCCAAGTCTTCCCAATAGGTTTCGCTTTATCCAAATTTTTCTAATATATAGAATTTCTTAAGAAATGAAAGCATTTCTGTGGTGCTTACCAACCCCAGGGGCTGCATACGCCCCATATTTTAATTTAAACAATTAAGTCCCCTTTCACAGACATCAAGGTTTACTTGATCAGTTTTTCTTCAATATTCTTTTGAACCTGCATTTCGTCGTGGTGAGTGCAATAGGCTGTATGTCAAAAAATAATTTAATTTGGATTTATTGTAGCGTTGTAACCAAAATTGGGGCTCCTACAACTGCAATTTATCTTATGCCGTTCAGGCAATCAGAAGAGAGTTTTGCGCGCTATTGCAATATGCATAAGATAAATTGCAGTTGTAGGAGCCCAAATTTTAATAAATAATTGGCTACAATAAAACCAATTTAATTGTTTTTTACCTACAGCCGATTGCATTCACCACGACGATTTATGCGAAACGTCATGTCAAGTTTTTCTTCATTGTTGAACATTCATTTAATATATTACGGATGGTAAAACAAAAGAAAATATAAAAACTGACTTTTCACGCTCTTCACCGCTTTCTCCTAAAATATCAAGACTTGACGCGTCAAAGCTGATGTGTGAGAAAAGGGTTTAAGAATGTTATATTCGATCGGGTGTTAATTTTAAATACCCACCAAAAAACTAGTGAATAAATTGAAAATGTTTAACCTGTAGGGTCAGAGTTCCTTTAAAAAATGTATGAGCCAAATTTGTATACTCTATTTTGACAGGGTTATTCCGGGAGGGGTCATGGAGAAGAGGTTGGTCTCACCTTTGTCGTTAAAACTTAAAAAGTAAATTTTTGGGGTAACAAAATGTACAAAAAAAATTTTTTTTGTTTTTCAAAGGGCTATTTAGGAGACAAAGGAGGGGAGACGGAGTGGATAGGTTAGAGGAAGATCAGAGAATATCTTACCTTCGTCACGAAAGCTTTAAAATTTAATTTTTAAAGAATGTAGGCTTAAGGAATACAATTTGTTATGTATTTACACTATTTTTCCATGTAACAACTTACGTCAACGCCCCTGCCCTCTATAGTGGAATGGATTTTATCGATTTTCTGGCTCCAGCTTAAACTTTATGGATCTTCTTGGACATAAAAATATATCATTTGCTTAACCAAATAACAAAGAAAAAATTTTAAAATATTTTTCCTCTGCCACGATTAAGCTCAATTACGAAAATAACCTGTGCTATCCTTTAAGATTTATCTATACCGAGTTTCAAGAGGTCTGGCTCTTATCGTTTGAACTGTGTAGTGGCGGAGGGATGGACGGACGTGCCCAGATTGTCTTATAATGTTTTCACACTGAAAGCTAAAACCTGTCTTTAGTGTTAAAACCATAAACAGATGATTTTGCGTGAAAATATATTAAATCGCTCATAGAAATGTGTGAATTTGTTGTTGTACTTGTTCTGTAGTTTTGCAAACACTTAATTGACAACCTGTACAACAGACATTTTTGTTTGAAGGCAAATAGAAATGCATTTTAAAATAAGAATTATTTTATATTTTGTGAATGATTGATTTAATATTATCCAACTATTTATACAAAGTGAATCATTTCTAGAAAATTATGTTGTTATATATCAAAAATTCAAAGGGATTCTGTATGTTCTGTTTATTAAAAAAAATCAATGATAAATATCACCAATCCATAGAAAATTCTCCTTATCAACTGATAAGAGAATGTCGAGAGTCAGGAGAAAACTATCTCTAAAACTAAAAATTACCAAATTAAAAATTATATTTATGCATTTGCATTCTGATATATATTCTAACTGTAATTGAATTTATCTATTATAAGATAAAGGTTTTCCTATATTTCCTTTAAACATTATTATATATTAAAATTAAATAAATTTTAAATTTTTCTGATCATTATTTTATTCGTTGTAATTGGTTGGTTGGTTGGTATACGTGGCTGCCCGCTACACGCAAGCATTCAAGTAGGATCTCTGAGATCCCGTTTTGAAAAACCACTCCACTCGTCAGTGACTACCTATGGAAGCCGTATCCTGATCTCGGGTACGGATGGTTACTAGATCCACCCCGTCGCATTGAGGTATCTAATAAGGTCCCCCAGACCTATACCTGATAACTCCGCGAGGTCGCCTATGATACTATTGCCTAAGAATTTGTGTCTCGTGTTGTGCAAGGCCGGGCATTCGCAAAGGAAGTGATAAACTGTCTCCTCCTTGCTCTGATCCCGGCAGCTCCTACAGAATGCATTATGGTTGAGACCTAACCTGCCTGCATGTCTGCCTATTACCCAGTGCCCCGTCACAACCGCTACGAGCCTTGAGATGTCCCTGCGATTCCTGTTAATCAATTGTGCCGTTCTATTGTCGTTATAACATGGCCACATGCTTCTAGCCACCCTGCACGTGTTCAGCTTACGCCACCTGTCCGCCGCTTTCTGCCGGAAATGGCTCTGAATGGTGCTCCTTAGGGTGCCAAACGGCATGTCCACCGATACGGCAGTGGAGACGTCCTTAGCAGATCCAGCCTTAGCTAGCTCATCTGCCTGTTCGTTTCCAAAGAAATTGCTGTGAGCGGGTACCCAGATGAGGGTAGCGTCTATCTGACCCCCCAGTCTGGATAGCAGCTCTTTGCATTGGGCTACCAGAGTAGACGACGTAGTGAACGACCTGAGAGATAGGAGTGCCGCCTGGCTATCGACAAAGATACCGACTCTACCCTGAACACCCCTATCAATTAGCAGCCTCGCCGCCTCCCTTATAGCCAGTATCTCAGCCTGAAATACGCTGGATTCATCTGGGAGACGGAGCGAGAGTTTTATTCCAAGGTCCCTCGAGAAGACCCCTGCGCCTACACCACAGATCATCCTTGATCCGTCAGTATACACTCTGAAGTTGAATTCCCTTTCTAAGTTACCCCTTCTCCACTCCCGCCTGGATGGTAAGAGGACTTTGAATGAAGTGTTAAAGTCTAAGTGAGGTACTATATAGTCGGTGGGCTTCCTCAGTGTCGGTGGTAGCCGGCCAAGGATTCTTGCGTGGCCATAGTCCCTTGACCTCCACCTCCCTGATGCCGCTAGTCTTGCCGCACTGCTTGAGGATGCCCGGAGTACATAAAGGTCAATCGGAATTAGGTTTAGTATAGCATTCAGCGCCTCTGAAGGACTAGTACGTAGACAACCAGTAATCCCGATGGAAGCAGATCTCTGTATCCTGTATAGTTGATCTACTACATATTTTTTACTTGTGGCGGGCCACCATACTAACGACCCGTAAGTCAGTATAGGGCGTACAATTGCTGTGTACATCCACTTAAGCATTGTGGGTTTTAGGCCCCATCTGGAGCCAAACATTCTCCTACAGGAGTAGTAGGCAACTGTTGCCTTTTTTATTCTATGGTGTATATTTGGTTTCCACGATAGCTTCGTGTCCAGGATAACTCCTAGGTATTTTGCCGTGTCCGAAAGGGACAGTTCCAGATTATTCAGCCGAGGAAGTTTAAAGCTTTGGGTTTTGGTCTTTGTAGTGAATAGTACCAGTTCCGTTTTGCTAGGGTTTACTCCTAGACCGCATCCTGCAGCCCATCTACTGAGCATACCCAAGGCGTTGGACATGATATCGCTAATCACGTCCGTGAACATCCCTGATACCATTATTACTACATCGTCCGCGTAAGCCACAACTTTAACTCCTACAGCATCTAGTCTGAGAAGAATCGTGTTAACAACGAGAAGCCAGAGCAGCGGAGAAATCACCCCACCCTGTGGTGTTCCTCTACATGCCCATCTTGACATTTCGCTATTACCTAACGCTGCAGTGACATTTCTTGCCTTCAACATAGAAATGATCCAGTTGCTGATGTATTCCTCAACGTCTGCATCCCGGAGAGACTGTTGGATGGCTGCCACTGATACATTGTTGAAAGCGCCTTCTATGTCTAAGAAGGCAGCCAAGGTATACTGCTTGTTTTCTAAGGATCTCTCCACGACTCCCACCACCTCATGCAGAGCTGTTTCCGTGGAGCGTCCCTTCAGGTAGGCATGCTGACTATCTGAGAGAATAAGCGATCCTTCAAGTCGATGCCTAATATGGGTGTCTAGTAATCTTTCTAGCGTCTTAACTAAGAAAGATGAAAGGCTGATTGGTCTGAAGTCTTTTGGGTCCTCGTGACTCCTTTTTCCAATCTTGGGAATGAAAACCACTTTTACTTTCCTCCAGCTGGTCGGAACGTAATTGAGTGTAAGACAGAGTTCAAAGAACCTATAAAGCCAGGGAATAACAGAGCCCTTCGCACTCTGTAGCATCTTTGGAATGATGCCGTCCGGACCCGGCGATTTAAACGGTGCGAAGCTGTCAATAGCCCAAGAGATTCTCTCTGGGATATTAAATCTCTATTGACAGTGTGTTGAATCCCACTAAATGGGAGGATTCCTATGGCCGTGTCAGTACAGCCTGGAAAGTGGGTGTTGAAAAGAATACTTAGGGATTCCGCGGAGGAATCTGTCCATGACCCATCCCCCCTTTTAACGAAGGTTGGACATGTGCGGTTCATGGTCAGAGCCCTACTAAGCCTTGCGGAATTCGTTGTAATATATACCTATATAGATAAATCTCGCAAAATTGTAAATAGGTTAAAAAGTAAATTTAAATAAAGATGAAATTAGAAATGGAAAAAGAAATGTTTATTAACATAAACAATACCAGCTGTTTCCAATGTATAACTTGGCAGCACTGAACTTAGCACAGCCAAAAACAGGCAAAAGCAATGTTGCATTTCATAAAACCTACTTAACACCAATTCCAAAGTGGTTTTAGATTGGTTTTCACAAAATCATTTTGTATGGTAAGACCATATTTTAACAGTTGGTTTTAACGCTAAAACCCGAATATATTAAAACCATGTCAGTGTAAAAACACTATTAGATTTTATCACTAATCAAGAATATATATACTTTATGGTGTCTTAGAGGGATATTTCGCTGAATTACACGCGAAATGACAAGGGAGGGTAATTAACCTCCAATTCGCTTTTGCAGGGTATAAAAAATACACACGGAGCAGCCACAATTATAAAAACGACCGGTCTATACACGATAAAATTCCATAATTTAAAAAATTTGGCATGGGGAACCCCCTTATTATGCAAGGTTAAGCCTAGATGTATGCTACCAAATTTTCGCTTATCTAAAATATTGGTTTTCAGAAAAGCATTTGACTCCTGCGGGGCTGGTTAAGGCAGTAGGGCATAATTTTACAAAAATAGGTATTTACAGTGACTTTTTGTGTTCATAAAATATACACGGAGAAAAATATTAGGTCTCTTCTGCCTTACATTTCATCCCACTAAGAGCCACCCAGGGATAGTTGTAAAACCTTTTCTTTTATTTGGTGTTGTAGTTTATTCAGTCATTTAATAAAGTTAAATACAAATTGAAGGTTGAGCATATATAATGAAAGCAAATTTTATAGAATCCAAGATACTGACTCGAGTACAAAATTTATAATGCACTTAAATATTTCTATGTCAAACTTCAAACCCTATCTACTCATTCGCGGATGATAGCAGCATTATCCATTCTTTCTCTTTCACCAGCCGGCCAAGCCTGGAGGAGATTGACGCCAGGAGACGAAGGATGAACGAGTCACTCACCAGTGATCTCGTGTCAATCTCCGAATGGGGCCTCGCGAACAGGGTTAACTTTAACCCTCATAAGACGCAGTGCTGCGTGCTTACGCATAGGCGGCTGGTTGAAGGTTCTGCGCCATCCGTGTTTATGGATGGTATAGGTATTGGGGAATCAGAAGCTCTTGATGTTCTTGGTATGAAAATACAGTGTGGCGTTCGATGGACAGATCACATTTTTCATATTTCAAAAGAAGCTTTCAAGTGTCTCGGCTTTTTAAGACGGTGTAAGACATACTTCACCCCAACTGATCTCCTACATCCGACCAAAGATGGAATACAACTCTCTTGTATGGGCCGGTGCTTCAAAGTCTGTTTTGAAGTTGCTCGACCGCGTACAAGAGAGAGCGAAGAAGCTCATCGGTGACAGTAGGGTAGCCAACTCTATTGACTCACTGGAGCATCGACGCAACGTGGGGTGTGTTTCACTGTTCTACCGATACTACAATGGAATGTGTTCTGGTGAAATAAGGGAGCTTGTGCCTGATAACCGTTTATTTCTGCGAGCTACCCGCTCTTCACATAGGACACATCCTTTTGTGGTTGAGTTGTCAGTGAATCGCACTACGCATTACAGAGAGAATTCGTTCTTTGGCCGAACGGTTCGTATGTGGAACAAATTTCCAGCAGAGGTCTTTCCTGTCAGTTTTAATTGGGGAGGTTCAAATCAAACGTCCACCAACACTACTCCCTCTATCCTCCTTCCCATAACCAACTTTCCTAGTTCTGGCACAATGCATCGCATATGTAGGGGTCATACCCTGAGTGCTGGTCCAAGAAAAAAAAACATTTAAAGGTTCGTAATAGGACAAATCCTGAAATTGTAGCTCTAGCCCCACAGAAAAAGGCACTGCAGTTCGTTTCGGCTCGAAATACCATAAAATGAGTTTCAGACTGCTTTGATTAAATATGCGGTTCAGTTTTGACAAAAATTTAAATTTTAGTATAGAGTACTAAAAAAAAAAATTTTTCTAAATGTATATTAATCCGTTTAATTAGAAGTTGCGCATTGGCGACTGACAAGTTTCATGAAGAAGTGTCTGTAATATACAAAACAAGTGCGTACAGCACAAAATGATAATAACACTTCTTATTTCAAAGATTCGAAATATATAGAGCCCATCAAACGAATATTATTGTATTCTTTATATAGAACACTCACTCCAAAGTCTGAAACATATTATTGTGTTTTTGTGGCAAAACCACACAATAGCACAGAAACCAACAAACAAACTAACAACGAAATTTATTACATACGCACTTGTGTGTATATAACGAGTACATATAAAATATATAAATACATACAGGCCTGTATGTATTTATACATAAAACAAAATATGCTTTCAGTATGTAGAACGTACTATAAAAGTGAAATATGTTATCGGAAGACGTTCGTCATTGCTGACAGGGGCAGAAAACCCTTCCCTGAATTTGTTGTATGAAAAAAAGAAACAAACAACATTCATTAGGAAACTACAAAACCAACCAACCAACCAACAAACAATTTTGCTGTTTTTCAATCTCTGTCAGTTCTTAAACTCCATATGAGTTCATTGAAAACAAATTGTGGTGCTAAGGTTTGCTCTGGCCTTTATTTTCGATTGTTTCTTCTTTTTTTTTGGTTTTTGTTGTTGAAAAGTTGTTGACTGTGTCATTACTGACACATCAGCTTTATTCAGTTTGTTGTATATTCTTTGTGCCAACCACCAAGTAAACATCAACATCAACTTTATGCCACACACTAAATTTACTACCACTATTGTGCAAAAATACAATCTTACGACTTGCTCTGTCTATCACTAATACAGTACTGCAGTGTTGCCACAAAAGGAAAATTGTGGAATGTTGCGGTCAGGATACTCTAATTTAAAATGAATAGCTCAGGTGGAATTAGTTTTCTTTTTAATGAAATTCCTATGCAAATTTACTAAAAATAATTTCATTTATTCTGATCAAACATTTAAAGCCTTAGAAATCGCCATTAAGCGGTGAAACACAAGATCAATCTCTATTATCATCTTTAAGCTATGAAATCTTAGGAGAAATCTGAACGTCATCCGAGATAAATAGAGTAAACAGATCACTAATCACTTTGCCGGAATTGCTCAGCTATTAAAAAATTAAATCTGTGAAAATATAAAGGCAACAAAAATAAAATTTCCCTACTACAGAAGCAACTCTGTAGGAATTCACTCACGTTAATTCTAAATTCCAAATAACACACATGGGTAACCTGCTTCCCAAATGGAGCAAAGTAGGCCCCAGTACAGGCCAGGGACATGTTAAATCACAACAAAATGGCCTAAAATACCGGCAATATGGCCCGCGGCCGCAATTTATGCACAATTGTAACAATAAGCAAAAATAACGAAAACGGTTGATCTAAAAGGCCACCCCAGCAACTTACCGCTAATTTTAATAGGCCGCGTTAAAACTAGTAAAAGCGTTATATTCGACCGGGTCTAATCTTAAATACCCTGCAAATATTTTGGAAGTAAATTTAAAATGTTTGACTTGGTGGGACAGAGGTCCTTTAAGACATCTCTGTACCCAATATTGAGTCTCTATTTTAACACAGTCATTCCGGGAAGGGCCGTGGAAGAGACGTTTCACCTTTGCAAGATCAAAGAACGTCTGAGCTTCTTATAGGCTTAAGGAATGAACATTTTTCAATATATACACTATTTTTGCATCTAATATCGTACGCCAACGCCCACTAAAGGGGGCGCGGTCCAAAAATAGACTATATCATGTTTTCCACAGACGAACGTATGGGCATTGCTAAATCGTCTTAGACTTCATCACTGATTAAGAATATTTATAATTTATGGGGTCCAATTCTCTTTGGAGGGTATTAAAACTTTATCTTGGAGGGGTCGCTCTGGCAAGGGCTGTGGGGGAGACATTTCACCTTGTCATAAAACTCTAAAAATTTATGTTTGGGATAATTAAATAAAAAATTAATTTTTTTATAGGGTAATTTAGAGGACAAAAGGTGGATGAGGGGATAGGGCAGAGTAGTACCAGGTTACATCTCAGCTTCATCATTAAAACTTAAACATTTTATTTTTAAGGAATGTAGGGTTAAATAATACAATTTGTTAATATATTACATTATTTTTGCATTTAATAACGCCCACTAAAGGAAGCAAGGTCCAAAAATTTATTTTTATTTCATGGCTCCAAGTTTATTTTTATTTCATGGCAGCGCGTTGGATCTTCTCTGACATAAAAATATATCTATGCTATGGCTTGAGCTACCAATAATAAAATATTGGAAAAACATTCACATGTACTTAAGTATAAAATTCAAACCAAAAAAGTTTGACTTAGGTATGATGGAACAAAAAATTCAGACAAATGGGACATGAAAAAAAATAATCAAATGGTAACACGGGTATTGTAACAATAACATGTTAACACCAGGTTGATACAGTTCTCGGATTCTTTTTCACAATATAATTTGTGTAAATTGGAACTGTTATCACATTCAACTAAGCCACCTAATAAGTGGTGACAAACACAATACACATGAGCACTGATGATGAAAGGGTTGCGTCTTTCGAAAACAGCTGTTCTGCTCTGCTGTGTAAGTTGAATAAAACTGATGTTGACTTTCCTTTGTGCCTTGGAATATTTATCATGTCTTTCTGAGATTTAAAAACAAATTTCGAACAATTAGCCTATGAATCTTAATTCAATTTAATAAAAATATTTGCATTTGCTTAACAAAATTACAAAAAAAAACTTTAAAAAATTATGTTAATTTTTAGAGGTTGGTTTAGTTCTTCTTTGAGGAAATTTTTTCCCTCTTACCCGATTTAGCCCATCTCCGAACTTAACCTGTGCTATCCTTCAAGATATTTTTATACCAAAATTCAGCAGTCTAGCTCTTTTCGTTTGGACTGAATCGTGATTTCCACAGACGGACGGACGGACTTGCTCAGATCGTCTTAGATTTCATCACTGATCAAGAATATATATACTTTATGGGGTTTTAGATGGATATTTCGCTGCGTTACAAGCGGAACGACAAAGTGAATATATCCTCCATATTCTTTTTTGGAGGGCATGAAAAAGGAATATATAATTTTTTCGATTACCTTCATTAACGATCACATCAACCGCTCACGTCAATCGCTTTTGATCCCGTCAGTGGCGATCGGCGTGGTTTTTGATTAGTCTGTGGAATCGATCAGAGGACGATCAGATAACGTCTCAGTTCCGTCATAAAAGGTTAAAGTTGTAATTTTTAAATATTTGCACTATTTTTGCCCTCGGGTGGGAGGGGTCCAAAATTGATTTTTCTAATTTTATGTATTCAAGGGCAATATTTTTATATCAAAGAAGGTCGAAATTCTTCGATATAAAAATATATAATTTGTTTAACAATATTAAAAACAAAACATTTAGAGGTTGGTATAGTTCTCTTAGGACAACTTTTCTCCCTCTGGCCCGATTCAGCCCATTTACGAACTTGACCTGTATTATATTTAAAATTTATCTGCATTAAATTTTAAAGGTCTGGCCTTTTCCATATGGACTGTATCGTGATTTTCACAGACGGATGGTCGTGGCTAGATCGTCTTAGATTTCTTCAGTGATCAAGAATATATATGCTTTATGGGGTCTTAGAGGGACATTTCGTTGCGTTCCACACGGAATGACAAAGTAAGTATACACTCCAGTTCTGTTTTGGAGGGTATACAAAAAAACCCGCATAAAAGTATAAGAGCGACAAATCGCACGTTCTTGGAGGCCAATTTACTCCTCCTCTACGAGAAATAATGCGATTTTCGAAGGAACAGAGTGTTGTAATAGTGAAATACGTTGTTGTTGTGTAATATTCCATATTATCTAAGCGAAAAGTATTTAGAATCTGAAAATGAACGTTAAAAACAAAAATTACAAGTAACGGCGGCAAAATTAAAATGATACCTAAATTTTGGTCACCCTTTATTAAAAATAGAATGCAGTCAATACAATCTTAGTTTAGCAGGGCTGCCCGCAAATTGGCGGCAACAGTCGGAGGCCATAAGTCCTATTGTGATGACACAAGATCTTCCTAAAAAGTACAGATGTACCGATTCCTGAGAACTATACAGTATTTCCTAGTAGAATTGCATCCCTGTAAGAGTTCAGATCCTGCTGAAGATCACACTCTTAATGTAGCAGTGAGTACAAACAGAAGGGCCGGACAGTCGCAGAGAAGTTATTAAACAGCTGCTGAAGTGGCCATTGTATTGGAATCCAAGACGTACCAACATATGTTAGATCCCACACCCCGCCATAGGAACTCCAACCAGGAGTGCTAACGACTTTCCAAGAGTTCAAAGATGCTTGGTCCTGTCATTGCGAAGTGAAGGCCAAACTGTCTTGGATACAGTGCAGTAGGTAATTGTAGACTACCTGAATGTCCGCTGCAACCACTCCTTAATAATGCGTGACAGTTATTCTACTAAAGGAATAGCAATATCCATTCATGAGTCTGTTTCATCCAAGGCCGAGACCTCTTTTGGCTGCTCTTCAACCATTTCGTTGCTCTGTAACTCAAATTTTCTTAATGTCCTGTCTTTCAATCTGAGCCAGAGATTGAATAAATGCTAGTACACACTGCGGATTCACCAGGGTTGAGTTCAAGGCCCCAGTTAAGGCCAGACTATCTACAGTGTTCATCAGCTGTACTCGTAATGGCATATATCTCGCCTGGAAAATGGGTGTGGGAAAGTGTGAGAGATATCGAAAAGTCTAGATTATAATAAGTAAAAGTGCTATATTCGGCTGTACCGAATCTTAAATACCCTTCACATATGTACTTCTTTTCGTTTAAATTTTTCGGCTAGGAAGCTAAATGTTTGGCTTTTCTTATTTCTAATACCTCTGAACGTCTTTAAAATATATTAAATATGTTTAATTTACAAACAAAAAGAAAAAATCCGTTTCATGTCCCCAAAAAGTTCTAATTCTCCAACCCTAGAATCGTCTTTTAGATTTTGTTGGTTTTTAATACCAGTTTACTTCTTCCTGATCTATAAAGTAGGTATAATTCATCAAAAATATTAAAAATAGCAAACTATATGGTTACTTTTACGTATAAAAAAACTTCGGTATTCCAACCGTGGAACCGAATTTTTAATTTTTTAAAATTTTAATACCAATTTAATTCTTAGCGAAGTATAAAAAGGTTTAATTCGCTGAAAAATAAACAAAATTGGGAACTTATATGGATACTTTTATGTACCAAACAATTTCGATTTTCCAACCCTGGAACCGAATTGTTAATTTTAAAATTTTTAATACCAATTTGATTTTTCCTGAAATATAAAATATGTTTAATTCACTAAAAAAAAAAAATTTGGAATTTATGTGGGTACTTTTAAGTACCAAAAATATTTCGATTTTCCAACTCTGGAAGTGAGTTTCTATTTCTTCACCAATGCAATTCTTAATGAGATGTAACATAGTTTTACTGGACAAAAAAAATTAAAATTTTTAAACTTTTTGGGAAGTTTCATTTACCATAAAAAAATGCATATGTCCAACCCTGAAGTCGAAATTTTGATTTTTTCAGATTTGAATACTAGTTTTGTTCTTCCTGAATTATAAAACAATTTTAATTAGCAAAAACAACAACGTCAATTGCCTTTTTGGTTTCTTTTATGTAGAAAAAATATATCAATTTCCCAACCCTGGAAACGAAATTTAAATTTTTTTGTTTTGTTTTTACCCATGACACTCTTAATGAGACATGAAATAGTTTTATTTAAGAAAAACGTAATATTTGTAACCAATTTGGTCACTTTCATGTATTACAAAATATTGAAGTTATCCAACCCAGGAATCTAACTTTTGATTTTTTTTAATTTTTGATACCAATTTTGTTTTTCCTGAACTAAAAAATAGTTTTAATTAGTAAAAAACCGACGGTAGTTACATTTTTGGTTACTTTTATGTATAAAAAAATTTAAATTTCCCAACCCTGGAAGCAAAATTTTAATATTTTTTATTAGTGCAACGCTTCTTGAGGTATAAAGTAGTTTTATTTAAGAAAAGTTTTAAATTTTTAGCCATTTTGGTCACTTTCATGTACCATAATATATTGCACTTGTCCAACCCTGAATTCGAAATTTTGATTTTTTTGGAAATTTTTGATACCAAGTTTGTTCTTCCTATATTATAAGACTGTATAAGTTATCAAAAAAACAAAAAAAAAACAACATTAGTTGCCTGTTTGATTACTTTCATGTATAAAAAAAATTCAATTTCCCACCCGCGGAAGCAAAATTTGAATTAAAATTTTTTTTTTTTGGCCAATGCAAATCTTCATGACGTATAAAGTGGTTTTGTTAAAGAAAAACTTGAAATTTTTAACAATTTTAGTTACTACATGTACTAAAAAATACGGAATATGCCGAAAAAAATTTTTAATTTCCCATCCCTGGAACAAAAATTTATTTTTTTAGTTTTTAATAGACCATTTGATTGTTATTTTTGAAAATAGTTTGTAATTTACAAGTTGTGAATTCTCAGATGGTTTTCGGAAGTATATGCATAAGACAAGAGGTTTTTAACTTTTCAAAACTGCGGTTAAAGTCTACTGACGATTTGGTAAAGCACCAATGAAATGCATATAGACATTGCTTAACCACCAACAAATAAATTTCATTTATTATTGATTTTTGGTATAAATTTTGCGTCGAGAAATAGGAGTAAGCTTCCCAGCTCTGGAACCGTACTTCATCTTTCTAAATTTCAATTGCGCTCTATTTAAGTTCATTTCCAATCCAACGGTCCAAGAGCGAAGTCTCTAGCTCTTCTGGGGGCTTGGGAAAACCGATTTCACGTACAGACGGACAGACGGACAGACGGACATCGCTCAATCGTCATCGCTATTCATAAGGATCCAGAATATATATACTTTATGGGGTCCCATGTGCATATCGAAGAAATTACACACGGAATGACAAACCTATATATACCCTTTCACTTTTTTGTGAAGGGTATAAAAAAAAGTAGCGGAAACCATATTTGGGCATTTCCATTTTGGCGTTAAGTTACTTTTGTACGACGATATGTTGAAAAAAAACGTTAAAAACCAGAATTTAAAAAAGTTTTTTTCTCACATTAGAGAAGTGATTGGATAGCTCTATATTCAGCCAAAAAATGGAAATAGTTGAGCCTAAGAATTTCAAGATATACTCCAAAAAGTGACCTGGCGTTACGTTACAAAAAACGGAAGTGCGATTTGACTTTGATAACAAAATTGTTGAACTCTGCGAATTGGGCAAGTATTTTTAATCAAATTTTTTTTGAAAGGTTTTGGACCAATATACATTTATTTTCCAAGTTATAAATTGAACAAATCTTTTTTCCTTTTTTTTCTTTTATGAAAATTGGTCTGGCGTTACGTTACTGGCGTTACATTACCAAAATTTCCACTTTATTTTATTATGTTAAAAAAATGCGAAAAAGGCATAAATATTAGAAAATTATATAAAAACTACAAAATACTAAATATATTTTTTGCATTTGTTTTATGATTAAATATTTTTGTAGCAACAGTTTTGCAATAAGAGTATTATTATGAAATTGATTTTAGGAATGTTAATTATAAAGAGAAAATGCCCTTGAAGTTAAGAAACACTTACAAAAACGGGAACTTCAAACTTGTAGCTTAGTATTTCACCATCCCAACAAAAGAAAGCTTTGAGCTCCTAAATTTAATTTATTTTAGAAGTTTCTCTTTTATAATACATTAGGAAAAAATCTGTTTGTTAACTTTTAATTTTTCGATCAAGGTGGACTTTTTTCTGGAAATGCCCATTTGCAAAGTTTTCCTTCCAAATAGTGCACATGAGTACTAAAAATGAAGGTGTGGCGGCTTTCGAAAACACCAGTGCTGCTCTACTGTATAAGTTGGATAATTAAAATTGCTGTTGATTTTTCCTTGTGTCTTGCAATATTTATCAGTTCCTTTTCAAACAATTAGCCTATCCAGCTTAATTCATATGAAGTAACATTAAGGGACAGGAAGAAAAACAGTAAAATGGCAACACTGCTACTGCCGCTTAAAAGATTGCAAAAATGTATCACATGGTATGAGACTTTTTCACCCAAACATACAAACACATTCTGAAGAATGTTTGAAGTTGTCTTTTGCAATCAGTTTCAATACTTCGGCAATAAATCACTCATTCACTCACTAATTCATTCGTTTAACAAAAGAAGAGAACAAAACAAAGACATTCATTCAGTTTTATGGCGCAATCGTTACATTTTTGTTTTGCTCTTCTTAGAGGTATCTTTTTCAAAAGTTGTATTTCAAAGTTTCACATAGAAACAGATATTCAGTAAAAAGTTTGAAGAGGGGTTGAAGAATTATCTATTATTTCCTAAATGACGTTGCGCTGATTGTCACAATATGTTGTCTTTTTCATTCTTTCTTAATATGGTTTGTGGTTAGAAATTAAAATATATTCCGAAATTTGTGCAATATTTGAAAATATTTATATAGTGCGTAAAAATTTTAAGATTTCTTAGATCATCATTAGCTTTTGCAAAAACAAATGCTTTGTAAATATGCATTATCGCCTCTGAACTGTGGAGCCAAATATAATTATAAAACGAAAGTACAAGGGCGGAAGAAAATTTATATGGCCCTATTGGAATATTTTCATCATGTGGAGAGAAAGAATATATCGATATGTGACATCAGAGACGGGAATTTAATATCTATTACAAGGGAAATTTCAATGCATCCTCATTGATAGCAATTTCCGGGATACCGCAAACCATTTCTGATTTTAATCAATGATCCTCTAATATCGGAAGCGTTTCATTGTTCTGTAGCAGTTATAATGGCACACGTTATAATGAAATCAGGAAAAGTGTTTCCGAAACCCATCCTCTTTTACACCCAACAGTTTTTTCAACAATAGCACACCAATTTGTGGTCACTGTGCGTTTCGCTTGCACTACGCAGAGAAATTTTTCTTTGACCGAGTAGTCCATGGATGGTACAAACTGTCTATCCTAAAACTTAACACTTAAGAAAATTCAAATCAAATATCAGGCATAATTTCTTCTAGCATTTCATTCCAAGTGAGAATGTTCCTTATTTCGCACAATGCACTCATTTGAGGCATTATTTAGAGCCTTGGTCCTACTAATAAAATAACAAGTAAAAGTGCTATATTCGGCTGTGCCGAATCTTAAATACCCTTCACACATGTAATTCTTCTTTCTTTCTTGCTTAAACAGGAAGTAGGTTTAATTAAAAGATGTAACATAGTTTACTTGACAAAAAAATTTTAATTTTTAAACTTTTTGGTCATATTTTATTTGTTCAACCCTGGAGTCGAAATTTTGATTTTTTAAGATTTTAATATCTGAATTATAAAATAGTTTGAATTAGCAAAAACAACAACGTCAATTGCCTTTTTGAATACTTTTATATATTTCAATTTCCCAATCCTGGAAACGAATTTAAATTTTTTTTACCAATGCAACTCTTAATGAGGCATGAAATAGTTGTATTTAAGAAAACCTTAAAATTTGCAACCATTTTGGTCACTTTCATGTACTACAATATATTGCATGTACCAAAAAAACTTTAAACTTCCCAACCTTGGACGTGAAATTTTAATTTTTGTTTGTTTTATTTTTAACCAATGCAACTCTTCATTAGGAATAAAGTAGTATTAATTAAGAAAAATTTACAATTTTCAACCATTTTGGTCACCTTCATGAACTATAAAATTTTGCACTTGTCCATCCCTGAATTTGAAATTTTGATTTTTTTTGGAAATTCTTGATGCCAATTTCAATTCAATTTCTTAACACTGGAAGCGAAATTTAAATTTTAACAATTTTTTTTATCAATGCAAACCTTCATGAGCTATAAAATAGTTTTCTTTAAGAAAAACTCAAATTTTGTAACCAGTTTGGTTATTACATGTACTACAAAATATTGCATGTACCAAAAAAACTTTAACTTTCCCAACCCTGGAAGCGAAATTAAAATTTTTTGTTTTTTTTTTATCAGTGCAAAGCTTGATGAGGTATAAAGTATTTTTTTAAGAAAAATTTAAAATTTTTAACCATTTTGGTCACTTTTATGTACTATTAAATATTGCACTTGTCCATCCCTGGATTCGAAATTTTATTTTTGAATTTTTGATACCAATTTTGTTCTTCCTAAATAATAAGACAGGCTTAGTTAGCAAAAAAAAACATCAGTTGCCTGTTTGATTACTTTCATGTATAAAATAATTGCAATTTCCTACCGCTGGAAGCAAAATTTGAATTGAAAAAATTTTTTTTGGCCAATGCAAATCTTAATGACGTATAAAGAGGTTTTGTAAAAGAAAAACTTAAAATTTTTATCAATTTTAGTTACCACATGGACTACAAAATAGGAAATAGGCCGAAAAAAAATTTTTAATTTCCCATCCCTGGAAATTTTTTTTATATTTTTTTAGCTTTTAATAGACATTGAGGCTTCCCAAAGAAAGAAATAGCTTTAATTCACAAACATTAAAAAAAATTAATTGGTTTTTGGTATAAATTTTGCTTCGAGAAATAGATGTAAGCTTACCAGCTCTGGAACCATACTTCCGATCTTTCTGAATATCAATAGCAGAATTAAGTTCATTTCCAATCCAACGGTCCAAGAACGAAGTCTCTAGCTCTTCTGGGGGCTTGGGAAAACCGATTTCACATACAGACGGACTGACAGACGGACATCGCTCACTCGTCATCGCTATTCATAAGGATCCAGAATATATATACTTTATGGGGTCCCATATTGATATCGAATATATTACACACGGAATGACGAACCTTTATATACCCTATCACTTTTTTGTGAAGGGTATAAAAAGGCAATTGACGTTGTTTTTTTTACTAATTATTTTTTTTTTTTTAGTTCAGGAAAAACAAAATTGGTATCAAAAATTAAAAAATAAATCAAAATTTAGATTCCAGAGTTGGATAACTGCAATATTTTGTGGTACATAAAAATGACGTAAATGGTTATTAAGTTTTTCTTAAATAAAACTATTTCATGCCTCATTAAGAGTTGCAGTGGTAAAAAATTTAAATTTCGTTTCTAGGGTTGGGAAATTGAAAAATTTATTCTGCATAAAAGTAACCAAAAAGGCAATTGACGTTGTTTATTTTTGCTAATTAAAGCTGTCTTATAATTCAGGAGAACAAAATTGGTATTAGAATCTTAAAAATTCAAAATATCGACTCCAGGGTTGAACAAATAAAATATTTTATGGTACATGAAAGTGACCAAAAAGTTTAAAAATCCATTTTTTTTTGTCAAGTAAAAGTCTGTTACATCTTTTAATTAAATCTACTTTCTGTTTTAGCAAGAAAGAAAGAAGAATTACATCTGTGAAGGGTATTTAAGATTCGGAACAGCCGAATATAGCACTTTTACCTGTTTTAAATATCAAATACATACACATTTTTTAGCCATCGATGCCACTGTGCATTGGCGCTATACGAATACTAAACAACGAACCCATTTGTTTATTGTGTCGTCTTCTGTCAATTCTTGCTGTTCGAAATGTGTGTTTCTTCTTCAGTGTCATCATTATTGGCAATTCTTCTGACTAAGACCTTCGATTTCATTTCCCTCCCCTGTTTGCGGCCATGCCATGTCAGTGCATCATTGGGAGGATTTAAAACGTTTCAGTGTCTCATCATTTAAAGTGCGAAATGTAGTCAACCATTTTTTCTTATCGTTCTCTAACAATCAATTGGCCTGTCGTCTTGAGTGATTTACTGTCAATTGATGTATTTTTCTTTTATTCTGTATTTTATATCGTGTTCGTAGTGTGTGCGTTATTTTATTTATTTCTTCTTTGTTTTGAAGTTTTTAATTTAATTTAATGTGTTGTCTGTCATTTTGCTTCACAAATTATGAGGGCTTTTATATGTGCGATTTGATCATTTACTTGTGAAGAAAGTAATTTATTACTGGAGTCATGTGGTCTTGGAATACATTTTAACAATAAATTTAATTCACTTCTAATGAAGTTTAATTAAATGTTATTACATTCTAAGAGCACACACATTAACGCACACACACACATTGAGAGAAAGTAGTGAAGTGTAGAATACCGCTGTAATAACATTGTTTTTTATGAAGATTCTTTGCTTTATTTTAAATATTTTATAGCAAATTTAGTTACATGTTTTTTTTTAAACAATTGCATAAGAATGAATTTAACAAAGTGTATTTCACTTTATAAAATATATTTATTTAAATTCAATACACACAAGCAATTGCAACTGACATCATTTTAAGGTATGATGTGAAAAAAGTATTTCAGTTTTCATTCCAATTTTAAAGAAGAGCTTTTTTTTTCCAACAATAGCATATGGCTTCAAAGAGTCATATGCTGCTGCTGCTGTTACAATAATACACAGAGCTTTTTTGATTATAAGTTTTTTTTTCGTTTTTTGCAAATATTTTTAATAAAATAAACTCCATGTAACATAATCAACATAAAGGATTTTCTGATTGAAAAATATTCCATAGATTTTCAATAAATGAGTACGAAGAGTTGTTGCGTTTTATAAGAAAATTCTGTTCATGATTGGCACACATATATTTTTATTTTTCCTTATATTTTTTTTCTTTCTTCCTACTTCATTTCATTTTGCTTAACAAAATTTTAATATCATGTTATGCATGCAGCAGTTAAAGTTGGCTGCTACAATTGTGTGCGTTCAGTGGTGGCAAAGACCGGAAATGCAAATGAGTACTAAACGGGTAGAAAAGGTCCGCCATCTAACGTTTTTTTTTCAACTAGTGCTTATTTCGTGAATGGTAACGCTTATGTCATGTCTGATTTGACAGGTAATTAGTTTTATCCTTCCGCTGAATGAATATGGTTGTGTATACGCTTGAACAACTCTGGGAAATATGGACCTGCGATCGACTTACTGAAGATGCCGATTTTGCCAAAAAAATCTTTTTTTCAGATGAAGCTCATTTTGGTCTTGGCGGGTATGTAAACAAGCAAAATTGTCGCATTTGGGGCACAGAAAACCCGCACGCATACATTGAAAAGCCGACGCACCTAAAACGAGTCACTGTTTGGTGCGGATTTTGGTCCAGAGGCATAATTGGGTCATTTTTCTTCGAAAATGAGCAAGGAGTGGCCGTTACAGTCAATGGCGATCGTTATCGGGCAATGTTGAACGAATTTTTGTTCACAAAAATTGAAGAGGAGGATATTGGCAACATTTGGTTTCAACAGGACGGCGCTACGTGCCACACATCCGAAGCTACACCGGATGTTTTGTGCCCTGTTTTTGAAGATCGCATCATCAGCCGCAGAGCAGATGTCGTTTGGCCACCTCGGAGCTGTGATTTGACACCGTTGGACTATTATCTGTGGGGTGCCGTCAGAGATAAGTGTTACGCCGACAAGCCAGAGACAATTGACGCTTTAAAGCACAATATTCGTGAAGCCATTGGTGAAATACAGCTGCACACAATCGATAATGTGCTTAAAAATTGGACCGATCGTGTAGGCTACTGCATGGCTAGCCGAGGCAGCCATTTGAACAAAATTATTTTCCATTATTAACCGGAAGGATTGTACTTAAAAAAAAGAAATTTGAGAAAATATGCAGTAGTTTTTCTTATAGCATTTCCAAAAAAAGTTATTTGGCGGACCCTGTAATGAGTACAAATTTGGATATTAACCTCACCATAGCTACTGACGCGTCTGCGAGAGATAAATTTGCTTTACTGGACCACAACGTCTTAAACGGAGGAGGAGTGATCTTGTCATGCCGCTGGTACAACAATTCAATTATTAGGTCAGACACGAGTTATTAATTATTAAATTACTTTAGAAAGGGTGGCTATTTTAAAGAAGTGCATAACTTTGAAATAAAACATATATGAATTTTTCAAATTGACTTCAAATCGAAAAAACAAGATTTAATAAAAACTCTTAAAAAAAAAATTCCAGCTTGCAGTTTTAAACTTAAGTCGGTATACAAAATTGTTATCTTAATAATAAAAATAAAATAAAATAATTAATTTCCTGAAGAAGTCACACAAAGGAGTGACGAAATATTGAAATTAAAAATTAAACTAAAATAAAGAGACCTTAAGCTTAAAAATATCAGAATACAATAATATCTTAATAATAAAATTCATAAAATTGTAAAATAAAAGTTGACATTCATATATTATACTTCTCTAAAAAACATCCTTTATAATTGTTTGCTTCTTGTTTAAAAATTTTAGCTTCTCAGGGCTAGTCAGGAAAGCTTCCTAGGAACTCAAAACGTCGTGGTAGAACGAATAACTTCCTAAGCACTCAGGCAATGACCCCTACACCTGCAGGCTTTGGGCCGAAACTAGAAAGGATGGGATAGCATTGAGAGGATGGAGAAAGATGAGAAGATGGAGAACTTTTTTGTAGCTCTTTCAAGCTTTTACTTCCCCAGCTAATTTTTTGCTATAGGGCTGACTAAAAAGTGTTCTGGTCTTCTGCTCTTGCTGCCAGTTATGATCAGTGATCAGTGCTGTGTCTTCATCACTGAAACAGGCTGACAACAACTAACACAACCGTGCAATAATGCTGATCAGAAGAATTGGACACAATATTCATGAGTGAACGCGGTGTTGAACTCAGGCCCCTGTGATTCATAGTCTCGTGTTGACTACTTCGGCTAACAGCACCATTTACGAGCCATTCCATTTGACTCCATTGATGCGGCCCTCTTGTGATACCCTGAAGCAAAGGACCTCGAATGGGCTGTCCTCTGCTACGTCAAACCACCCTGTGAATAAGGATAATATTCTAAAAAGATCATTGTTTCCCAGACTATACAAGACTGGCAGAGAGTTAAAAGAGTTACTGATTCATTCTTCTCTTCATTATTGCAGCTCCACAACAATTATTATATATATCAGACACCTGTTGATATCTGTTTCTATGGGTGGTGTAAGTATTAAGGGGTCGGTGGCTCTTGATGTTCAGGACATGAAAGTGCAGTGCGATGTCAGATGGACGGATTATATTGGCTTCCTAAGACGGTACAAGATATACTTCACGCCTTCTGGTGCTGTTGGCTGAAGTAGTAGAACACGAGAATATGAAGCGGAGGGTCGTGAGTTCGAGCCCGCGCTGAGTCATGAAATATTGTGTTGAATTCTTCTAAAATAGCATTAGTGCGTGGTTGTGTTAGTTGTTGCCAGCCTGTTTCAATGATGAAGGCATAGTCACTGATCACTGAACATAATTGGCAGCGACTGACACTATCATGTACTAAAAGCAGAATAACAGCACCCATCCACCTTCGTCGGCCCTGTAGCAAAAATTAGCCGGCGAAGTAAAAGGTTGAAATGGCTACAAAAACAACTGTCTATCTTCTCATCTTTCCTAATCTGTCCCCTCAATACTATCCCCTCATTTTCAGTTCCGGCGCAATGCATTGCATATATAGGGGTCATCCCCAGAGTGCTGGTCCTACTCCTAAAAAAAAAAAAAAAATATTTACACCACTTACATCCGACCGAAGATGGAATACAACTCTCATGTCTGGGCCGGTACTTTAAAGTCTATTTTGAAGTTACTCGACCGCGTACAGGAGAGGGCGATGAAACTCATCGGAGACAGTAGGGTAGCCAACTCTATTGACTCTCTTGAGCATCGTCGTAATGTGGGGTGCGTATCGTTGTTTTATCGCGACTACAATGGCATGTGCTCTGGTGAAATTAGGGAACTTGTTCCTGAAACCCATTCTTTCTTACGCTCAAAGCGTTTTTCATCAAGAGCGCATGCGTTTGTGGTAGATATTCCAACGAATCGCACTACGCATTACAGAGAAAATTCGTTTTTTGGCCGAGCAGTCCGTATGTGGAACAAACTACCTGCAGATGTCTTCCCCGCCACTTGCAATTTCAGGAGGTTCAAATCGAACATCCACAGACATTCCTCCCTTTATCCTCCTTCCCAAAATCTATTTTCCTAGTTCCAACGCAATGCACTGCATATGTAGGGGTACTCCCCCGAGTGCTGGTCCTACTCCAAAAAAAAAACACATCTTCTCTGCACGAGCCCTGTCAGACTTGAGAATGTCGCGTATTTTACTTGGCCACAAGACATTTAGCCACGCTATCCTACTTAAGCTGAGCTCATTTATACGACTCGCACTGAATTAAAAACTTACCCCGCGGTAGCGGAATGCCAGTAAAGTGGCTGATTATTGAGTTATTCAATTCAGCACCATGTCTGTACATCCCGCCCGCATTCTTGCCTACAATACGGCTGCCAGGCAAGGTATTCCTAGTATCATGGCATTCATACTTGAATGTGTCGCTATGTCGTTACTAGACTGTCGGCATTCGAACACAGAATGTAGTGTATACATCTCTGATAGTGGGGAGGACCGCTTTGTTGTCGTTACTGCTATGCAAAGATATCGTTCAGCCTTCTTGCTGCTTGAGTAATAAAAGAGATTTCGGCTTGCAAAATACCGCAACCCTCTTGAAGCCTAGTGCTAGAGTTAATGTCGACGCCGTTGACGGCGTTTCAACGTCGAAAAAGTTGAAATAGATTGAACTTTTACGGCGTTGCAACGCGTTGAGATTAACTGCTCTCATACAATTTCATACGATTCAACTTTTTTTTTACATTTGACGCCGTCGACGACGTCGACATTAACTCTAGCATAAATGAGGATTGACATTGGAATTCTTTACCGAAAAACTTCCGCTTACACCTTGTTCCCTTTTTGGATCCATCAGTAAATTTTTTGGCAGAGTCTTAGGGAAATAGGAGTCTTGAAACCTGGTCCCTGACAATGGAATACTAAGTTTGAAAAGTAAATTCTTATTGAGGCACCCTTTATCTCCCATGTATGGCGGTTTCGGCTCATAACTTTAAAACTATTTTTAAACTTTTCCCCCTACTAATCGAGACTTATTAGTCTAAAATATAAAATCTATTCTATTTGGTATCAATATCACTTCAGATGCACACATGTATCCTTATACTGTCCATATTGTATTCATATTTGTTAAGATACGCAGCAACAAAAATCTGCAGCTGTTTTCCTCGTCGAAGTAGAGTAGAAAGAGTAGTAGCCATAATTGAAATAGTACCCCCACCTTTTTACTCCTGCCACACATATTTACATACTCGTATAATGCACAAGTTGAAATTATTTCTATTTGCTTGACGATGCTTGACTACTCATACGATAAAAAATATTCACTGCAGAAAATTCGTTTGCTATTAATATGGATGTGTGTATGTGCATGGTTGAGAGATAGAAAAAAAAGAACGACATACAGTAAACTAAAATCTAGTCTTGAGGTTGCAATTATCGTGACTTGAACTTATTCGAAGACTAAATAAATAAACACAACCGTGTGTTGTATCGATACGTTCGACAGAAGGACTCTCAAACACCACGTAACCACAACATTCGATAACATCCCTGCAGGAGGATAAGCGTTAATTGTCTTTAAGCTACTGGTACGATTACTAGTATAGCAAGCACTAGTTCAAAAGGTGAAAAGTACTAGTACTTCAAGTAGTTCATTTGTAGCTTGATTTAACTTGTAGAATTGTATATTACTTTTTGATCATGTTTTAAAGCGAATTGCTAATTCGCATTTTCATTTATTTTATTTTTAATTGTTACAATTTTTAAACAAATTCAAATTTGAAACAAAGAATAGCATTAGAAGACTATGCCACCTGCATATCAGTTTATTTCTTCGATAATTTATGTAAGTAAGCCGCAGTTTTCTTGTGAGTTAAAAAAGTGGCATTTTAAACAAATAAATTTTAAAATTTTTTAAACGTGTTTGTTTTGTTAATATTTATGTTCGTATGTAAAATCAGCGATATTTTTTAAAATAATAACAAGTAAAAATGTTATATTCGACCGGGTCGAATCTTAAATACCCTCCAAATATTTAGTAAGTGAATTTGAAATGTTTAACTTGGTGGGACAGAGTTCCTTTATATATGTAATATCGCACGTAAACGCCCACTAAAGGGGGCGGGGTTCAAAAATATACAATATCATGTTTTCCACAGACGAACGTATGGGCATTGCTAGACCGTCTTAGACTTCATCACAATTCTCTTTGGAGGCTATAAAAACTGTATTTTGGCGGGGTCGCTCTGGCAAGGGCTGTGGGGGAAACATTTCACCTTTGTCATAAAACTCTAAAAATAAATGCTTGGGATAATTATATACAAAATTAAAATTTCTTTTTTTTTATAGGGTCATTTAGAGGGCAAAGGGGGAGAGGAGGTAAGGCAGAAACAGATACACATAAAACTGTAAAAATAAATGCTTGGGATGATTATACACAAAATAAAAAAAAATGTATATTTATTTTTAATAGGGTCATTTAGCGGGAAAAGGGGGAGAAGGGGGTAGGGCAGTAACAGGCAGTCATAAAACTCTAAAGATAAATGCTTGGGATGATTATGTACAAAATTTAAAAAAATTTTTTTTTTTTGGTAGGGTCATTTAGGGGGCAAAGGAAGAAGGGGGGAAGGGGGGGGGTAGGGCAGAAATCGGCAGTCATAAAACTCTAAAGATAAATGCTTGCGATGATTATATACAAAATTTAAAAAAAAATTTTTTTTTTGGTAGGGTCATTTAGGGGGCAAAGGAAGGGGGGGGGGGGGAGTAGAGCAGAAATCGGCAGTCATAAAACTCTAAAGATAAATGCTTGGGATGATTATATACAAAATTTTAAAATAAATTTTTTTTTTGGTAGGGTCATTTAGGGGGCAAAGGAAGAGGTGGGGGGGGGGGGGGGTGGTCAGAAATCGGCAGTCATTAAACTTTAAAGATAAATGCTTGGGATGATTATATACAAAATTTAAAAAAAAATTGTTTTTTTGGTAGGGTCATTTAGGGGGCGATGGAGAAGGAGAGGGTAGGACAGAGTAGTACCAGGTTTCGTCTCAGCTTCGTCATTAAAGCTTAAAAGTGTTATTTTTAAGGAATGTAGGCTTAAGTAAAACAATTTGTTAAATTTTTATGCTATTTTTGCCTATAATAACGCCCACTGAAGTGGGCGGGGTCAAAAAATATTTTTATTTTATTTAATGGCTCCAAGTTTAAGGCGTTGGACCGTATTTGACATAAAAATATATCATTTGCTTAACAAAATAACCAAAAGACTTTAAAAATTATGTTGTTTTTTCTGGGTTGGTTTAGTTCTTCTTAGGTTAACTTTTTTCCCTCTTGCCCGATTTAGCCCATCTTCGAACTTAACCTGCTCTAAGTTTTAGAATATATTTATACCAAATTTCAAGAGTCTAGCTCTTTTCGTTTGGACTGAATCGTGATTTCCACAGACGGACGGACGGACGGACATGCTCAGTTCGTCTTAGATTTCATCACTGATCAAGAATATATATACTTTATGGGGTCTGAGATGGATATTTCGATGCGTTACAAACGGAATGACAAAGTGAATATACCCTCCAAATTCTTTTTTGGAGGGTATAAAAACTGATATATGTATTGTATGTTCATTAGTGTTTGGTCTATGGTGGAGTACCAAATGTAGCTCAAGTTGTACAAGGATTGAGTGTGCCTTAAAGGAACTTTCCATTTCCTCTTATAAACTAAGAATTGATGAACCAAAAATTTTTCTTGTGAAGACAAAGACTTAACAAATTTCATTTTGTTTAAAAAACCAATGAATCTAGGGATTTTTTATATATAAACCAGTTCTTAATGCAGAACCGATTGTACTAGTATCCGACTAAAATAAATTATACTAGTACTCATCTAGTACTAATAGTACTAGTATCTCCCTAGTTTCCATTTAGTACCAATGGTACTAGTAATTTTCCAAACACATTCAATGTTAATTTGAGCATTAACATAGAATAGGAAAGTTCACAGTTGGGAACTAGTACCGGTGATTTTTGTACTAGTGCAATACTAATTTGATACAAGTTCGATCTCCTACAGAGATTTTAGCCTTTGCATTCCTTTTAACTTATGTTGTGTACATGTGTGAGTGTGTGTGTGTAAGTATGTGACCCTCTTCGAATTTTTGAACGGCTGAAAAGAACGCAACCAAAATTTAAAACAAACAAATTTAGATGAATTAGCCGATTTTATAGGGTAAATTTGATATATAAATATGAATGTTCGTTAAAAAATAAATACTTACATACGTATTTTAAGTTTATTATGAAGAAGAATTTAACCTGCTTCTCACAATCCATCATATCATTTGATTTAAAACTTTCGAATATTTTTGTGTAAAAACTATATTCACTTTCATTGACAATTTCTGTAATTGGTCAAACTTTGGTCAAGTGGTTGTATGCTTAATATGGCATTTATATATGAAAATATATTTAGGATTTTCTATAGATGGACAATAGTAAATACAACAACAACAATTAAGTTACGTATGAAATTTCATTTCATATTTGAACATGAAATATTGATTGCAGAAATAAAAGAAGAAGTAAAAAATAAAAAAAGATCAAATAAAAATTTAACGATAAATTGAAATCCTTCATAAGCGCACCAAATCGAACAACTCTTTTTATCGTTTCAGTTCTTTGAGTCTCACTAATGAAATAGTTCACTTGCTCATGCCATGTTGCACTTGCATGTTGTTGTTGTTGTTGTTGTTGTTGGTATTGTTGTCATATGTGAGGAAACGCATGTCGGTGACAGTTTATTAAATCGATTATTTGATGCTGTTTCATTTTATTGTTGTACAGATAACAAGTTTTAAAAAATTAATTTAATTTATTTCAAATATTTGCATTTAAAATTTTATATAGTATTTATTAAAAATAGAAAACACAAGTAAAAGTTATAGATTCGGATGCGCCGAATTTTAAATACCCTTTACATATCCTTCACGGGCAGACGGACATCGCTCTATTGTCAGCCCTATTTATAAGAATCCAGAATATACAGGGTCCGCCATCTAACGTTTTTTTTTCAACTAGTGCTTATTTCGTGAATGGTAACACTTAGCTCATGTCTGATTTGACAGATAATTAGTTTTGTCTTTCCGCTGAACGAATATGGTTGTGTATACGCTTGAACAACGCTTCGCTAAGTGGGCCTGCGATCGACTTACGGAAGATGCCGATTTTGCCAAAAATAAATCATCTTTTCAGATGAAGCTCATTTTGATCTTGGCGGGTATGTAAACAAGCAAAATTGTCGCATTTGGGGCACAGAAAACCCGCACGCATACATTACAAAGCCGACGCACCCAAAACGAGTCACTGTTTGGTGCGGATTTTGGTCCAGAGGCATATTTGGGCCATTTTTCTTCGAAAATGAGCATGGAGTGGCCGTTACAGTCAATGGCGATCGTTATCGGGCCATGTTGAACCAATTTTTGTTCACCAAAATTAAAGAGGAGGATATTGGCAACAGTTGCTTTCAACAGGATGGCGCTACGTGTCACACAGCCGAAGCTACTGTTTTGCGCCCTTTTTTTGAAGATCGCATTATCAGCCGCAGAGCTGATGTCGTTTGGTTAGCCGAGGCAGCCATTATAATGAAATTATTTTCCATTATTAACCGGAAGGATTGTACTTAAAAAAAAAAAAATTTTGAGAAAATATTCAGTAGTTTTGTTTTATAGTATTTAAAAAAAAAGTTATTTGGCGGACCCTGTATATACTTTATGAGGATATTACATACGGAATGACAAACCATTTCACTTTTTTGTGAAGGGTATAAAAATAGGGTTTTTATTTACTAAATATTTGGGAATTATTGCCGATCAAAAACGGGGCTGAGTACACATATGCCACTACCCGTAAATTGTAACTGAGGAAGCGCTCTTTCTTGCACAAAAAGTACAAGGTGGCGCAAAAATAACCTTCCGATGATTTTTGGCTGTAATTTAAAAATAGAATGAAAAACTTTGATTCTTCTTGTGGATTATTTTTATTTGGTCTTTTAATTTTTTTACATCAAGTCGAGAATATGATGTCATGTAAATGGCCGCCGCCACAGTTGAGTGTCATTTGAGCCCTTTTTATGGCATTTTCCATCACTTTGGCTAAAACTTCCGGCGATAGGTCCTCACATTCTTGACGGATATTGTCTTTAAGAGCTGCAAGAGTCTGAGGTTTGTTGACATAAACCCGCGACTTCAAAAAGCCCCACAAAAAGAAGTCTGCAGCAGTCAAATCAGGCGATCTTGCTGGCCAGTGCAAATCGCCAAAACGGGAGATTAGGCGCCCGGGAAATGCGTCCTTCAGCATATCGGTTGTGGCACGTGCAGTGTATGCCGTTGCACCGTCCTGTTGAAACCACATGTTTTCCAATCCCAATTCATCAAGTTGCGGCAAAAAGAACTCGTTGATCATTGCTCTGTAGCGCTCACCATTCACAGTAAACGTTTGGCCCTCGACGTCTTCGAAGAAAAAAGGTCCAATGACTCCTCCAGCGAAAACAGCACACCATACAGTGACTTTGAGCGGGTGTAATGGCTCTTCGTGGGTTACACGCGGATTTTCAGTGCCCCTGAAGCGTAAATTTTGCTTATTTACGTACCCGCTAAGATGGAAATGGACCCCATCACTCATGATTATTTTTGATGAAATATCTTCTTCCTGTTGGTGGTGATTAAGGATGGCTTGAGCGTATGTTAGAAGCGATTGGGGTCAGCAGCTAACAGCTGATGCACCGTCTGGACTTTGTACGGAAACATCTTCAAATCTTGTACCAAAATTCGCTGTAAAGACCGTCGACTGATACCCATTTGCGTGGCACGTCGTCTGGTCGATGTTGACGGCGCTTCCATGACATCCTCGGCTACAGCAGCAATATTCTCTGCAGAACGGCTACTCCGGGGTCTGCCACGCCTGGCAGCATCTCGTGTTGTGCCAGTCTCTTCGAGGCGAGCGGCTAAACGTCGCAGTGTTTCACCAGTAGGCGTTGGACGGCCAGGAAAGCTGCGACGAAATTCACTTTGTGCCAAAGTCACCGACCGATTATTGGTCAAATATATAGTCACCAATATTCCGCGTTCTGGATCAGTGTAGCGTAACATTGTTTATTAACGTGTATTTCGCATGTGTTTACTACACAAATGTCAAAACAAAACTGACATTAGGGGCCAACTACAAAATTTATAGCATTTTCTGATAGGAGGATTACTTTTGCGCCACCTTGTATTATATCTGAAATGCATTTGGAATTCGAGTAATATCAACTTTTTGTTCCACTTCCCAAGGCTGAAGAGACATATGAAAAGTCGGAGGTTCGCGACATTTGAGAACTTAAGTGCTGATTCACTGAAAGAGCTTAAGGAAGTACAAAAAACTCAGAATCAGAATTGCTCCGACGATGGGGAAAAATCGTTGACAGAAACTTGAGGGTGCTTGTGGCTGAAGTAGTAGAACACGAGGCTATGAAGCGGAGGGCCCTGAGTTCAACTCCGCCCTGAATCATGAAATATTGTGTTGAATTCTTCTGATCAGCATTAGGGCATGATTGTGTTGTTAGCCTGTTTCAATGATGAAGGCATAGAACTGGTCACTGAACATAAGTGGCAGCGACTGACTCGATCGTGTACTAAAAAGCAGAGTAACAGCAGCGCCCTCCATCGTCGGTCCTGTAGCAAAATATTAGCCCGCGAAGTAAAAAGGTTGAAATAGCTACAAAAAATTCTCTATTTCCTCATCTTTGTTCATCTGTCCCCTCAGTACCATGCCCTCCTTTCTAGTTCCGGCGCAATGTTCTGCATATGTAGGGGTCACCCCCTTAGTGCTGGCCCGAGATAAAAAAAAAAATTTATTATATCTGAGTGGGACTATTTTCAAGGGAAGAAAATAAAAATTTATTAATGAATAAATTTTTAGGAGAAAAATTATAATTCTCGTTGTCACATAAACGGTGGCGCACTACATGCATCCTCGGGCGGCAGCAATTCTAAATCCGCCACAGTTGAAATGTAAATGAATTAGTTGCTATAAGCAGTTTTGGAAGAATTAATTTTCTCTTTACAATCTTATATTTTAGGAATATTGAATAGAAGAGGTTGTAATTCCATCCCATGGTCAACAGCATGTACGAGCATGAACTTGTTATTTTATTGTCAACTTTTATTTACTATTGATGTTTGCAGTCCTTTTTGTGGGTTTTTTGCCTGGCACGTTTTTTTTTTCTTTTGTGGGGAACAATTACATTTTTGAGTAGTTGTGTTCAATATGTGATTGCATTTATTATTGTATTCAGTTTCATATTTGGACATTGTTAAGTTTTGTATCCGTATCTTGTAACTACGCTTTTATATGATTTTGCTGCTGCTGCTGTTGCTGATGTTGTTGCATAAACTACCTTAACTAAATTTATTCGAATGCATTGTCGTGAGTTATCAAAGATGGTCAGAAACGACATTGCTTTCTAGGTATTATTGTTATATTGATTTCTATTTTCCAGTCGTTCTTTTTTTTTTGTGCATCTTCTTTCAAACTCATACTCTTTGGTCATGATATCAAAAGCTTGTTATGTTATAAAATATCTTTTTTTTCTCAGATATTTTTATTACATTTTATCTGGCAAAAATCTATGGCTAAGTACAGAAATTATTTTGTTAAAAATATTTGGTTGCTCTGCTGTCCTCTTCAGTAGTAGCAGCATCCTTTTGATAACCTCTGAGATTGAAAATGTAAAAATAAAAATTGTGTTTTGGGGTAAGAGGCAATTTATTGTTAATCAGAAAATGAGTTCAATTCAAAATCTATGTACGGAATATTATCTATTTCGGTATGTCTGTTACATGTGATGCTGCTGGTTTAAAAGGCAAAATGTGTTTGTGGTTGTACTGTCGAGTAGAAGAGTTGGTCCGCAAGACATTTTACATGCAAAAATATTATGTTTTCATAAAAATGTAGCAAGAACTTTAAAAGCGTAGATGCATTATGATATTTGAAATATTTGTTAAAATTTTAAATTTTGCTTTTTCTTGTAGTCTCTGTTACTATTGACAAATCTGTTTGGCAATTTGATAGTCTACTGCATGCAGAGGAAGAAGTAAAAACATGAAATTGTTATATTTACAAGACTTATGGACATGTTAGCATTTGATATTTAATAACTTACATAATTTTATTTATTCTAGTTATAAATTAGAAATTTTTAAAATTATAAAGGTCCAAAACGCACAAGTTTAATTAAATTGTAAGTAAATTGTTTTATGGTGAAAAGACCTATCAAAATTATGTGAGAAATAAAATGAAGGGCAAATGCTCGCCACCGCTTCGTTGGCATACCCCTATGCGATAGTCCGTATTTTCACTAACTCTGGGAAATAATTGAGCTTCAATGTGTGTTAATGTGGTGAATTATCTCATCCGTTCGCTAGCAATTGGTTCTTGTGTTATTGATGTATACTTTTTCTTTTAAATATGCCCAAAGAAATAAGTCCAAGGGCGTCTAATCTCACGATCGTGACATCCACGATCATTGAAATTCTCGAGCAAAATAGCCACTATTTCGTTGGCACCATCGTTTTGGATGTGGTTCCAATCGTCCACGACCATATCCTAAATTTTTCGTCACCAGAAGTTCGGCATCATCCCGTGATAACGTACATCATTCACGGTAACTGCTTCGACAACCTCTTTTTCGAAAAAGTACTGTCCGATGACGCCACCATCCCACAAACCGCATCAGTCACAGTCACTCATTGTGATTTTTTTTACAATAACTCGTGGATTCCCATTTGCCTTCACGAGGCAATTTTACTTGTTAACGATTCTATTGTGCACACATTTGGTCGATTATGATGACAAAAAAAAAAACACGGGGTGCATGAAATGCATTTCGATTTGAACGCCCATTTTCGTAAATGGCTTCAACAATCTTAACGCTTTCGCAGGGATGGGATATAAAATTTTTTTTCGGTTTATTCCGTATATTGTAGTATAAGTCTTTCTTTAACAAAACCTCTTTATACGTCATGAAGATTTGCATTGACCAAAAAAAATTTTAAATTATGTATGAATTTTTATTAGTCGAACTTTCTTATGTAAATTGTTAATTTTATCAACGGGCTTAAGTTCGAATCTGCAAGACTGCAAACCATTTTTTATTATTTTATTAATAAATGAATTTGTTCAAATTCTATTTTATTAATTTATATTAAGATTGGAATATTAAGAATATTTTTCAATAATCATCAAACCAGCAGAACGGATCAGTACTGATTTCGAGGCCGCTACGCCATCTCATCAGCGTTCTTTGTTCAATTTTTCCACTTTTGCAAGTGAAAGAGATATTAATCGTCAGGGTTGGGGAATTTCGTACTAACCAAAAATGTAATAACTTAAAAAAAATATGAATGTGATAACTTCTCATATTAAATTTTCGTTAAAATATTGGTTAAATAGTTGATATTCTTACTAACTAGCACCACTTGCAAAAGTGGAAAAATTGAACAAAGAACGCTGATGAGATGGCGTAGCGGCCTCGAAATCAGTACTGATCCGTTCTGCTGGTTTGATGATTATTGAAAAATATTCTTAATATTCCAATCTTAATATAAATTAATAAAATAGAATTTGAACAAATCCATTTATTAATAAAATAATAAAAAAATGGTTTGCAGTCTTGCAGATTCGAACTTAAGCCCGTTGATAAAAATTAACAATTTACAAAAAAAAAATTTTAAATTCTAATTTTGCTTCCAGGAAGGGGAAATTGTATTTTTTTAATACATGAAGGTAATCAAACAGGCAACTGATTTTTTTTGCTACCTAATACTGTCTTATAATTTAGGAAAAACAAAATAGGTATCAAAAATTAAAAAAAAAACAAAATTTCGATTCCAGGGTTGGACAAGTGCAATATTTTGTAGTACATGAAAGTGGCCAAAATGGTTAAAAAATTAAAATTTTTGTTAAATAAAACTACTTTATACCAGAGCTCCGAAATCTTCACTCGAATTCGAGTAGAGAGTGAAACTCGCTTGAATTCGAGCGCGAGTACTCCTGCGAGTGAAAAAAAATCGAGTGTACTCTATTTTTCTATGCCACTCGAATAAGAGCGCATATGCTTTGCTCGATTTCGAGTGCGAGTAAAATACGCTTGAAATCGAGCAGATTATAATCTTGCCGAGTACTCTTTCAGTCTTCCTCATACAGTGGAAAAATAGAAACTGTTTGTTTTTGCCGATTTGTGTGTGTGCGTGTGCGTGTGTGTGTAGTAGCAAGTATAGTATTATTTATGTCTTTATTGTTCATTATAATATAAAAAATATAAGTAAACTTTTAAGAATATAATAAAACTTTTTTTATAAAACCAACTAATTGCTCCCCACACGCGCACTGTATGGAAAGACGGAAAGAGTACACAAAAACCACATGCACACACAAGTCAGCAAAGACAGACAGTTTCTATTTTTCCACTCGATTTTACTCTTAAGAGTGAACTCTCACTCTATTTCGAAGATTTTTACTCCCACTCTTACTTTTTAAAAAGGAGCACTCGCGAGTACTCCCACCTAAAACAAACGAGTGGAGAGTGAACTTTTTGTAACACTCGTAATCTTCGAGTACTCTTCTTCGCGAGTATTTTTCACTTGCGAGTAAAATCGAGTAAATCTGAGCTCTGCTTTATACCTCAAAAAGACTTGCACTGATAAAAAATAAAATTTCGCTTCCAGGGTTGGGAAAATGAAAGTTTGTTTTGTACATGCAATATATTGTAGTACATGCAATAACCAAAATTGTTATAAATTTTAAGTTTTTCTTAAATAAAATCACATTATACTTCATGAAGATTTGCATTGATAAAAAAATTTTAGAAAGTAAAATTTCGCTTCCAGGGGTGGGAAATTGAAATTTTTTATACATAAAAGTAACCAAAATGGCTAAAAATTTAAAATGTTTCTTCAATAAAACTACTTTATACCTCATGAAGAGCCGCATTTATAAAAAAGCAAAAAAAAAAATTAAATTTCAATTCCAGGGCTGGGAAATTGAAAGTTTTTTTGGTACATGCAATATATTGTAGAACATGAATGTGACAAAAATGGTTGCTAATTTTAAGATTTCTGTAAATAAAACTACTTTATAACTAATGGAAAGTAGCATTGGTAAAAAGAGAAGACAAAAATTAAAATTACGCTCCCAGGGATGGGAAATTGATTTTTTTTATGCATGAAAGTAACCAAAAAGCCAACTAACGTCGGTTTTTTACTAATTAAAACTATTTCTTAATTCAAGAAAAACAAAATTGGTATCAATGATTAAAACAAATCTAAGTTTCGATTCCAAGGTTGGATAACTGCAATATTTTGTAGTACCTGAAAGTGACCAAAATGGTTACAAATTTTAAGTTTTTCTTAAATAAACCTCATTATTAAGAGTTGCAGGAATCTCATTATTAAAATATTTTATGGTACATGAAAGTGACCAAAAAGTTTAAAAATTCACTAAGAATAGCATTGGTAAAAAAATAAAAATTCTAAATATTTCTGGTACATAAAAGTACCCACATAAATACCAAATTTTGTTTTTAACTGAATTAAACCTATTTTATACTTCAGGAAAAATTAATTTAGGATTTAAAATTCGGTTCCAGGAGTGGAAAATCGAAATTTTTAGTACATAAAAGTAGCCATATAAATTCCTTATTTTGGTTGTGTGTGAATGAAATCTTTTTTATAATTCGGGAAGAGTTAAATTGGTATTATAAACCGAAATAATCAAAAATCCATATTCAGGGCTGGAATATCGACATTTTCTAATTCATAAAAGTAACCAATTAATTTGTTATTTTTGATTTTTATGATGAATTATACCTACTTTATATACGAGGAAGAAAAATAATAATAAATTGGTATTAAAAACCAAAAAAATCTAAAAGACTATTCTACGGTGGGACAATTAGAACCTTTTGGGGTACATGAAACGTATTTTTGTTTGTTTGTACATTAAAAATATATAATATTTTTGAAAGACTTTCAGAGGTATTAGAGGTAAGAAGAGCCAAACATTTAGCTTCCTAACCAAAAAATTCAAACGTTGTCTTAAATATAAAAGTAACTGATAACATCATTTTGTTCTTTTAATTATTTTTTAATTAAAGCTACTTTCTGTTTTAGCAAGAAAGAAGAATTACATCTGTGAAGGGTATTTAAGATTCGGCACAGCCGAATATAACACTTTTACTTGTTTAAACATACTTTGTGCATGGCCACCAGCTACTGCAAAATTTCGAAAGCTCCTACAAGTCTTCACATATTAAAAACGTTTTTGAAACTCCTTTACGTAAAATCTACTTAGTATGAGAAAACCCATTTTAATGGTTGAAAATGATACCTTTTATCTTCAAAAACACTAGTATAGCCTATCGGAAACGAACCCGCTCTTTTGTAGTTACAGACCAAAATTCGGCGACACCATACGGTGGTAATACGGGGTGTCCGTCGGGAAGGTATACTACTTTCTTTTGCCGCCATTTAGGTAAACATTAGTCTTGACAATTCATATTTGGCAGTCGTGAAGGAGACAAGTGGCAAATTTATTATGGAAAAATATTCGATGCCACATCGCATACAGCCAGGATTACAATGGAATTACTGCGAGAGCTCTTTCCACAACAAGTTATTTCAAGAAATGGGGATGTTGATAGGCCTCCACGTTCGCCTGATTTGAGTGCTCCGGACTTCTTTTTGTGGGGATATCTGAAAAGCAAGGTTTATGCAAACAAACCAGAAACGCTTGAGCAACTCAAACAAAATATTTGTAGTGAAGTTAATGAAATACCGAGTGAAATGTAGTGAAAAATGTACTCAGAAGAGCTCACATATGTGAGGCGGACATTTATCTGATATTGTATTCCATACATAATTGCCGACATTAAATAAAACACTTATCAATATAAGATCCATTCTCTTGCATTTAATCAAAAATTAAATAAAGTAGTATACCTTCCCGGCGGACACCCTGTATTTTGAAAGTTTTGAAATAACTTTGCAATCATTCTAAAAAATTATTATGATGGCAAAATTAATTCAGCAAAATATAAAATTTCCGTCTAAATTTTTTTAGATACGAGGGTAGCCCAATAAGTCTGTCACTTCTTGAATGAAACACAGGTTTTTATATGAAAAACTAATTTTATGTTTCAACATAGTGGCCTTTGAGTTCTTTTCACTTAGCCCAACGTTTTTCCAAATGTTTTATGCCTTCCCAAAAGTATGATATGTCGAGGTCATCAACATAGGCGATTGCTTGTGAGATGATTTCGTTGTTGGAGTTAAATTTCTTTCTGCCGAGCTATTTCTTCACGTGTGGGAACAATAAATAGTCATTTGGGGCTAAATCTGGAGAATAGGGGCAGATGATGGAGCAATCATAGGCCAATTCATGTATTTTTGCCATGAAGACTCTTCATGTGTGCACCCTTTATAGTGAGCTAACAAGGCACCACTGCTGCGGAAAGCTTTCTCACACTCACATCATTCAAAATCAGCGATGCCTATTAATTCCGCTATTTCTCTCACTTTCAATCTCCGATCGGCTAAAAGGAAATCGTGAATTTTTTCAATTGTTTCAGATGTAGAAACCTCAAGTGGGCTTCCAGAAGGTTCGGCATCTTCCGTGTAGGGCCACATTTAAATTCAGTGAAACACTTCTTTGAAGAAAAAATAATGCGTAATGAAAAAATGCGTAATAGTCTGATATCAACGGCTGCCAAACACAAGCTAAAGGACGTAGATTGTTCCAAGTTCGACAGAAGTCAACTAACGGTTGCCTGTTGACAGGATCACTATTGCCATTTCAATTGACACAAAGTAGAGGTTAATTACTTAAAAATTCTTCAGTTAATAATAAGAATATTTTTATTTATTATTAAAATACTTGAATTCTTTTTCCTATATTAAAAAACATATAAAAATTATTTAAAATTTATTTTAGGAAAAGTTCATACACACTTTGAATGAAATATATTTCAAACTTATTTTGAATTTTATCAATATAAGAATGCATCGTCCTTAATAAATTCTAATTTATTCAGGATATCTGTAGTATCCTATTCAATTACTCTCACAAAAAAAGAAGACTTTTGCATGTTCCAGATAATCTGGTTCCTAAGAATCCAGCTGAATTTACAAAGTGTTCATCATTTTGCATGAAATAAAAACTACAAAAGTATTTAATTTAATATGGCCAACCAGAAAAAAAAACCAAATTACCAGCGAATGGATTTCAAAACGATTTATGAAGCTGCAGATAATTGAGCAACGCATAAGTGTGAAGTGAGTTGTAAATTTCGAAATTTACGTGAAACAAAAAATTACAGGCCACTGAAAAAATAAACACAAAATTTAACGAATGATAAACAATTACACAAGCATTCTGTGCACGGTGATGATGACGAGGACGACAATGACAAGGATGATGGTAATGGATGAACGCCCAGAAGTATGCACAGAATAAAAGCAAAACAGAAATGGAGGACATCAAATGATAGCGACATTTGAGTGTCATAACAGGGAGAAAAAAACAACACCAACACCAACACCAACAAC